>CM068297.1:49125307-49810307 GCA_034768395.1 Linum lewisii
TTTTATTATTATTTAAGTAGTGTTTAGGGAGGAGAGTTGTTCCCTCACCTATATATAGAGGCTGTCGGCCACCCCTTGTTCTTCAGACTTTTATGAAATAAACCCCCTTTTGATAGAACTCAGTTCTTGAAACCTTGTTGTATCTGCATGTTGCGATACTGAAGGCCCCGACTTATCATCAAGAGCATCCATCTCTTGGCGTGGCGTCATCGACTGGACACTTCTGGTTCCCGGCTATATACAGCCGACGGGTTAAAGTACTTATCCGCCCCCGGTTCCCGACGGTTCTACCTCGTTGCACGGTCTCAACTTGCGGTGTTTAAGGGTCGTCTGCCCACGGTTGCAGCGGTTCACATCAGACTTATTCTACTTTTATTATATTTCACTTGACCATTTTATTTGAGTTTGGGAACTTTTGTAAACTTTGAGGATTGGGTTGGATTTGACTTTACGATTTTATGTTGGAGGCCTCTGTTTTACTATGGATTTGATGAGAAGTTTTACTATTTCCTTTGCCGTTTCGCGTTATGGTAAAAACCTGTGCTTGGAGTAATGTCCGATCTCGGTTCAACCTCGGTAAACTGGGCTGATTCGGGATGGGTGTTACATGTGCTTTCTCCAACGCTGATTCAAGGTTCATTGTTCCCTCCTTAGTTACCGTGCAATCAGCCATCACACTTCTCTTCTCTTTTTCACTACACAAAAACCTACGGGCCACATACCCTCTCTCTACCTCCTCTTATTGCTCAGGCGCAAGCCCACTGAGGCCACCCCTCCTTCTTCTATCCACGAGTTGCGGCTAGTGGGCCTAGGGCCAATTCCTGAGCTCCTTCTTTCTTCATTCCATTTTGCATGACACAACACACGCAGGCCACCTCCCCTTGGGCCAAACGAGACCAGGGCCGAAGCCCACTGTCTCCTTTTGTCCTCTATCGGTAGTAGAAGTGGGCTGAGCCCACTATCTCCCTCCCCTTCCTCTAAATAACAAAACAACATGGGTCAAGGTTTAAAGGCCAACCGTATCTTAGTTGGTTTTAACTCAATCAGATTACGATACTTAGCTTCATTAATCCAACCTATAATTCTGAAACAGGTTAAATCCTTAGCAAATTAAATATCCTTAATTAATGCGCTCAAGCCAATTTAGAATTAATCAATTTAAAGAAAAATTGAAAAAAAAAATCAAATCCGACCAATTAACCGAAGTCAGGTTGTTAGAACCAGTTTCAAATAATTATTTGACAATGAGAAGGACCCAATCAGGTCCACTTCTTTTATGGCTTTTGGCCCATAATCAAATGCAGAGTGTAAAAGGAGGCATAGTGCGAAAATGATGTCTGTGGACGATGCATATTAGTAGTCGAGGACACTCTCTATGTTCTTAGAGACTGCCAATACACAAGGAACTAATGGGAAACCATCATTCCTCAAGAGTAACACAAAACGTTCTTCTTAGGTTCTATTCATGAATGTTTGCCTTGGGAACTGAAATCGCCTAAGTTTGGCCAGTTAGTTGGTGTTACGATCCGGAAGGCTTGAAACGAGTCTACTTTTTACAATGCTTCTGCGTCGAGCAACCAGCTCCGCCTGCGAGTTCTCTCATGGATCATCGGGGTTCAGAGACAATTAAAGCTCACTCACAAAGCTTGTGTGAAATAGTCAATCGGACACGTGAGACACTTATTAGTTCGATTCCTCCATCATATGATTGGGTGATGATCAATACCAACAGCTCCGTCATTCAGCCTAATAGCTTAGCCGCGACAGAAGGACTTATGAGGGACTATTAGGGCCAAAATATGGCTTCCTTTTTGGCCAATACTATTCAATCATGAGAGCTGATTTCCGAGCTGCAGAGATTGGCTTAACTCAAGCTTTGGAGTTGGGTGCGAAAAAGGTCATCCTCCATATCGACTCCCTCTCGACTATTTCATCTATTGTAGGACCTAGTATCGAAGACTCAAGAAACAACTCCTTCCTTAACCAAATCAACCCGTTACTTAGAAGAGATTGGCAACCGTACCGTGGACACGACCGGAGCTGGCCCTGACACGGAGCCAGGTCAAATCCTTCAAGAACCGGATCAACTCATACTTGGAGTCATGGAGCAAGGGTGGCCACGAAGAAGATGATTAGAGGTTTACTAAAGAAGGCTACACCCTACTGAAGATAAAGGCCCTTGTGCCTCAACGCCGGGCTCTACTACTGATGAACTGCAGAATAGCGGTCAATCAAATAACTACCAAGCTGTGAAGCTAGGGTAGATCGTATTCCACGGGTCTCCTCTACTTCCTTACTCAAATGTGTTGGCAATTAAATTCGAGGGTAAACACTTAGTGCGTGGTGTGAGTTCCACGACTTCTATACTAAAAATGCAAAGATTAATTGAAATGAAATTAAGGCGAAGGAAGGTTGATTGATAGACTAAGACAGACAACAGACAAGCTTAGATTTCGAATCCCCCTTAGATCACTAGAGCAATAGCAATCAACAGATCAGCGATTTCCGATTCTAGTTCATTCAGTTCTCAGACACCACCATAACTCCTGACCCTTAGGTTTAAGACTGGCGAACGTTCGCTCTATCCGATCTAGCTACCACGATTAATTAGCCGCCCGAGTACGGTCGCCTCTCGCAACAACTTAACTTAACTGGTGCAAATTCTAACGATTTATGAGTTATTCTTGCAGTGGATTAACCCTAATCGGTTCCTACGAAAGGCACACTCCAATTATAAGGTTAATTGTTCAACTTGATGTTCTAAAGTAAGGTGAGCGTTCGCTTCTATCCTTAGCTTAACAAGAATCTAATCTAGGTGGCCAAACCAGACAAGAAACATAGAGAACAAAGAACAAGTCAAACATGAAGGAGAAACTGAATGAATTTCGAATCTAATCACCGCCGATCCGTGACCGCTTTAAAGCCCTGGGTCACTTAGGGTTCATCTAATCTAAGCTATACGAGTTTAGCTACTCATATTCAATACAGAAGGATCGAAGACAGACAAAGAATACATCTCAGGTAGGAAAGACAGAGAAGAACTGTAAAACACAATTTCGACGAATCCTGGCAGCTTCAATCTGCTGGATCTTCAACTCCTAGCACTGACTCTCCGATATGGATGGATGGCGTCACGATCCGTTCCTGGCTCCTCGAACTCTATCCACTCGTTCTTTCTCTCTCTCAGTCTTGGGATTTTTCGTCCCGTGTGTAATTGTGTGTAAGTTCTGCTATCCCCTTTATTTAACCGCTCGATTCAGTATTTAAACCTAACTGGCGACTGCTGCTTTTTCACTGGGATTTTCGCCAAAAATACAAGGGAATTTTCGGCGAAAATATCTGTTGAATTCGTCTGTTTCTTCTAGCTTAAATGACTTAGGGTTTTCGGCGAAAACTCCCAAAGTTTTCACCAAAAACTTCTTCTTGATCGGGACAGTGGATTTCTTCTTGAATTTTTGGCGAAAACCCAAGGGTATTTTCGCCGAAAATCTGTGTGTAAATGGAGCAGGAATTCATTTTGAGTTTAATGACTTTCTGGTTGAATCGGGTGTGATTCCTTGGGGTTCCAGTGCCTTAGACACGTCCTTGGCTACCGTATTTGATGGCGAACACCTGTGCTAACATGAAAATACTAGAAAACCATCAAATAGACCCGAAATGGGCCAAGGTAACACAAAAGGTATCAGATGGATCAATTGAGTGAATATTCACTATTCTACCCTAAAAGCCGTGTCTTAAGCAATGAAATGTTGCTTAAATGAGGCTGATAATCACGTTGATTCGAGTGTCATCAAAATACCCCACACTTAAGTTTTTGCTTGTCCTCAAGCAAACTGAACTAGAACATACTCAAATTCACAACTGACACGAGATTAAACTGAGATTCAATTCTAACGATTTGGTTTAGACTGTTCCACGTAGAAAAAGTGACCTACATATGTAAGAACATCAACCATACAAGTTTTCGATCTCACTAATTTCTGCGCACTTCAAGTAGTAGTTTTAACAAAGCACGTTTCTTGGCAAAACAATGAATCATAATTAACCGACTACGATAACACCAATTCTAATCAAAAAGACCTTAAGCTCTAGCCATGATGTGGACCGGAGGTAGGAAAAGTGATGTGGCTATCAACTTGACTTCATCCGTTTCTAGATCTGTACGTTACATGTTCTAGCTAGGACTGATTTAAACATCAATTTCTTTCAAGATTCAAACTTCTTCCTTCAATTTATTTACTGCATACTAGTGCTCGATACCAAACACTTCACTTAGGTGTTGGACCTGCCTAAATCACAGTACTTGTGCCTATGCTAGTGCTCAACCCGAACACTTCACTTAGGTGTCGGGCTTGCCTTGCTTTATTTTCAGCACTTTAAAGAACTTTACATTGATTTGCACAACTTAATTACTTGATTTAACAATTTAGCCATTTGATCCTAGCTAGTTATAACTTTTTACACAAGATTTCGAATTGGATTTCCATCAAATCTCAAGCCACATTCACAGGTGATCAAATATGGAGTGAAAACATGGAAGAAGCTTGCATTTATCATCTTAGAACGATGTTACGAGCTTTGTTATTAACAAGTCGAAAACTTCAAATAATTCAAGTTTTAACTGCAAGAGCGATGTATGATCTGTTCTGACCTAGACTCATTTGATATCAGTTCCGACACGTTGGTTACAGGTTCTAAGTGGAACACTCTAGACGTCATTGTTCAAAATTGAAGTCAATTTAACATCAAAAGTCAAGAATAGAAACAACCTGACACTGCTCCGAGGGTGGGGGTGGAGGTGGGGTCGGGAAAGGTGAAATGCCAAGCCGCTGCTCCATATGCTCTCGCCACGCGATATCATCCCTGTGGCTGGCTGACTGGTTGGCCATGAACTACCGAAGAATGGTCCATCGCTCGTTCTGGGTCTCCTCATGTGCTACTCGGTCCTTCTACCATTGAAGCGAACCAGCCGAGTAGTCAAGCTGCCACTGCTCAATACGCGCCAGCCTCTCATTCATATCAACGGTGATTAGCGTCCGCGATGGTGGCCGTTCAACTGGCTGGGGGACGCGGTGAGGGAGGAGGGCGGCGGCGGGCTGGACGGCGGCGGCGAGTGTTCGGGTGGCGGCGGTGTTCAAAACGGGTGAGAGAATGGGATTTTGTGTGTGAAGTTTTCGGATGGGGGGGGGACGAAAATCAGGGGTTGGAACCGCTTAAATAGTTGGCGAAGAACAGTGAATTTTTGGCAAAAGTGTCGTGGTGAGAAACAGGAGAAACAGGTCGGTTTTAAACAGGAATTTTCGGCGAAAATATGGGTGAATTTTCGCCGAAAATTTACTTGAAAATGGTCAGCAGTGTTTTTTTTTTAAAGGGAAGGGGATTTTAAAACAGAACGACTCGAAATGAAAACAACTGACTCCAGCTGTGGGTTGCCTCCCACGAAGCGCTCTTGTTTAACGTCCGTGAGCCAGACGATACCTGGATTTGTGTCATGATTCCAAAGCAAAGTAGTGCACGTCGATGGAAGAGACAGCTAGTCCTTGCAGATACTTCTTAAGCCTATGCCCGGTGACCATAAACGGCTTCTGATCATGCAATTTGATTAGGACACTGCCTAAAGATGCCTGCCGCACCACGGTATAAGGGCCGGACCAACGGACTTCAGTTTACCCGGGAAGAGCTTCAATCGAGAGTTATATAAGAGGACTTCATCTCTGGGATAGAACTGATTGATCGTCTTCAATTGAGAGTCATGAATTTTCTTCGTGCGCTCTTTGTATAATTTCATGCTCTCATATGCGTGGAGTCGGTGCTCCTCAAGCTCAGCGATCTGGTCGTGACGCATATTACCTGCTACTGCATAGCTCATGTTCAACTCTTTGTTAGCCCAGAATGCCTTGTGCTCAAGCTCAACTGGCAAATGACATGCCTTGCCATAGACCAGCTGATACGGTGAGGTACCGATGGGAGTCTTGTAGGCAGTTTGATAAGCCCATAACGCATCATTGAGCTTAGATGACCAGTCCTTGCGGGACCGGCCAACTGTCCTATCAAGAATCCGCTTGAGCTCATGGTTCGTCACTTCCGCTTGACCATTCTCTTGAGGATGATAAGCTGTGGACATACGGTGGGTGACGCCAAAGCGTTTGCATACCCGGTCGAATTGTCCATGGAAGTGGGTACCCCTATCGCTTATGATGAAGCGCGGTGAACCAAAACGCCTGAAAAGACGGGTAAGGAACTGACCCACCACTCTTGAATCATTAGTGGGTAGAGCTTCAGCTTCGGCCCACTTAGAAACATAATCAACGGCTACAAGAATGTACTTGTTTCCGTTGGAGGTTGTGAACGGACCCATAAAATCAATTCCCCAAACATCAAAGATTTCAACAGTTAAAGAAACAATTTGGGGCATCTCATTACGGTTAGAGATGTTACCTGATCGCTGGCACGCATCACAACGTCGAGCAAAAACATCACAATCACTAAAGATTGAAGGCCAGTAAAAACCTGTTTCGAGCACCTTTCTCGCAGTGCGGTTGCCTCCGAACTGTCCTTCATGGCATTTACGCATAATGTCAGCTGCTTTGATGTAAGAGACACATCTCCGGATCATTCCGTCAATACTGATGCGGTATAAGAAGGGCTCATCCCAGAACTATGACTTGGCTTCTTTAAAGAGCTTCTTGCGTGCATTGAAATCTAGCTCAGGAGGTACAATGCCGTGAGAGAGGTAATTAGCCAGGGTTGCATACCATGGTTCTTCCGAGTCGGCTGCATTACTCAGATCTTGAGCGTGAGGGATTGCCCAGGGATCGATAGCTATGCTGTTAACCTGTTCATACGTTTCAACACGCAACAGCTCGTCAGGGAAAGAATCATTGATAGGGTAGTACATTTACCTGCTTGTGATTCCTTCAGTCGGGAAAGACGATCTGCCGGTAAGTTCTCTGCTCCTTTCTTGTCTTTAATATCTATGTCAAACTCTTGGAGGAGAAGGATCCATCGGATGAGATGTGGCTTTGAGTCCTGCTTGGCTAATAGATGGCGCAGGGCAGCATGATCTGTGTAGACAATGGTATGTGAAAGAACCAGGTACTGTCTGAACTTGTTAAAGGAGAAAACGATGGCCAGAAGCTCTTTCTCCGTAGTAGTGTAGTTTCTCTGAGCATCATTGAGTGTCTTGCTAGCAAAGTAAATAGGATGAAATCTCTTCTCCAACGGCGAAGTCGCTAGCATCGCACATAATCTCGAACGGAAGATCTCAATCTGGTGCTGTAAGAATCGGTGTGGTGGTGAGTTGAGTCTTCAAAGTTTCAAAGGCTTCAAGACAGGCTTTATCAAAAACGAAAGGAACATCTTTCTCAAGAAGCTTCGTCATTGGAAGAGTGATCTTGGAGAAGTCTCTGATGAACCATCGGTAGAATCCAGCATGACCGAGGAAACTTCGAACTGTCTTAACTGAGGTCGGCGGTAGTAAGCTGGCGATGGTTTCAAGTTTTGCACGATCAACTTCTATACCGGCCTTAGAAATCCTATGGCCCAGAACAATGCCTTCGGTAACCATGAAGTGACATTTCTCCCAACTAAGAGCAAGGTTGGTTTCCTCACAACGAGCTAGCACCTTGTCCAGATTAGCCAGGCACTTGGAAAATGAATCTCCATAGACGGAGAAGTCGTCCATGAATACCTCCACCACATTCTCTACCAGATCTCCAAATATAGAAAGCATGCATCTCTGAAAGGTAGCGGGAGCATTACATAAACCAAAAGGAATACGACGATAAGCAAACGTACCAAACAGGCAGGTGAAAGTCATCTTCTCTTGATCATCAAGCTCGATGGGGATCTGGAAGTAACCGGACATCCCGACTAAGAAACAGTAGTATTCATGACCAGCCAATCATTCAAGCATCTGATCAATGAACGGCAGTGGAAAGTGATCCTTCTTTGTGGCATCATTGAGTCATCGGTAATCGATACAGACTCTCCATCCGGTAACCATGCGAGTCAGGATGAGCTCACCCATTGGATTAGGGATGACGGTGATTCCTCCTTTCTTCGGAATGACTTGAGTCTGACTGACCCAAGGACTGTCGGCAATAGGATAGATGATACCGACATCTAGAAGCTTGAGTACTTCCTTCTTTACAACTTCCTGCATCAGAGGGTTAAGTCGGCGTTGTGGTTGTCTGACTAGTTTGAATTCTTCATCAACGACTATCCGATGTTTGCAGAAGGTTTTAGAGATGCCTCTGATGTCTGCTAACTGCCAGGCAATAGCTCTGACATGCTTCTTGAGTAGCTTGATCAGTTGCTCTTTCTGCTCGGGAGATAGATTCAAATTGATGATGACTGGTAACTGGCAGTCCTTCCCCAGAAATGCGTATTCTAGGTGGTCAGGCAGCTCCTTCAAAGTAAGTTCTGGTGGATTCTCGTATGAGGTAGTAATCCGACTCGATTCTGGCTCGATGTGTGTAGGCGCAGTGATGGGTGTGAATGTCGCCTTCTGCTCGTCTAACTCATCTTGCCATAGGCGCTGCTCGGGATCTTCTAATACATTGTCAATCCCTGAAATCGAACACAACTCTAACGGATCACTAGATAAGGCATTAGTAACGAAGTTGGCAGAGGCCAACTCTAGGGGATCAATAGTATAACAGTTATCATCTTGAACAACAGAGTATCTCATGCTATCTTTAATGCGGAATGCAACACTCTCCTGTCCTACACTCAAAGTTAACATGCCTTGTTTGTAGTTAATATTTGCACCAGCAGTTGCTAAGAAAGGTCGACCTAGGATAAGTGTTCCGTCTGACTCGCGAGTATCTAGAACAACAAAATCCTCAATTATAGTAAACGGGCCATAGCAGACAGCTACATCTTCTATTATTCCTTAGGTAGTTTAACAGACCTATCTGCTAACACTAGGTGCTGAGTAATCGGTTTTCACTGCCCTAGATTTAGCTTCTCATATAGATAAACAAGCATAAGATTAATAGAAGCACCAGAATCAGCCAGACTGCGATGAATTTTAATGCCATTAATAATGCACGGTAATGTAAAAGGACCGGGATCAGAACACTTAACTGGGGGTGGTGGCGGCTGTCTTATGGGAGATGGCGCACCGAGAATAGAAGCGCATTCATTAGTAAGAATGACAGAGTACGCCTCTCCGTTCTTCACTTTCTTCACTAGGTCTTTATAGAACTTCCCAAGTGGCGGTATAATCTCCACAGCTTCTGTCACTGGTATCTTGATCTCTGCAGTCTTAAGAACATTGTACCACTTCTTATACTGAGTGTCATGATCCTTGGCTTTGCTCATTACAGCTTTTGGGAAGGGAATCCGAGGTACATATGGCGCCAAGACAGGCTCAGGAGCTGTCCCAGGAGGAGGAGGAGGAGCAGATGCTTCTTCTTCCTCTTCTGTGATATCTTCAATTTCTGGCATATCCATGGCAGCACTGGTGTCTAGTATCACGTCAAGTTCCAGAGCCTTTGGGTCAGTTGTTTGCTTGCCGCTTCTGGTGGTAATAGCTTGAGCGTGTTCGCTCTTTGCACTGGAGTCTGCTTGAAATGCTGCTGGATTAAGGAGAGGATTGCTAGTAAAGAGTTTAGTCATATTGCTTATAGCATCCTCTATCCTCTGGCTCTGAGCTCTCTGTCCTTGATTGAGTGCAGCTTGAGCTTTTAATTGAATGTCGTGGTCGTCAAGTCGGCTCATAATCTGATCGAACTTCTTCTCATAGTCTATGTCTCTATTGTAGTACGGCTTTGCTTGAAACTGGTGTTGTCCTCTAATGAATCCCGGAGGTCTCTGATAAGGATCTACTAACTGGTTGCTCTGGTTGGCACGTAGTTTCTGTAACCGGCATAGCCTTTCTAATTGTTAGCGAAGCCTTGATCAACGAAGTTTATCTCTTCTGTAGACCAGACTTCTGTTGTACCGAAGTTGAGGCAGCTTCCACCGTTATGAGCACAGGATCCACACCATCCACAGTCCGCCAAAAAGATGGTAGCTGACGGGGGATCAAGAGGAATACCAACTGCTTATAGATGTTTCTGAACCTCCGCTTTGATCTGCTCTACAACACTCATCTGACTCTGACTCTTGGTTCCTTCTCTTTGCCTCTCCCAGTTTCTAGATTTTGAAGCACAGCTAACGAAATGCAGAAGAGCATCCTGAGGAGTAAGGGCGGTGCAATCTCCGCCAGCTAGGGAGTTGACCCAATTTGCAGATTCTTCGCGCATACCACGAGCAAAGAATTCAGCCAGCTGTCTTTGTTCTTACCCATGGTGTGGACAGTTGAAGAGAAGAGATTGGAATTCATTCCAAGTGTCATACAGGCTTGCATCTTCTCTCTGAGTGAACCTGGATTATAAGCAGTTATCCTTGCGGGAGGAAAGTATTCCTCAACAAAATCTTGAGCTAATGCCTCCCAGTTAGTGTAATGACCTGGTGGTTTGCTTCCAAGCCACTGCTTAGCTGCACCTCTGAGAGAGAACGGAAAAGCTCGGAGACATAAAGTGTTCTTGTTGAGGTTCCCAGACTTGAAGGTTTCACAGACAGCCAGAAAGTCGGTTATATGTGTGCAGGGATTATCATCTGGTCTTCCTTCGAATTGTATGTCCCTAGAGATTAGTTCTAGGAGAGGAATCTTAATCTCATAATCAGGATCATCCTCATTAGAAAGCACGGTGATGGGGGATCGAAAGTTGGATGCACGCGGTTTACTGTAGTCCGCAACACTCTTAAGAGCAGTCATTGCGGTAAAGGAAGATGGGACGGAAGTGATCCGTTTCTGTACCTGCTATGATCTGCAAGAGACAAAAACAAACACAACCGGTGTAAAATCCAAGTGTGATGGAAATGAAATATGGAAAGGTAGAAGAATAAAAATGCCAACTCTTCTTTCAACGAAATAGAAGAGTCCCCGGCAACGGCGCCAATTTGATGAACTGCAGAATAGCGGTCAATCAAATAACTACCAAGCTGTGAAGCTAGGGTAGATCGTATTCCACGGGTATCCTCTACTTCCTTACTCAAATGTGTTGGCAATTAAATTCGAGGGTAAACACTTAGTGCGTGGTGTGAGTTCCACGACTTCTATACTAAAAATGCAAAGATTAATTGAAATGAAATTAAGGCGAAGGAAGGTTGATTGATAGACTAAGACAGACAACAGACAAGCTTAGATTTCAAATCCCCCTTGGATCACCAGAGCAATAGCAATCAACAGATCAGCGATTTCCGATTCTAGTTCATTCAGTTCTCAGACACCACCATAACTCCTGACCCTTAGGTTTAAGACTGGCGAACGTTCGCTCTATCCGATCTAGCTACCACGATTAATTAGCCGCCCGGGCACGGTCGCCTCTCGCAACGACTTAACTTAACTGGTGCAAATTCTAACGATTTATGAGTTATTCTTGTAGTGGATTAACCCTAATCGGTTCCTACGAAAGGCACACTCCATTTATAAGGTTAATTGTTCAACTTGATGTTCTAAAGTAAGGCGAGCGTTCGCTTCTATCCTTAGCTTAACAAGAATATAATCTAGGTGGCCAAACCAGACAAGAAACACAGAGAACAAAGAACAAAGAACAAGTCAAACATGAAGGAGAAACTGAATGAATTTCGAATCTAATCACCGCCGATCCGTGACCGCTTTAAAGCCCTGGGTCAGTTAGGGTTCATCTAATCTAAGCTATACGAGTTTAGCTACTCATATTCAATACAGAAGGATCGAAGACAGACAAAGAATACATCTCAGGTAGGAAAGACAGAGAAGAACTGTAAAACCTAATTTTGACGACTCCTGGCAGCTTCAATCTGCTGGATCTTCAACTCCTAGCACTGACTCTCCGATATAGATGGATGGCGTCACGATCCATTCCTGGCTCCTCGAACTCTATCCACTCAATCTGTCTCTCTCTCAGTCTTGGGATTTTTCGTCCCGTGTGTAATTGTGTGTAAGTTCTGCTATCCCCTTTATTTAGCCGCTCGATTCAGTATTTAAACCTAACCGGTGACTACTACTTTTTCACTGGGATTTTTGCCGAAAATACAAGGGAATTTTCAGCGAAAATATCTGTTGAATTCGTCTATTTCTTCTGGCTTAAATGGCTTAGGGTTTTTGGCGAAAACTCCCAAAGTTTTCGCCGAAAAACTTCTTCTTGATCGGGAGAGTGGATTTCTTCTTGAATTTTCGGCGAAAATCCAAGGGTATTTTCGCCGAAAATCTGTGTGTAAATGGAGCAGGAATTCCTTTTGAGTTGAATGACTTTCTGGTTGAATTGGGTGTGATTCCTCGGGGTTCCAGTGCCTTAGACACGTCTTTGGCTACCGTATTTGTTGGCGAACACCTGTGCTAACATGAAAATACTAGAAAACCATCAAATAGACCCGAAATGGGCCAAGGTAACACAAAAGGTATCAGATGGATCGATTGAGTGAATATTCACTATTCTACCCTAAAAATTGTGTCTTAAGCAATGAAATGTTGCTTAAATGAGGCTGATAATCATGTTAATTCGAGTGTCATCAACTACTGATGCCGATCTGGCCCTCAACACCGATGTTAGGCTGAGACCGCACCGGCCCTGAGCCGAGCTGAACGCTAACCCTAGAGCCCCACGAAGAGCCTTTGATGTGAACCACTGCAACCGTGGGCAGAAGACCCTTAAACACCGTAAGTTGAGACCGTGCAACGAGGTAGAACCGTCAGGAACCGGGGGCGGATAAGTACTTTGACCCATCGGCTGTATATAGCCGGGAACCAGAAGTGTCCAGTCGATGACGCCACGCCAAGAGATGGATGCTCTTGATGATAAGTCGGGGCCTTCAGTATCGTAACATGCAAATACAATAAGGTTTCAGAACAAAGTTCTTTCAAAGGGGGTTTATTTCATTAAAGTTGTGTTACAAGGGTGGCCGGCGACCTCCTTATATAGGTGAGGGAACAAGCTCTCCTCCCTAAAGACTACTTCCTAAATAATAATAAAATATAGACTCCTAACCTTAATTAGAATCCTAACATGCCTAAACAATTCGACTAAAGAGGAATAAAACATAAAATAATAACTGGAGTCTTTAATGTAGAATAAAAGACCTAATTAGGTCAAAAACCCTAATTCGGCGGCAGCGGGCAGCTTTGGGCCGGTTGGGCTTCGGTAGCGTGGGCCGGTTGGGATTTGGTGACGGCCCGGCGGGTTTGCTTGGTCGGGCTCCGGCTGGTCTTGAACCGCGGCTTTAGTGACTTGTTTTGGGCCTTGCTCCGTGTGGGCTCCAATGCCTTCTTGAACTTCTAGGAGGGTGTAGCCTTCTTTGACAAATCGATCAGCATCCTTTTCATATCCTTCTTTACTCCAGGATTCCATGTAGGCATTAAGTTTCTCTCGGAAGGCCTTGGTCTGACTTCGGGTAAAAGGAGGCTCAGGTCGGGTCCAAGGTTTGCTGGGCTCATCATCCCCCTCTTCTTGTGGAGGATTCGTCCTCGAATCCTGACCTATATATTCATCATCATAATAAGGGGTTAGGTCGGCCACATTGAAGGTTGCACTTACCCCATAAGAGTTTGGCAGGTCAAGGATGTAGGCGTTGTTGTTGATCCGCTGGAGGACTGTGTAAGGCCCATCTCCCCTTGGTAGTAGTTTTGACTTCCTCTGCTCTGGGAACCTATCCTTTCTGAAGTGTATCCACACTTGGTCTCCTGCTTCAAAAATTTTCTCCTTTCTCCCTCGGTTGGCATTGCGGAGGTATTGGGCCGTTCTTCTTTCAATATTGGCCTTGGCCTTCTCATGGAGTTGCTTGACATAGGCTGCCTTCTCTTGACCACCTGCATCTAAAAATTCATGGATAGGCAGTGGTGATAAATCCAACGGGTTAGTGGATTAAACCCATAAACAAGTTCAAACGGGGAGTATTGGGTAGCTGAATGCACGGCTCGATTATATGCAAATTCTACATGTGGTAGACATTCTTCCCAAGTCCAGATGTTACTCTTGATGACTGCCCTCAGCATTTGGCCTAGGGACCGATTTACGACTTCAGTCTGCCCATCAGTTTGTGGGTGGCAGGTGGTGGAGAACATTAGTCGGGTGCCCAGCTTAGCCCATAAAGTCTTCCAGAAGTAGCTGAGGAACTTTGAATCCCTATCGGAGACTATGGTCTTTGGAACTCCATGCATTCTCACTACCTCCCTAAAGAATAGGTCAGCAATTTGAAAGGCATCATCAGTTTTATGGCAAGCAATGAAGTGAGCCATCTTGGAGAACCTGTCAACAACCACAAATATGGAATCTTTCCCCTTTCGGGTTCTAGGTAGTCCTAGGACAAAGTCCATAGACAAGTCTACCCAAGGATGTTCAGGTATGGGCAAAGGGGTGTATAGTCCATGGGGTCTGAGTTTAGACTTAGCTCTTTGGCACTTGGAGCATTGAGATATGATCTTCTCGGCATCGTGCCTCATCTTAGGCCAGTAGAAGTGCTCTTTGAGGGTGGCTACGATTTTAGCTACACCAAAGTGTCCCATGAGACCTCCACCGTGGGCCTCTAGGGTTAGGATAGTCCTGCAAGAATGGTTAGGGAGACACAGTTTTGATCCTTTAAATAAATAACCATCTTGCTGGTAGAACTTACCAAATCCTCCCTGTTGACAAGCTTCAAAGATACTCTTAAGATCAGGGTCAGTGGCATAAAGGTCTTTGATGTGTTCAAAGCAGATGAATTTAGTAGAGAGGACTGAGATTAGAGTGTACCTTCGGGAAAGGGCATCTGCCACGATGTTGTCCTTACCTTGCTCATATTGAATGATGTAAGGAAAAGATTCGATGAATTCTATCCATCTAGCATGCCGCTTGTTGAGCTTGTGTTGAGCCTTGAGGTACTTGAGGGATTCATGATCCGTGTGGATAATGAACTCCTTAGGCCATAAGTAGTGTTGCCAAGTCTTCAAAGCTCGTACCAGGGCATACAGCTCTTTGTCATAGGTCGGATAGTTGAGAGTAGCGCCACTGAGCTTTTCACTGAAGTAGGCAATGGGCCTCTTCTCCTGCATTAGAACAGCTCCTATCCCTACTCCGGATGCATCACACTCGATCTCAAATGGTTTGGTGAAGTCGGGCAACATGAGCAAAGGGGCCTCGGTAAGCCTTCTTTTGAGGGCTTCAAATGCCTCTTACTGTAGAGCTCCCCACTGGAAGGGAACATCCTTCTTTAGCACGGCTGTGAGAGGAGCAGCAACGGTACTGAAGTCCCTTACAAATCTTCGATAGAAGCTAGCCAATCCATGGAAGCTCCTAACATCAGTGATGCTTTGAGGTGTAGGCCAGGATTTGATGGCTTCTATCTTGTCTTGATCAACCCTTATACCTGCGGAGCTCACAACAAAGCCAAGAAAAACAAGATGATCTGTGCAAAAGGTGCACTTGCTCATGTTAGCATAGAGGTGTTCTTTTCGTAGGGTTTCTAAGACAGTTTTTAGGTGGCCTAAGTGATCTCCTAGATTTTTGGAATAAATAAGAATATCATCAAAGTAGACCACGAAAAATTTCCCTATGTACGTCCTAAGGACTTGGTTCATTAATCTCATGAAGGTACTAGGTGCATTGGTTAAGCCGAATGGCATGACCATCCACTCATATAATCCTAGTTTAGTTTTGAAAGCAGTTTTCCACTCATCACCTTCCTTCATTCGGATTTGATGGTACCCAGATTTAAGATCAATTTTGGAGAAGATGGTGGCACCATGTAGTTCATCCAGCATGTCGTCTAACCTAGGAATAGGATGACGATACTTAACTGTTATGTTGTTGATTGCTTGGCAGTCAACACACATCCTCCATGTACCTTCCTTCTTGGGGACTAGAATGACGGGGACAACACAAGGACTCATTGATGACACTCAATTTGACGTGATTATCAGCCTCCTTTAAGCGACATTTCTTTGCTTAAGACATGGTTTTTAGGGTAGAATAACGAATATTCAATCGATTGCCCTATCTCGTGCCATTTGTGTTACCTTGGCCCGTTTCGGGTCTATTTGATGGTTTTCTAGTGTTTTTATGTTAGCACAGGTTTTTGCCGTCAAATAGAGTAGCCATGGACGTGTCTAAGGCGTTGGAACCTCGAGGAATCAAACCGGAATCGATCCAAGGAGCCAGTCAAAGTCAAAGAAAATCCTGCCCGAGTACAAAGAGATTTTCGCCGAAATTGAGCTTGCATATTCGGCGAAAATATTAGTGCATTCAACTGGTGCCGAGTCAAAGGACATTGATGACACTCGATTTGACGTGATTATCAGCCTCATTTAAGCGACATTTCTTTGCTTAAGACATTGTTTTTAGGGTAGAATAACGAATATTCAATCGATTGCCCTATCTCGTGCCAATTGTGTTACCTTGGCCCGTTTCGGGTCTATTTGATGGTTTTCTAGTGTTTTTGTGTTAGCACAGGTTTTCGCCGTAAAATAAAGTAGCCATGGACGTGTCTAAGGCATTGGAACCTCGAGGAACCAAACCGGAATGGATCAAAGGAGCCAATCAAAGTCAAAGCAAATACCTACCCGACTACGAAGATATTTTCGCCGAAAATACCCTATTGATTTCGGCGAAAATAATAGTACAAACCAACTGATGCCGAGTCAAAGGTATTTTCGGCAAAATTGATTAACTCTTCGATCCGAAAATAGAGTACAGAGAAATCAGCTGGCGGTGTCTTCAATTGCAAGATTATTTTCGGCGAAAATACTTCATTATTTTCGGCGAAAATAACAGAAGGAATCCGGCGACTTAGGGTTTAAGTATAAATACTTAACCCGGCGGCCCAAAATCAATTATTCATCATTCTTCATATTTTCACAAATCAGACTTTTGAGAGTCAGCCGACTCTAGGGTCGATAGATAGAGTTTAGAGAGTTCGAAGATCCGTGGAGAGATCGTGACGCCATCCTTCCACCTCGGAGAACTCGAAGCTTAAAGTTGAAGATCCAGGAGATTGAAGCTTCGCGGGAGTCGTCAGAATTAGGTTTTTCAGTTCTTATCTATTCTTCCTCTGTATGATGATCTTCATTGTTGCCTTTGATTCTCTTGTTTCTGATATGAGTAACTGAACTCGTTAGAGCTTAGACTAGATGAACCCTAAGTGACCCAGGGCTTTAAAGCGGTCACGGATTGGCGGTAATTAGATTCGAAGTTCAATCAGTTTCTCTTTGCATGTTTGATTCGTTCTTTATTGTTCATGTTTCTTGTCTGGATTGATCCCCTAGATTAGATTCTTGTTAAGCTAAGGATAGAAGCGAACGCTCGCCTTACTTTAGAACATCGAATTGAACAATTAACCTTATAATTGGAGTGTGCCTTTCGTAGGAACCGGTTAGGGTTAATCCACTGCAAGAGTAACTCATAAATCATTAGTAATTACACCAGTTAATTAAGTCGTTGCGAGAGGCGACCGTACCCGGGCGGCTAGTTAATCTTGGTAGTTAGAACGGATAGAGCGAACGTCCGCCGGTCTTAAACCTAAGGGTAAGGAGTTATGGTGGTGTATAGAAATTGATTGAATTAGAATTGAAAACCGCTGATCTGTTGATTGCCAATGCTCTGGTGAACGAAGGGGGATTCGAAATCTAATACCGTCCCTGTTCATTGTTTTCGGTTCAAAAAGTTTTTGTTTTCGGCGAAACCATTTTAACTGATATTTTCGGCGAAACCGTGCTATTGTTTTCGGCGAAACCGCCTTCACAAATCCGGTAGTCCATTTTAACTGATATTTTTGGCGAAACCACCCTCCTATTTTCGCCGAAAATAATTCTGAAAATCACCCAAATCTTCCTTTAAAAAATCCGGTCCACCCCCTCTCTCATCCTTCACCCATTTTCGTTCAACTCACCGAAAACCCCCCTTATCTCTTTAAAATCGCCGACCGCCCACATTTTAAAAACTCGCCGACCGCCGCCGCTCCCTTCCCTTCCCTTTTCCGATCCCAACGATCCCTAGAACGTTCGAATCGGAGCTTTGGAGCTCCAGTTCTTCGAAACCCCAGTTTTCAAGTTTTTCACCGATTCCTCTCAACTCGTTCATTTTTAGCAATCATGACTTCAAGGTAAGTTGTATAACTTTTCGATACGAATCTTTTGACATGTAGATTGCTGAATTTCATCGGGGTTGACTTTCGGTTTACTTTTCGGTTTGCCTTGTTTTGCGTGCCGACTGTTTCGTGTGAACTAGGATTAACTGAACTTATAAAACTGTTCTAGTATGCTTAGGGAGTTTCGTGCTTAATTGCCATATCATTTGATCATGTGTTGCTATGCATACGATTAATTCCTTGTTATGTTGACTTTTGTGAGAACTGTCGGTTTGACTTTGAATTGCTGTGATCATCTGGCTGTCTGATGTGTTCATTCTCGTTCATATTTTTGTGCTTGCCATATGAGATCCTATTTTACCGTCATTCTCCAAGTTATGATAGTCTTGCCATGATTCGGGTTCGATATGCTTAAATGTGGACTTCCAAACTGTCGGTTTGACTTTCTGAACTCTGATTGTGCTTATCCGACTCTGGCTGTTCCTAAGTATGTATTTTACTGTCTATGATTACCGGTTACTCCGCTTTGCTTACCCCACTTAGTTTCCCTCATTTCTTTGTGAAATCGAGTTTTTCTACTAAGTGTGGGGTAGGGTTTTGGTTGACTAATCTGGTTTCATTCTGGTTCTAGGAACACCACTTATGAGCGCAAGACTAAGGCGCGACTTGATGGCGCCTCGAGCTCAGGAGCTGCCGCTCCCGTCACACCAGCTGTTCTGGGTCCACCACCTGCTCTACCCCGCCATGCTGGATATCATCCCACCATCACGCGTCTACCGGATTTCTATTTTGAGTGCTTCCAGAAGATTCAGCACATTCGGGGAGCTGACATGCGCCCTCTCTCCATGGAGTCCCTGCACGATCATGATGAGGACTACCACCGGCTGGTCTCCTCGAGCTGACCACCATCGCCGCCGAGTTCCCAAACATTGCCCTCCAGGAGTTCTGGGCAACCTTTGATCTGGATGAGCACAAGAGGAAGCAATGCCAGAAGGTGATCACCTTCTATCTTGGTGGGGTGTACAGGCAGCTCACCTACGATGAGTTTGCCGCTCATCTCGGCATCCCCTATGAGCATTATCACGATCATCACCTAGGTTGGGGCGAAGATGATGACGACGAGGAGTACAACACGCTCTGGAGCCACATGACAGGCGTGCCTGGCGATCGCCTCGGGACGAACAACTCAGTTAAGTCTCTCTCTCACCCGCTCTATAAATTTATTCATATGGTTTGGCGGAGGTCGCTTTTATATGTTCCAGATAAGGATCGCCACCATATCCTCAAGGAGGAGCTCATGCTTCTCCGAGCCATCCGAGAGAGCTACCCTCTCCACCCCAGTTGGGTACTGGCTCGCATCTTCTGCCAGAAGACCAGGAGGAAGACGCCACCCCGCAAACTCTTGGGAGGCAACTTCATAAGACAGCTCATCCTCTCCTTCGGCATCGGCCATGAGTATGGCCCGCACATTCCACGACATCCAGTTCGGACCGTTGGAGGAGACTTGGCGGTTGAGTACGACTTAGAACTTGACCTCAGTCCCCATGTAGCAGCTGATCCTCCACTCCAGCCTGTGGTCGAGTCAGAGGAAGAAGATGATGCTGAGGAGCAGCAGCCGTAGCCGCCGCCTGAGTTTCATGATTATATGCCCTCGCCACACCATCAGGCAGGGTACATCCACCAGTCGCCGCCGCACATCCCCGAGCCATATCCGGCGCATACTCAATAGCCGCAACACCACCCCGCGGATGTTGGAGAGTTATACGAGCGACTGCAGGGGTGGCGAATCGCCGACAACGCCACTCAAGAGGTGCGATGGACTATTATGCAGCAACATATGCGCTGCGCCGACCGGCGATATGAGGCACAGATGGCGTGGCAACGCCAGCTCGGCGAATTTCTCCACTTTCCACCTCCCGGCTCACCGAACCAGCAGTGATCGGGTTGTATTCCTTTTCTGGTGTCTTCTTTTTATTTATTCTTTTCGGATTTCGGTCCAACTTTTTTCTGTGTGGATCCGGAACACTTGTCCCGGTTTCCTTTTTATGTTTCATTTGTTTTTGTTTTGTCGGCATCAGTAGAATCCCTTTGCTTCAGGTTTTGTTACACTTCCCTCCGCTCTATGAATTCGTGCTCACCCTCTGAGATCAACCGTCCTCATCCAGGTTCTTACATTCCACTCTAAACTCTAGAATTAGTCCTGTGAGGACACAGTCCGATTTAAGTGTGGGGTAGGATGCTAGAGAACCTGAACCTTGCATGAACTTGATTGCCCTTGATTGTGTTTTGTGTGTGCCTCGTGATTCCATTCCAGTCTCTCTAGCATTAGAATGGCTCAGTTCTTGATTTTTGATGTTAAGTTGTTGTTCAAACTTTCATAATGATGCTTAGACTGCTTAACCTAGAACTTGAGAACCAACTTGTACGCTTTGATGCTAAATTGCCTAGTTAGAACAGAATTTTAAAATCACACTTGTAGTTTGTAGCCTTGATTGCATGAAAATGACCGAATCCGACTAGCAAACCAACTGTGAGCTTTTGATCCATTGCACGTAACTTGCAATTTTAATTCTTTCTGAGTGGTTTTCTGTTTACTTGAATGAGTTAGAATTTGCATGAGACCTACTCCAGACCACACGATGACACGAGTTCTAGAAGGATTGGGGCACCTAGATTCAGCTACTAAGCCAGATAGCCTACCAAACGAAAAATCCACTAGGTTTAGACCCTTGAGCTTGGCCTGTTCTTTCGGTTCGATAATACATTACAACCATTTCCCATTTCTTTCATTCCCCGTTGATCCCCTGTGGTTGTAGTTCTAGATTGACCTACCGGAAGTCGGTTTGTGGTAACCTGCCTATAGCCATTAAACAGGTGGTCTTAGCTATTATGTCCAAACGTGTAAACCCCTCTAGCAACTAAAAGAAAAATCGGCACAAAAGAAAAAAATATAGAAAAGAAAGAAAAAGAGAAAAATTTCAAGAAAAAAATGATGAAGAAAAATAAGAAAAGTTCAAAGTGTAGTTCAAATAAAACGTTCTTCTCCCTACAAATGGAAGAACGAAGTAGAAAGAAAAGTTCAAAAAGAAAGTAAAAAAAAAAAATGTGCAAAAAAAGCCATCATCATTCATTCCCATCATCCATCTCATTATAAACCCGAGTAGTGTAGTATTCATTACGGTCCTAGCAGGGAAGTCCTTCTTGACTAGATACTCGTATTGTCACAGTGGTGGAGATGTGGTCGAAATGCAAACCTATGACAGAATTCGGTAACAGAAAATGATCGAGAGCAGAAACACGTCCCTAAACACAGAAAGTGAGAGTTCCCATTGTACTATATACATCCTGTGTGAGGAGTCTGGTCGGTCAGGTCAAATTCGTGCATAATTGGTTGCTAATTACTTGTCGTGTGCAGTTTATTAGTGAGACCAGGTAGTTTGGCTGATCTGTATGCATGTTAGGTTTCTTGTTCTAGGATCGAGCTGTCTAATAATTCATTGTGTTTGATTGAGCTCCAATTTAATCGATCTTATCATTTGTGAACATGCGTTTCTATTCAGTTTGCTTGAGGACAAGCAAAAGCTTAAGTGTGGGGTATTTGATGACACTCGATTTGACGTGATTATCAGCCTCCTTTAAGCGACATTTCTTTGCTTAAGACATGGTTTTTAGGGTAGACTAACGAATATTCAATCGATTGCCCTATCTCGTGCCATTTGTGTTACCTTTGCCCGTTTCGGGTCTATTTGATGGTTTTCTAGTGTTTTTATGTTAGCACAGGTTTTTGCCGTCAAATAGAGTAGCCATGGATGTGTCTAAGGCGTTGGAACCTCGAGGAATCAAACCGGAATCGATCCAAGGAGCCAGTCAAAGTCAAACAAAATCCTGCCCGAGTACAAAGAGATTTTCGCCGAAATTGAGCTTGCATATTCGGCGAAAATATTAGTGCATTCAACTGGTGCCGAGTCAAATGACATCTTCGGTGAAAACATTGTACTCTTCGGACCGAAAATACAAGGCAGAGAAAGAACTCCCGAACACAAAGGAATTTTCGCCGAAATTCTTAAGGAATTTTCGGCGAAAATAATACACTAATCCGGATCAGTTAGGGTTAAGTATAAATACTTAACCCGGCGGCAGAGGCATTCAATACAATCATAATTCGCAAAAACACAACTTTTCGAATCAGAATCCTCTCAAGTTCTGGAGCGAAGAGTTGGAGTTCGAAGAGCTGGATAGAGATCGTGACGCCATCCCTTCCACCTCGACGAACCGGAGCTAGGAGTGTAGATTACCGAAGATCGGAGTCTGCCAGAGTCGTCTAAATTAGGTTTTTCAGATTCTTTTCTGTTCTTCCTTTGAATGATGAACTCTTTCTTTGTCTTTGTTTCTTCTGTAATAATCATGAGTAGGTAAACCCTTTAGAGCTTAGACTAGATGAACCCTAAGTGACCCAGGGCTTTGAAGCGGTCACGGATCGGCAGTGATTAGATTCGAAATTCAATCAGTTCTTTTTCATGTTTGATTCGTTCTTCATTGTTCATGTTTCTTGTCTGGATTGATCACCTAGATTAGATTCTGGTTAAGCTAAGGATAGAAGTGAATGCTTGCCTTACTTTAGAACATCGAATTGAACAATTAACCTTATAATTGGAGCGTGCCTTTCGTAGGAACCGGTTAGGGTTAATCCACTGCAAGAGTAACTCATTAATCATTAGTAATTGCACCAGTTAATTAAGTCGTTGCGAGAGGCGACCGTACCCGGGCGGCTAGTTAATCTTGGTAGTTAGAACGGATAGAGCGAACGTTCGCCGGTCTTAAACCTAAGGGTAAGGAGTTATGGTGGTGTCTTAGTAATTGATTGAATGATTATCGAAATCCGCTGATCTGTTGATTGCCAATGCTCTGGGGAACGAAGGGGGATTCAAAGTCTAAGTTCGTCTGTCATTCTTGTTTTCAAACCCTAATTCCCAATCTGCTTTAGTTTAATCTTTTTAATTTTTCTGCATTTCTTAGAAGTAGAAGTCGTGGAACTCACACCACGCACAACGTGTTTACCTTTGAGTATTTTGCTAGTTCTGAAGTAACCAATCATAGAAAGCCCTTGGAATACGATCTGTTATACGCTTTTTAGCATTAGTAGTTTTTATTTGGTTGAAACGTCCGAACAACGACCGGGCGGTTCACCACTCATGCTTTCTCGGACATATCCCTTGTCCATCAATTCCTCCACTTGGGCTTGGATTTCCTTGGTTTCTTCTGGATTGGTACGGTAGGCTGGTTTGTTTGGTAAGGCAGCTCCGGGTACCAAGTCTATCTGGTGCTCGATGCCTCTTAGTGGTGGCAGTCCACTAGGGATTTCTTCGGGGAAGACATGTTTGAATTCCTGTAGAAGAGAAGTAACAAGACTAGGTAGAGAAGTATTAGGGTTAGAAATCAAACACTCCTTGTAGCGGATGATCACAAGGGGCTTCCTAGAGACTAGGGATTGTTTGATCTCACTCGGGGTGGCTAATAGGTTTTCTCTCCTATCAATCTCACTCTTTTGAGCTCTGGGACCTGTAAGGTCTTGTAATTCTGTTTTTACACTTGTAGGATCTCTCGTTTGTTCTCTCTTCTCTCTCCTACCCAGTATAACGCCTGACCCTAGCCACGGCCCCAGGCTTGATACCAGCACCAATGACAGCCCCGTTCCTAGCCCCGACCCTGTACAACATCTAGCCCGTGCCCCGACGCCGACACACTGTCAGACCACACCCAGCATTTCTCCGCCATCTCTAGGCAAATTTTGAGTGCCAGTAGAAGAAGGGTGGGAACAGAGGGACAACCTGTTCCATACAAGATGCATGGTCAAAGACATGATTTGTAGCGTGGTCAAAGACAAGATTTGTAGCGTGGTCATTGATGGAGGGAGTTGCACAAACGCGGTCAGCCTAGCCTTGGTGGAAGGATTAGGACTACAAACTCAGAAGCATCCCAAATCCTACAAGCTGCATTGGCTCAATAACTGTGGAGAGTTAAGGTTCACACGACAGGCACACATGCCCTTTACCATTGAGAGGTACAAAGATTTCATCCTTTATGATATTGTTCCTATGGAAGGTTCCCATGTATTACTTGGACATCCTTGGCAGTTTGATAGGTACTCAAAACATGATGGAGATATGAAGTACAAGCTCAATCCCTTATCACCCACCGAGATCCTTAAAGATCAACTAGATAGGAAACTGAGTCGAGAGAAGAAAGAGAGAGAGCTCAATAAATAAGAGAAGAGAGAAGAAATGAGTGTACCCTTGAGTGTAAAAACAAAAATCAAAGACCCAAAAGGTCATAGAGCTAAATAAAGAGAGGTTGAGAGGAGAGAAAACATGTTATCCACCCGTAGTCAGATCAAACAAACCCTAGCTCATAGGTGACCCTTGTGATCATTCGCTACAAGGAATGCTTGATTTCTAACCCTAACACCTCTTTGCCTAGTGTTGTTACTTCTCTTTTGCAGGAATTCATTGATGTCTTCCCCGAAGAAATACCCAGTGGGTTGCCACCGATTAGAGGGATTGAACATCATATTGACTTAGTGCCCGGATCATCCTTGCCTAACAAGGCAGCCTATAGAGTGAATCCTGAAAAAACCAAGGAGATCTAGAAGCAAGTTGAGGAACTGATGGACAAGGGATATGTAAGGGAAAGCATGAGCCCTTGCGCCGTACCAGTCATCCTTGTACCAAAGAAGGAGGGAACTTGTAGGATGTGTGTCGATTGTTGTGCCATAAACAATATAACAGTTAAGTATTGACACCCTATCCCTAGATTATGTGATATGCTTGATGAATTGCATGGCTCTACTATATTTTTGAAGATTGACTTATGGTGAACCTGTCGTTGGCGATTCACACAAATAACTACTAATGCTAAGAAAACGCTATAGCAGATCGTATTCCAAGGGTCTCTTCTGATGGGTTACTTCAGAACTAGCAAAGTACTCGAAGGCAAACACGTTGTGCGTGGTGTGAGTTCCACGACTTCTAATTCTAAGGAAAACAGGGAAATTAAAACAAATTAAACTAAAACAGATTGGAAATTAGGGTTTGAAAACAAAGATGACAGACGAACTTAGACTTTGAATCCCCCTTCGTTCCCCAGAGCATTGGCAATCAACAGATCAGCGGATTCCGATTCTCATTCAATCAATTACTAAGACACCACCATAACTCCTTACCCTTAGGTTTAAGACCGGCGAACGTTCGCTCTATCCATTCTAACTACCAAGATTAACTAGTCGCCCGGGTACGGTCGCCTCTCGCAACGACTTAATTAATTGGTGCAATTACTAATGATTAATGAGTTACTCTTGCAGTGAATTAACCCTAACCGGTTCCTACGGAAGGCACACTCCAATTATAAGGTTAATTGTTCAATTTGATGTTCTAAAGTAAGGCGAGCGTTCGCTTCTATCCTTAGCTTAACAAGAATCTAATCTAGGTGATCAATCCAGACAAGAAACGTGAACAATGAAGAACAAATCAAACATGAATGAGAAACTGATTGAATTTCGAATCTAATCACTGCCGATCCGTGACCGCTTTAAAGCCCTGGGTCAGTTAGGGTTCATCTAGTCTAAGCTCTAACGAGTTTAGCTACTCATGATCATTACAGAAGAAACAAAGACAAGGAAAGAGTTCATCATTCAGAGTAAGAACAGAAAAGAATCTGAAAAACCTAATTCATACGACTCTGACAGACTCCGATCTTCGGTAATCTACACTCCTAGCTCCGGTTCGTCGAGGTGGAAGGGATGGCGTCACGATCTCTATCCAGCTCTTCGAACTCCAACTCTTCGCTCCAGAACTTGAGAGGATTCTAATTCAAAAAGTTGTGTTTTGCTAATTATGATTGTATATCCCTGTTTGGCCCGCTGGGTTAAGTATTTATACTTAACCCTAACTTGACCCGGAATAGTGTATTATTTTCGCCGAAAATTCCTTAAGAATTTCGGCGAAAATTCCTTTGTGTTCGGGAGTGCTTTCTCTGCCTTGTATTTTCGGTCCGAAGAGTACAATGTTTTCACCGAAGATGTCCTTTGACTCGGCACCAGTTGAATGCACTAATATTTTCGCCGAATATGCAAGCTCAATTTCGGCGAAAATCTCTTTGTACTCGGGCAGGATTTTGTTTGACTTTGACTGGCTCCTTGGATCGATTCCGGTTTGATTCCTCGAGGTTCCTCCGCCTTAGACACGTCCATGGCTACTTTATTTGACGGCAAAAACCTGTGCTAACACAAAAACACTAGAAAACCATCAAATAGACCCGAAACGGGCCAAGGTAACACAAATGGCACGAGATAAGGCAATCAATTGAATATTCGTTATTCTACCCTAAAAACCATGTCTTAAGCAAAGAAATGTCGCTTAAATGAGGCTGATAATCACGTCAAATCGAGTGTCATCAAATACCCCACACTTAAGCTTTTGCTTCTCCTCAAGCAAACTGAATAGAAACGCTCATGTTCACAAATGATAAGATCGATTAAATTGGAGCTCAGTCAAACACAATGAATTATTAGACAGCTCGATCCTAGAATAAGAAACCTAACATGCATACGAATCAGCCAAACTATCTGGTCTCACTAATAAACTGCACACGACAAGTAATTAGCAATCAATCATGCACGAATTTGACCTGACCGACCAGACTCCTCACACAGGATAAATTTAGTACAATGGGAACTCTCACTCCCTGTGTTTAAGGACGTGTTTCTGCTCTCGATCATTTTCTTTTACCGAATTCTGTCATAGGTTTGCATTTCGACCACATCTCCACCACTGTGACAACACGAGTGTCTAGTCAAGAAGGACTTGCCTGCTAGGACCGTAATGAAATCTACACTACTCGGGTTTATAATGAGATGGATGATGGGGATGAATGATGATGGCTTTGGTGCGGTGTAGCTTTTGACTAACTTCCCTCGAATCTAATCTATGGCTTCCTACCGTCTAACCAAACAAGGGTGGAATAATGAACGCTCGTCCTATGATACCCTCAAGCAACCTAGCACTTATTCTTTTCTTTACACGATTTTTCCTTTACTTTCTTTTGAACTTTTCTTTTCACTTCGTTCTTCCATTTGTAGGGAGAAGAACGTTTTATTGAACTACACTTTGAACTTTTTCTGATTTTCTTTTTTTTTCATTTTTTTTTCTCAAAATTTTTTCTCTTTTTCTTTCTTTACTTTTTTTTTCTTTTCTTTTGTGCCAATTTTTCTTTTAGTTGCTAGAGGGGTTTACACGTCTGGACATATTAGCTAAGACCTCCTGTTTAATGGCTATAGGCAGGTTACCACAAATCGACTTCCGGTAGGTCAATCTAGAACTACAACCACAGGGAATCAACGGGGAATGAAAGAAATGGGAAATGGCTGTAATGTATTATCGAACCGAAAGAACAGGCCAAGCTCAAGGGTCTAAACCTAGTGGATTTATCGTTTGGTAGGCTATCTGGCTTAGTAGCTGAATCTAGGTGCCCCTATCCTTCTAGAATTCACGTTATCGTGTGGTCTCAAGTAGGTCTCATGCAAATTCTAACTCATTCCAGTAAACAGAAAACCACTCAGAAAGAATTAAAATTACAAGTTACGTGCAATGGATCAAAAGCTCACAATTGGTTTGCTAGTCGGATTCGGTCATTTTCATGCAATCAAGGCTACAAACTACAAGTGTGATTTTAAAAAAAATCTGTTCTGACCAGGCAATTTAGCATCAAAGTATACAAGTTGGTTCTCAAGTTCTAGGTTAAGCAGTCTAAGCATCATTATGAAAGTTTGAACAACAACTTAACATCAAAAATCAAGAACTGAGCCATTCTAATGCTAGAGAGACTGGAATGGAATCACGAGGCACACATAAAACACAATCAAGGGCAATCAAGTTCATGCAAGGTTCAGGTTTTCTAGCATCCTACCCCACACTTAAATCGGACTGTGCCCTCAGAGGACTAATTCTAGAGTTCAGAGTGGAATGGAAGAACCTGGATGAGGACGGTTGATTTCAGAGGGTGAGCACGGATCCAGAGAGCGGAGGGAAGTGTATCAGAACCTGAAGCAAAGGAAGTCTACCGATTGCCTACAAAACAAAAACAAATGAAACATAAAAAGGAAACCGGGACAAGTGTCCCGGATCCACACAGAAAAAAGTTGGACCGAAGTCCGAAAAGAATAAATAAAAAGAAAGGACAAGGAAAAGGTCACCACCTGATCATCACTGGTCAGAGGTGTCGGGGTGGGGGAAGTGGAAGTGGTCGCCGAGCTATCGCTGCCACTCCAGCTGTCGCTCATATCGCCTCTCGGCGCGGCGCATGTGTAGTTGCATAATAGTCCACCTAGCCTCTTGAGTGGCGTTGTCGGTCATGCGCCACTCCTGCAGTCGCTCGTACAACTCACCAATGTCCGCGGGGTGCGGTAGGGGCTGATGAGTAGGTGCCGGATGTGGATCGGGAATGCGCGGCGGCGACTGGTGGATGTACCCTGCCTGATGGTGTGGCGAGGGTATATAATCATGAAACTCAGGCTGCGGCTGCGGCTGCTGCTCCTCAGCATCATCTTCGTCCTCCAATTCGTCCACAGGTTGGAGTGGAGGATCTGCTGCTACATGGGGACTGAGGTCCAGCTCCAAGTTGTATGCGACTGCCAAATCTCCTCCAACGGTCCTAACTTGGTGTCGTGGGATGTGCGGGCCATACTCATGGCTGATGCCGAAGGAGATGATGAGCTGACCTATGAAGTTGCCCCCCAGGAGTTTGCGAGGTAGCGTCTTCCTCTTGGTCTTCTGGCTGAAGATGCGAGCAAGCACCCAGCCTAGGTGAAGCGGATAGCTCTCTCGGATGGCTCGAAGAAGCATGAGCTCCTCCTTGAGGATGTGGTGGCGATCCTTGTCACGAACATATAAAAGTGACCTTCGCCAAACCATATGAATAAATTTATAGAGCGGGTGAGAGAGAGACTTAACTGAGTTGCTCGTCTCGAGGCGATCGCCAGGTATGCCTGTCATGTGGCTCCAGAGCGCGTTGTACTCCTCGTCATCATCGTCGCCACCCCAGCCTAGGTGGTAATCGTGGTAGTGCTCGTGGGGAATGCCCAGATGAGCAGCAAACTCATCGTAGGTCAGCTTCCTGTAGACTCCACCCAGGTAGAAGGTGACGACCTTCTGGCGCTGCTTCCTCTTGTTCTCATCCAGGTCAAAGGTTGCCCAGAATTCCTGGAGGGCAATGACTGGGAAATCAGCAGTTATGGTGGTCAGCTCTAGGAGTCCGGCCGGTGCTAGGGCGTAATGCACGTTCCGGTAGTAGTCCTCGTTATGATCATGGAGCGACTCCATGGACAGAGGGCGCACGTCAGCTGCTTTAATGTGCTCGATCTTCTGGAAGCACTCGAAGTAAAAATCTGGGAGGCGCGCTATAGTGCGATGGTATCCAGCGTGGCGAGGTAGTGCAGGTGGAGGACCCAGAACGGCGGGTGTGACGGGAGCGGCAACTCTTGAGCTCGAAGCTCCATCAAGTCGCGCCTTAGTCCTGCGCTCAAAGGTGTTCCTAAACCAGAATGAAACCAGATTAGTCAACCAAAACCTTACCCCAC
Organism: Linum lewisii; assembly: GCA_034768395.1. Taxonomy (NCBI): domain Eukaryota; kingdom Viridiplantae; phylum Streptophyta; class Magnoliopsida; order Malpighiales; family Linaceae; genus Linum; species Linum lewisii. Next base: position 49,155,027 of record CM068297.1, read on the forward strand.
ACTTAGTAGAAAAACTCAATTTCACAAAGAAATGAGGGAAAACTAAGTGGGGTAAGTAAAGCGGAGTAACCGGTAATCATGGACATGAAAATACATACTTCGGAACAACCAGAATCGGATAAGCAGAATCAGAGTTCAAAAAGTCAAACCGACATTTAGAAAGTCAACATTTAGGCATATTGAACCCTAATCATGGCAAGACTATCATAACTTTGAGAATGACGGTAAAATATGATTTCAAATGGCAGCACGATAATATGAACAAGAATGAACACTTATGACAGCCAAACGATCAACAACAGTTTAAAGACAAACCGACATTTCTCACAAAAGTCAACATAACAAGAAATTAATCGTATGCATAGCAACACATGACCAAATGATATGGAAATCAAGCACGGAACTCCCTAAGCATGCTAGAACAGTTCTATAAGTTCAGTTAATCCTAGTTCACACGAAACAGTTGGCACGCAAAACGAGGCAAACCAAAAAGTCAACCAAAAGTCAACCCCGACGAAATTCAGCAATCCATATGTCAAAAGATTCGTATTGAAAAGCTCTACAACTTACCTTGAAGCCATGGATGCAAAAAGTTAACGAGTTGAGAGGAATCAGTGAAAAACGTTGAAAACGAGGGTTTCGGAGAACAAGAGCTGCAAAGCTCCGATTCGAACGTTCTAGGGCTCGTTGGGATCGGTCAAGGGAGGGGGAACGAGCGGCGGCGGTCGGCGATGGCGGGGGCGGGGCGGCAGTTGTGAAAGTAGGGTGGTCGGCGGCGGTTGTGAAAGTAGGGTGGTCGGCGGCGTTTTGAAAACAAAGGGGAGGCGGTTTTCGGGTGTTTGAACGAAAATGAAAGAAGGGATGAGAGAGGATAAGTCCGAAAATCGGGATTTTAAATGAGAAGGTTAGGTGATCTTCAAAAAGTTTTCGGCGAAATTGAAAGGAAATTTTCGCCGAAAATTTTAGTTCAGATAAACTGTCGGACTTTCAAGAGAGTTTCGCCGAAAATATCCATCTGTTTTCGCCGAAAATTTTAATTTAAATGGCTGTTGGTTTTCAAAAAATTTTTTCGCCGAAAACAAACAACTCTTCGAACCGAAAGGTTGGAACAGGAGGCCGGGTTCGAAAACCAAAAGAAATTTTTCGCCAAAAAAATGGGTGGTTTCGCCGAAAATTTTGAACAACTCGGGTTGAAAATATTTTCGCAAGTCCGGCTAACTTCAGAAAATCACAGTTAAATCCACAAAAATCGGAACGACCTCAATCAACTTGCAACTGACTCTATGACATGCAGACTCTACAGGAAAAATAATAAATCAAACAAACTGACACTTTTGGCTCCCCCGAACTGACTCTAAAACACTAAGGTTGAAACAAAACAAAAACTGACTCCAGCCGTGGGTTGCCTCCCACGAAGCGCTCTTTTATTAACGTCCTTGAGCTGGACGATACCCGGACGGTATTAGGAGACATCCCAACTCAGATTCTCCTTCACGATCGCGTCGGAGTTCATGAAGTACAGCTTCGGGACTTCTCCGGTAAACGTGAATATCTTCCCGTTTGCATGCAAAAGCTTGGTACGTCCGTTGGGAAGATGATCAACGAACTTGAACGGTCCGAACAGCTCTCTGGAGAGATCATCCTTCTTGAGTGTGACGATGGAAGGAATGAGGACTGTCGGTTTTCTTTTTCTTTAATCTTCGGCTTGTTATCACCAGGATCGGTGATCGTTAGTACTTCCTTAGGAGTCGCTTTAGGCTTCTCCTTCCATGCTTGTTCCGGCGCCGGTTTCTCGGAACGAATTGGTGGTGCAGCTGGCTCGGTGGAAGACGGTGGAGCTTTTGGTCTCCAGACCATTTGGGTCTTCGTCTTCTTGTTCTTTCCTCGAGGTCTGCTCGGTGGTTTAGAAGAGGCTTGCAGTTCCTTCTTCTTCTTAGGTGGCTTCTGAACCGATATTTTTGGCTTCTTCTTCATAACCTGGTTAATACCTGCAGCAACAACTGATCTAGAGACACTGGAAGAAGCATTAGTAACGGAGTCGACCGGAGTCAACCCCACAGTTTCAACAGCTAAGCAGTGAGATTCTTCATTCCTAGAGTCATATTTCATGCCATCTTTAAGACGGAAAGTTTTCGTTTCTTTACCAACTCTTAAAGTCAAAGAACCATTAGGAACGTTGATATTCATTCCCGTAGTAGCCATGAAAGGTCGACCTATGAGAATCATAGAATCATCGGTACTAGTATCCATAATCACATAGTTAGCTAAAAACGTGAATGGACCACATTTAGTAACAACGTCTTTAATCTCTCCCTTAGGGGTTTTAAGTGATCTGTCAGCAAAGACAAGTTGCATACTAGGCGGTTCAAGTTCTCCTAGGTTTAACTTTTCGTATAGACTCACAGGCATAACATTAACAGATGCTCCTAGATCAACTAAGCAATGTTCAATCTCAACATCATTAATGACCAAAGGCAAAGTAAAAGAACCAGGATCCGATAACTTAGCTGGATATGGAGAAACAGGTTTCTTAGCACGAATGTCAGGATATCCTTCCTTGTTCCCCTTCATGCCAGTCTCGATCCTTGCGTTTGGCAGCAATGCTCTAGGAAAAGGAGGCTTTACGATGTATGGTGCAAGAGGAGGATCAACCTCCTACGGCGCCAGTTCCTGTTCTTCTTCTTCCTCTGGAGTCTCAGCGATCCTGCGTAAAACAGAAAAAGCATCAGCAATTAAGTTTGGAAGGTTTCGAGCAGTTACCATTTTAGCCTGTTCTTTTCTCGGGTTTGGCTCTGTCTGGCTTGGAAGCTGGCCAAATGGTCGACCAGATGCTAGCATGCTTGAAATGTTGTTCACGGCTTGCTCAATTCTTTGTCCAGATGCTATTTGTTCTTGATTGTGAAGAGCTTGAGCCTTGAACTGACTGTCATGATCATCAAGTCTTGTGATGATCTGGCTGAGCTTCTTATCCAGGTCACTGACATTATTATCTCTTTGATGCTGCTGACCTGGATAGGTATTGTTAAGATATTGATTCTGGCGATTGCCTGGAGCAGTTCCATAATTACCCGAATTGCGATGCGGCGGCTGGTAGACACCTGCCGGCGGATGGTTAGGCTTCTGATCCTGAGCTGGACTAGCCGGGCGGTTATTCTGGTTCTGGTTATGATTGGTGCCAGCATTGTAGGGGGGTTTGTCTTGATAGTTCCCTTGCTGTCTGAAGTTACGATAACCAACATAACCATTCTGATTATTGATGAAGCCTTGTTGTATGAAATTTGCCTCTTCGGCAGACCAGACTTCTGCCTTACCAAAGTTCTGACAACGGCCTCCGTTATGTGCGCAAGCTCCACACCACTCGTAATCGATAACATAGACAGAAGCTGCCGGTGGCTTGATCAGTGTGGTAGACTTCTTCAAATGCTTCTCTACCTCTGCCTTGATAGCTGCTTCGAGATCTAGCTTGCTCCTTGATCCTTCAGATTGTCGCTCCCAGTTCCTTGACTTGGAGGCACAGTTTGCGAAGTGAAGAAGAGCAGCTTCAGGAGTGAGTGTAGTGCAATCCCCTTCAGCTAGAGAATTGACCCACTTGGCGGATTCTTCTCGAAGTCCACGAGCAAAGATCTCAGCTAACTGCCTCTGCTCGAATCCATGGTGAGGGCAGGTGTAGAGAAGTTCTTGGAATCGATTCCAAGTATCATACAAGCTTTCTCCTTCTTTTTGGGAGAATCTGGCGATGCTGTCCTTAATGGCAGTTGTTCTGGCCGGAGGGAAGTATTCTTCAACAAAGTCCTGAGCTAGAGTATCCCAGCTAGTGTAGTAGCCAAGTGGTTTGCCAGTAAGCCACCTCTTAGCAGCATCTTTTAGAGAGAACAGAAAAGCTCTCAGACAAAGAGTGTTTTTGTCGAGGTTTCCGCTCTTAAAAGTACTGCAGAGATCAAGGAAGTCTGCAAGATGAGTGCACGGGTTGTCTAGGGGCCTGCCTTCAAACTGTAAATCCCTAGAGATCATAGTCAAGAATGGAATCTTGATCTCATAGTCAGGATCTCCTTCTATGCTTGGAACGGCAATGGCAGATCGAACGCTAGTCGCGCTCAACTTGTTATAGTCTGCTAGACTCTTCTGTGCAGGTGGTGGTGGCGGCGGTGGTTGATCGCCGTTTGGTGGTGGTATGTGTACTCGATCGTCCATGGTAGGAGATGGAGGTGGTGAAAGTGATGCGGTGTATGAAGTGGATGAAGAGTGCAGTGAAGACGGAGATGAGGAACTCTCCTTCGGTTCCTCGATCTTGATCGGAGTGATGAATGGATTGGATCTGCCTTCCTTCAGAATCTGTGATCGTAGAGGTGTAGCAAAACTGCCTGGATTCCCTGCAATCTTAGCCTGTTCAGTTTGAGAGCGAGTCCAAGGAGGTGAGGCATACACCTGTAAACTTACAGATAACAAAGACAAACAAAACCAGTGTAAAATCGAAGTGGATGGAAAGGTGAAGGATGGAAGATAGAAGAATAAATTGCCAGTTCTTCTTTCAACAATCAAAAGAAGGTCCCCGGCAACGGCGCCAATTTGGTGAACCTGTCATTGGCGATTCACACAAATAACTACTAATGCTAAGAAAAAGCTATAGCAGATCGTATTCCAAGGGTCTCTTCTGATGGGTTACTTCAGAACTAGCAAAGTACTTGAAGGCAAACACGTTGTGCGTGGTGTGAGTTCCACGACTTCTAATTCTAAGGAAAACAGGGAAATTAAAACAAATTAAACTAAAACAGATTGGAAATTAGGGTTTGAAAACAAAGATGACAGACGAACTTAGACTTTGAATCCCCCTTCGTTCCCCAGAGCATTGGCAATCAACAGATCAGCGGATTCCGATTCTCATTCAATCAATTACTAAGACACCACCATAACTCCTTATCCTTAGGTTTAAGACCGGCGAACGTTCGCTCTATCCGTTCTAACTACCAAGATTAACTAGCCGCCCGGGTACGGTCGCCTCTCGCAACGACTTAATTAATTGGTGCAATTACTAATGATTAATGAGTTACTCTTGCAGTGAATTAACCCTAACCGGTTCCTACGGAAGGCACACTCCAATTATAAGGTTAATTGTTCAATTTGATGTTCTAAAGTAAGGCGAGTGTTCACTTCTATCCTTAGCTTAACAAGAATCTAATCTAGGTGATCAATCTAGACAAGAAACGTGAACAATGAAGAACAAATCAAACATGAATGAGAAACTGATTGAATTTCGAGTCTAATCACCGCCGATCCGTGACAGCTTTAAAGCCCTGGGTCACTTAGGGTTCATCTAGTCTAAGCTCTAACGAGTTTAGCTACTCATGATCATTACAGAAGAAACAAAGACAAGGAAAGAGTTCATCATTCAGAGTAAGAACAGAAAAGAATCTGAAAAACCTAATTCAGACGACTCTGACAGACTCCGATCTTCGGTAATCTACACTCCTAGCCCCGGTTCGTGGAGGTGGATGGGATGGCGTCACGATCTCTATCCGGCTCTTCGAACTCCAACTCTTCGCTCCAAAACTTGAGAGGATTCTGATTCGAAAAGTTGTGTTTTGCGAATTATGATTGTATATCCCTGTTTGGCCCGCCGGGTTAAGTATTTATACTTAACCCTAACTTGACCCGGAATAGTGTATTATTTTCGCCGAAAATTCCTTAAGAATTTCGGCGAAAATTCCTTTGTGTTCGGGAGTGCTTTCTCTGCCTTGTATTTTCGGTCCGAAGAGTACAATGTTTTCGCCGAAGATGTCCTTTGACTCGGCACCAGTTGAATGCACTAATATTTTCGCCGAATATGCAAGCTCAATTTCGGCGAAAATCTCTTTGTACTCGGGCAGGATTTTGTTTGACTTTGACTGGCTCCTTGGATCGATTCCGGTTTGATTCCTCGAGGTTCCTCCACCTTAGACACGTCCATGGCTACTTTATTTGACGGCAAAAACCTGTGCTAACACAAAAACACTAGAAAACCATCAAATAGACCCGAAACGGGCCAAGGTAACACAAATAGCACGAGATAGGGCAATCGATTGAATATTCGTTATTCTACCCTAAACAACCATGTCTTAAGCAAAGAAATGTCGCTTAAATGAGGCTGATAATCACGTCAAATCGAGTGTCATCAACTTAAAATTAGGCTATCACCAAATCTGAATGAAAGAAGGTGACGAATGGAAAATAACTTTCAAAACCAAACTAGGTTTATATGAATGGATAGTCATGCCTTTTGGTTTAACGAATGCACCTAACACCTTCATGAGGTTAATGAATCAAGTCCTTAGGTCATTCATAGGGAAATTTGTTGTGGTTTACTTCGATGACATTCTAATCTACTCTAAAATCCTAGACGATCACTTAAAGCACTTGAAATCGGTCATAGAAACCCTAAGGAAAGAACAATTGTATGCTAACATGGCCAAGTGCACCTTTTGCACAAATCACCTTGTCTTTCTTGGCTTTGTTGTTAGTTCTACAGGAATCAGGGTTGATGAGGACAAGATAGAAGCTATCAAGTCATGGCCAACACCTCAAAGCATCACAGACATCCGAAGCTTTCACGGGTTGGCTAGCTTCTATCGAAGATTTGTAAGGGACTTCTGCACCATTGTTGCACCTCTCACAGCTGTCATCAAGAAAGAGACTCCATTCAAGTGGGGGATATCCCAACAGGAAGCCTTTGCATCCCTAAAGACGAAGCTCACCGAAGCCCCCTTATTGATGGTACCAGATTTCTCAAAATCCTTTGAGATTGAGTGTGATGTTTTGGGAGTAGGTATTGGAGCCGTTCCAATGCAAGAGAAGTGGACCATAGCCTACTTCAGTGAAAAGCTGAGTGGTGCCATCCTCAACTACCCAACCAACGATAAGGAACTCTATGCCTTGGTGAGAGACCTCAAAACTTGTCAACACTACTTGTGGCCCAAGGAGTCATCATCCATACGAATTATGAATCCCTCAAGTATTTGAGAGCTCAACACAAGCTCAATAAGAGACATGCTAGATGGGTTGAATTCATCGAATCCTTTCCTTACACTATCCAATTCAAGCAAGGTAAGGAAAAAGGAAAATGTAGTGGTTGATGCCCTCTCTCGAAGGTATGCCTTAATTTCTGTCCTTAGCACTAAATTCATTGCTTCGAATACATTAAAGACTTATATGCCACTGACCTTAATTTCAGTCCTTAGCACTAAAGTCATTATCTAAGTGCACTGATCCTGGTTCTTTTACTCTACCTTGCTTTATCAATGGTATTAAAATTGATCGTAGCTTGGTTGATTTAGGTGCATCTATCAGTCTCATGCCTACATGCTTATATGAAAAGTTGAATCTAGGCGAATTGAAACCAATCAGTATGCAGTTGGTGTTTGCTGATAGATCTGTTAAAGAACCTTGGGGAGTAATAAAAGATTTAACTATCCGTTGTGGTCCTTTCACTATCTTAGCTGATTTTGTTGTTATGAATACCCGAGAGGAAGATGTTACTCTCCTCCTAGGCCGACCATTTATGCCAACAGGCGGCATGACAATCAATGTCCTTAATGGCTCGTTGACATTAAGGGTCGGAAAGGATAGTGTAACATTCGCCTCAAGGACGATATGAAATATATTCCTAAGGAAGATGCTCATTGTTTATCCGTTGATACTATGGAGTTGGCCTCGGTCAACTCTACTACTAATGACATTTCTAGTGCTTCTTCCAATATAGTTATGACAGGTGGTGAACAGATTATTCGTCCGCAGAACGAGGCTCAAGCATAGAAGCCAAAGACAAAGGAGGCACTGAAAGCTCCCACTGTTGAATCGCCACGAGCTAGAGATCCTGGTGAAGTAAAGAAGGAGTGCAAGGTGAAGAAGCAAGTAATTTGGAAGCCAATTGCTGCTCCATCGTCCGCCAAGCCACCAGATGAAAGAAAAAATCTGAAGGATCTGTTTGGGCCATTCTAAGTTATCAGACACCTCCCCAATGGACGAACTCAATTGACTCACATCAATGGGAGGCGATTCCTCTTGACCGGAGGTACACCGATGTTGTACTTCCTTGACTCTGATGCAAGCGTGAAGGAAATCCTGAGTTGGGACGCTTCTTGATCGTCATCCAGGTATAGTCCAGCTCAAGGACGTTAAACAAGAGTGCTTTGTGGGAGGCAACCCACGGCTGGTGTCTATTTTGAATTTATTGAGGCAGTTTTTCGTTGTTCGAGTCGGGTTTAGGGGAGCCAAAGTGTCAGTTGTGCTATTTTCAGCACTTTTATTTTTTGTCAGGTCAAAACTTCTCGCCGAGAACTTTAAATATTCTTGGCGAGAAAACGTGTTTTAACAGGAGTATTTTTTTGTTCTTGTCGAGTTTTCAAAAAATTGTTCTCGCCGAGAACTTCAACATTCTCGGCGAGAACTTTGGGGTCTGTTAGAGAATTTTTTGAAAAAAAACAAAGCCCAAAAAATTTCAAAATTCCCCTAACCCTCTTCGTTTGACTTTCTTCTGTGTGGATCGGGGGCACTTGTCCCGGTTTCCTTTTGATCTTTTTGTTGCTTTTGTTAGTGATCAGGACCTTTGTAGCTGCTTCACTTCGCTCCAGGCATTCCGTTCCATCCTCGACATCGACCATCACCTTCCAGGTTCTCCGTATCTCTTTACTGATGAGATCCAACAATGCTGCCCTGATGCCAACCGGTACTCCTACACCCCACCAGGGTCACCAGGCAGAGATAAGGCCCTAGAACCTCACACAATAGGCCATATTCAAGCCCTAAACCGGCAGTCGGGCAGATCAAATGAGTTCTATGGAGCCGATCACGAAGAACATGACTTATGGACAAGGACCTCGCCACTGAAGCAGCCCGGAGCACGAAGCCCGCAACCGCCGCCCGAAGTAAGCCCTGCGCCCGGCCGGTCGGGCCCACGACCGCCACCATGGCCCAATTGGCCCGAGCAGCCCAATCGTGGCCGAATTAGGGTTTCTGACCTAATTTAGGTCTTTTATTCTGCTTTAAAGACTACAACTATTATTTTATGTTTTATTCCTTTTTAATAGGCTTATTTAGGGGTTTTAGGATTCTTTTGAAGTAGGACTCTTTATTTTATTATTATTTAGGAAGTAGTGTTTAGGGAGGAGAGCTTGTTCCCTCACCTATAAATAGAGGCCGCCGGCCTCACTTTGTAGACACAACTTTTATGAAATAAAACAACTTTGATAGAACTTTGTTCTGAAACCCTTGTTGTATCTGCATGTTGCGATACTGAAGGATCGACTTATCATCAAGAGCATCCATCTCTTGGCGTGGCGTCTTCGACTGGACACTTCTGGTTCCCGGCTGTTATATAGCCGACGAGTCAAAGTACTTTTCCGCCCCGGTTCCCGACGTTTCTACCGCGTTGCACGGTCTCAACTTGCGGTGGTTAGGGTCGTCTGCCCACGGTTGCAGCGGTTCACATCATTTACTCTAGCTTAGTCATGTGAGAACACAGAACAGTCTAAGTGTGGGGTAGGATGCTAGAGAACTTTTCATGATCTTGCTTGTTTTTCTGTGATTTCATGGTGCATTCCAATTCCTCTAGCAAAGAATTACTCGGTTCTTGACTTTTGATGTTAAGTTGACTTCAATTTTTCACAATGATGCTTAGATTGCTTAGCTTAGAACTTGTAACCAAATTGCATGCATTGATGTTAAATAACCTGGTCAGAACAGAAATTTAAATCACACTTGTAGTGTCACCTTGAAATGCATGAAAATGATTGAATCCGACTAGCAGTTAATTGTGAGCTTTTGATCCATTGCACATAACTTGCAATTTGTATTCTTTTTTAGTGGCTTTCTCGTACATTGAATAATTAATAATTTTCATAAGACCTATTCGAGACCACACGATAACACGAGTACTATGAGGATAGAGGCACCTAGAATTGCTACTTGAACTAGAAGTCCTCCCAATGATAAATCCTCTAGGTGTAAACCTGATGACACTCGATTTGACGTGATTATCAGCCTCATTTAAGTGACATTTCCTTGCTTAAGACATGGTTTTTAGGGTAGAATAACGAATATTCCATCAATTGCCCTATCTCGTGCCATTTGTGTTACTTTGGCCCGTTTCGGGTCTATTTGATGGTTTTCTAGTGTTTTTATGATAGCACAGGTTTTTGCCATCAAATAAAGTAGCCAAGGACGTGTCTAAGGCGTTGGAACATCGAGGAATCGCATCGGAATCGATCCAAGGAGCCAACCAAGTCAAACAAATTTCTGCCCCGGTTTACAAAAGGAGTTTTCGCCAAAAATCCCTTAGTATTTTCGGCGAAAATGCAAGCACAAATCCACTGATGTCAACTGAAGGATGTTTTTGGTGAAAACACTAAGTTTTCGTCGAAAACTGTTGAACCGAAAACCACAGAAGAAACAGCCAGCGGTCATCCTCTTTTGTGAAGGCCAAAAATGTCAGGCAAAATCCGGCGGAATTAGGGTTAAGTATAAATACTTAACCAGCGGCCCAAAAGGGATATACCTGATAATATCAATCATAATTTCCAGACCTAGGAGTGGGTGAGAGAGTTTAGAGAGTTCAAAGAATCGTGGAGAGATCGTGACGCCATCCTTTCACCTCGGAGACTCAGAGCTTGGATTGAAGATTACCGGAGATTGAAGCTTCACGGATTCGTCAAATTAGGTTTTACAGTTCTTCTCTGTTCTTCCTACCTGAGATGTACTCCTTGTTTGTTTTCGATTCTCTTGTTCCTAATATGAGTAGCTAAACTCGTAGAGCTTAGATTAGATGAACCCTAAGTGACCCAGGGCTTTAAAGCGGTCACGGGTCGGCGGTGATTAGATTCAAAGTTCAATCAGTTTCTCTTTGCATGATTGTTTTTCTGATTGATCGCCTAGATTAGGTTTGTGTTGAATTAGGGTTTGTCGCCAGACAGCTTCCCTGCTTTAAAACATTAAAACTTGTCTTTCCTGATCACCTAGCTTAGATTCTTGTTAAGCTGAGGATAGAAGCGAACGCTCGCCTCACTTTAGAACATCAATTCAACCAGTTAACCTTATAATTGGAGTGTGCCTTTCGTAGGAACCGATTAGGGTTAATCCACTGCAAGAGTAACTCATAAATTATTATTAATTGCACCAGTTAAGTTAAGTCGTTGCGAGAGGCGACCGTACCCGGGCGACTAATTAATCTTGGTAGTTAGAACGGATAGAGCGAACGTTCGCCGGTCTTAAACCTAAGGGTCAGGAGTTATGGTGTGTATAGAAACCGATTGAATTAGAATTGAAAATCGCTGTTCTTGTGATTGTTGTTGCCTTGGTGATCTAAGGGGGATTCGAAATCTTAGCCTGTCTGTCGTCTGTCTAAACCAGCAAATCATTCTGTCTTTCAATTTCATTTTAATTTCCCTGCATCTTAGTTTAGAAGTCGTGGAACTCACACCACAAAGTGTTCAAACTTGGATAAATTGCCAGCTTCTTTGAGTAGTCAATTAGAAGAAACCCTGTGGAATACGATCTGCTTAGCTTTCTAGCTTGGTAGTATTTGATCACTGTTCTGCAGCTCATCAAAACCCTTGTGCTTGGCTTTTCTTTCGGTTTGTTTATACATTACAGCCAATTCCCATATTTTTCATTACCCCGTTGATCCCATGTGGTAGTAGCTTGAGATTAGCTAACCGGAAGTCAGTCTGTGGTGACTTGCCTATAGCTAGTAAACCGGTGGTCTTAGTTAGTATGTCCAGACGTGTAAACCCCTCTAGCAACTAAAAAAATCAGCACTAAAAGAAAAAACAGAAAAACGCAAAGAAAAAGTTTGAAAAAGTTCAAGTCTAAGTAGTAGTTCGATAGTTCAAAACGTTCTTCTCCCTACATATGGAAGAACGAAACCAAAAAGAAAATGCAGAAAGATGGAAAAGAAAAATCAGAAAAAAATAATAAATAAAAAGTGCTAGGTTGCGTGAGGGTATCTGATGTGATTATATTTGGTGCATTTTAAGCCTTTGATTAGCCTAAGGATTTCCTATGTTTGATCTCATTTTGCTATGATTTATATGCTTCTATGGAAGTTTTATGCAAAGTGCTATTTCGTTGTCTGGTTGCCACTTTGAGGCAAATTCTGTGTCTATTGGAGTTATTTTCTTTGCATTTTCAGGATTTGGCATTGAAGTATTGGTGACAAGGAGCACGTAGGATCAAACGGGAGGTCAATCGGAGCTAGGACGAAGGAGATATGGCCGTTGCAAAATCGAGAAAACTGCAACTGACATCCGTTGCAAACAGAAGGCGAAGGTTGGATTTTCAAAGAAGTTTTCGGCGAAAACTTTCTGAGTTTTCGCTGAAAATTCATGAATAAATCAAAGAGCTGCCTGTGTTTTGAAAGAGATTTTCGGCGAAAATCTTACACAATTTTTGCCAAAAATTCTAGCTATTTCCAGCACAGTATATAAAGGGTGAAGCCGGCGAAAATTAGAGAAGGAATTCATTATTTTTATAACACTCGAACCCTCTCTCCCTTTTCTCTCATTCTTCTTCTATCACCAATCCAACATCAACCCTAGCTACTTCTGGTGCAAATTGGAGTAAGGAGCTTGGATTGAAGCCCACAACCTTGGGGAGAAGAGCTTGCAAGAAGAGGATTGTCATGGAGCTCTTGGTGACCATCTCTCCTTCTTTCTCTTTTGTACCCTTGGCCATGTGTGGCTGATTTCCTAGGTTTCCTTGGACTGATAGATAGTTATGCTAGGATAGAGGTTGATTGTGCAAATTTGTCATGATTGATCTTGGATTGTAAGAAGATGGTCTCTAGACTTGTTGTTAATTCCAAATTGTGTTATGGCTTGATTTGGTCTATCATTTGTAATGTAATGCATGAGAGTGCTTAGATTACATGGTTTGTAGGTCTAGGGATTGAAGGGAGTGTGTTCTAAGAGATTAGATCATCTCAATTCAACCATAGTTGCATGATTTCTCACTTGTGCATTTTATCGAACACTTGGTGTGCATTAGGTTTTTTGTTCAATTGAACTTTGATTAGTCTTTTGATGATTCTCTTAGTGTTAGGACATTGACATGAGAGTGTGGTGTCTAGCCTAGTGGTCATAGAGTCATAGGAGAGGGTTTTGTAGCTTGGCATTTCATCAAACACCTTTAATGCATCCTTAGTCACTTAGCTTGAGAGCGAGAGCCTAGGTTGAGTGGTTCTAGGATAGGGATTTAGTGCGACGAGAGTGCATTGAGTCTATAGAAGGGATTTGTGTGGTCATTCGATTGCAACCTTGATCATGTTTGGCTTGTTTGTGCATTTGTTCCTCTTGAGCATGATGAAGCTATCTTTCCAAGTGAACCTACTTTACCTTTGATTTGCACCGCTTTGTTTGTTTGTTTAGTTTTCTTTATGTTTTCTTTTGTTCTTATTTCAAACCAAAACTTATTTTAAATGAATAGACCGTCCATGAACCGTGTGAGTATTAGCTGTTGAGAGAGCCCTCGTGGAATACGACCTTGATAGTTGTGAGTTAAATCTTGCACATCAAGTTTTTGGCGCCGTTGCCGGGGACCTTTCTCAATCCTTTGAAAGCATTTAGTAGTGGACCGTTCTATTCACTTCCTTCCGTTTTAGTTTTGCTTGTTTGTTATTTGTTTTTGTGGTTTTGTTATCCCGCATTTTTGTACTACTTGGTTGTGTTTGTTGTGCGTGTTTGTAGGCCCCTTATACACCTATCTAGTTCATGGGAGCAAGGTTGCAAGTAAGATGAACTCGTGGCATGGAAATCAAGGTTATGGTACCTATCAAGGGTGGAATCCATCTCCTAACCCATACTATGGTCATCCTACTCCATCCAACTACTACCAAGGAATTTATGAGGGAGATAGCCAATGGTGGGGTCAAGAACAACAAGCTTCAACACCCATGTGGAATGAGCAATGCCCCTATCCATCTCCACCCTACCATCGAGTCTTGCTGGAGTATTATGACGAGGATTTCACAAGTCATGAACAACATTCTCCACCGCCTTCCATGCTAGAGGAGCTCTTTAAGATGGTTAAAGAAAGCGAGCGTCCTCAAGAGGAGTTCACAAGTTATGAGCAACCCTCTCAACCTCCTTCTATGCTAGAGGAGCTCTTGAAAATGGTGAAGGAAAGTGAGCATCCTCGAAAGGAGTTCGTAAGCTATAAGGAACCTCCTCCATCTTTGCCCACGCTTGAGGAAGCTTTGAAGATTGCGGAAGATAATGCGAACCAACTTAATCGCTTAGCTCAAGGTGTGACGCTCATCAAGGAAGCTCTAGAGTATGAACAACACTCTCCACCTCCCCCCACAATTGGGGAGATGTTGCAAATTGCGGAAGATAATGCGGCTCGGTTGGATCGTTTAACTCAAAGTGTGAAGCTCATCACCGACACCTTTGAACCGGAAGTGCTTGTCATGGAAGAAGAAGAAAGTGAGTCTCCCCAAGAGGAATTCATGAGCCATGAGAAACCTCTTCCACCTCCTTTCATGCTAGAGATGTTACGAATTGCGAAGGATAATGCAAACCGAGTTAACCGCTTATCCCAAAGCATAGAGCTCGTCATGAAGATTCTTGAGAATGAACGACATCCCAATCATTTGGAGCAAGTTTATGATGATGATGATGACACTTGTGAATCCGAGGAGCTTGACACAGAAGAAGAGTTGGTAGTGGAGGAGATTGAGGAACATGTTCTACCCGGGACACACCAAGTAACGACGATCTGAGGATAGAAGAATCAAGGAGACTTGAGGATGATGACCCTTTGGAGGAGGTGAGAGATGATTTGGAGATGCTTCAAGAAGAGGTGACACCGAGAGTGGAGCACGAAAGTGAACAACACCACTCTATTGTGGTCCTACCAAGGATTGTGAGTACTCTTCAATCTTCTTGCTTGATCATGAAGTACTTGTGTCAAGAGACGGACACAAGCTTCATAACCTCCCATAAGGTGATAATGGAAGAGGAGTCGCCCATGTTTGAACCGGAAGACTCTTCGAGTGGCATCACCAACTTGGAGACGATGGAGCTCAATGGTGGCCCCCCACCATACTATCTTCCTCAAGCTTCGAAACTCAAAGGTAGCAAGCCACCCCAAGGTACCAAGTGTTATACAAGCATCAATGTGCATTGGCTAGTCTACCATTCTCCCAAGATGTTTCTTGGAGCTCAACTTTCATTATGGAAGAAGCTACTTCACATCAAAGAGGTACTAAGTTGGACACCGTAACGCAGGTATCGTCGAGCTTAAGACGGTAACCAAGCGCTTCTTGGGAGGCACCCCATGGTATCTTTACTTTTTCGCTTTTAATTGTTGTTTGAGGTTTTTGTGTTGTTTTAGCTTTTTGAATAAGGTTTGGCAAGCAATTGAGATCACTCTTCACCAAGGATCATCATGGAACTCTTTCACCACTATTACGTCTTATGCTCCTCTCTACCAACGCGGTAATTTCGTTCCACCATACCCTCTCTCTCTTGATCATTGAGGACAATGCTCATGTTAGTCGTAGGGGAGTGTGAGGTTTGGTGTGATTATTTGTCGGTAGAAGTCTAAGGCTATGCTTTGATGATTTGCATGATCTTGATTGTTTCCAAATTCCTCTATTGTAGAATCGTCTAGTTCTTGACTTTTGGTGTTTAATTGACTTCAAGTTTTCACAATGACGTTTAGACTGTTTCACTTAGAACCTATAACCAGCATGCTAGCACTAATATCAAATGAGTCTAGGCCAGAACAGAGATCTTATCACTCTTGTATGTTGGTTGATTGGTTTGATACGTGTTTTTGTACCACGCGATAACACTGGTCTAAGATGATGAAGGCAATCAGAATTTTCACCCTTTTCCCATGTTTTTCTTCAACCTTTTTGATCCCTCGTGATTGTGGCTTGAGATTCGACGGAATCCAATTCGAAATCTTGTGTTGAAGTTGTAAGGGGCTAAGGATCAAGTGGCAAAAGAAAATGCTCAAAAGAAAAGAAAAGCTAGGCAAGCTCGGCACCTAAGTGAAGTGTCGGGTTGAGCACTAGCAAAGGCAAAAGCTGTGAGCTAGGCAGGTTCAACACCTAAGTGAAGTGTTGGATCGAGCACTATTATGCAGTAAGAAAAAAAAAGGAAAAAATTGAAAATGGAAAGAAAAGAGAAAAAAAGAGTTCTCAAATATAGCCCTTGATCCTAGCTAGAGTTTGTAAAGTGCAGATCTAGAAGCGGATGAAGTCGAGTCGATAGCCGCATCATGATCACTCATCACTCTCCTACCCCCGCCTTATCCGTTCCATTTCCCGAGTTCAAGTCCTTTTGATTAGAGTCGGTGTTGTCGTGGTCGATTTTTCTGTATCCCAATTAACCACTACTTGAAGTGTGCAGAAAATAGTGAGGTCTAGACTTGTTTGATTGACGTTCTTGCATGTGTAGGTTGAGTTTGTTCATGGAACAGTTTAAGCCAAATTGTTATTGCTTGAATCTCAATGGGGCCGATCTTGTCATTTGTGAGCTTGGAAGTTTTCTAATTCATTTGCTTGAGGACAAGCAAAGCTTAGTCGTAGGGGAATTTGATGTGATTATATTTGGTGCACTTTAAGCCTTTGATTAGCCTAAGGATTTCCCATGTTTGATCTCATTTTGCTATGATTTATATGCTTTTATGGAAGTTTTATGCAAAGTGCTATTTTGTTGTCCGGTTGCCACTTTGAGACCAATTCTGTGTCTATTGGAGTTATTTTCTTTGCATTTTTAGGATTTGGCATTGAAGAACTGGTGACAAGGAGCACGTAGGATCAAACGGGAGGTCAATCGGAGCTAGGACGAAGGAGATATGGCCATTGCAAAATCGAGAAAAGTGCACAGCAAAGCTGAAGAAGTTTTCGGCGAGAACCCTAAGTTCTCGCCGAAAACTGACATCCGTTGCAAACAGAAGGCGAAAAAGAGGATTGCCATGGAGCTCTTGGTGACCATCTCTCCTTCTTTCTCTTTTGTACCCTTGTCCATGTGTGGCTGATTTCCTAGGTTTCCTTGGACTGATAGATAGTTATGCTAGGATAGAGTTTGATTGTGCAAATTTGTCATGATTGATCTTGGATTGTAAAAAGATGGTCTCTAGACTTGTTGTTAATTCCAAATTGTGTTATGGCTTGATTTGGTCTATCATTTGTAATGTAATGCATGAGAGTGCTTATATTACATGGTTTGTAGGTCTAGGGATTGAAGGGAGTGTGTTCTAAGAGATTAGATCATCTCAATTCAACCATAGTTGCATGATTTCTCACTTGTGCATTTTATTGAACACTTGGTGTGCATTAGGTTTTTCATTCAATTGAACTTTGATTAGTCTTTTGATGATTCTCTTAGTGTTAGGACATTGACATGAGAGTGTGGTGTCTAGCCTAGTGGTCATAGAGTCATAGGAGAGGGTTTTGTAGCTTGGCATTTCATCAAACACCTTCAATCTATCCTTAGTCACTTAGCTTGAGAGCGAGAGCCTAGGTGGAGTGGTTCTAGGATAGGGATTTAGTGCGACGAGAGTGCATTGAGTCTATAGAAGGGATTTGCGTGGTCATTCGATTGCAACCTTGATCATGTTTGGCTTGTTTGTGCATTTGTTCCTCTTGAGCATGATGAAGCTATCTTTCCAAGTGAACCTACTTTACCTTTGATTTGCACCGCTTTGTTTGTTTGTTTAGTTTTCTTTATGTTTTCTTTTGTTCTTATTTCAAACCAAAACTTATTTTAAATGCATAGACCGTCCAAGAACCGTGTGAGTATTAGCTATTGAGAGAGCCCTCGTGGAATACGACCTTGATAGTTGTGAGTTAAATCTTGCACATCAAGTTTTTGGCGCCGTTGCCGGGGACCTTTCTCAATCCTTTGAAAGCATTTAGTAGTGGACCGTTCTATTCACTTCCTTCCGTTTTAGTTTTGCTTCTTTGTTATTTGTTTTTGTGGTTTTGTTATCCCGCATTGTTGTAATACTTGGTTGTGTTTGTTGTGCGTGTTTGTAGGCCCCTTATCCACCTATCTAGTTCATGGGAGCAAGGTTGCAAGTAAGATGAACTCGTGGCATGGAAATCAAGGTTATGGTACCTATCAAGGGTGGAATCCATCTCCTAACCCATACTATGGTCATCCTACTCCATCCAACTACTACCAAGGAACTTATGAGGGAGATAGCCAATGGTGGGGTCAAGAACAACAAGCTTCAACACCCATGTGGAATGAGCAATGCCCCTATCCATCTCCACCCTACCATCGAGTCTTGCTGGAGTATTATGAAGAGGATTTCACAAGTCATGAACAACATTCTCCACCGCCTTCATGCTAGAGGAGCTCTTTAAGATGGTTAAAGAAAGCGAGCGTCCTCAAGAGGAGTTCACAAGTTATGAGCAACCCTCTCAACCTCCTTCTATGCTAGAGGAGCTCTTTGAAAATGGTGAAGGAAAGTGAGCATCCTCGAAAGGAGTTCGTAAGCTATAAGGAACCTCCTCCATCTTTGCCCACGCTTGAGGAAGCTTTGAAGATTGCGGAAGATAATGCGAACCAACTTAATCGCTTAGCTCAAGGTGTGACGCTCATCAAGGAAGCTCTAGAGTATGAACAACACTCTCCACCTCCCCCCACAATTGGGGAGATGTTGCAAATTACGGAAGATAATGCGGCTCGGTTGGATCGTTTAACTCAAAGTGTGAAGCTCATCACCGACACCTTTGAACCGGAAGTGCTTGTCATGGAAGAAGAAGAAAGTGAGTCTCCCCAAGAGGAATTCATGAGCCATGAGAAACCTCTTCCACCTCCTTTCATGCTAGAGATGTTACGAATTGCGAAGGATAATGCAAACCGAGTTAACCGCTTATCCCAAAGCATAGAGCTCGTCACGAAGATTCTTGAGAATGAACGACATCCCAATCATTTGGAGCAAGTTTATGATGATGATGATGACACTTGTGAATCCGAGGAGCTTGACACAGAAGAAGAGTTGGCAGTGGAGGAGATTGAGGAACATGTTCTACCCGAGGACACACCAAGTAACGACGATCTGAGGATAGAAGAATCAAGGAGACTTGAGGATGATGACCCTTTGGAGGAGGTGAGAGATGATTTGGAGATGCTTCAAGAAGAGGTGACACCGAGAGTGGAGCACGAAAGTGAACAACACCACTCTATTGTGGTCCTACCAAGGATTGTGAGTACTCTTCAATCTTCTTGCTTGATCATGAAGTACTTGTGTCAAGAGACGGGCACAAGCTTCATAACCTCCCATAAGGTGATAATGGAAGAGGAGTCGCCCATGTTTGAATCGGAAGACTCTTCGAGTGGCATCACCAACTTGGAGACGATGGAGCTCAATGGTGGCCCCCCACCATACTATCTTCCTCAAGCTTCGAAACTCAAAGGTAGCAAGCCACCCCAAGGTACCAAGTGTTATACAAGCATCAATGTGCATTGGCTAGTCTACCATTCTCCCAAGATGTTTCTTGGAGCTCAACTTTCATTATGGAAGAAGCTACTTCACATCAAAGAGGTACTAAGTTGGACACCGTAACGCAGGTATCGTCGAGCTTAAGACGGTAACCAAGCGCTTCTTGGGAGGCACCCCATGGTATCTTTACTTTTTCGCTTTTAATTGTTGTTTGAGGTTTTTGTGTTGTTTTAGCTTTTTGAATAAGGTTTGGCAAGCAATTGGGATCACTCTTCACCAAGGATCATCATGGAACTCTTTCACCACTATTACGTCTTATGCTCCTCTCTACCAACGCGGTAATTTCGTTCCACCATACCCTCTCTCTCTTGATCATTGAGGACAATGCTCATGTTAGTCGTAGGGGAGTGTGAGGTTTGGTGTGATTATTTGTCGGTAGAAGTCTAAGGCTATGCTTTGATGATTTGCATGATCTTGATTGTTTCCAAATTCCTCTATTGTAGAATCGTCTAGTTCTTGACTTTTGGTGTTTAATTGACTTCAAGTTTTCACAATAACGTTTAGACTGTTTCACTTAGAACCTATAACCAGCATGCTAGCACTAATATCAAATGAGTCTAGGCCAGAACAGAGATCTTATCACTCTTGTATGTTGGTTGATTGGTTTGATACATGTTTTTGTACCACGCGATAACACCGGTCTAAGATGATGAAGGCAATCAGAATTTTCACCCTTTTTCCATGTTTTTCTTCAACCTTTTTGATCCCTCGTGATTGTGGCTTGAGATTCGACGGAATCCAATTCAAAATCTTGTGTTGAAGTTGTAAGGGGCTAAGGATCAAGTGGCAAAAGAAAATGCTCAAAAGAAAAGAAAAGCTAGGCAAGCTTGGCACCTAAGTGAAGTGTCGGGTTGAGCACTAGCAAAGGCAAAAGCTGTGAGCTAGGCAGGTTCAACACCTAAGTGAAGTGTTGGATCGAGCACTATTATGCAGTAAGAAAAAAAAAGGAAAAAAAATGAAAATGGAAAGAAAAGAGAAAAAAAGAGTTCTCAAATGTAGCCCTTGATCCTAGCCAGAGTTTGTAAAGTGCAGATCTAGAAGCGGATGAAGTCGAGTCGATAGCCGCATCATGATCACTCATCACTCTCCTACCCCCGCCTTATCCGTTCCATTTCCCGAGTTCAAGTCCTTTTGATTAGAGTCGGTGTTGTCGTGGTCGATTTTTCTGTTCCCAATTAACCACTACTTGAAGTGTGCAGAAAATAGTGAGGTCTAGACTTGTTTGATTGACGTTCTTGCATGTGTAGGTTGAGTTTGTTCATGGAACAGTTTAAGCCAAATTGTTATTGCTTGAATCTCAATGGGGCCGATCTTGTCATTTGTGAGCTTGGAAGTTTTCTAATTCATTTGCTTGAGGACAAGCAAAGCTTAGTCGTAGGGGAATTTGATGTGATTATATTTGGTGCACTTTAAGCCTTTGATTAGCCTAAGGATTTCCCATGTTTGATCTCATTTTGCTATGATTTATATGCTTTTATGGAAGTTTTATGCAAAGTGCTATTTTGTTGTCCGGTTGCCACTTTGAGGCCAATTCTGTGTCTATTGGAGTTATTTTCTTTGCATTTTTAGGATTTGGCATTGAAGAACTGGTGACAAGGAGCACGTAGGATCAAACGGGAGGTCAATCGGAGCTAGGACGAAGGAGATATGGCCATTGCAAAATCGAGAAAAGTGCACAGCAAAGCTGAAGAAGTTTTCGGCGAGAACCCTAAGTTCTCGCCGAAAACTGACATCCGTTGCAAACAGAAGGCGAAAAAGAGGATTGCCATGGAGCTCTTGGTGACCATCTCTCCTTCTTTCTCTTTTGTACCCTTGTCCATGTGTGGCTGATTTCCTAGGTTTCCTTGGACTGATAGATAGTTATGCTAGGATAGAGGTTGATTGTGCAAATTTGTCATGATTGATCTTGGATTGTAAAAAGATGGTCTCTAGACTTGTTGTTAATTCCAAATTGTGTTATGGCTTGATTTGGTCTATCATTTGTAATGTAATGCATGAGAGTGCTTATATTACATGGTTTGTAGGTCTAGGGATTGAAGGGAGTGTGTTCTAAGAGATTAGATCATCTCAATTCAACCATAGTTGCATGATTTCTCACTTGTGCATTTTATTGAACACTTGGTGTGCATTAGGTTTTTCATTCAATTGAACTTTGATTAGTCTTTTGATGATTCTCTTAGTGTTAGGACATTGACATGAGAGTGTGGTGTCTAGCCTAGTGGTCATAGAGTCATAGGAGAGGGTTTTGTAGCTTGGCATTTCATCAAACACCTTTAATGCATCCTTAGTCACTTAGCTTGAGAGCGAGAGCCTAGGTTGAGTGGTTCTAGGATAGGGATTTAGTGCGACGAGAGTGCATTGAGTCTATAGAAGGGATTTGCGTGGTCATTCGATTGCAACCTTGATCATGTTTGGCTTGTTTGTGCATTTGTTCCTCTTGAGCATGATGAAGCTATCTTTCCAAGTGAACCTACTTTACCTTTGATTTGCACCGCTTTGTTTGTTTGTTTAGTTTTCTTTATGTTTTCTTTTGTTCTTATTTCAAACCAAAACTTATTTTAAATGAATAGACCGTCCATGAACCGTGTGAGTATTAGCTATTGAGAGAGCCCTCGTGGAATACGACCTTGATAGTTGTGAGTTAAATCTTGCACATCAAGTTTTGGGCGCCGTTGCCGGGGACCTTTCTCAATCCTTTGAAAGCATTTAGTAGTGGACCGTTCTATTCACTTCCTTCCGTTTTAGTTTTGCTTGTTTGTTATTTGTTTTTGTGGTTTTGTTATCCCGCATTGTTGTACTACTTGGTTGTGTTTGTTGTGCGTGTTTGTAGGCCCCTTATCCACCTATCTAGTTCATGGGAGCAAGGTTGCAAGTAAGATGAACTCGTGGCATGGAAATCAAGGTTATGGTTCCTATCAAGGGTGGAATCCATCTCCTAACCCATACTATGGTCATCCTACTCCATCCAACTACTACCAAGGAACTTATGAGGGAGATAGCCAATGGTGGGGTCAAGAACAACATGCTTCAACACCCATGTGGAATGAGCAATGCCCCTATCCATCTCCACCCTACCATCGAGTCTTGCTGGAGTATTATGAAGAGGATTTCACAAGTCATGAACAACATTCTCCACCGCCTTCCATGCTAGAGGAGCTCTTTAAGATGATTAAAGAAAGCGAGCGTCCTCAAGAGGAGTTCACAAGTTATGAGCAACCCTCTCAACCTCCTTCTATGCTAGAGGAGCTCTTGAAAATGGTGAAGGAAAGTGAGCATCCTCGAAAGGAGTTCGTAAGCTATAAGGAACCTCCTCCATCTTTGCCCACGCTTAAGGAAGCTTTGAAGATTGCGGAAGATAATGCGAACCAACTTAATCGCTTAGCTCAAGGTGTTACGCTCATCAAGGAAGCTCTAGAGTATGAACAACACTCTCCACCTCCCCCACAATTGGGGAGATGTTGCAAATTGCGGAAGATAATGCGGCTCGGTTGGATCGTTTAACTCAAAGTGTGAAGCTCATCACCGACACCTTTGAACCGGAAGTGCTTGTCATGGAAAAAGAAGAAAGTGAGTCTCCCCAAGAGGAATTCATGAGTCATGAGAAACCTCTTCCACCTCCTTTCATGCTAGAGATGTTACGAATTGCGAAGGATAATGCAAACCGAGTTAACCGCTTATCCCAAAGCATAGAGCTCGTCACGAAGATTCTTGAGAATGAACGACATCCCAATCATTTGGAGCAAGTTTATGATGATGATGATGACACTTGTGAATCCGAGGAGCTTGACACAGAAGAAGAGTTGGCAGTGGAAGAGATTGAGGAACATGTTCTACCCGAGGACACACCAAGTAACGACGATCTGAGGATAGAAGAATCAAGGAGACTTGAGGATGATGACCCTTTGGAGGAGGTGAGAGATGATTTGGAGATGCTTCAAGAAGAGGTGACACCGAGAGTGGAGCACGAAAGTGAACAACACCACTCTATTGTGGTCCTACCAAGGATTGTGAGTACTCTTCAATCTTCTTGCTTGATCATGAAGTACTTGTGTCAAGAGACGGACACAAGCTTCATAACCTCCCATAAGGTGATAATGGAAGAGGAGTCGCCCATGTTTGAACCGGAAGACTCTTCGAGTGGCATCACCAACTTGGAGACGATGGAGCTCAATGGTGGCCCCCCACCATACTATCTTCCTCAAGCTTCGAAACTCAAAGGTAGCAAGCCACCCCAAGGTACCAAGTGTTATACAAGCATCAATGTGCATTGGCTAGTCTACCATTCTCCCAAGATGTTTCTTGGAGCTCAACTTTCATTATGGAAGAAGCTACTTCACATCAAAGAGGTACTAAGTTGGACACCGTAACGCAGGTATCGTCGAGCTTAAGACGGTAACCAAGCGCTTCTTGGGAGGCACCCCATGGTATCTTTACTTTTTCGCTTTTAATTGTTGTTTGAGGTTTTTGTGTTGTTTTAGCTTTTTGAATAAGGTTTGGCAAGCAATTGGGATCACTCTTCACCAAGGATCATCATGGAACTCTTTCACCACTATTACGTCTTATGCTCCTCTCTACCAACGCGGTAATTTCGTTCCACCATACCCTCTCTCTCTTGATCATTGAGGACAATGCTCATGTTAGTCGTAGGGGAGTGTGAGGTTTGGTGTGATTATTTGTCGGTAGAAGTCTAAGGCTATGCTTTGATGATTTGCATGATCTTGATTGTTTCCAAATTCCTCTATTGTAGAATCGTCTAGTTCTTGACTTTTGGTGTTTAATTGACTTCAAGTTTTCACAATGACGTTTAGACTGTTTCACTTAGAACCTATAACCAGCATGCTAGCACTAATATCAAATGAGTCTAGGCCAGAACAGAGATCTTATCACTCTTGTATGTTGGTTGATTGGTTTGATACGTGTTTTTGTACCACGCGATAACACTGGTCTAAGATGATGAAGGCAATCAGAATTTTCACCCTTTTTCCATGTTTTTCTTCAACCTTTTTGATCCCTCGTGATTGTGGCTTGAGATTCGACGGAATCCAATTCGAAATCTTGTGTTGAAGTTGTAAGGGGCTAAGGATCAAGTGGCAAAAGAAAATGCTCAAAAGAAAAGAAAAGCTAGGCAAGCTCGGCAGCTAAGTGAAGTGTCGGGTTGAGCACTAGCAAAGGCAAAAGCTGTGAGCTAGGCAGGTTCAAAACCTAAGTGAAGTGTTGGATCGAGCACTATTATGTAGTAAGAAAAAAAAAAGGAAAAAAAATGAAAATGGAAAGAAAAGAGAAAAAAAGAGTTCTCAAATGTAGCCCTTGATCCTAGCCAGAGTTTGTAAAGTGCAGATCTAGAAGCGGATGAAGTCGAGTCGATAGCCGCATCATGATCACTCATCACTCTCCTACCCCCGTCTTATCCGTTCCATTTCCCGAGTTCAAGTCCTTTTGATTAGAGTCGGTGTTGTCGTGGTCGATTTTTCTGTATCCCAATTAACCACTACTTGAAGTGTGCAGAAAATAGTGAGGTCTAGACTTGTTTGATTGACGTTCTTGCATGTGTAGGTTAAGTTTTTTCATGGAACAGTTTAAGCCAAATTGTTATTGCTTGAATCTCAATGGGGCCGATCTTGTCATTTGTGAGCTTGGAAGTTTTCTAATTCATTTGCTTGAGGACAAGCAAAGCTTAGTCGTAGGGGAATTTGATGTGATTATATTTGGTGCACTTTAAGCCTTTGATTAGCCTAAGGATTTCCCATGTTTGATCTCATTTTGCTATGATTTATATGCTTTTATGGAAGTTTTATGCAAAGTGCTATTTTGTTGTCCGGTTGCCACTTTGAGGCCAATTCTGTGTCTATTGGAGTTATTTTCTTTGCATTTTTAGGATTTGGCATTGAAGAACTGGTGACAAGGAGCACGTAGGATCAAACGGGAGGTCAATCGGAGCTAGGACGAAGGAGATATGGCCATTGCAAAATCGAGAAAAGTGCACAGCAAAGCTGAAGAAGTTTTCGGCGAGAACCCTAAGTTCTCGCCGAAAACTGACATCCGTTGCAAACAGAAGGCGAAAAAGAGGATTGCCATGGAGCTCTTGGTGACCATCTCTCCTTCTTTCTCTTTTGTACCCTTGTCCATGTGTGGCTGATTTCCTAGGTTTCCTTGGACTGATAGATAGTTATGCTAGGATAGAGTTTGATTGTGCAAATTTGCATGATTGATCTTGGATTGTAAAAAGATGGTCTCTAGACTTGTTGTTAATTCCAAATTGTGTTATGGCTTGATTTGGTCTATCATTTGTAATGTAATGCATGAGAGTGCTTATATTACATGGTTTGTAGGTCTAGGGATTGAAGGGAGTGTGTTCTAAGAGATTAGATCATCTCAATTCAACCATAGTTGCATGATTTCTCACTTGTGCATTTTATTGAACACTTGGTGTGCATTAGGTTTTTCATTCAATTGAACTTTGATTAGTCTTTTGATGATTCTCTTAGTGTTAGGACATTGACATGAGAGTGTGGTGTCTAGCCTAGTGGTCATAGAGTCATAGGAGAGGGTTTTGTAGCTTGGCATTTCATCAAACACCTTCAATCTATCCTTAGTCACTTAGCTTGAGAGCGAGAGCCTAGGTTGAGTGGTTCTAGGATAGGGATTTAGTGCGACGAGAGTGCATTGAGTCTATAGAAGGGATTTGCGTGGTCATTCGATTGCAACCTTGATCATGTTTGGCTTGTTTGTGCATTTGTTCCTCTTGAGCATGATGAAGCTATCTTTCCAAGTGAACCTACTTTACCTTTGATTTGCACCGCTTTGTTTGTTTGTTTAGTTTTCTTTATGTTTTCTTTTGTTCTTATTTCAAACCAAAACTTATTTTAAATGAATAGACCGTCCATGAACCGTGTGAGTATTAGCTATTGAGAGAGCCCTCGTGGAATACGACTTTGATAGTTGTGAGTTAAATCTTGCACATCAAGTTTTTGGCGCCGTTGCCGGGGACCTTTCTCAATCCTTTGAAAGCATTTAGTAGTGGACCGTTCTATTCACTTCCTTCCATTTTAGTTTTGCTTCTTTGTTATTTGTTTTTGTGGTTTTGTTATCCCGCATTGTTGTACTACTTGGTTGTGTTTGTTGTGCGTGTTTGTAGGCCCCTTATCCACCTATCTAGTTCATGGGAGCAAGGTTGCAAGTAAGATGAACTCGTGGCATGGAAATCAAGGTTATGGTACCTATCAAGGATGGAATCTATCTCCTAACCCATACTATGGTCATCCTACTCCATCCAACTACTACCAAGGAACTTATGAGGGAGATAGCCAATGGTGGGGTCAAGAACAACAAGCTTCAACACCCATGTGGAATGAGCAATGTCCCTATCCATCTCCACCCTACCATCGAGTCTTGCCGGAGTATTATGAAGAGGATTTCACAAGTCATGAACAACATTCTCCACCGCCTTCCATGCTAGAGGAGCTCTTTAAGATGGTTAAAGAAAGCGAGCGTCCTCAAGAGGAGTTCACAAGTTATGAGCAACCCTCTCAACCTCCTTCTATGCTAGAGGAGCTCTTGAAAATGGTGAAGGAAAGTGAGCATCCTCGAAAGGAGTTCGTAAGCTATAAGGAACCTCCTCCATCTTTGCCCACGCTTGAGGAAGCTTTGAAGATTGCGGAAGATAATGCGAACCAACTTAATCGCTTAGCTCAAGGTGTGACGCTCATCAAGGAAGCTCTAGAGTATGAACAACACTCTCCACCTCCCCCCACAATTGGGGAGATGTTGCAAATTGTGGAAGATAATGCGGCTCGGTTGGATCGTTTAACTCAAAGTGTGAAGCTCATCACCGACACCTTTGAACCGGAAGTGCTTGTCATGGAAAAAGAAGAAAGTGAGTTTCCCCAAGAGGAATTCATGAGCCATGAGAAACCTCTTCCACCTCCTTTCATGCTAGAGATGTTACGAATTGCGAAGGATAATGCAAACCGAGTTAACCGCTTATCCCAAAGCATAGAGCTCGTCACGAAGATTCTTGAGAATGAACGACATCCCAATCATTTGGAGCAAGTTTATGATGATGATGATGACACTTGTGAATCCGAGGAGCTTGACACAGAAGAAGAGTTGGTAGTGGAGGAGATTGAGGAACATGTTCTACCCGAGGACACACCAAGTAACAACGATCTGAGGATAGAAGAATCAAGGAGACTTGAGGATGATGACCCTTTGGAGGAGGTGAGAGATGATTTGGAGATGCTTCAAGAAGAGGTGACACCGAGAGTGGAGCACGAAAGTGAACAACACCACTCTATTGTGGTCCTACCAAGGATTGTGAGTACTCTTCAATCTTCTTGCTTGATCATGAAGTACTTGTGTCAAGAGACGGACACAAGCTTCATAACCTCCCATAAGGTGATAATGGAAGAGGAGTCGCCCATGTTTGAACCGGAAGACTCTTCGAGTGGCATCACCAACTTGGAGACGATGAAGCTCAATGGTGGACCCCACCATACTATCTTCCTCAAGCTTCGAAACTTAAAGGTAGCAAGCCACCCCAAGGTACCAAGTGTTATACAAGCATCAATGTGCATTGGCTAGTCTACCATTCTCCCAAGATGTTTCTTGGAGCTCAACTTTCATTATGGAAGAAGCTACTTCACATCAAAGAGGTACTAAGTTGGACACCGTAACGCAGGTATCGTCGAGCTTAAGACGGTAACCAAGCGCTTCTTGGGAGGCACCCCATGGTATCTTTACTTTTTCGCTTTTAATTGTTGTTTGAGGTTTTTGTGTTGTTTTAGCTTTTTGAATAAGGTTTGGCAAGCAATTGGGATCACTCTTCACCAAGGATCATCATGGAACTCTTTCACCACTATTACGTCCTATGCTCCTCTCTACCAACGCGGTAATTTCGTTCCACCATACCCTCTCTCTCTCTTGATCATTGAGGACAATGCTCATGTTAGTCGTAGGGAAGTGTGAGGTTTGGTGTGATTATTTGTCGGTAGAAGTCTAAGGCTATGCTTTGATGATTTGCATGATCTTGATTGTTTCCAAATTCCTCTATTGTAGAATCGTCTAGTTCTTGACTTTTGGTGTTTAATTGACTTCAAGTTTTCACAATGACGTTTAGACTGTTTCACTTAGAACCTATAACCAGCATGCTAGCACTAAAATCAAATGAGTCTAGGCCAGAACAGAGATCTTATCACTCTTGTATGTTGGTTGATTGGTTTGATACGTGTTTTTGTACCACGCGATAACACCAGTCTAAGATGATGAAGGCAATCAGAATTTTCACCCTTTTTCCATGTTTTTCTTCAACCTTTTTGATCCCTCGTGATTGTGGCTTGAGATTCGACGGAATCCAATTCGAAATCTTGTGTTGAAGTTGTAAGGGGCTAAGGATCAAGTGGCAAAAGAAAATGCTCAAAAGAAAAGAAAAGCTAGGCAAGCTCGGCAGCTAAGTGAAGTGTCGGGTTGAGCACTAGCAAAGGCAAAAGCTGTGAGCTAGGCAGGTTCAACACCTAAGTGAAGTGTTGGATCGAGCACTATTATGCAGGAAGAAAAAAAAAGGAAAAAAATGAAAATGGAAAGAAAAGAGAAAAAAAGAGTTCTCAAATGTAGCCCTTGATCCTAGCCAGAGTTTGTAAAGTGCAGATCTAGAAGCGGATGAAGTCGAGTCGATAGCCGCATCATGATCACTCATCACTCTCCTACCCCCGCCTTATCCGTTCCATTTCCCGAGTTCAAGTCCTTTTGATTAGAGTCGGTGTTGTCGGGGTCGGTTTTTCTGTATCCCAATTAACCACTACTTGAAGTGTGCAGAAAATAGTGAGGTCTAGACTTGTTTGGTTGATGTTCTTACATGTGTAGGTTGAGTTTGTTCATGGAACAGTTTAAGCCAAATTGTTATTGCTTGAATCTCAATGGGGCCGATCTTGTCATTTGTGAGCTTGGAAGTTTTCTAATTCATTTGCTTGAGGACAAGCAAAGCTTAGTTGTAGGGGAATTTGATGTGATTATATTTGGTGCACTTTAAGCCTTTGATTAGCCTAAGGATTTCCCATGTTTGATCTCATTTTGATATGATTTATATGCTTTTATGGAAGTTTTATGCAATTGCTATTTTATTGTCCGGTTGCCACTTTGAGGCCAATTCTGTGTCTATTGGAGTGCTTGGATTACATGGTTTGTAGGTCTAGGGATTGAAGGGAGTGTGTTCTAAGAGATTAGATCATCTCAATTCAACTATAGTTGCATGATTTCTCACTTGTGCATTTTACTGAACACTTGGTGTGCATTAGGTTTTTCATTCAATTGAACTTTGATTAGTCTTTTGATGATTCTCTTAGTGTTAGGACATTGACATGAGAGTGTGGTGTCTAGCCTAGTGGTCATAGAGTCATAGGAGAGGGTTTTGTAGCTTGGCATTTCATCAAACACCTTTAATGCATCCTTAGTCACTTAGCTTGAGAGCGAGAGCCTAGGTTGAGTGGTTCTAGGATAGGGATTTAGTGCGACGAGAGTGCATTGAGTCTATAGAAGAGATTTGCGTGGTCATTCGATTGCAACCTCGATCATGTTTGGCTTGTTTGTGCATTTGTTCCTCTTGAGCATGATGAAGCTATCTTTCCAAGTGAACCTCCTTTACCTTTGATTTGCACCGCTTTGTTTGTTTGTTTAGTTTTCTTTATGTTTTCTTTTGTTCTTATTTCAAACCAAAACTTATTTTAAATGAATAGACCGTCCATGAACCGTGTGAGTATTAGCTATTGAGAGAGCCCTCGTGGAATACGCCTTGATAGTTGTGAGTTAAATCTTGCACATCAGTATCACAGGACGAGCGTACACTATTCCACCTGTGTCTGGTTAGACGGTAGGAATCCATAGGTCCTGATTCCAGGGAAGTTAGTCGATTGCTATACCGCACCAAAACCATCATCATCATACACCCCTTCATCCATTCATTATAAATCCTTGTAGTGTAGGATCGTTACAATCACGTGCAAATTCCTTTTGATTAGTTTCTCGTGTTGTCATAGTGGTGGAGATATGATCGAAATGCAAACTTATGACATAATTCGGTTGAGAAAGTGATTGAGAGCATAAACACATCCCTAAACACAGAGTCTGAGAGTTCCCCAGTACTAAATATTTTCTGTGTGGGGAAGTGTGGTCGGTAAGGTCGGATTGGTGCATGATTGGTGATTGCTCCTTGTTTGTGTGCATAGAATTAGTGAGACAGGGTTGTTTGGTTGATTTGTATGCATGTTAGGTTACTTGTTCTAAGTGTAGTTGTTTAATATTCAATGTGAAGGCTTGAATCTCAATTTGATCGATCTTGACATTTGTGAACCTGAGTGTGTTCTAATTCAGTTTGCTTGAAGACAAGCAAAAGTTTAAGTGTGGGGTATTTTGATGACACTAGAATTAACATGATTATCAGCCTCATTTAAGCGACATTTCATTGCTTGAAACACGGTTTTAGGTGTAGTTTAGGGTGTTTGTCACTCCTTTGCACTATTGCCTACCTATTTGGTTACTTTGGCCCATTTCAGGTCTATTTGATGTGTTTTCTAGTGTCTCGTTGAGTACACAGGTTTATGCTGTCAAATAAGGAGCCATTGGACGTGTTCAGGAAGCGATGGAACCTCGGGGAGTGAACCGGAATCAACCTAGACATCAAACCGATCGAAGTGATACAAATCTCTTGCCCATCACCAAGTTCTCGGTGAGAAAATCAACATTCTCATCGAGAATGTAGTGAAGAAGTACAAGGAAATTCTCGTCGAGATTCAGCTGAAGATTTACACTAAAGTTCTCGGTGAGAACTTCACAGTTCTCGTCAAGAACTTCAAAGTTCTCGCCAAGAACTTATGAAGAAACCAATGGAGAATTCTCGTCACTGCTCATATTAGCATTTACACTGAAGTTCTTGGCGAGAATTCAAATATCTCACCAAGAACTATCTTCTTTTCCAACGGCAACGAGGAAAAGGATTATATAAGCAGCCGTCTCCCCCATCATTCACTATTCGATATATTTTTCATAATCGAGACTTCAGAGCTGAGAGATAGAGTTCAGAGAGCATCGAAGAGTTCCCGGACAGATCTTGACACCATCTTTTCCACCTCGGAATGCTCGGAGATAGGAGTGAAGATTGCTAGAGTTTGAAGCTTTGTCGGAGTCGTCAGAATAAGGTTTTACAGTTTATATCTGTTCTCCTTTTGTATGATAAACTCCTCTGTTGCTTTTGATTCTTCTATTATCAACACGAGTAGCTAAACTCGTTTAACCTTAGATTAGATGAACCCTAAGTGACTCAGGGCTTTCAAGCGGTCACGGATCGGCGGTAATTAGATTCAAATTCAGACAGTTTCTCTTGCATGTTTGATTTGTTCTTCGTTTCCTGTGTTTCTTGTCTAGCTTGATCACCTAGATTAGATTCTTGTTCAGATAAGGATAGTAACGAACGTCTGCCTTACTTTAGAACATCAAATAAATCAAGTAACCTATTCAATGGAGTGTTCCTTTCGTAGGAACCATTTAGGGTTAATCCACTTCTAGATTAATCTCAATTAATTGCACCAGTTAGTTCTCTGTTGCAGAAGTGAACGCACGGATAGTTAATTAATCTTGGTAGTTAGATCCGATAGAGCGAACATTCGCGAAACTTAGACCTAAGGGTAAGGAGTTATGGTGGTGTCTGAGAACTAAATGAATTAGGATTGAAAGCCGCCGGTTTTGTGATCGCCAATGTCCTGGTAATCTTAGGGGGATTCCCGTATAAGCTTTGTCTGTCAAATTTTTTAGTCAACCCAAATCAATCAATCTGTCTTTTAATCCAATTTCAATTTCTTCGCATTATAGATTAGAAGTCATGGAACTCACACCACGCACAACGTGTTTAAACCCGAGTAAATTTCCAACCTCTTTGAGTAAATAATTTGAAGAAATCTCGAGAGATTCGATGTAGTCTACTTCTGTAGGCTAGTAATTTGATACCACGCTTACAACGTTTATCAGTCGTTCTTACCAACTACTTTTATCCAATGCAGTGAGTCGTGGGACGATATTGCAGAGCATGTGAATGAGATTGGGAGGACACCTAGTTATGATGACGTCGAACCCTCGAAGCAAAATGAAGGTTCGTACGCTATTGATTCAGACTCAAGCTTACAACCGAGCGAGCAATACAACTCCAGTGATGAGTCCGAGAACGTAAGCAACATTGATTCAGAAGATGATCATTAGGTTTTTGAAAGGCAACATATGCCCCCACGAAGCATTACATTGATGCAGAGAGTTTATCGCGCATTCCAATATTGCATGTATTGGTCATGGTAGGTTGGCCAATTGGTTTCCCCCCTTTGAAGATCTATACGATGCAGCTCATCCATGCCAAAAGGCACCGATATGGGAAGGTGCTGGTGGAAGTCATATTGTCGCATAACACAATCCGAAAGATGCCACTCAACAATATGGAAACAATCGAGTGGTACACGTGCGTCCCACGTAATGTTGACGGTACCAGGGGATCTCCGGATTGTACGAAATATGATCTCTTGTGGATATGGCTTCCAAGCAATCTGCATATTTCTAAGTTTATTAGATGATGAAGGGTATATCATGGTAAAATTAGTTGGCTATTAGTTACCTCATTTGGGGTTAGACGATCGAACTGGTAACGATACATCTCCACGTTATGCTCAGCTTGATCACCTTCATTTTCTCTTTCCAACCATCTACATCGCTTCGTAAAGTCCTTGTTTGTAAGACAATAAATAGAGGTATACGAGTATAGACATTAAATTGAAAAAAAAACGTATTGAACCCCATACGGCATGTTTACAAATTCCTCGATGTCCGACGAAATTGTGTTTGATGGTGTACGAGCAATGAATGGGAAGTGCTCCCACGCCAAGATTTCGAGAATAATCAATGCTCCACTAATTTGATCTTACAAGACATGACTCGCTTTGCACATTTCTCGGTACAACCAAGCCAAGTACGAAGAACCCCAACTGAGAGTACCGACGCAAGTGAAGTACCCAAGCAGTGGCAACCACATCAAGTGCACATATTGCATTGACTTGTTGGGAAATAGAAACCCCCCAATGAGACACAACATGTACGCATGATGCGCTGCAGAACAGGGTATCAAATAACTGTCAAGCACAAAGCAGGACAGATCGTATTCCACGGGCCTCTTCTACTTTCTTACTCAAATGTGTTGGCAATTTTTATTTATGATCAAACAGTTTGTGCGTGGTGTGAGTTCCACGACCTCTATACTAGGATGCAAGATAAACTGAAATGAAATTAAAATGCAGAATGATTGGTTGTTTGACTTAGACAGACGACAGGCAAGCTTAGACTTCGAATCCCCTTAGATCACCAGAGCATTGCAATCAGCAGACCAGCAGTTTTCAATTCTAATTCATTCAATTCACAGACACCACCATAACTCCTTACCCTTAGGTTTAAGACTGGCAAACGTTCGCTCTATCCGATCTAACTACCAAGATTAATTAGTCGCCCGAGTACGGTCACTTCTTGCGATGACAAAACTAACGGGTGCAATTACTAGTGATTCATGAGTTACTCTTGAAGCGGGTTAACCCTAACTGGTTCCGATGAAAGGCACGCTCCAATGAATAGGTTAATTGTTGATTTGGTGTTTTAAAGTGAGGCGAAAATTCGCTAATATCCTCAACTTAATAAGAATCTAATCTAGGTGGCCAAACTAGAAAAGAAACACAGAGAACAAAGAACAAATCAAACATGAAGGAGAAACTGAATGAACTTCGAATCTAATCACCGCCGATCCGTGGCCGCTTTAAAGCCCTGGTGATAAAGAATTTATCAAGGTCGTATTCCACAAGGCCCTCTCATAGGCTAATACTCACAAAATTCTTGAACGGTCCATACATTTTGAGTTGAGATTTGGTTTGAAAGAAAACAAGTTGAAAACATAAACAAGCAAAGTAAAATAGACAAATGAAATTGAGGATCAAACAAGAGAGAAAGGAGTTTAGTCTAGCAAGGGGTTTCTTCATGCTCAAGGTTCATGAAAGCTGGATTGATTCTCAAGCAACGATGTGTAATTAATGACCATGCATCTCACTCAAGTAGAATCAACGAACTCTCGCACAATTGACTCTCCCTAGACCAAATGCACCATGCTCTCGCTATGTGAACAAAGGGAATGGAATGCTTTAAACTAGCTCAATGAAATGCTTGGAACTTGAATTCTATGCTAACAATCATCTAGCACAAGGTAATGATGCAAGACACTCTCATGTCAATCATATAACACTAGTCTAGCAATCACAAGGGTCTTTCAACCTTCAAATGAAAGAAAACTAAATGCACACCAAGTGTTTGATAAAATGACAACAAGGAAAACAAGCTCAAAATGGTTGTAACTTGATAATCCAATCTCTCAAATCATCCAATTACAATCCTACAACCTTAGATCAACATCAATCAATCATTCTCATGAATTGAAAGACATAACAATACCAAAAGAACAAGTCAAGCTCTAATGGCTACAAAGCACAAGGTCTAGGATCATCATCTTACACAAATGGCTATAAGAACATCAATCCAAACAATCAATCACCTATCCTAGCTTGATCCATCCCTCACTAAACTAAACCTAACTTTAGCCTAGCTTAACCATGGAGGAAACCTGAAATTGAGGAGAGGAGATCATCCTTGCTTCCATGGAGGATCTTCTCACTTGGCTCTTCAAGCTCCAATCCAAGGGTGGAAGGCTTCACTTAGATCTTCAAGTTGATCAACAATTGAGGGAGGTTGGTGTGTGTTTGAGGGAGAGGAGATGATGGAGTTGATGATGAAAAATTGAGAGAGAGAGGGCAATCGGCGATGGTGTTGTGTAAATAATGAATTGATTATCTAAACTCACGCCTCTTTCACCTTTATATAGCACGCCGGACTTGCCTGATATTTTTGGCAAAAATTCTGTAGGATTTTCGCCGAAAACGCCTTTGAAAACACGCTGCTTCATTCCTTCTAAAGTTTTCGGCGAAAACTTTGAATGTTTTCGCCGAAAATGTTGTCAAAGCGCAAAGGCCTTCTGTTTGCTTCGAGTTTTCGGACCGAGGACTTGCAAATCTCGTCGAAAGCTTCTTCTTCGGCGAAAACTATATGATAGTTTCGCCGAAACTGTCTTCAGCTGAAAGTCGTATTTTCTTCGATTTTGCCACGTCCATATCTCCTCCGTCCTAGCTCCGATTGACCTCCCGTTTGATCCCACGTGCTCCTTGTCACCAGTACTTCAATGCCAAGACCTGAAAATACAAATAAAACAGCTCCAATAGACAAGGAAATGGCCTCAAAGTAGCAACCGGACAACAAATGGACACTTAGCACAAAACATCAATAAAAACATATTAAGCATGGCATTTAAGGATCAAACACGGGCATTTCATAGGTCAAACGAGGACTTAAAATGCACTAAATATGATCACATCAAATTCCCCTACGACTAAGCTTTGATTGTCCTCAAGCAAAAGAATCAGAAAACATCCAAGTTCACAAATGACAAGATCGGCTCCATTGAGATTCAAGCAATAACAATTCGATTTAAACTGTTCCACGAACAAACTAAACCTACACATGCAAGAACTTCAACCAAACAAGTCCAGACCTCACTAATATATGCACACTTCAAGTAGTGGTTAATTGGGATACAGAAAAACCGACCACGACAACACCGACTCTAATTAAAAGGACTTGAACTCAGGAGATGGAACGGAAAAGGCGGGGATAGGAGAGTGATGTGTGATCATGATGTGGCTATCGACTTGACTTCATCCGCTTCTAGATCCGCATTTTACAAACTCGGGCGTAGGATCAAGGGCTACATTTGAGAGCTTCTTTTTTTTCTTTTCTTTTCTTTCTCTTTTCTTCTTTTCATTTTTTTCCTTCTCTTTTCTTTTTCTTACTGCATACTAGTGCTCGATCCAACACTTCACTTAGGTGTTGAACCTGCCTAGCTCATAGCTTTTGCCTTTGCTAGTGCTCAACCCGACACTTCACTTAGGTGCCGAGCTTGCCTAGCTTAGCTTTTCTTTTCTTTTCTTTTCTTTTGACATTAGCCACTTGATCCTTAGCCCCTTAACAACTTCCCTACAAGATTTCGAATTGGATTCCGTCTAATCTCAAGCCACAGTCACGAAAGATCAAAAAGAGAATGAAAACATGGAAGAGGGGAAGAATTTCTGATTGCCTTCATCATCCTAGACCGGTGTTATCGAGTGGTATAAAAACACGTATCAACCAATCAACCAACATACAAGAGTGATAAAATCTCTGTTCTGGCCTAGACTCATTTGATATTAGCTCTAACACGCTGGTTATAGGTTCTAAGTGGAACAGTCTAAATGTCATTATGAAAGCTTGAAGCCAATCAAACACCAAAAGTCAAGAACCAAATGATTCTACAGCAGAGGGAATCGACATTCAATTAAGATCAAGCAATTCAACCAACAACACATTAGACTTCTACCAACAAATAATCACACCAAACCTCAAACTCCCCTACGACTAACACGAGCATTGTCCTCAATGATCGAGAGAGAGAGGGTAAGGTGGAACGAGGTTACCGCATTGGTAGAGAAAAGCTTAGGAAGCCAAAGTAGTGGAAGAGTCCTATAGCGCTCATTGTGAAGAGTGAACCTCCTAAGTGCTTGCCAAAATCCAACTCAATGAACTAGAATCAACACAAAAACATAAAAGCAAAAAGGAAGGATAACATGGGTTGCCTCCCATGAAGCGCTTCTTTAACGTCTCTAGCTAGACGATAGCTCAAAGAGTAAGCTAAGTAAAACCATCCCAACTCATTACCTCCTTGAAGTCGATGTCATTACCTTCGCATGGCACACGAAACTTGAATTGTACCTTACCGACTTCGGGTGGAATGAGCACGGATTTTCCGGATGGTGAGGTGGGAGCAATGGAGAAGGGACCAAACCACTTGGAGTTGAGCCATTCATCGTGTGGCTTCTTAGACTTGCTCGTCTCACCCATTGGTGCAGCTTCCTTGCCCTTCTCGGGTGACTTCATCACACCTTTCTTCTTAGCCTTAGGTGCTGTCTTTGGGAGCACGAACGGTGGAGACTCCTTCACTTCATCCGTCTTTTCCTGCACATCACTAATAGCAAACAACTCCGCAAGACTATGTCGGACAAGGTTAGTGCTATTAGTAGCCGAAGTAATCTCATGCGGATTCTTAGGATCATGGTGACTAGCATAAGACAAAGTAAATTCCATGCCATTTGAGCGGTCAAAAATCATGCATTCATTGTCGACCCTAAGTGTAAGTTTACCACCATAGACATCAATTAAAGCACGAGAGGTTGCTAAGAAAGGTCGTCCTAAAATCAAAGGCACATCGGTACTACCCAAAGCATCTAGAATAACAAAATCCACAAGAAATTCAAAAGCACCGACCTTAACCAACACATCTTCAACAATACCACGAGGGGATTTCATGGACTTATCCGCTAATTGAACATTCATGAGGGTTGGTTTTAGTTCCCCTAGGCCTAGCTTCTTAAACATGCAATATGGCATAACATTGATACTAGCACCCAAATCGGCTAAGCCTCTACTTATTGCATGCTCACCAATAGTGCAAGAATAGTAAAGCTACCTGGATCCTTAAGCTTCTCCGGTGGTTGCTTAGAGAGAATGGCGGAGCATTGTTCGTTAAGCTTTGTCGAGGTGACATCCGTTAGCTTGCGCTTGTTGGTGAAGATCTCCTTCATGAACTTTGCATATTGAGGCATCTTGGTGATTGCTTCTCCAAAAGGCATTGTGAATTACACCTTGTCAAGAATCTCAACAAACCTCTTGAAATCTTTCTCCATGGAATCCGACTTCAAGCGAGAAGGATAAGGTGGTTTAGGCTTGTATGGAGGCACAACCGGTGCGGAGGAGAGACCGGAGTAGCACTCTTCGTAGCCACTTGAGAACCAACCTTATTGGTCAATTTAGAAGCTCCTTTAGCCTTGACTCCTATATCTTTAACTTCAATCCTATCCGTGTCATCATCAGAGTCAACATCTTCAACTATAACCAAATCATCGTCTTTAGCACTTACCACCTTAGGTATGGCATCTTGTACTTGCTTACCACTCCTCAAAGTTATCATCATAAGCTCCTCGGGTTCTTGGGGTTGACCTCGGTGTTGGAGGGAAGGCTACCCTTTGGTCTCTCCGAGAGCGCCTTAGATATTTGGCCCAATTGAGTATTCAAATTGGTAATTGACGCTTGTTGATTCATGATAAGTTGAAGCATTGCCGCATTGGTGTCTTCTTGGGAGATTGAAGATCCACCTTCTTTGTTTGGAGGAGGTTTGTTGAAACCGGGAGGTCAATTACCCTTATGGTTATACATCCCCGGTGGATTAGAACCTTGCTTACCACCTTGGTTGCCTTGGTTTTTATTTCCACCTTGATTCCATGTGGAGCCTTGATTATACCCCTTGTATCCTTGGAATCCACCTTGATTAGGCTTGTTGTAATTCCCTCCTTGGTTCCAAGGATGGTTGTAGCTACCACCTTGATAGTTCCCTTGAGGGTTAAAGTTTCCATAAAACCCTTGGCCTTGCACAAAACTTACTTCCTCAATGCTTTCACCTTGGTTAGGCTCGGAAGTAGCGGAAGGGCAAATACTAACATCATGGCCTTGGCCTCCACAACACTCACAACACAACACCGTAGAAACCGGTGGATTACCCACTTTAGATGGCTTAGATGGAGGCTTAGGCATACTAAGATTGCTTACTTGTGAAGCCATGGCATCGATCTTGGACATAAGAAGAGCGATCATGGGATCATCTTCATCACGGTGGCCCGGTAGCTTCGGTTTCCTCCCAAAACTAGATGATTCCTTTGGCGCATCAACACTTATAGCTCTAGAGTCATAATGAGTGTCGCTTCCATACTTGGACCTTGGAGGTTGTTGTCGAGACCAACTCCTCGTCTTGTTGGCCATCTCCGCAAAGAGTTCTAGAGCATCTTCGGGAGTGAGCATCCTTAGATCACCTCCGGCGGCTTGGTTGATCATCCTTGTATTCTCAAAATCAAGGGACCTAGCAAAGATATCCGCCAAGCTCCATTCGGCGAAGTTGTGATGAGGGCAAGACCGGAGAAGGGCTTGGAACCTATTCCAAGTCTCATGAAAGAGCTCTCCCTTGTGTTGTGTGAAGTGGTTGATTCGATCCCGGATTGCATTCGTCATATAAGGGGGAAAGAACTCCTCGAGGAAGGCTTCGGCTAGTCCCTCCCATGTAGTGAATGTTCTACTAGGTTGGTTCTCCAACCAAGACTTGGCTCTACCTTTGAGTGAGAAGGGGAAGAGTCGGAGTCGCACACAATCCGGGTGAACTTGATCGTTTTTCACCGTATCGCATATCTCTAGGAAGTCTTTCAAGTGTCTAGATGGGCACTCTCCATCTATACCGTTGAACACCACTCCGTTCTGTACCATCTGAATCATGTTAGGCTTCAACTCAAAGTTTCTTGCATTTACCGGTCTTCGCACGATACTCGAGGCTGCCCCTTCGAGGGTCGGGCGAGCATAATCGGCTAGTGTGCGCCTCGCACCTCTTTGCGATTGATCATCTTCATTAGTGTGATGTGAATGGACCGATTGGTCATCGTCATCTCCGTGTTGAGACATAGTGTTGCATGTGGTGCTATGAACTAAGTGAGGAGGAGAACGAGTTGGCGGTTCAAACACGACCTTGATGCCTTGGAGTCGTGCTTGGAGACATGTGATCCGCCTCATGCACTAACACCAATCTCCTGCAAACAAGCACAACGAACACACCCGAGTAATATAACGATGCGGGATAACAAAGTAAACAAAAAGAAACAAGGAAGCAGAAAGGAAAATGGAAGGAAGTGTAAAGATCGGTTCACTAATATTTGCTTTCTTAGGAATGAGAGACTCCCCGGCAACGGCACCAAAAACTTGATAAAGAATTTATCAAGGTCGTATTCCACAAGGCCCTCTCATAGGCTAATACTCACAAAATTCGTGAACGGTCCATACATTTTGAGTTGAGATTTGGTTTGAAAGAAAACAAGTTGAAAACATAAACAAGCAAAGTAAAATAGACAAATGAAATTGAGGATCAAACAAGAGAGAAAGGAGTTTAGTCTAGCAAGGGGTTTCTTCAAGCTCAAGGTTCATGAAAGCTGGATTGATTCTCAAGCAACGATGTGTAATTAATGACCATGCATCTCACTCAAGTAGACTCAATGAACTCTCGCACAATTGACTCGCTATTCCTAGACCAAATGCACCATGCTCTCGCTATGTGAACAAAGGGAATGGAATGCTTTAAACTAGCTCAATGAAATGCTTGGAACTTGAATTCTATGCTAACAATCATCTAGCACAAGGTAATGATGCAAGACACTCTCATGTCAATCATATAACACTAGTCTAGCAATCACAAGGGTCTTTCAACCTTCAAATGAAAGAAAACTAAATGCACACCAAGTGTTTGATAAAATGACAACAAGGAAAACAAGCTCAAAATGGTTGTAACTTGATAATCCAATCTCTCAAATCATCCAATTACAATCCTACAACCTTAGATCAACATCAATCAATCATTCTCATGAATTGAAAGACATAACAATACCAAAAGAACAAGTCAAGCTCTAATGGCTACAAAGCACAAGGTCTAGGATCATCATCTTACACAAATGGCTATAAGAACATCAATCCAAACAATCAATCACCTATCCTAGCTTGATCCATCCCTCACTAAACTAAACCTAAGTTTAGCCTAGCTTAACCATGGAGGAAACCTGAAATTGAGGAGAGGAGATCATCTTTGCTTCCATGGAGGATCTTCTCACTTGGCTCTTCAAGCTCCAATCCAAGGGTGGAAGGCTTCACTTAGATCTTCAAGTTGATCAACAATTGAGGGAGGTTGGTGTGTGTTTGAGGGAGAGGAGATGATGAAGTTGATGATGAAAAATTGAGAGAGAGAGGGCAATCGGCGATGGTGTTGTGTAAATAATGAATTGATTGTCTAAACTCATGCCTCTTTCACCTTTATATAGCACGTCGGACTTGCCTGATATTTTCGACGAAAATTCTGTAGGATTTTCGCCGAAAACGCCTTTGAAAACACACTGCTTCATTCCTTATAAAGTTTTCGGCGAAAACTTTGAATGTTTTCGCCAAAAATGTTGTCAAAGCGCAAAGGCCTTCTGTCTGCTTCGAGTTTTCGGACCGAGGTCTTGAAAATCTCTCTGAAAGCTTCTTCTTCGGCGAAAACTATATGATAGTTTCGCCGAAACTGTCTTCAGCTGAAAGTCGTATTTTCTTCGATTTTGCCACATCCATATCTCCTCCGTCCTAGCTCCGATTGACCTCCCGTTTGATCCCACGTGCTCCTTGTCACCAGTACTTCAATGCCAAGACCTGAAAATACAAATAAAACAGCTCCAATAGACAAGGAAATGGCCTCAAAGTAGCAATCGGACAACAAATGGACACTAAAACATCAATAAAAGCATATTAAGCAAGGCATTTAAGGATCAAACACGGGCATTTCATAGGTCAAACGAGGACTTAAAATGCACTAAATATGATCACATCACCTGGGTCACTTAGGGTTCATCTAATCGAAGCTCTACGAGTTTAGCTACTCATATTCAATACAAGAGAATCAAAGGCGGACAAGTAATACATCTCAGGTAG
Source organism: Linum lewisii (assembly GCA_034768395.1). Lineage (NCBI taxonomy): Eukaryota > Viridiplantae > Streptophyta > Magnoliopsida > Malpighiales > Linaceae > Linum > Linum lewisii. The sequence continues at coordinate 49,197,258 of CM068297.1, forward strand.
GAAGGACAGAGAAGAACTGTAAAACCTAATTTCGACGAATCCGTGAAGCTTCGATCTGCTGGATCTTCAACTCCTAGCACTGGCTCTCCGAGATGGAAGGATGGCGTCATGATCCTTTCCTATCTCCTCGAACTCTTTTCACACTTTCTCCCTCTGGTCTAAGTCTTGGAATTTTTGTCCAAAAAGTAAGTATGAAGTGTCTTTTCAGCAGGCGATTTCTTCTTTTATAGCTGTCCGGGTTTGGCTGGGAAACACCATAGACTGTTTCTTCTGTTCCAAATTCACCTAGAGTTTTCGGCGAGAACTAGGACTTCTCGCCAAAAACTTCTCTTTTAAAACTCTAACGATTCCTTCTTGGATTTTCGGTGAAAAATCTAGGCCTTTTCGCCGAAAACTCCTTTGTAGAACGAGGCAGGGATTGTGTTGACTTTATTGACTCCATGGATCGATTCTGGTGCGGTTCCTTGAGGTTCCAATGCCTTAGACACGTCCCTGGTTACATTATTTGATGGTAAAAATCTGTGATATCATGAAAACACTAGAAAACCATCAAATAGACCAGAAACGGGTGAGAGTAACACAAATGGCACGAGATAGAGCAGTTGAGTGAATATTCGTTGTTCTGCGCTAAAAACCACGTCTTAAGACAAGAAATGTTGCTTAAATGAGGCTGATAATCGCGTCAAATTGAGTGTCATCAAATACCCCACACTTAAGATTTTGCCTCAAGCAAACTCAATAGAAAACGCTCATGTTCATAAATGATAAGATCGATTAAATTGAAGTTCAAACTTACACAATCAATTATTAGACAGCTACTTCCAGAACAAGAAACCTAACATGCATACTGATCAGCCAAACAACCTGGTCTCACTAAAACTGCACACGACAAGAAGTAGTAACCAATCATGCACGAATTTAACCCGACCGACCAGACTCCTCACACAGATAATATTTTAGTACAAGGGAAACTCTCATCTCTGTGTTTAAGGACGTGTTTCCGCTCTCAATCATTTTCTGTTACTGAATTCTGTTATAGGTTTGCACTTCGACCACATCTCCACCACTGTGACAACACGAGAACTAGTCAAGAAGGACTTCCCTGCTTAGGACTGTAACGAATTCTACACTACAAAGGTTTATAATGAGATGGATGATGGGAATGTATGATGATGGCTTTGGCGCGGTGTAGCTTTCGACTAATTTCCCTCGAATCTAGCTCATGGCTTCCTACCGTCTAACCAAACACGGGTTGAATAGTGTACTCTCGTCCTATGATACCCTCAAGCAACCTAGCACGTAATTCTGCTAACACATTTTTTTCTGAATTTTTCTTTTACATTTTCTTTTACATTTTCTTTACATTTTCTTTTGACTTCGTTCTTCCATATGTAGGGAGAAGAACGTTAATGAACTGAACTATAAACTTACAACTTTGAAATTTTTTCTTTTTTTTTTCGAATTTTCTTTCTTTTTCTTCTTCTCTTTTTCTTTTGTGCCGGTTTTCTTTTAGTTGCTATAGGGGATTACACGTCTGGACATAATAGCTAAGACCATCTGTTTAATGGCTATAGGCAGGTTACCATAAACCGACTTATGGTAATCTAATCTAGACTACAACCACAGGGGATCAACGGGGAATGAAAGAATGGGAATTGGCTGTAATGTATATCGAACCGAAAGAACAGACCAAGCTCAAGGGTTTAAACCTAATGGTTTTAACATTAGGTAGGCTATTTGGCTTAGTAGCTGAATCTAGGTGCCCCTATCATTCTAGAACTCGTGTCATCGTGTGGTCTCGAATAGGTCTCATGCAAATTCTAACTCATTCAAGCAAACAGAAAATCACTCAAAAAGAATTGAAATTGCAAATTACATGCAATGGATCGAAAGCTCATAGTTGGTCTGCTAGTCGGGTTCGGTCATTTTCATGCAATCAAGGCAACAAACTACAAATTGGGATTATAAAAAATTGTTCTGACCAGGCAATTTAGCATCAAAGTATACACGTCGGTTCTCAGGTTCTAGGTTAGGCAGTCTAAGCATCATTATGACAATTTGAACAATATTGTAACATCACAAATCAAGAACTGAGCAACTCTAATGCAAGAGGAACTGGACAAGGCATCACGAAACACAATAAAAGGGCAATCAAGATCATGCATGGCTCACTAACATCCTACCCCACACTTAGACTGTTTTGTGTCCTCGCAGGACTAAAATGAGATTGAGAGCCACTGGGAACCTAGGAAAGGGGGGCGGTGTAGCGGATGGATTCAGAGAGCGTGTCGCGAAGCGGAGTAGATTAACTACCACAAAGACACCTACAAAACAAAAACAACCAAAAGATCAAAAGGAAACTGGGACAAGCATCCCGGTACCACACATAAAAAAGTTGGATCGAAATCCGAAAAGAAGAAAGAAAAAAACAAAGGGAAAGGATAGAAACAACCTGATCACTGTCCCTTTGGTGCGGGTGGAGGTGGAGTCAGTAAAGGAGAAACGCCAAGTCGCTGCTCAATCTGCTGTCGCCATGCGAGCTCAGCCATGTGTCGAGTGTCTTGGTCGGCCATGAACTGTTACAGAACGGCCCACCGCGCGTTCTGGGTCTCCTCGTACTCCACCCGATCCCTTTGCCATTGATGAGCGCCAGAGGAGTACTCTTGTTGCCAAAGATCACTGCGTGCCAGCTGCTCACCTCATGGGTCGGGGGTCCGCGATGTACATCAAGGGGGAGGATCTCTGGCGAGGGTGGTAGTCGGTGTATAAACGTCGAGACTGACCGAGAGGTTGAGGCCACGAGCAATGGCAAGTTCCGCTCTGACATGTTCAATCTCAGTGCGGGGGAGGCTGAGATCCCACTTGTCACTGATCTGGAGGGATTCGATTAGGCAAGAGACGAAGGGGCCGCCAGGGATGGCCGAGGGGCGCTTCTTGGTTGTGGTACGCTTATGGAAGAAGCGGGCTAGCCACCATCCCAGATGAACTCTACTAAATTCCTCGACGGCACAAAAGAGAATGAATTCCTCCAAAGAGATGTGGTAGCGAGCCTCCTTACTGCAGTAGCACAAAGAGCGAGTCCAAACATAATGGAAAATTTTGAAAAGGGGATGAGCAATGTTACCAACAGTGTCATTCTCCGGTTTTGCTTCGGACTCCCCGGAGATGAATCGCCAGACATTAGGGTATGGATCTTGAGTGACGAAGCTCATCTCTTCAAAGGGGAGGGAAGCATCGACAGTGGTGGTAGTGGCATCGAGGAGAAGAGCGAACTCGTCGAGAGTCTTCTCATACTACACTCCCCCGAGACGGAAGCGGACACACTTGAGGAGGTGATGGGGTCTCTGAGTTGTCCATTCAAACGAACACCAGTACTCCTGGAGGGCGACCAGAGGGCATGTGGAGCCGAAAATGGTAAGAGCTCTCATACCGGTTTTCCCAAGAGCTCGGTCGACACTAGCGTGCCATCCCGGATCGTGGTTCCGGAGGGATGTCCTTGATCTTCGTGTATACCTCCAGTTGGTGCGGGGAAAGGGCAGTGATGAATGGGTGCAGGGCCCCGGTGGCGGGTGCTGGAGCACTCGAAGTAGGGATCACAGGGGCCGGTGCAGCTTGTGGAACCAAGTTCACGGTCACAGGTATTGTGGTAGATGGCGTGGGCGGACGGGAGGACTGAGCCTTGTCCTGTCGAGCCCTAAATCAGTTCTCTCTATCTGCACTGGTGGTCTTGAAACGCTTCGGATTCCTGCAATACAGAACTCAGAGCAGAACAGAATTAGATGCCAAGAATCCTACCCCACACTTAGTTCGAAACCTCCGTTCAAAGAAGAACGAAACGGACAAGTGGGGGTAAGCAAATAAGCCGCGAGATCACAATGGCAAAGCATAGCAGAAAAGAAACGGCCAGCATGTAGGGGAAAATGGCATTCAAGCACCAAGTATGAGAAACCACGCGATTGACAGTCGACAGAGCATAAGACAATTTATCGGCACAAGACTATCAAAAATCATCCACGAGGGCAATAAAGATTCAAAGGGATTCCAAAAGTTGAGCAAGATTACACCAAAACAGCAAACACGCAATTTGAGGAAAACCAAAAAGTCAACCAAAGTCAAACATGCCAAAATCTAAAGCTCAACATGCCAAAAGATTCAAAATCGAGGGCTGAGCAACTAACCGTGAAGACATGACTCGAGAAAACGGTTGGAAATCCGAGAAATTGACCAAAAGCTTGAAAACTTGTTTCTGGTGGAACTGGAGCTACAGGGCTCCGATCCAGGAGAGCTAGGATGCAATCAACAAAGGAGGAAAAGAGAGGGGCTCGGCTGGCGGTGACCGGCGGCGGAGCAGCGTCGGAATGGCGGCGACGAAGAGAAAATAGGGGACGAGCAGCGACGACGAGGTTGGGTTTTTTTCCGGAGGGGTATCGCGAAAAAAACAACTAAGGCGAGAAGGCTAAGATTTTTTGGCAAAAAATTGAAGAATTTTCGGCAAAAATTCCCTTAGAAAACAAAACGATGCCGGTTTGAAATAGTTAGTTTTCACCGCGAAGTCAGGTTTTCGGCAAGAACTTTTCAAAAAAGAGAAACAGGAGGATCTGGGTCTGTTTAAAACCAAAGTTTTCGGCGAAAACTGAAGGAGTTTTCGCCGAAAACTCGTTTGAAAAAAAATAGGTTTTGACAGTTTTTTTTAAGGGGGTTTAAAAGAGACGACTCTAAATAAACACAAACTGACTCCAGCTGTGGGTTGCCTCCCACGAAGCTCTCTTGCTTAACGTCCGTGAGCTGGACGATACCTGGATCGGAGTTACTGGGTTGACGCGAAGTAATGCACGTCGATGAGGGAGACAGCCAATCCATGTGGGTACTTCTTGAGTCTATGGCCATTGACCATAAAGGGTTCTTGACCGTGGCCTTTAATTAGGACGCTCCCAAGCGACGTCTGCCTAACCACGGTGTAGGGGTCGGACCAACGGGATTTCAGCTTACCCGGGAAAAGCTTCAGACGAGAATTGTAGAGAAGGACTTCATCTCCGGGGTAAAATTGCTTGACCCCCTTCAATTGAGCGTCATGGATCCTCTTGGTGCGTTCTTTATAGAGTTTCGTGCTCTCGTACGCGTGAAGACGATGCTCCTCAAGCTCAGCAATCCGATCGTGGCACATATTCCCTGCTACTGCATATTTCATGTTTAACTAACGCCTTGTGCTCAAGCTCAACCGGCAAATGGCATGCCTTGCCATAAACTAGTTGATACGGTGAGGTACCAATGGGAGTCTTATAGGCAGTTCGATATGCCCATAAGGCATCATTGAGCTTAGACGACCAGTCCTTGCGAGACCAGCCAACTGTCCTATCAAGAATCCGCTTGAGCTCACGGTTTGTCACTTCCACTTGACCGTTAGCTTGAGGGTGATAGGCAGTGGACATTCGGTGGGTGACGCCAAAGCGTTTGCACACCCGGTCGAAGTGTCCATGGAAGTGGGTAACCCTATCGCTTATGATCAAGCGCGATGAACCAAAATACGTGAAGAGACGTGTAAGGAACCATCCCACCACTCTTGAATCGTTGGTGGGTAAAGCTTCAGCCTCAGCCCACTTTGAAACATAATCAACGGCCACAAGAATGTACTTGTTTCTGTTGGAGGGTGTGAATGGCCGCATGAAATCAATTCCCCAAACATCAAAAATTTCAACAGTTAAAGAAACAATTTGAGGCATCTCATTACGGTTAGAAATGTTACCTGATCATTGGCATGCATCACAATGATGAGCAAAAGTGTCGCAATCACTAAAGATAGAAGGCCAGTAAAATCCAGTTTCGAGTACCTTTCTCGCAGTGCGGTTGCCACCGAAGTGCCCTCCAAACTGACCTTCATGGCACTTACGCATGATGTCAGCAGCCTCGATGTAAGAGACGCACCTCCGGATCATCCCATCAATTCCAATGCGGTACAAGAACGGCTCGTCCCAGAAGTAAGACTTGGCTTTTTTAATGAGCTTCCTCCGCGCATTATAATCCTGTCCCGGAGGTATTATGTCACGAGATAGATAATTAGCTACGGTGGCATACCAGGGCTCTTCCGGTATTGTTGCATTACGCAGCTCTTGAGCATGAGCAATCGCCCAAGGCTCGATGGCTATGTTGTTGACCTGTTCATAGATTTCAAGACGCAACAACTTGTCAGGGAAAGAATCATTAATAGGAGTAGTAGTAGACTTACTTGTTTGTGACTCCTCGAGTCGGGAGAGGTGATCGGCTGCGAGGTTCTCAGCTCCCTTCTTGTCCTTGATCTTGATGTCAAACTCTTGGAGAAGGAGAACCCATCAGATAAGTCTTGGCTTCGAATCCTGCTTTGCTAAGAGATGGCGCAGAGCAGCATGGTCGGTGTAGACAATGGTATGAGAGAGGACCAGGTACTGCCTGAACTTATCGAAGGAGAAGATGATAGCCAGGAGCTCCTTTTCTGTGGTAGTGTAGTTCTTTTGAGCGTCGTTAAGCGTCTTGCTAGCAAAATAAATGGGATGGAATCTCTTCTCTTTTCTTTGTCCCAAAACAGCACCAACGGCAAAGTCGCTAGCGTCGCACATTATCTCAAATGGGAGATTCCAATCTGGTGCTGTGAGGAATGGTGCGGTGGTAAGCTTGGTCTTCATGATCTCAAAGGCTTCAAGGCATGCCTTGTCAAAATGAAAGGGACGTCTTTCTCTAGAAGCTTGGTCATTGGAAGAGTGATCTTGGAGAAGTCTTTGATGAACCTCCCGTAGAATCCAGCATGCCCGAGAAAGCTTTGAAATGTCTTGACCGAGGTTGGCGGTGGAAGACTAGCGATGGTTTCAAGCTTGGCACGATCGACTACTATCCCAAGCTTGGAGATCCTATGGCCAAGAACGATGCCTTCGGTAACCATAAAGTGACATTTCTCCCAACTAAGAGCTAAGTTGGTTTCCTCACAACGGGCTAGTACCTTGTCCAGGTTGGCTAGGCACTCCGAAAATGAGTCTCCATAGATAGAGAAGTCGTCCATGAATACTTCTACCACATTCTCTACTAGATCTCTGACTATAGAAAGCATGCATCTTTGAAAAGTAGCGGGAGAATTACACAAACCAAAGGGGATGCGACGATAAGCAAACGTACCAAAAGGGCAGGTGAAGGTCGTCGAGCTCGATGGGAATCTGAAAGTAACCAGACATGCCATCTAAGAAACAGTAGTACTCATGGCCAGCTAGCCTCTCTAGCATCTCATCAATGAATGGTAGTGGGAAGTAATCTTTCTTAGTAGCGTCATTAATGCATTTGTAGTCGATGCAGACTCTCCACCAGGTAACCGTGCGAGTGGGAATGAGCTCACCCTTCTGATTAGGGATGACTGTGATTCCTCCTTTCTTTGGAACAACCTGAGTTAGACTAACCCAAGGACTGTCGGCAATAGGGTAAATGATACCGTCATCCAAGAGCTTAAGGATTTACTTCTTCACAACTTCCTGCATCAGAGGATTTAGTCAGCGTTGCGGCTGCCTAATTGGCTTGAATTATTCATCTACAACTATCCAATGTTTGCAGAAGGTCTCGGAGATGCCCCTGATGTCGACTAATTGCCAGGCTATAGCTCGGACGTGCTTCTTCAGTAATATGATCAGTTGGTCTTTCTGCTTGGGAGATAAAGCTGAGTTGATGATGACTGGCAACTGACATTCCTTCCCCAGAAACGCATACTCTAGGTGGTCGGGGAGTTCCTTCAATGCGAGTTCTGGAGGGTTCTTGATGACACTCGAATTAACGTGTTTATTAGCCTCATTTAAGCGACATTTCACTGCTTAAGACATGCTTTTTAGGGTAGAATAGTGAATATTCACTCAATTGATCCATCTCATGCCTTTTGTGTTACCTTGGCCCATTTCAGGTCTATTTGATGGTTTTCTAGTATTTTCGTGTTAGCACAGGTGTTCGCCATCAAATACGGTAGCCAAGGACGTGTCTAAGGCACTGGAACCCCGAGGAATCACACCCGATTCAACCAGAAAAGTCATTCAACTCAAAAGGAACTCCTGCTCCATTTACACACAGATTTTCGGCGAAAATACCCTTAGGTTTTCGCCAAAAATGCAAGAAGAAATCCACTATCCTGATAAAGAAGAAGTTTTCGGCGAAAACCATGGGAGTTTCGCTGAAAACCCTAAGCCATTTAAGCCAGAAGAAATAGATGAATTCAACAGATATTTTCGCCGAAAATTCCCTTGTATTTTCGGCGAAAGTCCCAGTGAAAAAAGCAGCAGTCGCTGGTTAGGTTTAAATACTGAATCAAGCGGCTAAATGAGATATATCAGAACTTACACACAAATTTACACAAAAAAAAAATTTATTCCAAGGCTGAGAGAGAGAGAGAACGAGTGGATAGAGTTCGAGGAGCCAGGAACGGATTGTGACGCCATCCATCCATCTCGGAGAGCCAGTGCTAGGAGTTGAAGATCCAGCAGATTGAAGCTGCAAGGAGTCGTCGAAATTAGGTTTTACAGTTTTTCTCTGTCTTCCCTATCTGAGATGTATTCTTTGTTTGTCTTCGATTCTTCTGTATTGAATATGAGTAGCTAAACTCGTATAGCTTAGATTAGATGAACCCTAACTGACCCAGGGCTTTAAAGCGGTCACGAATCGACGGTGATTAGATTCGAAATTCATTCAGTTTCTCCTTCATGTTTGATTTGTTCTTTGTTCTCTGTGTTTCTTGTCTGGTTTGGCCACCTAGATTAGATTCTTGTTAAGCTAAGGATAGAAGCGAACGCTCGCCTTACTTTAGAACATCAAGTTGAACAATTAACCTTATAATTGGAGTGTGCCTTTCGTGGGAACCGATTAGGGTTAATCCACTGCAAGAGTAACTCATAAATCGTTAGAATTTACACCAGTTAAGTTAAGTCATTGCGAGAGGCGACTGCACTCGGGCGACTAATTAATCGTGGTAGCTAGATCGGATAGAGCGAACGTTCGCCAGTCTTAAACCTAAGGGTCAGGAGTTATGGTGGTGTCTGAGAACTGAATGAACTAGAATCGGAAACCGTTGATCTGTTGATTGCCTATGCTTGTCTGTCTTCTGTCTTAGTCAATCAATCAATCGTTATTCGCTTTAACTTCATTTCAACCTGTCTTTGCATTTTAGTATAGAAGTCGTGGAACTCACACCACGCACTAAGTGTTTTAACCTTGAATTTAAATTGCCAATCTATTTGAGTAAGGAAGTAGAGGAGACCCATGGAATACGATCTACCCTAGCTTTTGTTAGCTTTGTTAGTTTATTTGTTTGAACCAGCACAACGACAGGTTCGTCAAATTGGTGCCGTTGCCGGGGACTCTTCTATTTCGTTGAAAGAAGAGTTGGCATTTTTATTCTTCTACCTTTCCATATTTCATTTCCATCACACTCTCGATTTTACACTGGTAGTGTTTGTTTTTGTCTCTTGCAGATCATAGTACATAAACGGATCACTTCCGTTCCAACTTCCTTTACCGCAATGACTGCTCTGAAGAGTGTTGCGGACTACAGTAAGCCGCGTGCATCCAACTTTAGATCCCCTATCACCGTGCTTTCTAATGACGATGATCCTGATTATGAGATTAAGATTCCTCTCCTAGAACTAATCTCTAGGGACATACAATTCGAAGGAAGGCCAGATGATAACCCCTGCACACATATAGAAGACTTTCTGGCTGTCTGTGAAACCTTCGAGTCTGGGAACCTCAACAAGAACACTTTATGTCTCCGAGCTTTTCCGTTCTCTCTCAGAGGTGCAGCTAAGCAGTGGCTTGGAAGCAAACCACCAGGCCACTACACTAACTGGGAGACATTAGCTCAAGATTTTGTTGAAGAGTTCCCTCCAACAAGGACAATTGCTTATAAAGACCGTATCTCCAGATTCACTCAGAGAGAAGATGCAAGCCTGTACGACACTTGGAATGAATTCCAATCCCTTCTCTTCAACTGCCCTCATCATGGGTATGAAGAGAGGCAGTTGGCTGAATTCTTTGCTCGAGGTATGTGTGAAGAATCTGCGAAGTGGGTCAACTCCTTAGCAGGCGGAGACTGCACCGCCCTCACTCCTCAGGATGCTCTTCTGCATTTCGCTAGCTGTGCTTCAAAATCTAGAAACTGGGAGAGGCAAAGAGAAGGAACCAAGAGTCAGAGTCAGATGAGTGTTGCAGAGCAGATCAAAGCGGCGGTTCAGAAACATCTATAAGCAGTTGGTATTCCTCTCGATCCCCCGTCAGCTACCATCTTTTTGGCTGACTGTGGATGGTGTGGATCCTGTGCTCATAACGGTGGAAGCTGCCTCAACTTCGGTAAAACGGAAGTCTGGTCTGCAGAAGAGGTAAACTTCGTTGATCAAGGCTTCGCCAACAATCAAAAAGGCTACGCCGGTTACAGAAACTACGTGCCACAGAACCTGAGCAACCGGTTAGTAGATCCTTATCAGAGACGTCCGGGATTCATTGGAGGACAACACCAGTTTCAAGCAAAATCGTACTACAATAGAGACATAGACTATGAGAAGAAGTTCGATCAGATTATGAGCAGACTGGACGACCACGACATTCAATTAAAAGGAAAAGCTGCACTCAATCAAGGACAGAGAGCTCAAAGCCAAAGAATAGAGGATGCAATAAGCAATAGGACTAAACTCTTTACTAGCAATCCTCTCCTTAATCCGGCAGCATTTCAATCAGACTCCGGTGCAAAGAGCGAACACGCTCAAGCTATTACCACCAGGAGCGGCAAGCAAACAACTGATCCAAAGGCCCCGGAACCTGACGTGATACCAGATATAAGTGCTGCCATGAATATGCCAGAGATTGAAGATATCACAGAAGAGGAAGAAGAAGCATCTGCTCCTCCTCCTCCTCCTCCTCCCAGGACAGCTCCTGAGCCTGTCTTGGCGCCATATGTACCTCGGATCCCTTTCCCAAAGGCTGCAATGAGCAAGGCTAAGGATCATGACACTCAGTATAAGAAGTGGTACAATGTTCTTAAGACTGCAGAGATCAAGATACCAGTGACAGAAGTTGTAGAGATTATACCACCACTTGGGAAGTTCTTTAAAGAACTAGTGAAGAAAGTGAAGAACGGAGAGGCGTACTCTGTCACGCTTACTAATGAATGCGCTTTTATTCTCGGTGCGCCATCTCCCATACGACAGCCGCCACCACCCCCAGCTAAGTGTTCTGATCCCGGTCCTTTTACATTACCGTGCATTATTAATGGCATTAAAATTGATCGCAGTCTGGCTGATTCTGGTGCTTCTACTAATGTTATGCCTGTTTATCTATATGAGAAGCTGAATCTAGGGCAGTTAAAACCGATTACTCTGCATCTAGTGTTAGCCGATAGGTCTGTTAAACTACCTAGGGGAATAATAGAAGATGTAGCTGTCTGTTGTGGTCCGTTTACTATAATTACAGATTGTGTTCTTCTAGATACTCGCGAGTCAGACGAAACACTTATCCTAGGTTGACTTTTCTTAGCAACTGCTGGTGCAAATATTAACTGCAAACAAGGCCTGTTAACTTTAAGCGTAGGACAGGAGAGTGTTGCATTCCGCATTCAAGATAGCATAAGGTACTCTGTTGCTCAAGACGATAACTGTTATATTGTTGATCCCCTAGAGTTGGCCTCGGCCAACTTCATTACTAATTCCTTATCTAGTGATTTGCTAGAGTTGTGTTTGATTTCAGGGATTGACAATGCGTTAGAAGATCCAGAGCAGCGCCTATGGCAAGCTGACTTAGACGAGCAGAAGGTGACATTCACACCCATCAATGCGCCTGCACACATCGAGCCAGCATCGAGTTGGATTACTACCTCGTACGAAAATCTGCCAGAACTTACTTTGAAGGAGCTGCCGGACCACCTAGAATACGCATTTCTGGGGAAGGACTGTCAGTTACCAGTCATCATCAATTCGAATCTAACTCCCGAGCAGAAAGAGCAACTGATTAGGCTACTCAAGAAGCATGTCAGAGCTATTGCCTGGCAGTTAGCAGACATCAGAGGCATCTCTGAAACCTTCTGCAAACATCGGATAGTCGTTGATGAGGAATTCAAACCAGTCAGACAACCGCAACGACAACTTAACCCTGATGCAGAAAGTTGTCAAGAAGGAAGTACTCAAGCTTCTAGATGCCGGTATCATCTATCCTATTGCCGACAGTCCTTGGGTCAGTCCGACTCAAGTTGTCCCGAAGAAAAGCGGAATCACCGTCGTCCCTAATCCAAAGGGTGAGCTCATCCCGACTCGCACGGTTATCGGATGGAGAGTCTGTATCGATTATCGACGACTCAATGATGCCACCAAGAAGGATCATTTTCCACTGCCGTTCATTGATCAGATGCTTGAATGATTGGCTGGTCATGACTACTACTGCTTCTTACACGGGATGTCCGGGTACTTCCAGATCCCCATCGAGCTTGATGATCAAGAGAAGACGACTTTCACCTGCACGTTTCGTATGTTTGCTTATCATCGTATTCATTTTGGTTTATGTAATGCTCCCGCTACCTTTCAGAGATGCATGCTTGCTATAATTGGAGATCTGGTAGAGAATATGGTGGAGGTATTCATGGACGACTTCTCTGTCTATGGAGATTCGTTCTCAAAGTGCCTGGCCAATCTGGACAAGGTGCTAGCTCGTTGTGAGGAAACCAACCTAGCTCTTAGTTGGGTGAAGTGTCACTTCATGGTTACAGAAGGCATTGTTCTTGGACATAGGATCTCTAAGACTGGTATAGAAGTTGATCGTGCCAAGCTTGAGACCATCGCCAGCTTACCACCACCGACCTCAGTTAAGACAGTTCGAAGTTTCCTCGATCATGCTGGATTCTACCGAAGATTCATCAGAGATTTCTCCAAGATCACTCTTCCAATGACGAAACTTCTTGAGAAAGATGTTCCTTTCGTATTTGATAAAGCTTGTCTTGAAGCCTTTGAGACTTTGAAGACTCAACTCACCACCGCACCGATCCTTACAGCACCAGATTGGAATCTTCCATTTGAGATTATGTGCGATGCTAGTGACTTCACCGTTGGCGCGGTTCTTGGTCAGAGGAAGGAGAAGAGATTTCATCCTATTTACTTTGCTAGCAAGACACTCAATGATGCTCAGAGAAACTACACTACTATGGAGAAAGAGCTTCTGGCCATCGTCTTCTCCTTTGACAAGTTCAGACAGTATCTTGTTCTTTCACATACCATTGTCTACACGGATCATGCTGCCCTGCGCCATTTATTAGCCAAGCAGGACTCGAAACTACGTCTCATCCGATGGATCCTTCTCCTCCAAGAGTTCGACATAGAAATTAAAGACAACAAGGGGGCAGAGAACTTAGCAGCGGATAATCTTTCCCGAATGGAGGAATCCCAAACAAGTAAATCTACTACCCCTATCAATGATTCTTTCCCTGACGAGCTGTTGCGTGTTGAAACGTATGAACAGGTTAACAGCATAGCTATCGAGCCCTGGGCAATCCCTCACGCTCAAGATCTGAGTAATGTAGCCAACTCGGAAGAACCATGGTATGCAACCCTGGCTAATTACCTCTCTCACGGCATTGTACCTCATGAGCTAGATTTTAATGCACGCAAGAACCTCTTTAAAGAAGCCAAGTCATACTTCTGGGATGAGCCCTTCTTATACCGCATCAGTATTGACGGGATGATCCGGAGATGTGTCTCTTACATCGAAGCAGCTGACATCATGCGTAAATGCCATGAAGGACAGCTCGGAGGACACTTCGGAGGCAACCGCATTGCGAGAAAGGTACTCGAAACAGGTTTTTATTGGCCTTCAATCTTTAGTGATTGTGATGTTTTTGCTCGACGTTGTGATGCGTGCCAGCGGTCAGGTAACATCTCTAACCGTAATGAGATGCCCCAGATTATTTCTTTAACTGTTGAAATTTTTGATGTTTGGGGAATTGATTTTATGGGTCCGTTCACACCCTCCAACGGAAACAAGTACATTCTTGTAGCCGTTGATTATGTTTCTAAGTGGGCTGAAGCTGAAGCTCTACCCACTAATGATTCAAGAGTGGTGGGTCGGTTCCTTACCCGTCTTTTCACGCGTTTTGGTTCACCGCGCTTCATCATAAGCGATAGGGGTACCCACTTCCATGGACAATTCGACCGGGTGTGCAAACGCTTTGGCGTCACCCACCGTATGTCCACAGCTTACCATCCTCAAACGAATGGTCAAGCGGAAGTGACGAACCGTGAGCTCAAGCGGATTCTTGATAGGACAGTTTGCCGGTCCCGCAAGGACTGGTCATCTAAGCTCAATGATGCCTTATGGGCTTATCGAACTACTTACAAGACTCCCATCGGTACCTCACCGTATCAGCTGGTCTAGGCAAGGCATGTAATTTGCCAGTTGAGCTTGAGCACAAGGCATTATGGGCTAACAAAGAGTTGAACATGAGCTATGCAGTAGCAGGTAATATGCGTCACGACCAGATCGCTGAGCTTGAGGAGCACCGACTCGACGCATATGAGAGCACGAAGTTATACAAAGAGCGCACGAAGAAAATTCATGACTCTCAATTGAAGACGATCAAGCAGTTCTACCCGGAGATGAAGTCCACTTATATAACTCTCGATTGAAGCTCTTCCCGGGTAAACTGAAGTCTCGTTGGTCCGGCCCTTATACCGTGGTGCGGCAGGCATCTTTAGGCAGTGTCCTAATCAAATTGCATGATCAAAAGCCGTTTATGGTCATCGGGCATAGGCTTAAGAAGTATATGCAAGGACTAGCTGTCTCTTCCATCGACGTGCACTACTTTGCTTTGGAATCATGACACAAATCCAGGTAACGTCTAGCTCACAGACGTTAAACAAGAGCGCTTCGTGGGAGGCAACCCACGGCTGGAGTCACTGTTTTTGTTTCGAGTCGTTTTGTTTTAAAACCCCTATTTGTAAAAAAAAAAACTGCCAGCCGATTTTCAAGTGGATTTTTGGCGAAAACCTCCCAGGTTTTTCGCCGAAAACTCGAGTTTAAATCAACTTGTTTCTCCTGTTTTCGCCACCGACACTTCTCACCGAATTCTCTCACACTTTTCGCCGAACCTATTTTCGATTTCAGAGGGAATTTTTGCCAAAAATTATCCAATTTTTTCGCCGAAAATGTTGCTGATTTCAGCCGGTATTTAAACCCCTCAGCCTTCACTTTTCGCGCACCCCCCCGAAAACATTTTTTTCGCCGCTCTCTCTCTGTTCGAAACCCCCGCTACTTCGCCGATCGACCCGAGCCGCCGCTGCAACATCAACCGCCACCAGCCATTGCCGCCGCCGCCTATCCCTAATCATCTTCAACCTAGAGCCCTAGAATCGGAGCTCCACAGCTCCGGTTCCTCCTGAACAAGTTTTCAACTCTTTTCGTCAATTTCTCGGATTTCCAATCGTTTTCTCGAGTCATGTCTTCACGGTTAGTTATTCAGCCCTTGATTGTGCATCTTTTGGCATTTTGACTTTCGGTTTTTGGCATAATTGACTTTGGTTGACTTTTTGGTTCTTCCTCGATTTTCATGATTGCTATTTCGGTGTCGTTTGGCTAAACTTTGGCATTACCATCTGATCTATTTTGCCTCGTGAATTGTTGTCTATGCGATCATGCTACTGGATTCCTTCATGCTCTGTGCTTATCGGTCTGAGTTATTTCTCATGCTTGATTGATTGACTGCCGTTTTCCTCTCTACGTGCTGGTCGTGCCTTTGCTGCTATGTTTTGTTCGGTGGTCTCTCGGTTAAATTGCTTACCCCACTTGTCAACTTAAGTGTGGGGTAGGATTCTTGTCATTTGATTCTGCTCTTTCCTGAGTTGTGTTTTATAGGGGCTCCCAAACTTTTGAAGACCACCAGTGCAGATAGAGCACAGCGATCCTCGGCTCGATTGAACCGGACTCCATCCTCCCGACCACCCGCACCGGCTGCACAGACATCGACGGCTGTGGCCATCCTCCCCAAGGATACACCGACCCCTGTGGCTCCTATCTCCTATGTTCCTGCACCCGCTACTGGGGCACTACATCCTTTCATCTCAGCCCTTGAGCCGCACCAGCTAGAGGTCTTTCAGAAGATCAAAGACATTCCTCCGGCTAAGGTGGCAGTTCTCTCTTTAGACAGTCTCAAGGACCACAACCCGGCTTGGCACTCCACCATCGACACCGCCCTTCATAAAGCCGGTTTGCGTGTTCTGACCACTCATGGTTCCCCCTACCCGCTTGTCGCCCTTCAAGAGTTCTGGAGTTCATTCCGGCGCCTCACTCTGAAGCCCATACGTGATCAGAAATTCGTATCCTTTCACCTCGGTGGTGTTCTCCATGAGAAGTCCATCCACGAGTTCGGCCTCCTGGTGGATCCGCACGTCAACATCCCTACAACATCTGCTGGCTTCAAGGACACATACTCCATCACGAGTGCTCCTTACCCAGAAGTATGGAAGTGGGCAGCTGGCCTATCCGAGATCGAGCCTATCGTCAAGCCCACGGTAGGTGATATTTTTCACCCTATTCTTAAGTTCTTACATTATGTTTGGGTGCAGTCTTTGTGTTATTGCAGCAAGACGGGCCGTCACCATGTTTCTCTGGAAGACCTGCGTTATTCCGTGCTTTAGAAGAGGATGCCAACTTCCATCCCGGATGGTGGCTTGCACGATTCTTTCACAAGGGCACGACCACCAAGAAGCTTCCTTCTGGCTTCCGGGTGGACCTTTCATCTCAATTCTGATCGACAATCTCCAGCTCGGTGACAAGTGGGGCCCCGACATTCCTCGTGTCCCGCTTGAGCGTATAGGTGTCGAACTCACCATAGCACGGGGCATCGACCTTTCATTGGATTTTGAGAATTGCAAAGCGCTCCCTCACCGCGTCCCACAGCCAGTTGAACGCCCGCCGTCGCGAGCGCTAATCACCGCTGAGATGAATGAGAGGCTGGCGCGTATTGAGAAGTGGCAGCTAGACTACTCGGCTGGTTCGCTTCAATGGCAGAAGGACCGAGTAGCACATGAGGAGACCCAGAACGAGCGATGGACCATTCTTCAGCAGTTCATGGCCGACCAGTCAGCCAGACACAGGGGAGAGCTCGCATGGCGACAGCAGATGGAGCAGCGGTTTGCCATTTCCTCCATCCCAACCCCACCACCACCCCCGCCCTCGGAACAGTGATCGGGTTGTTTCTAACCTTTCCGTTTCTTTTCTTTCTTCTTTTCAGATCTCGATCCAATTTTATTCTATGTTGATCCGGGGCACTTGTCCCGGTGTCCTTTTGATCTTTTTGTTGTTTGTGTTTTGTAGGATTTTGAGTATCTACTCCGCTCCGCTCTTACCAATCCGCGTTCGTCCACTACACCGCCCTTCACCCTTCAGGTTCTTCGTATCTCTCTACTTTAGTTTGGTCCTGTGAGGACACAGAACAGTCTAAGTGTGGGGTAGGATGTTAGACAACCATGCATGATCTTGATTGCCTATATCTTTGTGTGCCTCGTGGTTCCTGTCCAGTCTCTCTAGCAATAGAATGGCTCAGTTCTTGATTTTTGATGTTAAGTTGTTGTTCAATCCTTCATAATGATGCTTAGACTGCTTAACCTAGAACCTGAGAACCAATGTGTATATTTTGATGCTAAATTGTCTGGTCAGAACAGAATTTTAAAATCACACTTGTAGTTTGTAGCCTTGATTGCATGAAAATGACCGAATCCGACTAGCAAACCAACTGTGAGCTTTTGATCCATTGCACGTAACTTGCAATTTAAATTCTTTCTGAGTGGTTTTCTGTTGACTTGAATGAGTTAGAATTTGCATGAGACCTACTCGAGACCACACGATGACACGAGTTCTAGAATGATAGGGGCACCTAGATTCAGCTACTAAGCCAGATAGCCTACCAAACGATAAATCCACTAGGTTTAAACCCTTGAGCTTGGCCTGTTCTTTCGGTTCGATATACATTACAACCATTTCCCATTCTTTCACCCCCCCCCCTTTGATCCCCTGTGGTTATAGTTCTAGATTGACCTACCGGAAGTCGGTTTGTGGTAACCTGCCTGAAGCCATTAAAACAGGTGGTCTTAGCTGTTATGTCCAGACGTGTAAACCCCTCTAGCAACTAAAAGAAAGAATCGGCACAAAAGAAGAAAAAGAGAAGTAAATTTCAAAAAGAAAATTACTAAAAAGAAAGAAGAAAAAATCAGAAAAGCCAAAAAGGTTTCAAGCTCTAAGTTCAATAAACGTTCTTCTCTCTACATATAGAAGAACAAAGTCAAAAGAAAAGTCAGAAAAATAATGTGTTGAAAGAAAATAAGTGCTAGGTTGCTTGAGGGTATCATAGGACGAGCGTTCACTATTCCACCCATGTCTGGTTAAATGGTAGTGGTGAACGTGTCGTTAAGGGTTCAACCAAATAAACTACTAATGCTAAGAAAAAGCTATAGCAGTTCGTATTCCGAGGGTCTCTTATGATTGGTTACTTCAGAACTAGCAAAATACTCGAAGGTAAACACGTTGTGCGTGGTGTGAGTTCCACGACTTCTATCTCTAAGAAATGCAAAGAAATTAAAACAAATTAAACTAAAGCAGATTGGGAATTAGGGTTTGAAAACAAGGATGATAGACGAACTTAGACTTTGAATCCCCCTTCGTTCCCCAGAGCATTAGCAATCAACAGATCAGCGGATTTCGATTCTCATTCAATCAATTACTAAGACACCACCATAACTCCTTACCCTTAGGTTTAAGACCGGCGAACGTTTGCTCTATCCGTTCTAACTACCAAGATTAACTAGCCGCCCGGGTACGGTCACCTCTCGCAACGACTTAATTAATTGGTGTAATTACTAATGATTAATGAGTTACTCTTGCAGTGAATTAACCCTAACCGGTTCCTACGAAAGGCACGCTCCAATTATAAGGTTAATTGTTCAATTCGATGTTCTAAAGTAAGGCGAGCGTTCGCTTCTATCCTTAGCTTAACCAGAATCTAATCTAGGTGATCAATCCAGACAAGAAACATGAACAATGAAGAACGAATCAAACATGAAAAAGAACTGATTGAATTTCGAATCTAATCATCGCCGATCCGTGACCGCTTTAAAGCCCTGGGTCACTTAGGGTTCATCTAGTCTAAGCTCTAAAGAGTTTAGCTACTCATGATTATTACAAAAGAAACAAAGATAAAGAGAGAGTTCATCATTCAAAGGAAGAACAGAAAAAAATCTGAAAAACCTAATTTAGACGACTCTGGCAGACTTCGATCTTCGGTAGATAACACTCCTAGCTCCGGTTCTCCGAGATGGAAGGGATGGCGTCACGATCTCTATCCGGCTCTTCGAACTCCAACTCTTCGCTCCACAACTCGAGAGGATTCTCTGAATTCTGATCTCAAAAAGTTGTGTTTGGTGAATTATGATTGTCTATTTCGTTTGGGCCGCCGGGTTAAGTATTTATACTTAACCCTAATCAGTCGGATTCCTCTTATTATTTTCGCCAAAATTCCTTAAGAATTTCGGCGAAAATTCCTTTATGAATGAAGGCTCCGCCGGCTGATCTCTCTGCCTTGCATTTTCGGACCGAACACTTAATTGGTTTTGCCGAAAATCCCTTTGACTCGGCACCAATTGATTTGCACTATTGTTTTCGCCGAAGATGTAAGCTTATTTTCGCCGAAGATGTAGGTGTGAATGGGCAGACTTTTGGTTTGACTTGATCGGCTCCTTTGATCGATTCCGGTTTGGTTCCTCGAGGTTCCAACGCCTTAGACACGTCCCTGGCTACTCTATTTGACGGCAAAAACCTGTGCTAACATAAAAACACTAGAAAACCATCAAATAGACCCGAAACGGGCCAAGGTAACACAAATGGCACGAGATAGGGCAATCGATTGAATATTCGTTATTCTACCCTAAAAACCATGTCTTAAGCAAAGAAATGTCGCTTAAATGAGGCTAATAATCACGTCAAATCGAGTGTCATCAAATACCCCACACTTAAGCTTTTGCTTGTCCTCAAGCAAACTGAATAGAAATGCTCATGTTCATAAATGATAAGATCGATTAAATTGGAGCTCAATCAAACACAATGAATTATTAGACAGATCGATCCTAGAACAAGAAACCTAACATGCATACAGATCAGCCAAACTACCTGGTCTCACTAATAAACTGCACACGACAAGTAATTAGCAACCAATTATGCACGAATTTGACCTGACCGACCAGACTCCTCACACAGGATATATATAGTACAATGGGAACTCTCACTCTCTGTGTTTAAGGACGTGTTTCTACTCTCGATCATTTTCTTGTTACCGAATTCTGTCATAGGTTTGCATTTCGACCACATCTCCACCACTGTGACAACACGAGTATCTAGTCAAGAAGGACTTCCCTGCTATGACCGTAATGAAATCTACACTACTCGGGTTTATAATGAGATGGATGATGGGAATGAATGATGATGGCTTTGTGCAGTGTAGCTTTCGACTAACTTCCCTCGAATCTAATCTATGGCTTCCTACCGTCTAACCAAACACGGGTGGAATAATGAACGCTCGTCATATGATACCCTCAAGCAACCTAGCACTTATTCTTTTTCTTTACACAATTTTTTTCTTTTCTTTCTTTTGAACTTTTCTTTTGACTTCCTTCTTCCATTTGTAGGGAGAAGAACGTTTTATTGAACTACACTTTAAACTTTTTCTGATTTTTCTTTTCTTCATTTTTTTTTGAAAATTTTTTCTCTTTTTCTTTCTTTACTTTTTTTTCTTTTGTGCCGATTTTCTTTTAGTTGCTAGAGGGGTTTACACGCCTGAACATATTAGCTAAGACCACCTGTTTAATGGCTATAGGCAGGTTACCACAAACCGACTTTCGGTAGGTCAATCTAGAACTACAACCACAGGGGATCAACGGGGAATGAAAGAAATGGGAAATGGATGTAATGTATTATCGAACCGAAAGAACAGGCCAAGCTCAAGGGTCTAAACCTAGTGGATTTTATCGTTTGGTAGGCTATCTGGCTTAGTAGCTGAATCTAGGTGCCCCTATCCTTCTAGAACTCGTGTCATCGTGTGGTCTCGGGTAGGTCTCATGCAAATTCTAACTCATTCAAGTAAACAGAAAACCACTCATAAAGAATTTAAATTGCAAGTTATGTGCAATGGATCAAAAGCTCACAGTTGGTTTGCTAGTCGGATTCGGTCATTTTCATGCAATCAAGGCTACAAACTACAAGTGTGATTTCAAAATTCTGTTCTGACCAGGCAATTTAGCATCAAAGTATACAAGTTGGTTCTCAAGTTCTAGGTTAAGCAGTCTAAGCATCATTATGAAAGTTTGAACAACAACTTAACATCAAAAATCAAGAACTGAGCCATTCTAATGTTAGAGAGACTGGAATGGAATCATGAGGCACACATAAAACACAATCAAGGGCAATCAAGTTCATGCAAGGTTCTCTAGCATCCTACCCCACACTTAAATCAGACTGTGTCCTCACAGTGAAGGGACTAGAGTTCAGAGTGAAGTAGAAGAACCTGGATCGAGATGATTGGCGTAGTGGATGAGCACGGATCCTCAGAGCAGAGGGAATCTACCCAAGCGAAGCAAAGGCAATCTTCCCACTGCCTACAAAACAAAAACAAATAAAACATAAAAAGGAAACCGGGACAAGTGTCCCGGATCCACACAGAAAAAAAGTTGGACCGAAATCCGAAAAGAATAAATAAAAAGAAGACACCAGAAAAGGAATACAACCCGATCACTGCTGGTCCAGTGAACCGGGAGGTGGAAAGTGGAGAAATTCGCCGAGCTGGCGTTGCCACACCATCTGTGCCTCATATCGCCGGTCGGCGCGGCGCATATGTTGCTGCATAATAGTCCACCGTGCCTCTTGAGTGGCGTTGTCGGTGATGCGCCACTCCTAAAGTCGCTCGTACAACTCTCCAACATCCGCGGGTGATGTCGGGGCTGCTGGGGAGGCGCCTGGTATGCATCGGGAATGTGGCGAGGGTATATAATCTTGGAATTCTGGTGGCGGCTGCGGCTGCTGCTCCTCAGCATCATCTTCTTCCTCCGACTCGACCACAGGCTGGAGTGGAGGATCAGCTGCTACATGGGGACTGAGGTCGAGTTCTAAGTCGTACTCAACCGCCAAGTCTCCTCCAACGGTCCTAACTGGGTGTCGTGGAATGTGCGGGCCATGTTCATGGCTGATGTCGAAGGAGAGGATGAGCTGTCCTATGAAGTTGCCCCCCAAGAGCCTGCGAGGTGGCGTCTTCCTCCTGGTCTTCTGGCGGAAGATGCGAGCCAGTACCCAGCCGGGGTGCAGAGGATAGCTCTCTCGAATGGCTCGGAGAAGCATGAGCTCTTCCTTGAGGATATGGTGGCGATCCTTGTCGGGTGCATATAATAGGGATCTACGCCAAACCATATGAATAAATTTATAGAGCGGGTGAGAGAGAGACTTAACTGAGTTGCCCGCTCCGAGGCGATCTCCAGGCACGCCTGTCATGTGGCTTCAAAGCGCGTTGTACTCCTCGTCGTCATCATCTTCTCCCCAATCGAGGTGATGATCGTGATAGTGCTCGTAGGGGATGCCGAGATGAGCGGCAAACTCATCGTAGGTGAGTTGTCGGTACACCCCACCAAGATAAAAGGTGACCACCTTCTGGCGCTGCTTCCTCTTGTGCTCATCCAGATCAAAGGTTGCCCAGAACTCCTGGAGGGCAATGTCTGGGAACTCGGCGGCGATGGTGGTCAGCTCGAGGAGACCAGCCGGTGCTAAGGCGTCATGCACGTTCCGGTGGTAGTCCTCATCGTGATCGTGCAGGGAATCCATGGAGAGAGGACGCACGTCAACTCCCCGGACGTGCTCGAGCTTCTGGAAGCACTCAAAGTAGAAGTCTGGTAGACGAGCTATGGTGCGATGGTATCCAGCTCGGCGGGGTAGTGCAGGTGGGGGACCCAGAACGGCGGGTGTGACGGGAGCGGCAGCTCCTGAGCTCGAGGTGCCATCAAGTCGCGCCTTAGTCCTGTGCTCATAAGTGGTGTTCCTAAAACCAGAATGAAACCAGATTAGTCAACCAAAACCCTACCCCCCACTTAGTAGAAAAACTCAATTTCACAAAGAAATGAGGGAAACTAAGTGGGGTAAGCAAAGCGGAGTAACCGGTAATCATAGACAGTAAATTACATACTTCGGAACAGCCAGAATCGGATAAGCACAATCAGAGTTCAAAAAGTCAAACCAACATGTAGAAAGTCAACATTTAGGCATATCGAACCCTAATCATGGCAAGACTATCATAACTTGGAGAATGACGGTAAAATATGATCTCAAATGGCAAGCACGATAATATGAACAAGAATGAGCACATCAGGCAGCCAAATGATCACAACAAGTCAAAGTCAAACCAACATTTCTCAGAAAAGTCAACATAACAAGAAATTAATCGTATGCATAGCAACATAAGCTCAAATGATAAGGAAATTAAGCACGGAACTCCCTAAGCATGCTAGAACAGTTCTATAAGTTCTGCTAATCCTAGTTCACACGATAACAGTTGGCGCGCAAAACAAGGCAAACCGAAAAGTCAACCGAAAGTCAACCCCGACGAAATTCAGCAATCTATATGTCAAAAGATTCGTATCGAAAAGTTCTACAACTTACCTTGAAGTCTTGACTGCTAAAAATGAACGGGTTCAGAGGAATCGGTGAAAACGTTGAAAACTAGGTGTTCGGTGAACTGGAGCTGTAGAGCTCCGATTCGGCTGTTCTAGGGCTCGACGGAATCGGAATTGGGAGGGGAAGGGAGCAGCGGCGGTCGGCGGTGGCGGAAAACGGCGGCGGCTATGGTTTTAAAGTGGAGGGTGGTCGGCGATTTTAAAAAGATGAGGGGGGGAAGGTTTTCGGGTTGTTTGAACGAAAATGAGTGAAGGAGAGAGGGGTGGTTCCGGAATTTTAAAGGAATAGTGGTCTGATTTTCAAAATTATTTTCAGCAAAATTAAAAGGGTGGTTTCGCCGAAAATATCAGTTAAAATGGACTGCCGGATTTTCGAAGGTGGTTTCGCCGAAAATGGCCATGTGGTTTCGCCGAAAATTTTAGTTCAAATGGTTGTTGGTTTTCAAAAATAGTTTCGCCGAAAACAGAAAACTTTTCGAACCGAAAATGATGAACAGGGAGAATCAGGTTCGAAAATCAAAAATCGATTTCACCGAAAACAAGGGTGGTTTCGCCGAAAATTTTGAACTGTCCGGGTTTAAAATATTTTCGCAAATCCGGCTAACTTCAGAAAATCACAGTTAAATATACAAAAATCGGAACGACCTCAATCAACTTGTAACTGACTCTATGACACACAGACTCTACACGAAAAATAATAAATCAAACAAACTGACACTTTTGGCTCCCCCGAACCGACTCTAAAATACCAAGTTCAACAAAAATTAAAACAGACTCCAGCCGTGGGTTGCCTCCCACGAAGCGCTCTTTTATTAACGTCCTTGAGCTGGGCGATACCTGGACGGTATTAGGAGACATCCCAACTCATATTCTGCTTAACGCTCGCGTCGGAGTTCATGAAGTACAGCTTCGGGACTTCTCCGGTAAGCGTGAATCTCTTCCCATGTGCATGTAAAAGCTTGGTACGTCCATCGGGAAGATGATCGACGAACTTGAAGGGTCCGAACAGTTCTCTGGAGAGATCATCCTTCTTGAGTGTGACGATGGAAGGAATGAGGATTGTCGGCTTCTTCTTTTCTTTATTCGGCTTGGTATCACCAGGATCGGTGATCGTTAGTACTTCCTTAGGAGACGCTTTCGGCTTCTCCCTCCATACTTGTTCCGGCGCCGGTTGCTCGGAATGAAATGGTGGTACAGCTGGCTCGGTGGAAGACGGCGGAATTTTTGGTCTCCAGACCATTTGGGTCTTCGTCTTCTTGTTCTTTCCTCGAGGTCTGCTCGGTGGTCTAGAAGAGGCTTGCAGTTCCTTCTTCTTCTTCTTAAGCGGCTTCTGAACCGAAATTTCTGGCTTCTTCTTAATAACCTGGTCAATACCTGCAGCAATAACTGATCTAGAGACACTAGAAGAAAAATTAGTAATGGACTTGACCAGAGTCAACCCCACAGTTTCAACAGCTAGGTAGTGAGATTCTTCAGTCCTAGAGTCATATTTCATGCCATCTTTAAGATGAAAAGTTTTTGTTTCTTTACCGACTCTTAGAGTTAAAGAACCATTTGGAACGTTAATATTCATTCCAGTAGTAGCCATGAAAGGTCGACCTATAAGAATAGTAGCATCATCTGTACTAGTATCCATAATCACATAGTCAGCTAAGAACGTGAACGGACCACATTTAGTGACAACGTCTTTAATCTCTCCCTTAGGGGTTTTAAGTGATCTATCAGCAAAGACGAGTTGTATACTAGGCGGTTCAAGTTCTCCTAGGTTTAACTTTTCAAACATGCTCATAGGCATGACATTAACAGACGCTCCTAGATCAACTAAGCAACGTTCAATCTCAACATTATTAATGACTAACGGCAAAGTAAAAGAACCAGGATCAGATAACTTAGCTGGATATGGAGAAACAGGTTTCTTAATACGAATGTCAGGATATCCTTCCTTGTTCCCCTTCATGTCGGTCTCGATCCTTGCATTTGGCAGCAATGCTCTAGGAAAAGGAGGCTTCACGACGTACGGTGCAAGAGGAGGATCTTCCTCCTTAGGCGTCGGCTTTTGTTCTTCTTCTTCTTCTTCTGGAGTTTCAGCGATCCTGCGTAAGACAGAACAAGCATCAGCAATTAAGTTTGGAAGTTTCCGAGCAGTTACCATTTTAGCCTGTTCTTTTCTCGGATTTGGCTCTGTCTGGCTTGGAAGCTGGCCAAATGGTCGACCAGATGCTAGCATGCTTGAGATGTTGTTCACGGCTTGCTCAATCCTTTGTCCAGATGCTATCTGTTCTTGATTGAGAAGAGCTTGAGCCTTGAACTGACTGTCATGATCATCGAGTCTTGTGATGATCTGGCTGAGCTTCTTATCCAGGTCACTGACATTGTTCTCTCTTTGATGTTGCTGCCCTGGATAGGTATTGTTGAGATATTGATTCTGGTGATTGCTAGGAGCAGTTCCATAATTACCCGGGTTGCGATACGGTGGTTGGTAGACTCCTGCCGGCGGATGGTTAGGCTTCTGATCCTGAGCTGGACCAGCCGGGCGGTTATTCTGGTTCAGGTTATGATTGGCGCCAGCATTGTACGGAGGTCTGTCCTGATAATTCCCTTGCTGTCTGAAGTTACGGTAACCAGCACAACCATTCTGATTATTAACGAAGCCTTGTTGGATGAAATTTACCTCTTCGGCAGACCAGACTTCTGCCTTACCAAAATTCTGACAACGGCCTCCATTATGTGAGCAAGCTCCACACCACTCGCAATCGGCAACATAGACAGAGGCTGCCGGCGGCTTGATCGGTGTGGTAGACTTCTTCAGATGCTTCTCTACCTCTGCCTTGATTGTAGCTTCGAGATCTAGCTTGCTCCTTGATCCTTCAGATTGTCGCTCCCAGTTCCTTGACTTGGAAGCACAGTTTGCGAAGTGAAGAAGAGCAACTTCAGGAGTGAGTGTAGTGCAATCCCCTTCAGCTAGAGAATTGACCCACTTGGCGGATTCTTCTCGAAGTCCATGAGAGAAGATTTCAGCTAACTGCCTCTGCTCGAATCCATGATGAGGGCAGGTGTAGAGAAGTTCTTGGAATCGATTCCAAGTATCATATAAGCTTTCTCCTTCTTTTTGGGAGAATCTGGCAATGATGTCCTTGATGGCAGCTGTTCTGGCCGGAGGGAAGTATTCTTCAACGAAGTCCTGAGCCAGAGTATCCCAGTTAGTGTAGTAGCCAGGTGGTTTACCAGTAAGCCACCTCTTAGCAGCGCCTTTTAGAGAGAACGGAAAAGCTCTCAGACAAAGAGTGTTTTTGTTGAGGTTTCCGCTCTTAAAAGTGCTGCAGAGATCAAGGAAGTCTGCAAGATGAGTGCACGGATTGTCTAGGGGCCTGCCTTCAAACTGTAAATCCCTAGAGATCATCATCAAGAATGGAATCTTGATCTCATAGTCAGGATCTCCTTCAATGCGTGGAATGGCAATGGCAGATCGAACGCTAGTCGCACTCGACTTGTTATAGTCTGCTAGACTCTTCTGTGCAGGTGTTTGTGGCGGTGGTAATCTATCGTCCATGGTAGGAGATGGAGGAGGTGAAAGTGACTCGGTGTATGAAGCAGATGAAGATGACGGTACAGGTGAAGATGGAGATGAGGAACTCTCCTTCGGTTCCTCGATCTTGATCGGAGTGATGAATAGATTGGATCTGCCTTTCTTTAGAATCTGTGATCGTAGAGGTGTAGCTGAACAGCCTGGTCTCTCTGTACTCTTAGCCTGTTCAGTTTGAGAGCGAGTCCAAGGATGGTGAGGCATACACCTGTAAACCTATAGATAACAAAGACAAACAAAACCAGTGTAAAATCGAAGTGGGTGGAAAAACGAAAGATGGAAAATAGAAGAATAAATTGCCAGTTCTTCTTTCGAACAATCAAAAGAAGATCCCCGGCAACGGCGCCAATTTGGTGAACGTGTCGTTAAGGGTTCAACCAAATAAACTACTAATGCTAAGAAAAAGCTATAGCAGATCGTATTCCGAGGGTCTCTTATGATTGGTTACTTCAGAACTAGCAAAATACTCGAAGGTAAACACGTTGTGCGTGGTGTGAGTTCCACGACTTCTATCTCTAAGAAATGCAGAGAAATTAAAACAAATTAAACTAAAGCAGATTGGGAATTAGGGTTTGAAAACAAGGATGACAGACGAACTTAGACTTTGAATCCCCCTTCGTTCCCCAGAGCATTAGCAATCAACAGATCAG
This sequence comes from Linum lewisii, assembly GCA_034768395.1. NCBI lineage: Eukaryota > Viridiplantae > Streptophyta > Magnoliopsida > Malpighiales > Linaceae > Linum > Linum lewisii. Next base: position 49,225,208 of record CM068297.1, read on the forward strand.
CGAATTTCGATTCTCATTCAATCAATTACTAAGACACCACCATAACTCCTTACCCTTAGGTTTAAGACCGGCGAACGTTCGCTCTATCCGTTCTAACTACCAAGATTAACTAGCCGCCCGGGTACGGTCGCCTCTCGCAACGACTTAATTAATTGGTGTAATTACTAATGATTAATGAGTATTCTTGCAGTGAATTAACCTTAACCGGTTCCTGCGAAAGGCACGCTCCAATTATAAGGTTAATTTTCAATTCGATGTTCTAAAGTAAGGCGAGTGTTCGCTTCTATCCTTAGCTTAACCAGAATCTAATCTAGGTGATCAATCCAGACAAGAAACATGAACAATGAAGAACGAATCAAACATGAAAAAGAACTGATTGAATTTCGAATCTAATCACCGCCGATCCGTGACCGCTTTAAAGCCCTGGGTCACTTAGGGTTCATCTAGTCTAAGCTCTAACGAGTTTAGCTACTCATGATTATTACAAAAGAAAAAAAGACAAAGAGAGAGTTCATCATTCAAAGGAAGAACAGAAAAGAATCTGGAAAACCTAATTTAGACGACTCTGGCAGACTTCGATCTTCGGTAGATAACACTCCTAGCTCCGGTTCTCCGAGATGGAAGGGATGGCGTCACGATCTCTATCCGGCTCTTCGAACTCCAACTCTTCGCTCCAGAACTCGAGAGGATTCTCTGAATTCTGATCTTGAAAAGTTGTGTTTGGTGAATTATGATTGTCTATTTCGTTTGGGCCGCCGGGTTAAGTATTTATACTTAACCCTAATCAGCCGGATTCCTCTTATTATTTTCGCCAAAATTCCTTATGAATTTCGGCGAAAATTCCTTTGTGAATGAAGGCTCCGCCGGCTGATCTCTCTGCCTTGCATTTTCGGACTGAACACTTAATTGGTTTCGCCGAAAATCTCCTTTGACTCGGCACCAATTGATTTGCACTATTGTTTTCGCCGAAGATGTAAGCTTATTTTCGCCGAAGATGTAGGTGTGAATGGGCAGACTTTTGGTTTGACTTGATCGGCTCCTTTGATCGATTCCGGTTTGATTCCTCAAGGTTCCAACGCCTTAGACACGTCCATGGCTACTCTATTTGACGGCAAAAACCTGTGCTAACATAAAAACACTAGAAAACCATCAAATAGACCCGAAACGGGCCAAGGTAACACAAATGGCACGAGATAGGGCAATCGATTGAATATTCGTTATTCTACCCTAAAAACCATGTCTTAAGCAAAGAAATGTCGCTTAAATGAGGCTGATAATCACGTCAAATCGAGTGTCATCAGGTAGGAAGCCACAGATTAGATTCGAGGGAAGTTAGTCGAAAGCTACACCGCACCAAAGCCATCATCATACTTTCCCATCATCCATCTCATCATAAACCCTTGTAGTGTAGAATTCGTTACAATCCTAGCAGGGAAGTCCTTCTTGACTGGTTACTCGTGTCGTCACAGTGGTGGAGATGTGGTCGAAAGGCAAACTTATGACCGAATTCAGTAGCAGAAAATGATTGAGAGCTTAAACACGTCCTTAAACACAGAGAGTGAGAGTTCCCATTGTTATATATTTTCCCTGTGTGAGGAGTCTGGTCGTTCAGGTCAAATTCGTGCATGATTGGTTACGATTACTTGTCGTGTGCAGTTTATTAGTGAGACCAGGTTGTTTGGTTGATTTGTATGCATGTTAGGTTTCTTGTTCTGGGATCTATTGGACTTGTAATTCATTGTGTTTGATTGAGCTCCAATTTAATCGATCTTATCATTTGTGAATATGAGTGTTTCTATTCAGTTTGCTTGGGACAAGCAAAAGCTTAAGTGTAGGGTATTTTGATGACACTCGAATTAACGTGATTATCAGCCTCATTTAAGCGATATTTCACTGCTTAAGACACGGTTTTTAGGGTAGAATAGTGAATATTCACTCAATCGATCCATCTCATGCCTTTTGTGTTACCTTGGCTCATTTCGGGTCTATTTGATGGTTTTCTAGTACTTTCGTGTTAGCATAGGTGTTCACCATCAAATACGGTAGCCAAGGACGTGTCTAAGGCACTGGAACCCCGAGGAATCACACCCGATTCAACCAGAAAAGTCATTCAACTCAAAAGGAACTCCTGCTCCATTTACACAGATTTTCGGCGAAAATACCCTTAGGTTTTCACCGAAAATGCAAGAAGAAATCCACTATCCCGATCAAGAAGAAGTTTTCGGCGAAAACCTTGGGAGTTTTCTCCGAAAACCCTAAGCCATTTAAGCCAGAAGAAACAGATGAATTCAACAGATATTTTCACCAAAAATTCCCTTGTATTTTCGGCGAAAATCCCAGTGAAAAAAGCAGCAGTCACCGGTTAGGTTTAAATACTAAATCAAGCGGCTAAATGAGATATATTAGAACTTACACACAAATTTACACAAAAAAAAAATATTCCAAGGCTGAGAGAGAGAGAGAACGAGTGGATAGAGTTCAAGGAGCCAGGAACGGATCGTGACGCCATCCATCCATCTCGGAGAGCCAGTGCTAGGAGTTGAAGATCCAGCAGATTGAAGCTGCAAGGAGTCGTCGAAATTAGGTTTTATAGTTCTTCTCTGTCTTCCCTATCTGAGATGTATTCTTTGTTTGTCTTCGATTCTTCTGTATTGAATATGAGTAGCTAAACTCGTATAGCTTAGATTAGATGAACCCTAAGTGACCCAGGGCTTTAAAGCGGTCACGGATCGGCGGTGATTAGATTCGAAATTCATTCAGTTTCTCCTTCTTGTTTGATTTGTTCTTTGTTCTCTGTGTTTCTTGTCTGGTTTGGCCACCTAGATTAGATTCTTGTTAAGCTAAGGATAGAAGCGAACGCTCGCCTTACTTTAGAACATCAAGTTGAACAATTAACCTTATAATTGGAGTGTGCCTTTCGTGGGAACCGATTAGGGTTAATCCACTACAAGAGTAACTCATAAATCGTTAGAATTTGCACCAGTTAAGTTATGTCGTTGCGAGAGGCGACCGTACCCAGGCGACTAATTAATCGTGGTAGCTAGATCGGATAGAGCGAACGTTCGCCAGTCTTAAACCTAAGGGTCAGGAGTTATGGTGGTGTCTGAGAACTGAATGAACTAGAATCAGAAACCGCTGATCTGTTGATTGCCTATGCTCTGGTGATCTAAGGGGGATTCGAAATCTAAGCTTGTCTGTCTTCTGTCTTAGTCAATCAATCAATCGTTATTCGCTTTAACTTCATTTCAACCTGTCTTTGCATTTTAGTATAGAAGTCGTGGAACTCACACCACGCACTAAGTGTTTTAACCTTGAATTTAAATTGCCAATCTATTTGAGTAAGGAAATAGAGGAGACCCATGGAATACGATCTACCCTAGCTTTTGTTAGCTTTGTTAGTTTATTTGTTTGAACCAGCACAACGACAGGTTCATCAGTTCTCGTATGAAGAGGTGATTCGACTTGAAGCTGGTTCAATATGGGGTGGCGCAGAAGTGGCTGTGGATGTCGTCTTTCGGTCGTCTAATTCGTCTTGCCATAGGCGCTGCTCTTGATCTTCTAACGTGTTTTCAACTCCTGAAATCAAACACAACTCTAGTGGATCACTAGATAAAGCATTAGCAATGAAGTTGGTTGAGGCCAACTCCATAGCATCAACAGTATAACATTAATCATCTTGAGCTGCAGAATATCTCATGTTATCCCTAATGCGGAAACTGACGCTATCCTGTCCTACACTTAAAGTTAACAAGCCTTGTTTACAATTTATATTTGCATCGGCGGTTGTCAAGAAAGGTCGACCCAAGATAAGCGTTCCATCTAATTCACGGGTATCCAGAACAACAAAATCTGCCATAATAGTAAAAGGGCCACAGCGAACAGCTACATCTTCTATTATACCCCTAGGCAGTTTGACAGACCTATCTGCTAACACGAGATGCAAAGTAAGCGGTTTCAGTTTTCCTAGGTTTAACTTCTCATAAAGATAAACAGGCATAACATTAATGAAAGCATCGGAGTCAGCTAGACTACGCTCAATTTTAATATCATTTATTATGCATGGTAACGTGAAAGGACCGGGATCAGAACACTTAACTAGCTGTGGCGGCGGCTGTTGCAGAGGATATGGGCTACCAAAGAGAGAAGCACATTCATTGGTGAGGGTGACAGAGTATGCCTCTCCGTTCTTCACCTTCTTCACGAGATCTTTAAAGAATTTTCCAAGTGGTGGTATGATCTCTACAGCTTCAGTTACTGGTATCTTGATCTCTGCATTCTTGAGAACGTTATAACACTTCTTATACTGGGTGTCATGATCCTTGGCTTTGCTCATCGCAGCTTTTGGAAAAGGAATCTGAGGTATATACGGTGCTAAGACAGGCTCAGGAGCTGTCTTGGGAGGAGGAGTCGGTGTTACTTCTTCCTCTTCTGTGATATCTTCAATCTCTGGCATATCTATGGCAGTAGTATCTGGTATCATGTATGGTTCTGGAGCCTTCAGATCAGCTGTCTGTTTGCCACTCCTGGTGGTGATGGCTTGAGCTTGTTCGCTCCTAACACTGAGGTCGCCTTGAAATGTTGCTTGATTAAGGAAAGGGTTGCTAGTAAGTAATCTGGTCACATTGTTTATTGCATCTTCCACTCGTTGGCCATTTGTCCTTGATTGAGTTGAGCTTGAGCTTTTAATTGATTGTCATGTTCGTCGAGTCTGCTCATGATTCGGTCAAACTTCTTCTCGTAGTCCTCGTCTCTATTGTAATACGGCTTTGATCGAGATTGTTGTTGTCCTCCAATGAATCCAGGAAGTCTTTGGTATGATTCTGAGAATCGGTTGTTTTGGTTCTGACCCTGCGATTGGTAATTCCTGTAATTGGTGTAGCCTTTCTGATTGTTGGTGAAGCCTTGACTGATGAAGTTCACCTCTTCTGAAGATCAGTCATCTGTTTTACCGAATTTAAGGCAGCTTCCACCGTTATGAGCACAGGTTCCGCACCATCAACAGTCAGCCGAAAAGATGGTAGCTGGCAGGGGATCGAGGGATACGCCAATTGTCTTTAGATGCTTTTGAACTTCTGCTTTGACTTGATCTGCGATGCTCATCTGACTCTTGGTACTTTCTCTCTGTCTCTTCCAGTTTCTTGACTTTAAAGCACAGCTAGCAAAATGAAGAAGAGCGTCCTGAGGTGTAAGAGCAGTGCAATCTCCCCCAGCTAGGGAGTTAACCCACTTTGCAGATTCCTCACGCATACCGCGAGCAAAGAATTCAGCCAGCTGCCTTTGTTCATACCCATAGTGAGGACAGTTGAAGAGAAGTTCTTGGAATTCATTCCAAGTGTCGTATAAGCTTGCATCTTCTTTCTAAGTAAACCTGGAGATGTTATCCTTGTAGGCAGTTGTCCTTGATGGAGGGAAGTATTCCTCAATGAAATCTTGAGCTAAAGTCTCCCAATCAGTGTAATGACCGGGTGGCTTGCCACTAAGCCATCTCTTAGCTGCACCTCTGAGAGAGAATGGAAAGGCTCGAAGGCATAGAGCGTTCTTGTTGAGGTTCCCAGTCTTGAAAGTTTCGCAGACAGCCAGAAAGTCAGATAAAAGTGTGCAAGGATTATCATCTGGCTTTCCTTCAAATTGCACGTCCCTAGAGATTAGTCCCAGGAAGGGGATCTTGATCTCATAGTCAGGATCGTCGTCATTATAAGGCACGGTGATGGAAGATCGGACGTTAGTTGCGTTCGGCTTACTGTAGTCCGCAAGACTCTTTGGAGCAGCCATTACGGTAGGGAAGGATGAAACGGAAGAGATTTGATTCTATACATGCAATGATCTGCAAGGGACAAAAACAAACACAACCGGTGTAAAATCAAAGTGTGATGGGAAATGAAAGATGGAAAGGTAGAAGAATAAAAATGCCAGCTCTTCTTTCAACGAAATAGAAGAATCCCCGGCAACGGCGCCAATTTGATGCGCTGCAGAAAGGGTATCAAATAAATGTCAAGCACAAAGCAAGACAGGTCGTATTCCACGGGCCTCTTCTATTTACTTACTCAAATGTGTTGGCAATTTTTATTCAGGATCAAACAGTTTGTGCGTGGTGTGAGTTCCACAACTTCTATACTAGGATGCAAGATAAACTGAAATGAAATTAAAATGCAGAATGATTGGTTGTTTGACTTAGACAGACGACATGCAAGCTTAGACTTTGAATCCCCCTTAGATCACCAGAGCATTGGCAATCAGCAGACCAGCGGTTTTCAATTCTAATTTGTTCCAGCCTTGTCGCCTGGCCCAATAATGGAAGCCCAAGCATGTTGGTCTTCCGGGAGTGGTGTACCTCGTAAGTAGTGTAGGGGGTAGTTAGTTCAAGGAAAAGGGGAGGCGATCAGTTTAAGGAATGGGAGAGGGAGGCGAGTAACGTACCGCGGAGCGTTTGTCCGCTGGGTAAAAGTGTTGTCCTCCGGTTAATAGGGTGTGCGGGGGTATTTATAGTACCCCTGCCTTGGTCGCCAAGGCTGAATCTTAGCCACTCGTTTGTAGCTCCCGTAGGATGTTGACACGTGTCCGCTCTGTCTTGGAAACCTAAGCGTCGCCGAGTAACCCTAGGAGGCCGCCGAGCTGGGCCGTCGCTTTGGGCCTCACTCCACCTCCTGGGCCTGCCTGTTCGGCCCATCTGATTTACCGCCTGAGTCCGGGCCCCCTGCCCTAGCCGCTGTGTTCGGGCTACCATGTGGGTCGCCTCGTGGGCCGTCGTGTGGGCCTTTGGACATCGTCGGGCTAGGCCCATCAATTGCCCCCAAGCCCTTAGTCGAGCTTTGCTTGGCTGAGGGTTTACTTATAACTCGGATCGCTCGTCTCGTGACCGCCGTAAGAGGACCCATCGATTGCCCCTGAGCCCTTAATTCGAGCTTTGCTTGGCTGAGGGCTTACTATATAACTCGGATCGCTTACGTTGTGTCGCTTTATCGCTTTGCTGTCCTATCGCCTTGTTGCTTTGTTATTTTGTCGCTTTGGTGTCTTGGTTCTTATCGCCTTATCTCTTTTGTCGCTGCTTTCTATCCGCCCCTTCTTTCCAGTTTTTCATGCACCTCTCTACCGCTCAGGGTATCGTGGTCTTTTACTCCCTATCTTGCTGGAGAAGTTGGGGAAATCAGGGAATTTCAGTAATTGCCCAGAAAGCCATCATTACCTTATCCCTTCAGACGTCATCTCAGCCGCGCGTGCCCCCAATGAAACGTTGCGACGGCTCAACTTCCCACCAACACGTCCTTTTAACCGCGCGTGCGACTCACCCATTCACCGCGACGGTTCCGTTCCCGCTCATTGCACTCCTATATAAACCCCCTTCTTACCGTCTTCCTCCTTTTTTTACTCCTTCTCTGCCACCTTGACTCCCTGTTTTTACAGTCTTCTTGCCTCCACTGCTTCCTTATTCCTTCCGGCGAGCCCTCCACTATCTTCTCCTTCCCCGCCGATCGGAAAACGTTCGTTTCTCCTTCTTCCGGTCACCAGAAATCGTTCATCTCTTCCTGCCATTTTTCAGATGTCTGGAGCCCCCTGACGCCCACCTGGTACGTGACTCTTCCCCTCTTTCTCACTCCCGTTGCCATCCTGTCGTGTGTTTCCTTCTCTTTTCTGCTTCTTGTTATTTTCTTTGAACCATGGATTCCGACTCCGATAGCCAAAACCAAAGTCATTCCTACTCCGTTGGTACCGATTCTTCACCCTCTCCTTCATCTTCTCCTTCGTCCTCTCCTTCCTCTTCCAGTCAGTCCCCAAAACGGGCACCCTTAAATCCTCCATCTATAGCCGAAACCTCGTCTGCCCAAATCTCCGACGTAGCAGAGGAGAATTTTGATGAATCTCCTGCCCTGCCTTTTTGGGGTCCCCACCAAAAAGGATTCGAGCGGGCCCGTCATGGGGTCGAGATTGACCCTGAGGCGACTAGAGTCACCGGCTCCTACTCCATTGGCAACTGGCGGTCTATGTGGGGAAGAGCTACTTGTGACGAGCGCACGGTCATCGCCCCGGGCTACTTTCCTTCAGGGTCGGTGGAGAAGATCGCCCGCGTTCTTCCATTCGCCATGCTGCCGTCTACCTGGGAATTCGCCGTGGCCTCTCGGCTTTCCACTATTGGCAACTGCCCGCCAGGGTGGCACGGCGTCTGGACCGAGGCCTTCACCAATGGCCTTCGCCTTCCGCCATCATCGTTCACGGTCGACCTGCTTAGGTGCTTTGGCGCTTCTCTTGGCGCTTTTAACGTCGGGTGTTGGGCTACGGCCTCTGCTTTTGAATGCAGCTGCGTGACTAAGAAGATCGCCCCCATTTTGCGGTTGTTTCAATTAATTCATTATGCCAAACACACCTCAAATGGCATCAGTTTCGTTCGCCGAGCTGATCTTACTCAAAAGGGCACTTACTCATCCCCGAAACCTCGCCCTACATGGTACCATTCATTTTTCTACTTCCGCCCCAGCGACACGGATCATCATTGGGCTTCGCTGCTCCCCTCATCCTGGTCTTCTGGTGACGTGAGTTCTTTCAACGCCGAGCTTGATCCTACTCCCGATGAAATACTCCTTCGTCGCCAGATCCTTCTTGATTGCCATCATTTATCGACCACTTCTGGCCTGCGGACTGCCCAGGCGGGGATACGAGGAGGTATACTTTATGTCTTAGGCGGTGGTGATTGTTTTCCTCCCTTCCTAGCTGTCGCCGTTCATCTTGCGTAATTGAGTCGTCGTAGCCAAACCCTTAGGAATGTATAACCTTGATATTATCGCCTTTTTGTGCTCTCTTTTCTTTCCCTTTTTTTTATACTAATCTTTGGATGTACCTTTCCTAGGTGCCGTAAGCCTCGCTGGGTGCCTCCTTAGTACCACCGCGCGTGGTCCTGTCGCCGAGACTCGTCCCAGCCGCTCTGAGGCTGCCCCCGTCGCCCCTGCTTCTGCCCAACCTTCGCCCGAGAAATCTAAGGGGAAGAGGAAGGCGGCTGAGACGGATGAAAGCCTCCTTTCTTCAAAGAGGAAGAAAAAAGCTGGGGTTTCCAAGCCGAGGAGAAAGACAGGTGAGGGCTCCAGCAATCCACCGCCGCCGCCTCCACCAGTGATAGAGGTGGAGGATGTCGATGCTGAGACTGAAACTCCCCTCCGCCGCTCTCGTCGCCAATCGCCTCTGGCACATGACAATCCTTCTGTGAGGGAGCCCTTAGAGCATCCTGCTGACAAGAACGTCATCTCATATGACGACTCCTACCTTCCTGACGAACCTATTCCTCTTCCCCGGGATCCGGAGCATCCCGAGTCTGCGCCGGCTGCGGAGCTTGATCTTCGTCCCACCGAGCCTGCTCGCGACCACTCTCGCCTGCCTCCTGTCAACACCGACCATGCCCGCCGGGCCAGCTGGACAGAGCGAGCTAACACCCTCTTTCATCGCCCTGCTCCTGCTGGTCGCGAGGGCGAGGGTCCCTTTCGCCTTCCCTACTTCGCCGTCGTTCATCCGGTGGCATCCCACATATCGCCCCGGATGGCGAGTGACATCACGGAGGAGTTCTCTCGAGGTGTCTACGAGGGGGTGACCGCTCCTGGTGAGGGCTCGGAGATTTCGGACCTGCATGGGGCGACTTCCTGCCGCCTCCTTCAGGTATTTATGGAATACGAAATTTATTTGCTCTGTCCTGTTACCTTAGCTCTGCTCGCTGCTTCTTACCCCTTACATTTGTTTTGCTGCCTAGGCCGTGGCCGAGCTCGGCGATCTTTCCTTTGCATGTAAACACATGCAGGAGGAGAATCGGAGGCTGAAGGAGGATGTGGAGAATCTGCGCTCTTTGCGCATGGATCTCACCCGTTATCATAACGAGGAGAAGGTATTTACTCATCTGCCTCTTCTTTCTCCCCTTTTATATATACTATTTCCCGGCTTGTCACCTTACGATCCTTGCTAAACTCGCACGTTGTTGTTTGTTTTTTTTTTTTTTTTATCCTAGCGACGGGCAGATGCAGCGACCTCTGCTGCTGAGTCTCTGAAGGAAAACCTGGCTGAGGCGACTGGGTGGATCTCCCAGATGGAGGGCGTCCAGGAGGACTTGCAATCTGCTAATAAGCACATTGTCGCCCTTGAAGCCGAGTTGGATGAGGCTCGTGTCAAGGTTGCTCAGGTGGAGGAGATAGCCGCCGAAAGGGACAGAGCTAAGGAGCTGCTGAATGACTCTCTGGCGGCTGAATCGGCGGCGGATCGTGATCTTGCCGCTGCCAAGGCTCAGTATGATGAGACTGTGGCTTATTACACTCATGCTCTCGGCGAGAGTATGCGTGTAGTAATGCGCAGCTGTCGTAATGAGTTCTACGAGCTGTTTCCCAACAAGGGCTGGCCAGGGCGAAAAATGGTTTGAGCCGTCCTCCGAGGTCTCAATCGCTATAACTTTGGGGTTCCTGACCTTCCCGATGCCGAGGAGGAGACCTATTTTCGAGATGCTGCTCGCTTGGAGCGGGAGATAGTGGCGGCAGATGCCGAATATGTGGCGGCCACTCGCCGCAGCCGTGGCCTGCCTGCTCTGAATCTCGACGGATCAGAGGTTCAGCCGCCATCATCTGATCAAGCCCCCTCAACCAGCGGCAAGGACTTCAATTCCGCCGCTGATTCGTCCAAGGCTGGCGAGAAGGGCTCCGGCGCTAAAGACCCATGATCCCGCTTTCAACCTGTTGTTATTATTGCTATCTTTTCAGACAATCATCATGTTTCTGCGTGCTGTTGCTGTTTTCCTTTCTTTCTCCTCTTTTTTTTTGTAAAAACTGCCTTACTAAACTCTTCCTCGCGAATTTTCAATCTTTGGTTTTTTATCTTATTACACCTTTCTTGATCGCTTTGCTTCTTTTCATCATTAACTAGATGTTATACTGATAACTGTGATGCCCTTAGGTCTTACATAGCGATCCCAATGCCCTTAGGTCTTACATGATAAATTTGATGCCCTTAGGTCTTACACAGCGATTTGTTAATGCCCGTAGGTCCTACATAGCGATCCCAATGCCCTTAGGTCTTACATGATAAATTTGATGCCCTTAGGTCTTACACAGCGATTTGTTAATGCCCGTAGGTCTTACATAGCGATCCCAATGCCCTTAGGTCTTACATGATAAATTTGATGCCCTTAGGTCTTACACAGCGATTCCAATGCCCTTAGGTCTTACATGATAAATTTGATGCCCTTAGGTCTTACACAGCGATTCCAATGCCCTTAGGTCTTACATGATAAATTTGATGCCATTAGGTCTTACACAGCGATTCCAATGCCCTTAGGTCTTACACAGCGATTCCAATGCCCTTAGGTCTTACATGATAAATTTGATGCCCTTAGGTCTTACACAGCGATTCCAATGCCCTTAGGTCTTACATGATAAATTTGATGCCCTTAGGTCTTACACAGCGATTCCAATGCCCTTAGGTCTTACATGATAAATTTGATGCCATTAGGTCTTACACAGCGATTCCAATGCCCTTAGGTCTTACATGATAAATTTGATGCCCTTAGGTCTTACACAGCGATTCCAATGCCCTTAGGTCTTACATGATAAATTTGATGCCCTTAGGTCTTACACAGCGATTCCAATGCCCTTAGGTCTTACATGATAAATTTAATGCCCTTAGGTCTTACACAGCGATTCCAATGCCCTTAGGTCTTACATGATAAATTTGATGCTCTTAGGTCTTACACAGCGATTCCAATGCCCTTAGGTCTTACATGATAAATTTGATGCCCTTAGGTCTTACACAGTGATTCCAATGCCCTTAGGTCTTACATGATAAATTTGATGGCACGAAGACATATATTAGATTCAATCATTAGGGCCTTGGTTACAAGTGTTTCTTTTTAATCATAATATCGCCTGAGATGCATGGAGTTCCAAGTTTTGGGGATCTTCGCTCCATCTAACTCTGCTAGTTTGAAGGTGTTGGCCCCTACCACTCGCCGTACTCTGTATGGGCCTTCCCATCCGGGGTTGAGCTTGGCCGCCCCGACCGCCGGCCTGAAGATCTTTCGCAGCACTAAGTCATTGAGTGCGATGTGATGTGGTCGGAGCTTTAAATTGTACCGCCTGGCTAACTGCTCCTTTTCAGCGATCAGCCGCATCTGTGCCTTTTCTCTTTTTTCCTCAATCATATCTACGTTAAGCATCAATTCTTGTTCGTTGACCTCATCCCTGTATTCCTGTATTCGGATAGATGGGATTGAGATTTCTACCGGAAGGACCGCCTCAGTCCCGTACGTCAATGTGTAGGGAGTCTCCCCTGTCGCCGTTTTATAAGCCGTTCGGTGAGCCCATAGTACATGATTAAGCTCCTCGACCCATACGCCTTTACAGCCATCCACTCTTTTCTTTAATCCTTGTAGAATAAGCTTATTAGCCGCCTCTGCTTGTCCATTAGCTTGTGGATAGGCGACCGAAGCGAATCTCAGATTTATCCTCAGGTCATCACAAAATTCTTTAAAGACCTGTGAGTCAAACTGAGTTCCATGGTCACATATGATACTTTCTGGTATACCAAATCTGGTGACGATACTTTTAAATGCAAACTTCTGTATCTGCTTGGCGGTGATACTTGCCACCGCTTCTGCCTCAACCCACTTGGTGAAATAATCAACTACCACGATGAGGAACTTCCTTTTCCCCGAAGCTTCCGGAAATGGGCCTAGGATATCCATCCCCCACCTCGCGAATGGCCACGGGCTGACATTCGCCTGGAGCGCTGTTGCGGGCAACTTGTGATAACTTGCAAATTCCTGACATTTGTGGCATTTCTTCACCAGGTCGCCAGCCTCCTTTCTCATTGTTGGCCAATAGAAGCCCTGGTATATTAAGTTCCTTTCCAAACTTCTTGTTCCCAAGTGAGTACCACATACTCCTGAATGTACTTCCTCTAGGGCCCAGGCTGCATCCTCCTCTCCCAGGCATCGCAAGTATGGACCCATAGCTGATTTCCGATATAGCTCTCCCCCTATTATAGTACACCTCCCTGCTTTTCGCCGGAGCTTGGTCGCTTCTAACGGGTCACTTGGTACAGTGTCGTTATCCAATGAATAATAGGCGTTCGCCAGTCGCTTTTCCCAATTCCGTTAATCACGTGAAAACACTGCTTCCTCCTTGTTTCTTTTTCCACTGTGACCATTCGCCCTTCTTCAAAATCTGTCGCCGTTGCTAGTTTCGATAATGCATCCGCGTGGCAATTCTCCTCCCTAGCAATCTGGGACATAACCACCTTCTTGAATTCCGATATAAGCAGTTTGACCTCATCAAAATAAGGGAGGAGCGACTCCTCCTTTACCTCAAAGCTCCCATTAACTTGGTTGACTACTATCGCCGAGTCTGAGAAAACTCTGATGTTAGTAACTCCCATACTCTTAGCAATTCGCAAGCCAGCCTCCAATGCCCCGTACTCAGCTGCATTGTTGGTTCGATTAGTTGCAAATCGCAATGCGACCTCGTGGAGGATCCCCCCAGGAGACCTTAGGACTATCCCTGCGCCTGACCCTCCTTTACTCGAAGCGCCGTCTGTAAATAACGTCCATTCATCGCCTTCCTCGGTATCTTCTTGTACTGCACCTTCGACTACAAAGTCAGCAAGGACTTGGGCCTTGATCGCCGTTCGCGGTTGGTATCGAATGTCATACTCGCTTAGCTCGATCGCCCACTTAGCTAATCGCCCTGCCATGCTCATAGATCTTAACGCATTCTTAATCGGAAGATTCGTGAGCACATGTATTGTGTGTGCCTGAAAATATGGTCGCAACTTTCTGGCCGCGCAGACCACAGCGTATGCCATTTTTTCTATCGCCGGGTACCTTGTTTCAGCATCGACCAAGGTTTTACTTGTATAAAAAACAGGGTGTTCGGCTTTGTCCTCTCTTCGAACTAAGACCGCACTAACTGCCTTTAGAGAGATCGCAATATAGAGAAATAAATCTTCATTTGATTTTGGAGATGCAAGTACAGGAGGGGTAATTAAAAATTGCTTCAGCTCTTCAAAAGCCTTGTTACATTTGTCATTCCATGCAAACTTTGATGCATTCTTTAAAGTCGCAAAGAACGGAGCGCATCGGTCGGCGATCCTGGGAATGAATCGATTGATTGCCGTCAGTCTTCCAGATAGAACCTGAACCTCCTTCACAGTCTTTGGAGGGGCCATCGCTGTAATCACCGCGATCTGCGCTGGATTAGCTTCAATTCCTCTCCTGGTTATGAGGTATCCCAGGAACTTTCCTGATGTTGCCCCGAACACACACTTCAAAGGGTTCAACCTGAGCGAATACTCCTGCAGTGTATTGAAGGATTCCCTTAAGTCGCCGAGATGGTCATTAGGTCTCTTACTTTTGACCAGCAGGTCATCCACATACGCCTCCAAGTTTCGGCCGAGCTGCTTGACAAAGACTTTGTCGATCATTCTCTGGTAAGTCGCGCCAGCATTCTTGAGCCCGAATGGCATCACTCGATAGCAGTAGTTCGCCGTGGGCGTCATGAAAGCCGTTTTCTCTTGATCTTGCTTGCTTAAATGTATTTGATGATATCCCGAGAACATGTCCAGAAAGGACAGCATTTCATTGTTCGTCGTTGCGTCTACCAGCTGCTCTATGTTGGGCAAGGGGTACGGATCCTTGGGGCAAGCATCGTTAAGGTTGGTGAAGTCGACGCACATTCGCCATGCTCCTGACGATTTCTTGACAATAACTACATTAGCCAGCCACTCAGGATACTGTACCTCTTTGATAAACCCTGCCTTCAAAAGTTTGTCCACTTCATTTGCCACCGCTTGCTGCCTTTCTCTGCAGATGTTCCGCCGCTTTTGCTAGACTGGTCGACTCCCGGGCTCGATCGCTAGAGAGTGTTTGATGATGTCTGGAGCAATTCCTGGCATGTCACTTGGTGACCATGCGAACAGGTGCGAGAATTCTTGGAGCAACTTGACCAACTCCTGTTTTTTGTTATCGCTTAGGTAGGACGAAACTCGAACTGTCTTACTTTCATCTTCTTTGAACAGCGGTATTGGGACGTCCGATTCTGCTGGAACGACTCTTTCTCCTTCATTCTCCGCCTCCAAGCTTATGGTGAGGCACGTGCTTTTAGTCGCCGCCCTGTAACATCTTCTGGCGATGTCCGGGTGTCCCCAGGCGAAACCTATCCCTTCATTAGTAGCGAACTTCAGTACTTGGTGCACTGGGGAGGAGATTGCTTGGAAGGCGGCGAGTGCAGGTCGTCCTAGGATCATGTTGTACGTGGATTGACAATCCATGACATGGAAGTCGATGGATCGGGTGACCTGCAAGTCTCCATCCCCAATGGTTATTGCCATCGTGGCTATCCCCTTGATGGGAACTGTGTGTCCTGAAAATCCCTGAGACGTCCTTCGTTTACCCACCTTTCGATTTCATTTTTCAATTCCCTGCAGTCTTCAGTGGTATGGCCATGAGAGTCGTGGAAATCGCAGAACTTTTGGCGACTTCGCTGATCCGCCGGGGTGAACATTGGCCCCGGCCAGTTGATGGGATGTCCCTTATGCTGCATATACAGCAGAATCTTTCTTCGCGATTCTGAGAGGGGTGTATAATCTGCCCTCTCCTCTTGATATCCTCTCTCCTGATAACCCCTTTGCTCTCCAGGGTATCCTCTCTCTTGGTAACGCCTTTGCTCCCCTGGGCGATATTTCCCGTATGGCCGTGTCTCGGAGGGCTGCCCTTTGGCCTGCTTGTTCCCTGCAACGGGCTTTTCTTCCATCTTCGCCGCTCCATGTAAAGGCTCTGCTAACTGCTCCTCAATCAAAATAATTTTGTGTACTCTGGTTTCCAAGTCGGATAGCGACTTCGGAGCCACCTGTAGCAGCGACTCCCGCAGCCTGCCGTTATGAGTCGACTGGAATAAACTTGCCGCAGCGATTTCATGATCTACCCTCTTGATGGATTGGACGACCCCAGTCCATTCATCAAAGAACTCCTTCAGCGACTAGTTCGGCTTTTGCCTCAGGCTCACCAGCGCTTGCCACGGGACCGTCCTTGTTTTCTTGCACTCATACTTCTGTGAGAAGATCCTCGCAAAGCCCTCCCACGATGTTATGATGCCCTCTGGTAGATTCATGTACCACTCCCTGGCTCGCCCTCCCAATGTCACCGGAAAAGCTCTGCAATATGCGACGTCGCCAGCCTGCTGCATTTGCATGGCGATCTGGAAGGCTTGCAAGTGCTCGTCCGGGTCGCCAGTACCTACATACCTATCTAGGTTGGGCGGAACCAACCCCTTAGGTAGTGGCTCGGCGAGTATCGCCCTGGACAGAGGTTGGCGAACCGCCATCTGTGCAGGGGAGATTTGAGTAGCAGGGAGGAATTGGTGTAACACTTCCAAATGGGAGTCCTGTGGCGATTGCCTGTCCTGAGTGTTGGCCCTGAGAGCTTGAGCTTGCTGGGCGATCACCGTTTTCAACATCTGTGTGAGCTCAGCATTCTGTTGCTCAAGGGACCGAAATCGCTGCTCCAACAGCTCATAGGCATCGCCGGTCGGAATAGTACTCTGAGACTCCGAGTCGCCTTCGAATTCACGCTCCATGTTTCTAGTGAGGTTTGGGTCTGTTCGAGAACCTGGGTTGACATACTTGACAGGTGTTACTCCATCTCCTCTTTCGCCATCCTCGCCCATCAGAGTGGGAATCGCTGATGAAGCCATTCGCCTTGAAAAGTCGCCTGACCGCCCCCTATCTGGCGCGCCAATTGTTCCAGCCTTGTCGTCTGGCCCAATAATGGAAGCCTAAGCCTGTTGGTCTTCCGGGAGTGGTGTACCTCGTAAGTAGTGTAGGGGGTAGTTAGTTCAAGGAAAAGGGGAGGCGATCAGTTTAAGGAATGGGAGAGGGAGGCGAGTAACGTACCGCGGAGCGTTTGTCCGCTGGGTAAAAGTGTTGTCCTCCGGTTAATAGGGTGTGCGGGGGTATTTATAGTACCCCTGCCTTGGTCGCCAAGGCTGAATCTTAGCCACTCGTTTTGAGCTCCCGTAGGATGTTGACACGTGTCCACTCTGTCTTGGAAACCTAAGCGTCGCCGAGTAACCCTAGGAGGCCGCCGAGCTGGGCCGTCGCTTTGGGCCTCACTCCACCTCCTGGGCCTGCCTGTTCGGCCCATCTGATTTACCGCCTGAGTCCGGGCCCCCTGCCCTAGCCGCTGTGTTCGGGCTACCATGTGGGTCGCCTCGTGGGCCGTCGTGTGGGCCTTTGGACTTCGTCGGGCTAGGCCCATCATAATTTATTCAGTTCACTGACACCACGATAACTCTTTACCCTTAGGTTTAAGACTGGCGAACGTTCGCTCTATCCGATCTAACTACCAAGATTAATTAGTCGCCCGAGTACGGTGGCTTCTTGCGACGATAAAACTAACTGGTGCAATTACTAGTGATTCATGAGTTACTCTTGAAGCGGATTAACCCTAACTGGTTCCTACAAAAGGCACGCTCCAATGAATAGGTTAATTGTTGATTTGGTGTTTTAAAGTGAGGCGAACATTCGCTAATATCCTCAACTTAACAAGAATCTAATCTAGGTGGCCAAACTAGAAAAGAAACACAGAGAACAAAGAACAAATCAAACATGAAGGAGAAACTGAATGAACTTTGATGACACTCGATTTGACGTGATTATCAGCCTCATTTAATCGATATTTCCTTGCTTAAGACATGGTTTTTAGGGTAGAATAACGAATATTCAATCAATTTCCCTATCTCATGCCATTTGTGTTACTTTGGCCCGTTTCGGGTCTATTTGATGGTTTTCTAGTGTTTTTATGTTAGCACAGGTTTTTGCCGTCAAATAAAGTAGCCAAGAACGTGTCTAAGGCATTGGAACCTCGAGGAATTACACCGGAATCGATCCAAGGAGCCAATCGAGTCAAACCAAATCCTGCCCCATTTTACACTGACATTTTCGGCGAAAATAACCTAAGGTTTTCGGCGAAAATCCATGAACAAATCGACTAAGCTTACCAAAGGAAGTTTTTGGCGAAAACCCGAAGTTTTCGGTGAAAACCCTAAGTTTTCGCCAAAAACTGGCGGTCCGAAAACCACAGAAGAATCCAGCCGGCGGCCACTCCCTTTTACAAAGGAATTTTTGCCGAAAATTCCTTAACATTTTCGGCGAAAATATCATTAAAAATCCGGCAAATTAGGGTTAAGTATAAATACTTAACCGGTAGCCCTAAATAGAGATATACCTCATAATTTCAATCAAAATTTCTAGACCTAGAAGTCGAGAGAGATAGAGAGTTTAGAGAGTTCAAAGAATCGTGGAGAGATCGTGACGCCATCCCTTCACCTCGGAGACTCGGAGCTTGGATTAAAGATTACCGGAGATTGAAGCTTCACGGATTCGTCAAACTAGGTTTTACAGTTCTTCTCTGTTCTTCCTACCTGAGATGTATTCCTTGTTTGTTTTCAATTCTCGTGTTCCTAATATGAGTAGCTAAACTCGTAGAGCTTAGATTAGATGAACCCTAAGTGACCCAGGGCTTTAAAGCGGTCACGGATTGGCGGTAATTAGATTCGAAGTTCAATCAGTTTCTCTTTGCATGGTTGTTTTGTTCTTCACTGTCTATGTTTCTTCTCTGGTTGGTCGCCTAGATTAGGTTTTTGCAAGCTAGGGTTAGTCGCTAGACGGTTCCCTGCTTTGGCGCATAAACTTGTCTTTCATGATCACCTAGTTTAGATTCTTGTTAAGCTGAGGATAGAAGCGAACGCTCGCCTCTCTTTAAAACATCAATTCAACCAATTAACCTATTCATTGGAGTGTGCCTTTCGTAGGAACCAGTTAGGGTTAATCCACTGCAAGAGTAACTCATAAATCATTAGTAATTGCACCAGTTAATTAAGTCGTTGCGAGAGGCGACCGTACCCGGGCGGCTAGTTAATCTTGGTAGTTAGATCGGATAGAGCGAACGTTCGCCAGTCTTAAACCTAAGGGTCAGGAGTTATGGTGGTGTATAGAAACCGATTGAATTAGAATTGAAAACCGTTGGTCTTGTGATTGCTGTTGCTTTGGTGATCTAAAGGGGGATTCGAAATCTAAGCTCGTCTATCTTCTCGTTAGTCAACCTTTTAATATTTCTGCCTTTTATTTTCCTTTGTTCATTAGATTAGAAGTCGTGGAACTCACACCACGCACAACCTGTTTAAACCTGAGTAATTTGCCAACTGATGACACTCGATTTGACGTGATTATCAGCCTCATTTAAGCGACATTTCCTTGCTTGAAA
The DNA here is from genome assembly GCA_034768395.1 of Linum lewisii. Classification (NCBI taxonomy): domain Eukaryota; kingdom Viridiplantae; phylum Streptophyta; class Magnoliopsida; order Malpighiales; family Linaceae; genus Linum; species Linum lewisii. Next base: position 49,244,478 of record CM068297.1, read on the forward strand.
CGTGGTTTTAGGGGTAAAATAGCGAATATTCACTCAACTACCCTATTTCCTACCGATTTGGTTACTTTGGCCCTTTTTGGGTCTATATGATGGTTTTCTAGTGTTTTTGTGAAAGCACAGGTTTTTGCCATCATTTATGTAGCCACGGACGTATTCAAGACCTCAAGGAGTGAACCGGAATCGAACCAAAGTCAGAACCGAAGATCCAACTGCCCAGCACAATGTTTTCGCCGAAAAGACTGAGGATTTCGGTGAAAATTACCTTCAGAAACTCACAGGCTGATTTACACCGAAGTTTTCGGCGAAAACTTCCTTATGTTTTCGCCGAAAATCCTAGAAGAAATCACACAGGGGATTTTAACTAAAGATTTCGCCGAAAATTATTTGATTTTTTCGGCGAAAATTCCTTCCAAATCCGGCGCTGTATTGGAAACCTAATCGTACCTATTTAAATAGAGGCAGCCGACAGACAGAAGGGGACAGAATCATTATTCATATTTTCACGAATCAGACTTTTGAGAGTCAGCCGACTCTAGGGTCGATAGATAGAGTTTAGAGAGTTCGAAGATCCGTGGAGAGATCATGACGCCATCCTTCACCTCAGAGAACTCGGAGCTTAAAGTTGAAGATCCAGGAGATTGAAGCTTCGCGGGCGTCGTCAGAATTAGGTTTTTCAGTTCTTAACTGTTCTTCCTCTGTATGATGATCTTCATTGTTGCCTTTGATTCTCTTGTTTCTGATATGAGTAACTGAACTTGTAGAGCTTAGATTAGATGAACTCTAAGTGACCCAGGGCTTTAAAGCGGTCACGGATTGGCGGTAATTAGATTTGAAGTTCAATCAGTTTCTCTTTGCATGGTTGTTTTGTTCTTGATTGTTTATGTTTCTTCTCTGGTTGATCGCCTAGATTAGGTTTTTGCAAGTTAGGGTTAGTCGCCAGACGTAGTCACCAGACGTAGTCGTTAGACAGTTCCCTGCTTTGGCGCTTAAACTTGTCTTCCTTGATCACCTAGTTTAGATTCTTGTTAAGTTGAGGATAGAAGCGAACGCTCGCCTCTCTTTAAAACATCAATTCAACCAGTTAACCTTATAATTGGAGTGTGCCTTTCGTAGGAACCGATTAGGGTTAATCCGCTTCAAGAGTAACTCATAAATCATTAGTAATTGCACCAGTTAATTAAGTCGTTGCAAGAGGCGATCGTACCCGGGCGGCTAGTTAATCTTGGTAGTTAGATCGGATAGAGCGAACGTTCGCCAGTCTTAAACCTAAGGGTCAGGAGTTATGGTGGTGTATAGAAACCGATTGAATTAGAATTGAAAACCGCTAGTCTTGTGATTGTTGTTGCCTTGGTGATCTAAGGGGGATTCGAAATCTAAGTTCGTCTATCTTCTCGTTAGTCAACCTTTTACTTTTCTGTCTTTTATTTTCCTGCTTTATTAGATTAGAAGTCGTGGAACTCACACCACGCATTAAGTGTTTAAACCTGAGTAATTTGCCAGCTTCTTTGAGTAGTCGATTAGTAGAAACCCGTGGAATACGATCTAGTCTACTTCGGTAGGTTAGTTATTTGATACCGCTAAAACTGCAGCTATCAAATTGGCGCCGTTGCCGGGGACTCTTCTAATTGTTGGAAAGAAGAGTTGGCAAATTATTCTTCTACCTTTCCGCCTTACCATTTATTTTCCTCCATATTTTCATGATTTACCTGGGTAGTGTTTTTGAGTTTTAATTATGCAGGATTACAGGTGGGATGACCAGTACAAAGGGTGGTACATCAATGAAGCACCATATATTGAAGACTCCCAAGAGATAGATTTACATACTTATGAGCATCAACAATGGATGGCAAGCACCCAAGCCGCGATCGACAACCTCCAATCAATGGACGATGCTGTTGATGCATGGAACGTCGCGCTCAAGCGACTAGGGCAATTGAAGGGAGAAGATGCTCCAGAACATTTTGAAGAAGAGCCTGAAGCTACACACCACCAACAAAATCACCAAGAGGTGTATATACCGGCTCATCAGCATCGACAACAGACGGCAAGAGTAGAATCCACCTTGGATGATCTCCTTTCGAAGCTACAAGCCCGTAACATGGTGGATGTCGAGCTCGAGCAACCAAATCCACTAATGGAAGGAGATGCTCAAGAGCCGTACGAAGATGAACATGACAATCTCACCCATAACTATTGCGAGCTAGAAGCATCTGATGAAGAATCCTTGGCGGTGGCGGTTGATGAAGACATAGAGCCAATCCATCTTAAAGTTGAAGCTGAAAAGGAGCACAAAGAAATCGAGGAGATATCCTCAATTGAGCTTCCGCCAAGCCAACCTATAGATCAAGCCAGAGACGATCACGTGGGAATCGAAGACGTCAAGGATTTGGAAGTATACACACTCGATCCTGAGAGACATCTGGATGATCATCAGGTAGAGAAGATGGAGCTCATTGATCATGCCGCGCCGTACTACCTCTTTCCTCCTCCAGAAGGAGAATTCAAGAAGAACTGGTCATCCAACCAGAACCGCGATCTATTGGAGCACTACCGGTTACATCACCCTGCTGGAGTGCTACATGGCACTCAACCGCACACCTTGAAGAAGACGATTGACTTCAAGGAACTCCTAAGTTGGGGACCCTAACAGGTACCGTCTGGCTCACGGACGTTAAACAAGAGCGCTTCGTGGGAGGCAACCCACGGCTGGAGTCAGTTATTTTCATTTTGAGTCGTTTTTGTTTTAAAACCCCTTTTCAAAAAATCAAAAAAAAAAACAAAGCCGCCGTTTTCAAATAGATTTTCGGCGAAAATGTACCATTATTTTCGCCGAAAATCCCTGTTTAAAACCGACCTGTTTCTCCTGTTCCAACTTTTCGAACCGAGACTACCATCTTTTCGCCGAAACGGTTTTTGATTTCAACTACCATTTTCGCCGAAAATGTTCCCTTATTTTCGCCAAAAATTTTGTGTTTTGAGAATCCTATTTAAGCCGGTTTCAACGCATGATTTTCGCACCCCCATCCGAAAATTTCATCCCCTTTCATAGCAACTCTCTCCCGTTTTGACCACCTCCGCCCCGCCCTTGGAACAGTGATCAGGTTGTTTCTATCCTTTTCCTTTCTTTCCTTTCTTCTTTTCGGATCTCGATCCAATTTTATTATGTATGGATCCGGGGCACTTGTCCCGGTATCCTTTTGATCTTTTTGTTGTTTTTGTTTTTGTAGGAACTTGAGTAGCTACTCCGTTCTGCTCCGGACTATCCGTGCTCATCCGCTACACCGACCATCACCTTCCAGGTTTTTCGTATCTCTCTACTCTAGTTTAGTCCTATGAGGACACAGAACCGTTTAAGTGTGGGGTAGGATGTTAGAATTTGCCTGATCTTGCTTGCTATCTGTGATTCTATGGTTCAATTTTGAAATTTCTCTAGCATAGAATTGCTCAATTCTTGACTTGTGATGTTAAATTGACTTCAATTTTGAACAATGACGTCGAGACTGTTCCCCTTAGAATCTGTAACCAACGTGTCAAAACTGATATTAAATGAGTCTAGTTCAGAACAGATCATAAATCACTTCGGTAGTTGAAACTTGAATTAATTGAATTGATTGACTTGTTAATAACAAAGCTCGATAACACCGTTCTAAGATGATAAATGCTAGCTTCTTCCATGTTTTTCACTCCATATTTGATCACCTGTGATTGTGGCTTGAGATTAGACGAAAATCCAATTCGAAATCTTGTGTAAAAAGTTATAACTAGCTAGGACCAAGTGGCTAAATTGTTGAATCAAGTAATTGAGTTGTTCAAGTTAATGTTAAGTTCTTTAAAGTGCTGAAAATAAAGCTAGGCAAGCCCGACACCTAAGTGAAGTGTTCGGGTTGAGCACTAGCATAAGCACAAATACTGTGAGCTAGGCAGGTCCAACACCTAAGTGAAGTGTTTGGTATCGAGCACTAGTATGCAGTAAATAAATTAAAGGAAAAAGTTGAAACTTGAAATAAATTGTTGTTTAAATCGGTCCTAGCTAGAACATGTAACGTCCAGATCTAGAAACGGATGAAGTCAAGTCGATAGCCACGTCACTTTTCCTACCTCCGCATCCACATCATGGCTAGAGCTTAAAGTCTTTTTGATTAGAATTGGTGTTATCGTAGTCGATTAATCATAATTAATTGTTTTGCCAAGAAACGAGCTTCGTTTAAACTACTACTTGAAGTGTGCAGAAAACAGTGAGATCGAAAACTTGTTTGGTTGATGTTCTTGCATGTGTAGGTCACTCTTTCTACGTGGAACAGTCTAAACCAAATTGTTAGAATTGAATCTCGGTTTAATCTCGTGTCATTTGTGAATTTGAGTGTGCTCTAGTTTAGTTTGCTTGAGGACAAGCAAAAGCTTAAGTGTGGGGTATTGATGACACTCGATTTGACGTGATTATCAGCCTCATTTAAGCGACATTTCCTTGCTTGAAACGTGGTTTTAGGGGTAAAATAGCGAATATTCACTCAACTACCCTATTTCCTACCGATTTGGTTATTTTGGCCCTTTTGGGTCAATATGATGGTTTTCTAGTGTTTTTGTGAAAGCACAGGTTTTTGCCATCATTTATGTAGCCACGGACGTGTTCAAGACCTCAAGGAGTGAACCGGAATTGAACCAGAGTCAGAACCGAAGATCCAACTGCCCAGCACAATGTTTTCGCCGAAAAGACTATGAGGATTTCGGCGAAAATTACCTTCAGAAACTCACTGGCTGATTTACACCGAAGTTTTCGGCGAAAACTTCCTTATGTTTTCGCCAAAAATCCTAGAAGAAATCACACAGGGGATTTTAACTAAAGATTTTGCCAAAAATTATTTGATTTTTTCGGCGAAAATTCCTTCCAAATCCGGCGCTGTATTGGAAACCTAATCGTACCTATTTAAATAGAGGCAGCCGACAGACAGAAGGGGACAGAATCATTATTCATATTTTCACGAATCAGACTTTTGAGAGTCAGCCGACTCTAGGGTCGTTAGATAGAGTTTAGAGAGTTCGAAGATCCGTGGAGAGATCGTGACGCCATCCTTCACCTAGGAGAACTCGGAGCTTAAAGTTGAAGATCCAGGAGATTGAAGCTTCGCGGGCGTCGTCAGAATTAGGTTTTTCAGTTCTTAACTGTTCTTCCTCTGTATGATGATCTTCATTGTTGCCTTTGATTCTCTTGTTTCTGATATGAGTAACTGAACTTGTAGAGCTTAGATTAGATGAAATCTAAGTGACCCAGGGCTTTAAAGCGGTCACGGATTGGCGGTAATTAGATTCGAAGTTCAATCAGTTTCTCTTTGCATGGTTGTTTTGTTCTTGATTGTTATTGTTTCTTCTCTGGTTGATCGCCTAGATTACGTTTTTGCAAGTTAGGGTTAGTCGCCAGACGTAGTCACCAGACGTAGTCGTTAGACAGTTCCCTGCTTTGGCGCTTAAACTTGTCTTCCTTGATCACCTAGTTTAGATTCTTGTTAAGTTGAGGATAGAAGCGAACGCTCGCCTCTCTTTAAAACATCAATTCAACCAGTTAACCTTATAACTGGAGTGTGCCTTTCGTAGGAACCGATTAGGGTTAATCCGCTTCAAGAGTAACTCATAAATCATTAGTAATTGCACCAGTTAATTAAGTCGTTGCAAGAGGCGATCGTACCCGGGCGGCTAGTTAATCTTGGTAGTTAGATCGGATAGAGCGAACGTTCGCCAGTCTTAAACCTAAGGGTCAGGAGTTATGGTGGTGTATAGAAACCGATTGAATTAGAATTGAAAACCGCTAGTCTTGTGATTGTTGTTGCCTTGGTGATCTAAGGGGGATTCGAAATCTAAGTTCGTCTATCTTCTCGTTAGTCAACCTTTTACTTTTCTGTCTTTTATTTTCCTGCTTTATTAGATTAGAAGTCGTGGAACTCACACCACGCATTAAGTGTTTAAACCTGAGTAATTTGCCAGCTTCTTTGAGTAGTCGATTAGTAGAAACCCCGTGGAATACGATCTAGTCTACTTCGGTAGGTTAGTTATTTGATACCGCTAAAACTGCAGCTATCAAATTGGCGCCGTTGCCGGGGACTCTTCTAATTGTTGGAAAGAAGAGTTGGCAAATTATTCTTCTACCTTTCCGCCTTACCATTTATTTTCCTCCATATTTTCATGATTTACCTGGGTAGTGTTTTTGAGTTTTAATTATGCAGGATTACAGGTGGGATGACCAGTACAAAGGGTGGTACATCAATGAAGCACCATATATTGAAGACTCCCAAGAGATAGATTTACATACTTATGAGCATCAACAATGGATGGCAAGCACCCAAGCCGCGATCGACAACCTCCAATCAATGGACGATGCTGTTGATGCATGGAACGTCGCGCTCAAGCGACTAGGGCAATTGAAGGGAGAAGATGCTCCAGAACATTTTGAAGAAGAGCCTGAAGCTACACACCACCAACAAAATCACCAAGAGGTGTATATACCGGCTCATCAGCATCGACAACAGACGGCAAGAGTAGAATCCACCTTGGATGATCTCCTTTCGAAGCTACAAGCCCGTAACATGGTGGATGTCGAGCTCGAGCAACCAAATCCACTAATGGAAGGAGATGCTCAAGAGCCGTACGAAGATGAACATGACAATCTCACCCATAACTATTGCGAGCTAGAAGCATCTGATGAAGAATCCTTGGCGGTGGCGGTTGATGAAGACATAGAGCCAATCCATCTTAAAGTTGAAGCTGAAAAGGAGCACAAAGAAATCGAGGAGATATCCTCAATTGAGCTTCCGCCAAGCCAACCTATAGATCAAGCCAGAGACGATCACGTGGGAATCGAAGACGTCAAGGATTTGGAAGTATACACACTCGATCCTGAGAGACATCTGGATGATCATCAGGTAGAGAAGATGGAGCTCATTGATCATGCCGCGCCGTACTACCTCTTTCCTCCTCCAGAAGGAGAATTCAAGAAGAACTGGTCATCCAACCAGAACCGCGATCTATTGGAGCACTACCGGTTACATCACCCTGCTGGAGTGCTACATGGCACTCAACCGCACACCTTGAAGAAGACGATTGACTTCAAGGAACTCCTAAGTTGGGGACCCTAACAGGTACCGTCTGGCTCACGGACGTTAAACAAGAGCGCTTCGTGGGAGGCAACCCACGGCTGGAGTCAGTTATTTTCATTTTGAGTCGTTTTTGTTTTAAAACCCCTTTTCAAAAAATCAAAAAAAAAAAACAAAGCCGCCGTTTTCAAATAGATTTTCGGCGAAAATGTACCATTATTTTCGCCGAAAATCCCTGTTTAAAACCGACCTGTTTCTCCTGTTCCAACTTTTCGAACCGAGACTACCATCTTTTCGCCGAAACGGTTTTTGATTTCAACTACCATTTTCGCCGAAAATGTTCCCTTATTTTCGCCAAAAATTTTGTGTTTTGAGAATCCTATTTAAGCCGGTTTCAACGCATGATTTTCGCACCCCCATCCGAAAATTTCATCCCCTTTCATAGCAACTCTCTCCCGTTTTGACCACCTCCGCCCCGCCCTTGGAACAGTGATCAGGTTGTTTCTATCCTTTTCCTTTCTTTCCTTTCTTCTTTTCGGATCTCGATCCAATTTTATTATGTATGGATCCGGGGCACTTGTCCCGGTATCCTTTTGATCTTTTTGTTGTTTTTGTTTTTGTAGGAACTTGAGTAGCTACTCCGTTCTGCTCCGGACTATCCGTGCTCATCCGCTACACCGACCATCACCTTCCAGGTTTTTCGTATCTCTCTACTCTAGTTTAGTCCTATGAGGACACAGAACCGTTTAAGTGTGGGGTAGGATGTTAGAATTTGCCTGATCTTGCTTGCTATCTGTGATTCTATGGTTCAATTTTGAAATTTCTCTAGCATAGAATTGCTCAATTCTTGACTTGTGATGTTAAATTGACTTCAATTTTGAACAATGACGTCGAGACTGTTCCCCTTAGAATCTGTAACCAACGTGTCAAAACTGATATTAAATGAGTCTAGTTCAGAACAGATCATAAATCACTTCGGTAGTTGAAACTTGAATTAATTGAATTGATTGACTTGTTAATAACAAAGCTCGATAACACCGTTCTAAGATGATAAATGCTAGCTTCTTCCATGTTTTTCACTCCATATTTGATCACCTGTGATTGTGGCTTGAGATTAGACGAAAATCCAATTCGAAATCTTGTGTAAAAAGTTATAACTAGCTAGGACCAAGTGGCTAAATTGTTGAATCAAGTAATTGAGTTGTTCAAGTTAATGTTAAGTTCTTTAAAGTGCTGAAAATAAAGCTAGGCAAGCCCGACACCTAAGTGAAGTGTTCGGGTTGAGCACTAGCATAAGCACAAATACTGTGAGCTAGGCAGGTCCAACACCTAAGTGAAGTGTTTGGTATCGAGCACTAGTATGCAGTAAATAAATTAAAGGAAAAAGTTGAAACTTAAAAATAAATTGTTGTTTAAATCGGTCCTAGCTAGAACATGTAACGTCCAGATCTAGAAACGGATGAAGTCAAGTCGATAGCCACGTCACTTTTCCTACCTCCGCATCCACATCATGGCTAGAGCTTAAAGTCTTTTTGATTAGAATTGGTGTTATCGTAGTCGATTAATCATAATTAATTGTTTTGCCAAGAAACGAGCTTCGTTTAAACTACTACTTGAAGTGTGCAGAAAACAGTGAGATCGAAAACTTGTTTGGTTGATGTTCTTGCATGTGTAGGTCACTCTTTCTACGTGGAACAGTCTAAACCAAATTGTTAGAATTGAATCTCGGTTTAATCTCGTGTCATTTGTGAATTTGAGTGTGCTCTAGTTTAGTTTGCTTGAGGACAAGCAAAAGCTTAAGTGTGGGGTATTGATGACACTCGATTTGACGTGATTATCAGCCTCATTTAAGCGACATTTCCTTGCTTGAAACGTGGTTTTAGGGGTAAAATAGCGAATATTCACTCAACTACCCTATTTCCTACCGATTTGGTTATTTTGGCCCTTTTGGGTCAATATGATGGTTTTCTAGTGTTTTTGTGAAAGCACAGGTTTTTGCCATCATTTATGTAGCCACGGACGTGTTCAAGACCTCAAGGAGTGAACCGGAATTGAACCAGAGTCAGAACCGAAGATCCAACTGCCCAGCACAATGTTTTCGCCGAAAAGACTATGAGGATTTCGGCGAAAATTACCTTCAGAAACTCACTGGCTGATTTACACCGAAGTTTTCGGCGAAAACTTCCTTATGTTTTCGCCAAAAATCCTAGAAGAAATCACACAGGGGATTTTAACTAAAGATTTTGCCAAAAATTATTTGATTTTTTCGGCAAAAATTCCTTCCAAATCCGGCGCTGTATTGGAAACCTAATCGTACCTATTTAAATAGAGGCAGCCGACAGACAGAAGGGGACAGAATCATTATTCATATTTTCACGAATCAGACTTTTGAGAGTCAGCCGACTCTAGGGTCGTTAGATAGAGTTTAGAGAGTTCGAAGATCCGTGGAGAGATCGTGACGCCATCCTTCACCTAGGAGAACTCGGAGCTTAAAGTTGAAGATCCAGGAGATTGAAGCTTCGCGGGCGTCGTCAGAATTAGGTTTTTCAGTTCTTAACTGTTCTTCCTCTGTATGATGATCTTCATTGTTGCCTTTGATTCTCTTGTTTCTGATATGAGTAACTGAACTTGTAGAGCTTAGATTAGATGAAATCTAAGTGACCCAGGGCTTTAAAGCGGTCACGGATTGGCGGTAATTAGATTCGAAGTTCAATCAGTTTCTCTTTGCATGGTTGTTTTGTTCTTGATTGTTATTGTTTTCTTCCTGGTTGATCGCCTAGATTACGTTTTTGCAAGTTAGGGTTAGTCGCCAGACGTAGTCACCAGACGTAGTCGTTAGACAGTTCCCTGCTTTGGCGCTTAAACTTGTCTTCCTTGATCACCTAGTTTAGATTCTTGTTAAGTTGAGGATAGAAGCGAACGCTCGCCTCTCTTTAAAACATCAATTCAACCAGTTAACCTTATAACTGGAGTGTGCCTTTCGTAGGAACCGATTAGGGTTAATCCGCTTCAAGAGTAACTCATAAATCATTAGTAATTGCACCAGTTAATTAAGTCGTTGCGAGAGGCGACCGTACCCGGGCGGCTAGTTAATCTTGGTAGTTAGATCGGATAGAGCGAACGTTCGCCAGTCTTAAACCTAAGGGTCAGGAGTTATGGTGGTGTATAGAAACCGATTGAATTAGAATTGAAAACCGCTAGTCTTGTGATTGCTGTTGCCTTGGTGATCTAAGGGGGATTCGAAATCTAAGTTCGTCTATCTTCTCGTTAGTCAACCTTTTACTTTTCTGTCTTTTATTTTCCTGCTTTATTAGATTAGAAGTCGTGGAACTCACACCACGCATTAAGTGTTTAAAACCTGAGTAATTTGCCAGCTTCTTTGAGTAGTCGATTAGTAGAAACCCGTGGAATACGATCTAGTCTACTTCGGTAGGTTAGTTATTTGATACCGCTAAAACTGCAGCATCACCAACATATTTGAGTAGACAAGAAGAAGAGACCTCGAGTAGAATACGATCTAGTCTGCCTTGATATATTAGTTATTTGATACCGCTAAAACTGCAGCATCAAACTTCGAATCTAATCACCGCCGATCCGTGACCGCTTTAAAGCCCTGGGTCACTTAGGGTTCATCTAATCTAAACTCTACGAGTTTAGCTACTCATATTCAATACAGGAGAATCAAAGGCGGACAAGGAATACATCTCAGGTAGGAAGGACAGAAAAGAACTGTGAAACCTAATTTCGACGAATCCATGAAGCTTCGATCTGCTGGATCTTCAACTCCTAGCACTGGCTCTCCGAGATGGAAGGATGGCGTCACGATCCTTTCCTAGCTCCTCGAACTCTTTTCACTCTTTCTCCCTCTGGTCTAAGTCTTGGAATTTTCGTCCAAAAAGTAGCTATGAAGTGTCTTTTCAGCCGGCGATTTCTTCTTTTATAGCTGTCCGCGTTCGGCTGGGAAACAGCTTAGTTTTTGCCGCAAACTTGGGAAGTTTTTGGCGAAAACTTCCTTTAAAAACTCTGCTCGCTTCGACTGTTTCTTCTGTTCCAAATTCACCTAGAGTTTTCGGCGAGAACTCGGACTTCTCGTCAAAAACTTCTTTTTTAAAACTATGACGATTCCTTCTTGGATTTTCGGCGAAAACTCTAGGCCTTTTCGCCGAAAACTACTTTGTAGAACGGGGCAGGGATTGTGTTGACTTGATTGACTCCATGGATCGATTCTAGTGCGGTTCCTTGAGGTTCCAATGCCTTAGACACGTCCCTGGTTACATTATTTGACGGCAAAAACATGTGCTATCATGAAAACACTAGAAAACCATCAAATAGACCCAAAACGGGCCAGAGTAACACAAATGGCACGAGATAGAGCAGTTGAGTGAATATTCACTGTTCTGCCCTAAAAACCACGTCTTAAGACAAGAAATGTTGCTTAAATGAGGTTGATAATCACGTCAAATCGAGTGTCATCAACGCACGTGCATACCGTTGTACATCCAGGGGGTGGGTCGGGTGGTAAGGCACAAAAAGTTTTGTTCAACCACCGCAGTTTGAGTTGCGAACCTTTGATCTCCGTATTTCCTACGTCAAGTCAATTTCCCAAGAAATCATGGATCATTTCTGTCCATGGTCCTGAAGTCCTCCCCGTGATGGCTCTTCCATTGATGGGCCACCCTGAAATGATGTTGACATCTTGCAGAGTCACGGTGCATTCCCCCTCTGGCATGTGGAAGGTGTGTGTCTCAGACCTTCATCTCTCTATTAGTGCAGTGATGAGATCGTGATCCAACCTCATCGTCAAAAGCTGATGAACTCCGTACAACCCCACATTTCAAATGTGGGGTGTACACCTCATCGTAGGGCGGAAGAGTGGTAGCTCATCTACAATGAAGCAATCTATGTTCACCCTACAAATAATAGGCACAATGCCAGTAAATTAGTCACGTTGTCACGAAATGACCATGCAATGTCCTACGAGTAAGCAAATATGGTACTTGTTGGTTTGTCGTACTAACTGGGTTATGCCATATGTGCTCAGATCAGTGATTCGCTTGATTGTTGAGTACTCTTTCGTCCTTGAGGCCATGGTTAATGAAAGACACGGAGTCATATGGTTCACCCATTGTAACTGCAAACTATACGAAATCATGTATGAATAGCATGTGTACACTATTTGTTAGTTATGACTAGAAGATGACAAATGCATGGAGTGTACTTATGTATCCCGTACTTTTTAGTAATCAAATGATAAAGAACAATAGATTTATGAGTAAGTTATGTATTGCCATTAAGAATCATTGTTTCTGTGGGTTCTATGTAATGGTGAATGCAACTACAAATATATGTATTTTATAATATCCAAAATATGAATGTACGAGACGTAAATGACTGATATAATCGTTAATTCAAGACTATTACGTATTGAATGTGAATGTGATCTTACCCGTTTAAGGTAATGAGGGGAATGAGGATGATTCACCAAACTAGCTAGGTAGTACCATAGTGTCTTCAAGAGTATACTACATAGCACAACTAGTTTACGTAAACATGTTGCTTATATTAAGAAATCAACAAAAATAAAGATGAAGAAATTTTGTGCTTACCTTGAAACTTTGGACGGTTAGGATGATGATATATGTCACCGAACTAGCTAGATAATACTTCTGTTTCTTCAAGAAAATTTCAGGAAACATAATTAGTCACGTACACATATTATTTAAAATAGGAATTCAACATAAACATTAGATGAAGGGGCTTATCTTGTTTTCTTTCTGATTGCATGCTGTAATAGAGCAAGTATGAGTGAGTGAAAATATGATATGATATGAATTGAGAGTAGGGATGGCAATTGGGTTGATAATTTTGGATACTTGACCCATTTTATGTGAAATTGACCAAGTCAAGTATGGGTATTCTTGTGAGTGGGTCAGACCCAAACCCACTTATTTCTTTTGGGTCCATTTTAGGCCCATTTAATATTAACTTTAGTTTCTATTGGATCTTTGCAGACCCATCTAAAACTAAACCTAAAATCTAGTTTTTGCTTCGTCTTTTTCGATCCTCCATTTTTCTCCGTGGTTCTGCTTCTCCAGAACTCGATTACAATTTACCATCTGGTCTTGATTCCGGCTTTCGAAGGCAAGTTTAGGGTTTTAATCATGGGGTCTCTTCTTCTTCTCAGGTATTTTTCTCCCCTGCTTTCTGCGCTATTCGTCTACACTACTTTCGTTGTTAATTTGGCGTTCAATTCAGCTGATTGTAAATCTCTCTCTACTTCCTATGATGTTTCTGAATCAGGGTTTATGGAGTTTGATGAGTAAGCAGTATTCAAGAGAGAAACCAGCTTCGTATCTCCCTGTCAGTTTTAGGTTTAGTTTTAGCTCGTTGTTCGTTCCTCGTTCTTGTTACTCCTCCACTGCCACCAGCATCATCATCATAATGGTAATTTGCTGATTATCTTCTCTTTCTGATGAGTTTGATTCTGAATTGAGTTCTTCGAACTTGGTTTTGAAACTAGGGTTAGCAATGTAGGGGTTGATTTGATCAGTTCATGTTGAATTGGGTTGTAATTTTTGTACTACTGTTGGATTTCGAACTTTTCATTGAGTTCTGGGTTTTGAACTTTTGATTTGAGTTCTGGGTTTTAATTTATTCTCTGCTTATAACATCATAATTCCACCATTTTTTCTGCGTAAGTAAACCTAAGCTTATTAATTAATTGCTGCATAAGTAAAGGTTAATCATCGTATAAACCTAGGATAATAAATGAAAGAGGAGAAGATGGTATTTTAAGGAACTAACAGTGATCCAACCAGTGAACTTGTTGTTTGCCAAGTTGAGTTGTTCAAGAGGGAGCTTTCCTAGCATGTTGATCTTCCCTGTGAACTTGTTGTTCTGCAGGAACCTGAATCAATCAATGAAATCAAAAAAACCCATCATGGAATAACCCTAAATGTAACCACTAATAAGAGTCTTGTGATTGATTGTTCATACAATTGAGTCAAGCTCTTAAGTGATGAAAGGCTCTGTGGCAGATTTCCTTACATTTTGTTGTTTGAAAGATCCCTGCAGCCATGCAGCATAGTTTTATAAACAGCTGAGCTTAAAAATCCGTTAGCTTTAATCAGAATTTGTTCAGAATCAGAGTCCTCGCATGACTTTGAGCTTAGGAAGTTTGTGAAACATGTCAGTCAGCTGCCCGCTCAGCTTGTTATTACTAACATCTCTGCATTGATTTAGTAAGTGAAGAACAGAACAGTTGTAGAAGAAGAGCTAATCAATTTGGTCATATTTAGGAGGGTTACAAATGCTCAAGGTCATCCATTAGGGAGATTGAGAAAGGTACATTCCCTGTAAACTGGTTTTTGGATAGATCTCTGCATTTTAAGTAATTGGTTGATTAAAGATCAGATGCCAAAGCAAAGATAACAAATGTTTCAGAAACCAACTTGTGTGTTTCCTTGTTTTTAGTGCTCTTTGCTGGTTCATCTTCTCAAAAACTGGATTTCAATATAACCAAAGTGGATATTTACAGGTGTCATAGGTGGAGTTCGTGGCCCATTCACTCCTTGTCAATGGATGGAGCTTGAACACCAGGCATTGATCTACAAACACATAACAGCAAATGTTGCAATTCCTTCCAATCTGCTCAATCCCCTCAAGAAATCTCTTTACCCTTTTGCCTTGTCTAGCTCCTCTGCTGCATCCTTCATTCCGGGTTCTTGTAAGTGTTTTTACAGTCTCTGGTGTTGCAGTTTGATAACTTGTACGGGTGCCGTCACTCTCTTCCTGATGGATTGATGAGGGCTACCGATGTGATGATTGCGGGAAAGGTTGCAGTGGTTTTGGGTTATGTAGTAATTGTTTAAGAGCTTTTGATAATTGAACTATGGGGCAATGTCAAGTGTTTTAGGCTTTGAAGTTTGAACTAATGTAGTAAATGTTTCATAGTAGATGTTTAATATTGATTATGGATTTATGGTTTCTAAGTTTCACATTTATTCAATGTATATGTGTTAGTATGGACCCAAAGAGACCCAAATGGGTAATGCTCAAAATATGAGGTCCAAATGGGTTTGACCTATACCCACACTTGATCCAAAATTGTTCACATTTTATTTAGGTCTATTTTGGGTTGACCCAAAAATTCATTGGTCAATAACTTTGGGTCAAAATACCGGGTGGGCTGGCCATTGCCATCCCTAATTGAGAGTGTTGTGAGGAAGAATGGATGAGAGGTATTAAGAGGGAGGTCCAAAACATCCATTTGTTTCTCACCATCACAAACAAAATCTGTAAAGCCAATTATAGCGTGCCATGTCATAAAATCACCATTATTATTGGCTATATACATGCCAGCTTTTATTGGTTACTACTGTTAGGGAAACAATCTGAATTTTAAGGCAAGATTCGGATTCCCACACATACTTAGCCTCTGAATTCAGCTCCATGACCGAAAAGTAAAACCAGCCTGCAAAGATTTCATCATGCCTGACGACCTATGACACGCTACGACACTAAAATCGCCAAATATATTAGTGACTTACCTCTGACACCACCAGCATCAAAATCACCAATATTATTGGCGATTTGCACTCTAACACCAGCAGGTAAATCGTCAATAGTAATGGCGATTTTATTTATGGTGAAATCAGAAGGGGGTCGTTTGGTATGAGATATCTCGAATAGCTAGCTATCTCGGATAGCTAGATATTAAAGGATATTGATATTGATGGGTTGTTTGGATCCTCTATTTATTAGAGAGATTTGTGTTAAATATAGATATTTCATTAAATCACTTGTTTGGTGTAACAATTAAGACGAGAGATTTTAACCAAAAGAGATTTTGAAATATCTCTATTGAGCTATTTACAAATATCACCTACTATCCCATATATTTTAAAATCTCACTCATTATCGACAATATTATCCCTATTAATTATTAAAATTTACGTATTCTGGGTATGTAAAATAACAACACGGTTCACTGGGAAATAATAAACCCTACACCATTTAGCTCCATTGAACCTTGTTCTACATCTGCTGCCGCCTAACCATTGCACGACATCCAAGGTAATACCAAGTGTTTTGCTTCATTCCTTTAGTTTATTCATTTGCTTTATTTGTTTAATGTACATGTATATATGGGATTTTGTACGATAGTGGTATTTTCAGATATCAAATGCTTTGATTCAACAGTTTAGCTTCCATCATCTCTAATTCGTAGCCACTGGTATAAAAAAAGTGCAAAGGAAGTATGAATACTTTTGTCTTGACTCTTGGTTAATGCAAATTGCCTAGTCCAGTACTTTATTATAAGCATCACCTCTTAATAAGGGTAATTTAGTATTTGTTATGTAGTCATTAAAAATCATCATTTACAAATCGCTATTAAGAAAATTGCATACAAACGATATATTGTTACAAATGAGTGATTTTCAAATATAGAGATTTAGTCAAATATCTCCATTTCTACCGTATGGGATCCAAACGACCCATGAGTAAAAATTGTTGTTTGGTACTAGATATTTGGTGAAAATAAACTTTGTTATGCAATTACTTAATTATCCTTTTTTCACAAAGCCACATCACCTCATTTCTTCTCAGCCTATTGCAATAACATGAACAAGATGCAATAAATCATTCTGAAAAAATGAACTTATCAACATTGAATTCTTCACTCTTCCATTATGTTGCAGTAGCTTAGCCATGATCAAATTAGAATGATGAAGCAACCAAATACCTAAAAATGAAACTTAACAGATACAAGAACATGGACCTGCACTCTCCATCTACAAATTAAAATCTGTCAACTTCATAATCTTCACGGTTGAGCAAGCCTCCAATTGGCACCATTACAGTTCTTTGGTAAGGATTATAGCTCCCAGTCACACTATTACCACCTCCAATTCCAACGAAATTGAGATGAAATTGGGATCATCGGCAAGTTCGAGCAAGCAATCGATTTGCTCTGTCCTCCATAATCAGCCAAATCGAAGACCAATCCGACTTACAAATGGAGCCAAATCTGTGAATCCAGTAGTGAAATCAGTGCCAATCGGTCACCTTCCGACGCCATTCTAACAAGAAGCATAAGACCGCCATCAATTCCTACGACAACATAAGACCACCATCAATTCCGACGACGGGAAGGAATGATATAGCGGGCCAGCTTTCTTTACTGCTTCCCCTGCTCCTGAATTTTTGTCGACGACGGGAAGCATAAGACTTGCTGCATTCCCACAAAAAAAAAGACTTGTTGCACTGTACCGAAAGATACATAGCAGCAAACAATCTCCACTTTCTCGATCTTCCTCCCACGAATCATTCCAGGGAAACCCGAATATCGCCTTCCTCTTCCTCGTGAGACGACTCCTCCCTCTCGATTTCTTCTAGAACTACTTCTTCAGAATCTGTGTTTGTTTCTCTTCCTATTCTGATCTACCTTTTCTCATCTTGCTTCTTCTCAATCTGGGTTCTGTTTTGCACGAACCAACAACTCGCTTCCATCAAAATCCAATCAAACGATGAGCTTCGAATAATCTTGAGTCTGATGCACGACGTTCGTGGCAAGAATGCGGAGAGAAAAAGTGAAGAGTTTGGCTGTGATGGAAAAGTAGATGGGAAAGAAGGAGATGTGGGTCCAATGGCAATGTAAATGTCATGAAAGTTTGAGGGTAAACTTGGTATTGAAAATGATATTGGATGGTTGCCAAGATTTAGGTGAATATGTTCGGGGTGTTACGGTGATATTTCGAATAGCTAGCTATTGGGTACTATTAATATCAATATCACCCATACCAAACAATCCCCAGGTATGACGTGGATGAGAAATTGTCATTAACTACGGCGATAAAAGAAGATCGTCATTATGTTTGGCGACATGTGTGCCCAGTCAGCAAAAGTAAGCCTAGAATGGGAATTGACCGAAGCACAACCCTATTTTGGGAATAACCTCATTTGTGCAAAAAAAATCTAGCAAATACTTTTCTTTTATAAATAGTTTTTTCTAAACTTGTTAAAGAAATTGTTAGAGACCCATCCCCTATTTTCCCCCTTAATTCTCACCATTAGATCATTTTTTGTCCATCCAATGGCTGTTGGTATCTCACTCTCTCTCTCTCATAAGCATAGCACAATTGAAGAATAACATCTCAAATTTGAAGAAGAGAGAACAAGTAGAAATTCAAGTTTGTATTGAAATTGGGATTAGCGTTTGACTTGTCTGAATTTTGGAAGATGTTTCTGCTCGTGAAGAGAGGGATAATCATGAGGAAGGTAAAATGCCTTTTTGGCAATTTCTAGTTTGTATTATTAGAGTTGGAAGACAATAGCAAAAACAATGTCATTTTGTTATTTTTCTGTCTTCAACCTATTGAGTCAACAAAATTTGGATGCAAAAATGAAACAATGAAACGAGAAGAAGAAATAAGTGGTGGTAAAAAAAATATCCATGTATACTAATGACAGCAAAAGCCAAAAACCAGCTAGCTAGCTAGGTACAATTAATCTCATGCTAAAGAAAAGACCAGAATATCAAAAAGCAAATCAAATCCCCAAAGAAAGCATTAGCACTTCTTCACCCCGGTATACAGTAAGTATACAGTCTTCTTTCTGTCTGTCTTCCTGTACACCCTAAAAAAACAAACATTGAACACTCACTCTCCCAAATCTTCCAAACTAACTCTACTATAGCAGGAATTCTGCTGATGAATCAAGATCTGCAAGAATGTCAAATGGTCTCTTCCGCAAGCTATCCTTGAGGATTGTGATCTCACCTTCTTTCACAAGTACTTCTTCCTCAAGAGACTCTAGCTTCTTCTTCAACAAACCTACCTCTGAGTTCAACATCATGTTCTTCTCATTGTACTGCTTCACTTCCTCCCACATCATGTCTCTCTCCTGCGTTACTTTCTGCACTATCCCCTTTGTCACCGAATCCTCCTTCATTGATTCTTGGAGATCATGTTCATGCTTACTTATGCTTTCATCCTTCTTACACATCTACAATCAACACATACTCAAAATCAATCTCAGTTATTTGGATTAGAATCTTAGTTTGACCAATTTTCAATTTTCAAACATTAACATTCATTACCTGGATCTCTAAATCTTTTAACTTGTGGGTGACGCGAGAGAGGTTGTCCAGAGCATTTTGGACTTCATACCGTAGGATGTCATTGCCTCTCACAGCTGCTGCTATCTCAACTTGCAACTGCTCAACTTCAAACTCTTTAGCATAAAGCTTCTCTTTTAGCAGACTTGTCAATAGCACCTCCGCTTTTAGTTCCCACTTCACTCTATCCTGAAGGGACCAAAAACAAAAGAAAACCTTAACTCTGTGTTTGCAAATTCTTGTTAATCAAAGACAAATTAAGAAGCTTCAGTCACACGTTCAACTGTAGCTTACCTCTGATGTTAGATTATTTATCTTGTCAATAGTATCATCACCAGTAAGAGTCTGAGACTGACACATTGGAGCAGCAACAACATTTGACTTTTCCTGCAATAAAGATGAAACTGACTGCAAACTCCTCGTTAGGCTCTCAAGTCCACGCCTAATGCCCTCAACTTTTACATCTGCTTCAACAAATAAATGCCCATCTAAACCATTTCTGATGAATTCCATGTGATGTGCTGTTTCTAGACATTCCCCAGCATTTCCTTTCATTTGCTCCAACAACTTGGAGCATAATTTGGTGCTGTCATTCAGCAAAGATAATCCCTGGTTTTGGAGGAAAGACAGACGGGTCCACATCTCTTGATCTAGTTTCAGAGTGAAAGCATTAATCTCATTCCCATCCCCCTTCAATCGATTTAGCAGATTCATATTCTCATGTCGAAGAGAATCAACTTCATATCTTTTAGTTTCGACCTCCTTTCTAAGTGACAATTCTACTCCAGTTAACCTCATTAGTTCCATACGCAACTTTGTTATGTGCTTATCAAGTGAATCCAGTGATTGCTCCATTTCAGCACCAAATTCATCCCGCAATCCAATAATTGTCTTCTCCTGTTCACTGCAGGTCCGCAACAGCCTAGTAATTGACTTTTGTGACTCCTTAGACTCCTTGTCCCTTGCTTCAAAGTTTCTCCTGAGACAATTCAGATCCTGTTTAGTTGCTCTGTAATTCTCCTGCAGTTCAGACAAATTTTGTTGCAACTGCTCATTTTCCTGGGTCAACTCCTGCACACTTGAAGTCAGCTGTCTAACTTGTTGCTCTGAATACGTCAACACAGATTTACTTTCCATCTCTCTTTGAGTGAAGCCAGAGAGTTCCCTCTGGAGCGAGACATTCTGTTCTGCGAGCTCTCTGACCCTCTCACGCAGTCTGTGCTCCTCTAACTGGTACTTCTCAAGTTTTGATGCCCAATCATTTGACCTCCTGTCTAACTCTTTCTCCAATGCTGACTGCAGTTCATTCTTCTCCTTCTCAAATCTTAGACACTTCGACTCTTGTTCTATCTTTGCCAATCTAAGTTCTTCCTTGGCAGAATCCCTCTCCGCAATTCGAGACTTCAGAAGCCCTGAGATCTCAATCGCCATACTTACCCTGTCCTCCATTAGGTTCCTCACAAAGTGGACAAATGACGGAGTATCAAACCCAAAATCTTGGAGAAAGCTTTCCTGTTCAAGTTCTTCAGACAGAACCACAACCCTCTCCTCGGCTTCTTTTGATCTTCTTTCCAGTTCCAAATCAACTGGATTCTCAGCTTTCACAGATTTTATATCCTTGAAATCGTCTCCTCCAAAAACATCTCGCCCCTGGTGTCCAACGAGATTGTCTTCATGATATCTGTTAACAGTATCACACGACTCTCCCAAAGAAGAGATTTTCTGGTCCGGAACATCTGAATTTGTGTCAAAACATCTTCTTAGAGATCCATCATAAACATCTTCAATTGTGATTGGAATATCACAATCAACCTCCTTCGAATTGGATTTAGGGAAACCGTGAGTTAGGGAAAGTCTCTCAATAACATTCTTTGCAAGTCTCCTAGGAGATCCATGACCATACTCATTCTCCATCCAATCACTTGAAGAGAAACGGGAGTGAGCACGTTTAGATTCCCTAAATGAGTGACATGGTGAAGTAGGGGTAGTGTATTGAGCTCGAGGTGGAAGTCTCCCACCCGGATTACCACCCCCAGTAACGTATCTCTGAGAAGAAATTTTGGAGGGTCTCCCTCTTTCTTCTTGTTCCTCCCCATCTATATAGCGATCCAAGACCTTAGTTGAAGCATTACTGGATGAAGAACTCCCAGAACGATCTTGATAAAGATTGGAAGAACCAGAAGTATGCCTCTGCAGTCCATGCACTTCAAGTTGCTCTGATTTAACTTGCCTTGGAGGAGTAGGAGCACGTCTGCTGCTACTGGTAGACGAAAAGAAATAACCACCACATGAGTTTCACAGGAAATTTCAAAGAAGCATAGACATGTCCACTCTAAAGAAAACTAGGAAAGAAAGGTAATGGTAAGCTGTTAAATAATGATGAGGCCTCACCGTGAAGAATAAGTGCTAGGAGATTTACTACGTTCAACTGGAAAGGATAAGTTTGACTGCCCACTGTCATCGACTAGAAATGCAGCAGATGATGAATAAGAGCGACTTTTTCGAAGAGTGGGATTGGAACTTGGACTTTGGCTACTATGAACTTGCTTTCTTGACTTGGAGAACAAACCCTTAGGACTTATGAAACTGTTCAAGGACTTGTCAGCACTTTGATCACTTAGCTCACTCCGTGGTCGGTGCTCGTTCCATGAAGGTGGAGAGCCGGGATTGCTGGTTCCAGAGTTGGAAGTGCGGAAAGAGAATAGCTTCTTCATCTATATACAAATTCCAATGAAAGTGAGTGATGCAACGCAGGAGCAGCTGCAATCACATAGTAGACAAATGTTTCAAGCATAAATGAAACTCTGGCAACATTTGACAAACAGCTCATAAATACAAAAGCAGCGCGGAGCAATGAAAAACAAAACAATAAAAAGGTTAAAAAGAAGATGATAAAGGCAGCAGGTGGATAGCTGATGGCTCCCTTGGTCTGAGCCAGAAAACCCTAGAACCAGTTAGTGATACATAAATCAGCGCACCATGAGAATGAATTCAGGGGAAAAAGTTGATCAGATTGGTACAGAATCATCAGTAAAACATAATATTCGATTAATAGATTGCAGCTATTGTTGAAAAAACACAAAATCAAACAATACCTAGTTTGGTTAAGAAGAAAATAAAGGAAAAGAAGAAGTGAGGCACAGTATAAAGTCGAGAAGAGAAACAGCAAAACAGTAAGGAAGATATTCATTTACAGAAAGAAGGAAAAGAAAACGTTTGGCGAACCTGAGCTTAGCAGCCTCTGTCTTGGTTGCAACCCAAGGGATGCAGGGAATACTGAATTAATTGGTTTCTACAAGGGGAGAAGAGAAGAGAAGAGAAGAATTAAAAAAAAATAAAATGAAATAAATGCAGTATTAAGAAGAATAGAAAGAATTGAATGAGTTGCCCTTTCCAGTACCAAGTCAAATCCAAGAGAAAGAAAAGAGCATTTCAAAATGACCAGTGTGTCACAATCCAGAGATAGATAGAGAGAAGGGAGCGTTTGGATGTTTTTGCTTTTGAATTTAATAATTGACACTTTGACAGTGAGAGAGCGCGGCAAGCATATTATTATCTTCTGCCTCCCTCAAACAGTCCTCACTAGTATAATAACGGTAAAGGACTACATTTCTGATTATTATATTATTATTATTATTATTATTATTATTATTATTATATTAAAAGTAGGGCTGATGCTGCTCATGCGTTGATCCCGGGTGCTCCTGGGATTTTTTTCGGTGACAAAGTCCTTACTTTGTCACCTGTACAAAGTTTAATCTCCACCATTGATCCATCCTAACTACCTAATTAGTTATTACATCTAATTAAATAATCTATTAAAATTCCCCCACTTCCCTTGTTATTTAACCGCTGGATATGCAAAGAATTTCCCTAATTTAATGTTTAATTATTAATTTTAATATTTTCTAAATATCTCATCCTTAAAATATGCAACAAATTATTTTCTTACTTATTTAACTAATCCTTATCTTCTTCTTCACCAAAGTAGCAGCCACCACCATTGTTGATATAGTTTTTGTTTTGTAATGGATTTACCCGGTTCGAGTTCCCAAGTCAACCAACCTTCGAGTTCACAAAAGCTTAACTTTCATTTTTTTCAACGTTAGTCACACTCACCATTTAAATTTGACCCCAAGTTCAAGTTTGAGTTTTGTAATGGATGAACCTGGTTCGAGTTCCCAAGTCAAAAAACCTTCTTCCGCACCTCTGTTTGATCTAAATAATTCACCGAGTGATCATTCCCCCGATGTTGATGCTATATTTGAACGCTTTTTCGAGCTGTAAAAAGCCATGAAGAACTCAAAGCAGTAGGGAAGAATGCTTTATGGTTTTCCTTAGTTGATAGTCATTATTCTTATTTCTAGCTTCTGCTTCAATAAGTGTAGAAAGAAACTTATGAACTGTTCTTAATGGTTTGTAATTGTGGCTAATACGAAAATGGAACTTATTATTAATGCAAATGGGTTACATACACAGTAATCTGCCATTGTTGGTCGATAGTTGCAGAGAGAAAGGTCAAATCTTTACAATCTCCAACAAAGAAGAGTAAAGCTCATCAGGCTTACAGAGCATTACCATATGATCAGCTTCTGGAATGTATTTCACCTCATCAGTTGCACTGTTTTGAATGAACCATTCTTGAATCTCTTTCGTCAGAAGTTGATCCTCTTCTGCAACAACATAAACTCTCTTTACTGAACCAAATCTCTCCTTCAGATGCAAAAAATCACCCCTCCAAAAACCCTGTAAAACAAAATCACAACATCATCATTCAGTAAGCAATATAATTAAACAATAAACTAGTACTGCCATTATACTAGTACTGTATCCATAATTCATCACATACTATTACAAGACAGCTACTAGTACAGGACAGCTACTAGTACTAATGCAGAGAGTCCCAACAACAAAAAATGCAGATGGTCTAACAAGGTGCACAAAAAACACATACTAGAAACGAGCCA
The DNA here is from genome assembly GCA_034768395.1 of Linum lewisii. Lineage (NCBI taxonomy): Eukaryota > Viridiplantae > Streptophyta > Magnoliopsida > Malpighiales > Linaceae > Linum > Linum lewisii. The sequence goes on from CM068297.1 coordinate 49,268,645, forward strand.
CACAATTCATGACCTATGCTACTCCTAAAAACCAAAAACAAAACAGAAACACTGGGAAAAAAGGGTCTTACTTGGATTGCAAAGTCGATAGGAAGAGAAGAGCTCTGTAATCCGAATTTCCTGCATTAAGAACTCAATTAGTATTCTAGGTAACACTAAGACCAAACTACATGAACTAATTATTTTTAGGTAACAGTGCCAACAAGAGTACCAAATTAAAAATAAGCAGCAAACAACATAGCCTTGTACAAGTGATAATTTGGTTCCCCTCACTTGCTGTGTAATACACTATCCTCTCACATCATAGATCATTTGGAATGTAGCACTAACCGAAATTATCCACTAACCATAGCGTCAATTTAAAGCAATTACACAATGCTAAATGCTACACAAGTTCTCTCATCAATTTAAAACAGACCATGATGTGAAATGGATCTAAAGAAAAGGAAGTTCAATGATTCAAGCATACTAGTACTACGAGCATACAAGTATTCTATATCTACATGTATTCATGACCCAAACCGTATTCCAATTCCACAAAACCTATGCAACAATAACCTGCAACTGCACTTACTAACCCCAATGACAAAAACCAGTACATACATATGAGTCGCACGGTTCAAACCAAAACATACGAACACACATTGAACTGCTGCCTATTAACCTACATCTCCAACGAATTTCAATGTCACATTGAAAAATCAAGTAAGTTTTTAGCAAAACTATCTCTTTAGAAAACGTAATCAAACATAGTAGTACTGCTAGGGTATAAGTATTTTATATCTACATGTATTGATTCATGATATTCATTCAACACATTCCATAAACGAACAAAAAACCACCACAATCATTGAAAAAAACGGTGACTGACCTGGATTGCAGAACTGAAAGCAAGAAAAAAGAGCTTTGCAATCAGAGATCCCTGTATCTTTCTTCTTCATTAATTGAATCAGAGCTTGGCCGTGGCTGTTTTCAGTAGGAGAAGTCAGGGATAGAGGCTGCAAATCCCACTTCACTAACATGCAAGGGAGAAAACAAAACTAGTATTAATCACATACCTGTATATTACAGTTACTAGTACTATAGGATGGAACGGCGGCCATGCCCTAGGTTTAAACTTACCGGCTGCGAGAGGAAGATTGAGACCGTCGGCGCCGTGAAGTGCAAAAAGCAGGGAAAGAGCACCGTAAGACAATCTGGAGAAAGAGCAGGGGAAAGAGCAACCTCAAGTTGCCGCCGGGAGACAATGATGGCAGGGGAAAGATAAGGGGAAAGAGCAGCCGAAGACAACCGCCGAACCGGAGAAACCGCGGCACCGGAGCCAGACGCTGCATCGGAGCCAGACACTGCACCGGAGATAGCCGCCGGATCGGAAGTAGCCCGACGTCGGAGGGAGATTACCGTCGGGAGAGGAGTTGTCGTCCGGGATAGAGAGGCCGATTTGCCTGATGAGGTTCAGAGGAGTGGGGTGTAGCGAGATTACCTAGGTATAGTGGGGACGGCTGGTAAAAAATAAAAAATAAAACCAGTAATTTCGCCCCTTATTTATTAGTAATTTTTGTCCATTAGATCTAATTGAGGAGATCTGATGGCTGTGAGCTAACTTTGTATGAGATACAAAGGTTCTCCTTTGTCACCCACCGCGCTCCGGGGTGCTCCTGCATTTCAGCCTCTTACTTTTCTCTTTCTAATCCTAGGCTTATAAGGCTCCCTTCAACCGTTTGGGCAAAATAGCAATTTAGTGCTTAAAACCATCCTCCTGCCCAATAGGTAAAATAACAACTTGCTAAAAATTAGATGGTTAAATGGCTAAATAACAAAGAATATGCATATTGGCTATATGCATATGCAAAAGTGACCCCACCACTAAATGAATAAAACAAATGGAAAATGCATATGATCATTATTATTTGTCCATCTTTAATTGTTCTTCTATAGGATTTAAAGTGAGTTTCGATCCACTGAACAATTATTTGCGATGGAGACATAGGGGTTGAGCAAGACAGTGATACTTTTTGGAGTAGGATCAAGACGACGTACAAGGAATTTGGTCATCCTACCGAACGCACTCAAGGCTGAATGGTGTCCCGATTTCAGGCTATAGGGAAAGCTTGCAGCTCATGGAAAGGGGCACTGAGAAAGGCCAACGAGCAACGATCAAGTGGCCAATCCAACGATGATGTCGTAAGTCCCCTTCTAAATGTGAAGTTTGGGTCATGTGTTTCTCTTTGAAATGTGAAGTTATCTTTACAGCTCATTTTATTCGTTTCATTTCCTCGTAGACTAAAATAGCACATGAAATTTACAAGTTCGAGAAAAATAACAAACCCTTTAAGGATAGCCGTTGTTGGCTCATCCTCTCACGCTGCCCAAAATGGCACCCCGATCCGACCCTCACCGTGACACCTATGCGGCCAGTGGGTCCCCACTCGAGCTCTTTCGTCCATGTCGACAACACCCCAAGTCCTACCCTCGATCGAATAATCATGAACAACCATAAAAAATTTAAACAAAAAAAAAATTTAATTTGGTATTCATAAGTTAGATTTATCAAAACCAACACATAAAATTATATTAGTTGCTATATTTAGGGTTGGAGTAATTGTTGTTTTCGAGATGGCTAAATGTGCAAATAGGGGTTTAGTCATTGTTATTTTGCCCAAAGGGCTGAAGTTAGCCTAATCAAGAGCTGAATTTTCTGCTCTCGCCTTGGGTTGGTTACCTAAATAGTCACTGAATTATGTACAAATAATATGTTAGTCATTGAATTCAGAAAAATTACATAGCCATTACCGAACTTAAGCCCATTATCCCAGCAGTCACTAACGTATACGGACATCCAAAAGTTCGTTTAGTTTGCTTACGTGGCGATGACAAGTTAATTGCCACGTTATTTAAAGTTGTCACCTCAGATTCTATCTACCTAAAACTAGCTTTTGTACCTACCGCACTATGGGCGGTGCTGTTTCACCCGTTTGTTTGATCATAATAAGAACAAAAAAAATCAAATACAATTAATTATTATTTTTTATTCTTAAATTTCTAGTCATTGTATTATTACTAACAATTTCAACATAAAATATTATATTATTACTCACAATTTCAACTAGGGGTGGGAATCGGTTAATTCCTAAAAAGTTTTTTAGTCTTTTCTCTAGTTTTGCCACGCTCTGATACCAATTATTTTTTGCGCAAATTTCTTCAAGCGAAAGTATACCAATTTTGACCCTAATCCAATTTATCTTATTGTTCATACTTTCCGACAAAATTTTATTCAAGTTTAATTTCATGTTCTTCCAACCTCTTTTATTTGACTTTTCTAGTAAAATACAAAATGATTCCTTTCATTATGATATATATAATAATACATATCACTATCTTCCTATTAACTTTTTCTACGCTTTGATCTTTATAAAATACTTTAAGACTTGATTTATAAGTTTTATACTTATTTTTCTTTTTATCTCTTTTTCCTTTCCTAATACTACGAATCGGTCTTCTAGCCATTTTTTATTCTAATGGATTTTCGCTATATAGACCTATAGAATTTTTCTCGATTAACTCGATCAGATCCGTCATTAATTGATCTTCTCGAATATATTGAAATTTTGTTTCTGGCATCTCTCTTAATTCTTTATTTTCGTTATTTATGTAGTCTTTATATTCTAAAAGTTCTTTCTTAATATCTAGCCAGGATTCTGGGCTACTCCTTATTCTAGTGTCTATTTTACAAATGAGTTTGTCAAAATAATAGATTATTTTATTTAAATCGTTATCCATTTTTATATTTTATTACTTAAATCGGTAATCATTTGTTTCAATGTTTCTATTTCACTGCTATCCTGATTCTGATGGATTATCATAATATTTTTTATATCTTCTTCTTGACTCTGGTTTTATAATTCTTTTGGTTGGAATCTTTCTGATTGGGTTAATCTTTCTATTTGGTTTATCTTCCTAGGATCGTGTTGAATAGATCTTCTACTAGGTTCTGCCTTTACTATTTTTAATGGTGTTTCTAAACGAATTATTGGTCTAAACAAGTCCTCAATAGTGATGACTTCTTTGTCTTTAAATGTTAAACTATGGTGACTATTTGTTAGGGCGTAATTTATTTGGTAAGTTACTGAAAATGGTTTACTATTTTCTTTCATAAGATCGTCTCTTTTTAATTCATATTTTATAATTATAGATGAATCTAGGTTTTCATCTGTTAAGCTTAGTCCTTGTTGTAGATTTATGTCAAATTTAATTATTCCATAACTTAGATTTCCTGATCCTTTAGCGATGATACTTTCTTCCTGGTTTATGATTCTATCGTCTCTGATTTCTAATTCTATGGGAGCGTTGATCCCTAGTTTCATGGTGGACTTAATTATAATTTGAATTGTACTAATATGTATATAAGCTATTTTTGCCCGTTCTTCTGTTTTTAATTTACTTAATCTTTTCCTAATTTGTTCTTTATTGATAATTTGTACTAGGAAATTTCCGTTTGCTTGGTTAAACGGAATTGCTACTTCTCCTATCATCTTACCGTATTTTATTATATTATCTCTATTAAAAAGCTTTGATAAAAAAGATTTTGTTACAAAGTTTTGTGTTTCTGATAATGTAAAATCCGTTCTCTCTTTTATCTTCTTGACATCTATTAGACCGTCTAGAAAATAATTATCCTCTTTTTGTCTTTGAATATAATCAAACATATCATCGTTGTTTTCTGTCATTTAAAAAGTAGTTTTTTGTACTTAAGAACTTTATACCTGAATGGATCTTGTACTGATTGCTCTTGGATTGCCTCTTCGTCTGATCTTCGTGCTTTCTTATGTGGTTGATTTGTATGTGGTTGGTGATTTTTTATTGTTTGGTGGTTTGTATGTTGCGTTGTAAGACTCCAGGAACAGAGTTCCAATCTTACACTTGGCCTCCAGAACTTTAAAAGCTCAAGCCAACGAGAGAGTTTGTAAGAGACTTTCCTTTGCTCTAAAACTGCTATGTCTTATTTATGGGTTACATTTCCTCCTTTTATAGATGGAAGTTAGACGCATATTGCGTCATTGATTACATAAGAACGCATAAAGGAAAGGAAAATGACAAAAAGACAAAGACAAAAGATACATTATCTATCTTGCACAACTTTATTTTCGGGTAAGTTGGCCACCCCTTTCTTTTTCTTCTTTTACTCCATTTTTCTTCTGATGATGGTGACTCCCACTATGTTTTGTTTGTCACGGGAGGGGGTACTGCTGCTGATTTTTGTTACTTGTTGTTTTCCTCACTGCTTTCTCCGCACCACTCACAGAAGTGGTCTTCATAGTTAATTAATAATTTGCATAATTGTTTCTTTATTGGTATTGGTAATACCATGAGGGTTCCACTTATTTCAGTGAAATCCTTCGTCATTCTGTTGATTACTTCAAATTCTTCAGCAATTAACTTTGTTCTTGATCTGCTGATAATAATGATGTCCGTGCTACTGTAGTTAACTTTTGTTGGATTTTCTGGTTCAATGTTGGTTAATGCTCTGCATACTGCGAATAATCCTTTAACCAGATGATCTGGTTTTCGCTCATAGTCCTTAAGATTATCCCTGGATGGATAATCATTGTTTGATACTCCCATTATGATTACTGCCTTTGTTCCCAATAGAAGTTTTTCTTCCTCATTAAAAATTGGGTAGCTGCTGGTATATTTGAGGAAGATTTCTCTTCCCATTTGCAAATGCTTCCAGGTACCTTCAAATGATGAACTTCATCTTTTGAGGATAATACTCAAATATCTTCATGGTAGTTGTATAAATGGTATCTATAAGACCATACTGATGTAGGTCAAATAGTAATTCTGGTGTTGATTCTTCGGTAACCACAGCCTTTGGTCCTCCTTCGTTGACAAGATAAAACCCCATCGTTGTATTTTGCTCCAATTTGTCCTCATAATTTACTATCATATTCCAATTGGTCATGAACCCTTGGAATGTTGGTTTTCTTGCCTCTTCTTTTTCCTGAGTTGTTGGTATGCTTTTGACAGTTGGTATCTTCATTACCATTTTTTGTTGTACTTGTGGTCCTGATGGCCCTTTCAAGGCCATTGCCTTGTATGATTGTTGGAGAGCTAGTTCTGCTTCTTCCTTTGTTTTGTAAGATTGATGCTGAACCGGCTTTCCCATAATATGTTGAGACGCGATTGCCCAGTTGTTGTATAATCCTCTGAATGGTCTGTTAAAGATAACGTACCATTTACTATTTTTCCTCTCATCTTCTTCATATATTTCTTTTTCTTTTTCTTCCTGTTCCATCATGTTTGCCCATCTTGTGGTTTTGCTGCTTGAAGCTTGTGTTTGTTGTTGTTGCTGAATTTCTTCAGGATTTTTCTTTAGTTGTTGTTGAAGGATGTTGATGGTGTTTTTTAGTTCCTCTATCTCCCCCCTATAGAGAAGGACTTGTGATTCGAGCGCCTGTTGTCGCTCCATTTTTTGCATCAGCTGGTTTGTTAGTGCTTTGATTATTCCTTCCATTCCCTCGTCAATGTATCTGTGAATGGATTATTGTTGGATTTGATGTATTTCAAATAAGGATTGTAGTAGTGGAGTTGTTGTTGCCACCAGATTAATCGTCCTTTGTTGAAGTCTGCTTGTAATTTGTACCTCCAAAAACCTGTTACATATTTAGAATCGGTTTGAAGCTCAAACCTTGTTGATAATAATTCTAGCTTCCATTTTTTCAATGTTCTGAGACATGCCAATGTCTCTAATTCATGTATTGGATAATTCTGTTCAGTAGTGGTAAATGTTCCAGAAATATATTTGCATAATTTCTTAGAATATTTATCACTATTAAACGGAATTGATGATACTCGAGAATCCGAAGATTCGATAATTATGTTCGAAGACTGATAGTCTGTAGGCTTTTCGCCAGAGATATTAACCTCATTTTGCTTAATGATATTACCAAAATTGTTCATTTGTAATAATTCTTTGCCATTTTGAATGGCTAGCATACATCCGGCCCATGTATCTTTTGAGGCATCGGTCTGAATTATTAAAAAGTCTTTTTTCACATGGATTATATAGTTTTGGTAAATACTTACATTTTTCTTTCATTAATAAAACTATTTTTGTATCCTGATCATTCCATGACCAGGGTGTTTTTTCAGAAATCTTTTTCTGTAAATGCTTTCTTTCTTTTGCAAGATCCTTAAGAAATCCCTGTTCACTTATATAATTCAAACAACCAAGAAATCGTTGAATCTGTTTCCTGTTTTCGAGTTGATTAGGAAATTTATCAATTTTTTCTTTAGTATTGGGTGATAATTCAATTTCACCGAAATTGTTTATTTTCATACCGAGATACTCAATTTCTTTCTGAATGAGTTTTGATTTCTTTTTTGAAATAATTAATCCTTTTTCTTTAATTCGATTTAAAACTGTTAAAAGTTTTTCACAATGATCTTCTTTAGTTTGATTAGTAAAAATAATTATATCATCAATATAAGCAAGACAAAAATCTTGTAATCCTTCTAAGTTATGATCCATAAAACGTTGATAAATTGTTGGCGCTTGTTTTAATCCAAAAGGTAAAACATTCCATTCATAATGTTTCTGAGGTGGACAAGAAAATGCTGTTAATGGTTTTGTATTTTCATGCAATCTTAACTGCCAATATCCTGATTTAGCATCTAGACTACTAAACCATGTTTTTCCTTTAAGTCTTTCTAAGATGTAATCTTTTCGTGGTAACTTATAACTATCTCCAATAGTGTTTTCATTCAGTTTTTTATAATTAATGACCATACGTCTTTTTCCTCTTTTTATTTCATTATTATTTTCTACGTAAAATACGGAAAATATCCATAAAGGTCCTTTTCCTATGGCTAGTAACCATAGTGCACCTGCATTTTACGTAGAAAATAATAATGAAATAAAAAGAGGAAAAAAACGTATGGTCATTAATTATAAAAAACTGAATGAAAACACTATTGGAGATAGTTATAAGTTACCACGAAAAGATTACATCTTAGAAAGACTTAAAGGAAAAACATGGTTTAGTAGTCTAGATGTTAAATCAGGATATTGGCAGTTAAGATTGCATGAAAATACAAAACCATTAACAACATTTTCTTGTCCACCTCAGAAACATTATGAATGGAATGTTTTACCTTTTGGATTAAAACAAGCGCCAGCAATTTATCAACGTTTTATGGATCATAACTTAGAAGGATTACAAGATTTTTGTCTTGCTTATATTGATGATATAATTATTTTTACTAATCAAACTAAAGAAGATCATTGTGAAAAACTTTTAACAGTTTTAAATCGAATTAAAGAAAAAGGATTAATTATTTCAAAAAAGAAATCAAAACTCATTCAAAAAGAAAATGAGTATCTCGGTATGAAAATAAACAATTTCGGTGAAATTGAATTATCACCCAATACTAAAGAAAAAATTGATAAATTTTCTAATCAACTCAAAAACAGGAAACATATTCAACGATTTCTTGGTTGTTTGAATTATATAAGTGAACAGAGATTTCTTAAGGATCTTGCAAAAGAAAGAAAGCATTTACAGAAAAAGATTTCTGAAAAAACACCATGGTCATGAAATGATCAGGATACAAAAATAGTTTTATTAATGAAAGAAAAATGTCAGTATTTACCAAAACTATATAATCCATGTGAAAAAGACTTGTTAATAATTCAGACCGATGCGTCAAAAGATACATGGGCCGAATGTATGCTAGCTATTCAAAATGGCAAAGAATTATTACAAATGGACAATTTTGGTAATATCATTAAGCAAAATGAGGTTAATATCTCTGGCGAAAAGCCTACAGACTATCAGTCTTCGAACGGAATTATTGATTCTTCGGATTCTCGAGTATCATCAATTCTGTTTAATAGTGATAAATATTCTAAGAAATTATGCAAATATATTTCTGGAACATTTACCACTACTGAACAGAATTATCCAATACATGAATTAGAGACATTGGCCTGTCTCAGAATATTGAAAAAAATGGAAGCTAGAATTATTATCAACAAGGTTTGAGCTTCAAACCGATTCTAAATATGTAACAGGTTTTTGGAGGTACAAATTACAAGCAGACTTCAACAAAGGACGATTAATCCGGTGGCAACAACAACTCCACTACTACAATCCTTATTTGAAATACATCAAATCCAGCAACAATCCATTCACAGATACATTGACGAGAGAATGGAAGGAATAATCAAAGCACTGACAAACCACCTGATGCAAAAAATGGAGCGACAACAGGCGCTCGAATCACAAGTCCTTCTCTGTAGGGGGAGGTAGAGGAACTAAAAAACACCATCAACATCCTTCAACAACAACTAAAGAAAAATCCTGAAGAAATTCAGCAACAACAACAAACACAAGCTTCAAGCAGCAAAACCACAAGATGGGCAAACATGATGGAACAGGAAGAAAAAGGAAAAGAAACATATGAAGAAGATGAGAGGAAAAATAGTAAATGGTACGTTATCTTTAACGGACCATTCAGAGGATTATACAACAACTGGGCAATCGCGTCTCAACATATTATGGGAAAGCCGGTTCAGCATCAATCTTACAAAACAAAGGAAGAAGCAGAACTAGCTCTCCAACAATCATACAAGGCAATGGCCTTGAAAGGGCCATCAGGACCACAAGTACAACAAAAAATGGTAATGAAGATACCAACTGTCAAAAGCATACCAACAACTCAGGAAAAAGAAGAGGCAAGAAAACCAACATTCCAAGGGTTCATGACCCATTGGATATGATAGTAAATTATGAGGACAAATTGGAGCAAAATACAACGATGGGGTTTTATCCTGTCAACAAAGGAGGACCAAAGGCTGTGGTTACCGAAGAATCAACACCATAATTACTATTTGACCTACATCAGTATGGTCTTATAGATACCATTTATACAACTACCATGAAGATATTTGAGTATTATCCTCAAAAGATGAAGTTCATCATTCGAAGGTACCTGGAAGCATTTGCAAAGGGAAGAGAAATCTTCCTCAAATATACCAGCAGCTACCCAATTTTTAATGAGGAAGAAAAACTTATATTGGGAACAAAGGCGGTAATCCTAATAGGAGTATCAAACAATGATTATCCATCCAGGGATAATCTTAAGGACTATGAGCGAAAACCAGATCATCTAGTTAAAGGATTATTCGCAGTATGCAGAGCATTAACCATCATTGAACCAGAAAATCCAACAAAAGTTAACTACAGTAGCACGGACATCATTATTATCAACATATCAAGAACAAAGTTAATAGCTGAAGAATTTGAAGTAATCAATAGAATGACGAAGGATTTCACTGAAATAAGTGGAACCCTCATGGTATTACCAATACCAATAAAGAAACAATTATGCAAATTATTAATTAACTATGAAGACCACTTCTGTGAGTGGTGCGGAGAAAGCAGTGAGGAAAACAACAAGTAACAAAAATCGGCAGCAGTACCCCCTCCCGTGACAAACAAAACATAGTGGGAGTCACCATCATCAGAAGAAAAACAGAGTAAAAGAAGAAAAAGAAAGGGGTGGCCAACTTCCCCGAAAATAAAGTTGTGCAAGATAGATAATGTATCTTTTGTCTTTGTCTTTTTGTCATTTTCCTTTCCTTTATGCGTTCTTATGTAATCAATGACGCAATATGCGTCTAACTTCTATCTATAAAAGGAGGAAATGTAACCCATAAATAAGACAGAGCAGTTTTAGAGTAAAGGAAAGTCTCTTACAAACTCTCTCGTTGGCTTGAGCTTTTAAAGTTCTGGAGGCCAAGTGTAAGATTGGAACTCTGTTCCTGGAGTCTTACAACGCAACATTCAAACCACCAAACAATAAAAAATCACCAACCACATACAAATCAACCACATAAGAAAGCACGAAGATCAGACGAAGAGGCAATCCAAGAGCAATCAGTACAAGATCCATTCAGGTATAAAGTTCTTAAGTACAAAAACTACTTTTTAAATGACAGAAAACAACGATGATATGTTTGATTATATTCAAAGACAAGAAGAGGATAATTATTTTCTAGACGGTCTAATAGATGTCAAGAAGATAAAAGAGAGAACGGATTTTACATTATCAGAAACACAAAACTTTGTAACAAAATCTTTTTTATCAAAGCTTTTTAATAGAGATAATATAATAAAATACGGTAAGATGATAGGAGAAGTAGCAATTCCGTTTAACCAAGCAAACGGAAATTTCCTAGTACAAATTATCAATAAAGAACAAATTAGGAAAAGATTAAGTAAATTAAAAACAGAAGAACGGGCAAAAATAGCTTATATACATATTAGTACAATTCAAATTATAATTAAGTCCACCATGAAACTAGGGATCAACGCTCCCATAGAATTAGAAATCAGAGACGATAGAATCATAAACCAGGAAGAAAGTATCATCGCTAAAGGATCAGGAAATCTAAGTTATGGAATAATAAAATTTGACATAAATCTACAAACAGATGAAAACCTAGATTCATCTATAATTATAAAATATGAATTAAAAAGAGACGATCTTATGAAAGAAAATAGTAAACCATTTTCAGTAACTTACCAAATAAATTACGCCCTAACAAATAGTCACCATAGTTTAACATTTAAAGACAAAGAAGTCATCACTATTGAGGACTTTTTTAGACCAATAATTCATTTAGAAACACCATTAAAAATAGTAAAGGCAGAACCTAGCAGAAGATCTATTCAACACGATCCTAGGAAGATAAACCAAATAGAAAGAACCCAATCAGAAAGATTCCAACCAAAAGAATTAGAAAACCAGAGTCAAGAAGAAGATATAAAAAATATTATGATAATCCATCAGAATCAGGATAACAGTGAAATAGAAACATTGAAACTAATGATTATCGATTTAAGTAATAAAATATAAAAATGGATAACGATTTAAATAAAATAATCTATTATTTTGACAAACTCATTTGTAAAATAGACACTAGAATAAGGAGTAGCCCAGAATCCTGGCTAGATATTAAGAAAGAACTTTTAGAATATAAAGACTACATGAATAACGAAAATAAAGAATTAAGAGAGATGCCAGAAACAAAATTTCAATATATTCGAGAAGATCAATTAATGACGGATCTGATCGAGTTAATCGAGAAAAATTCTATAGGTCTATATAGCGAAAATCCATTAGAATAAAAGAATGGCTAGAAGACCGATTCGTAGTATTAGGAAAGCAAAAAGAGATAAAAAGAAAAATAAGTATAAAACTTATAAATCAAGTCTTAAAGTATTTTATAAAGATCAAAGCGTAGAAAAAGTTAATAGGAAGATAGTGATATGTATTATTATATATATCATAATGAAAGGAATCATTTTGTATTTTACTAGAAAAGTCAAATAAAAGAGGTTGGAAGAATATGAAATTAAACTTGAATAAAATTTTGTCGGAAAGTATGAACAATAAGATAAATTGGATTAGGGTCAAAATTGGTATACTTTCGCTTGAAGAAATTTGCGCAAAAAACAATTGGTATCAGAGCGTGGCAAAACTAGGGAAAAGACTAAAAAACTTTTTAGGAATTAACCGATTCCCACCCCTAATTTCAACACAAAATTTCAATGAGTATTTTTTTGACCTTATTTTTTAAAAACTTCATATGTTATATCATGTATTGATTTAGAGATTTGTTTGACTATTATTATTTTATTATGTATTTCTACATTAAAATAATATGTTTATATTCCCAAATTTTTAATCAATAGTCAAATGTATTTATCAATATTTTGGCTTAGACTTTGGAAATATATATATATATATTAACGGTTAATTTTTCAAATAATCTTAGAGTTTATTAACCGAATATTCTATTTAATTGAATAAAATAAAGTAATTTTAATAACCAATTTAACCTTATCCAGACTTCACATATTCAGCTAGTTGGTTATCAAACTCAATATTCATAAACTTCATTCATGCCTTAAAGGTTGCTTAGAGGTAAGTTGGTGATGAAAATCCTAAGACGCTAAGTTCGAAACAATAACTTATTTAGAAATACGTCATTCAAATATAGGAAATGTAATCTTTGAGGATGGAAAGTTTCATTATAAATAGAAAATTCATATGTAGTCTGCAAAACATCCTGACAACAAATAATTATGATTGTACTTTCGTTGCTTACTGGTATAGTGCGTCACTGAAATAATATTGTTACAAAAGACCTAGTTGATACTCATTAATATATATTGAAAAAATTATGTATCAAAATATTTTATTGCTTCAAGTTTAGGTCATTGAATTTTGAAAAGAATAAATGGGTTATATATAAAATATAACATAACATTTTTATATAGTATGAACTAATAGTTAAATAAATGAGATATTATAGTTAACCATAATTACAATCATATTAGATAATATATCTTATAGAGTTCACAAATAACCATATATGCACGATACCATCAATGCATCCATAAAAACATTGTCATCTTCGCCCTCCAGTCATTTCAAATATACACAACTCGGATTAGGAGTGGTGACAAAATTATGGATTATGTCTATAAGACATAATCCATAAGAGCCATTAGATCTCCATATAATAGATCTAATGGTGGAGAGATTATAGTAATAAAATAATGAGATTCCCCTATTTATTGTGTCATATTAAATATTTTTACTACCCCAAATTCCATTATTACTACCCCAAATTCCATTATTAGGTTAATACTATTATCCAAATGATTCATGGTTGAAAGTCAAATTAACTGTTATTCTGGCAAATACATCTGGTCTATGTAATACTATTATCCATATAAGCTGATTTGTGTGTTTTGCTTCCAGAATGTGAAAATGCTGATATGACTTGTATTGTACATAGTTCCTGCAACTCTGTTTTCTGTGTGTGGATTGGCCTTTATGATGCAAGTATTGTATGATTACTATATGTTCCACATATGTGCACCTATTGCGTTTGATTGAAAGATTATAGCTGTTGCAGTTCACAGTTACTGGCCAATAATAGTATTGTAGAATTACTGTTGTTGAATGAGGTAAACTTTGGTGTTTTTTTTTTGTAATACTATTATCCATGTAAACTGATGTGTTGTTTTAGGTCCATCATGTGAAAATGCTGATATAACTTGTAATGTAAATTGTTCCTGCAACTCTGTTTTGTGTGTGTGGATTGGCCTTTCTGATGCAATTATTGTATGATTACTGTTTGTTCCACATATGTGCAGCCATTGCGTTAGATTCTAAGCATATAGTTGTCGTAGTTCACAGTAAAATGGCCAATAATAGTATTGAAGCATTACTATTATTGAATGAGGTAAACTGTGTTGTTTCTGTGTGGTCTGAATGAGAAGATAATAGTATTTCTGCAATACTATTATTAACAGTTATACTTGTGATGGCATGTTGTTGTACAAGTGTGTGGTTAGATTGGTTTTTATTGGGCTCACGTCCTTGATTGTGGTGTTTGATGTTAATGAAGTTTCTTTGTCAAATTCAGAGAACGAGATGACGAAAACTCATGTTCAGCAAAGGGGAAAAGGATTAAGTTGGCGGTATCCAAAAAGCCGAAGCCGAAAAAACCTGAGGATCCATCCTTGACACATCTATTAAGTAAACAAAAATTAATGTTAAATAATAGTATTATATTTAAAACTCGTATAACACACACAATAAAAGAAGATACAAAAAACAGTAATGTACGAATAACAAAACATCAGAATTGATAAAATACTATTATTAGACATATAACATTATCGGTTATTTGAAACTAAAAAGGAACAACGAACGAAATATCAACTGAAAATGATTATGAAACACAAAACATAACAAATATATCATACCGTATCCTTGCAAAAGTTTATTATCGTATTGACAATCGAGTTCATACTGAGTAAGTAAAAAATGAATGTTTAGAAATACTAGTATTAGCGGGATAATAGTATTAGCTACATATCGTGTCCTTGCAAAATTTCGAGATTTCCTGGCGATGGTACAGTATTCTCAGACATTTCTGAATGATTTTCGTCGATTGGATCATCGGGTATGAGATTAAGATCAAAACCTCCGCTCCTAGGCTGCTGGTTGGCTTCATCGATTACAACATGAGACTCCATGAGACAAGCAAACAGCCGCAAGCTAGGGAAATGAGAATAAGGACTGAATAATGAAAAAATAGCAGGTAAGATATAGGTTTAATCTCGGATTTGAGCAGAAATAATATTAGTAATAATTTGGTAACAAAATAAAAGATTGATTACAAAGAATAAGAATAATATCATTATATATAAATGCCTTCCCAAATTGACTCAAATATAATCAATGCAATTAATTCACTAATTTCATAATTAATTAGCCCAAGAGATATTTGAACCTAGGATGGGTGAATCCTACGGCTGTGAATGGATATTGTTGAGGTGACATAATTTAAATTATGTCACCATCCTTTGGCCGCATTGTTGGAACTTCTAGGGTGACATAAGGAATTCTTATGTCCCTTAGACATAATCAATGATGAGCCTCCACATCATCTCTTTTATTTGTTATAAGATAGGATAGTTAATAGGTAGTTATTTCTAATTAATAGATATCTTAATGAATTATCTTCAATATTTTAATTACCTAATTTACATTAAATCAAATATTCTTATATTTAATGATTTTATTTGCAGATTTCTCTACTAATAATGACTCTCGTTTGGATGCATGAAAAATGATTTATTGTGGGTTTCCTTTCTCTGATACATATTTTAATAATATTGTTCAAACTTCACGTTTTTTGTTCTGTGTTTATAGGTTACCCAAACAACATCTGAATCTGATACTAGTATTACAAAATGTATACCATATTATATTTTCAGCTCTAAAAATTAAAGTATCATGTGGGTTACATTCGTTCTCAGAGGCTGGGTGGTTTCCTTTGTTTCCAGGTTGTTTCTATTATTCTCGAAACATCCACGATATCATATTGTGTTGAAGTCCCATATAATACTACTATAAACATCAATACTAGTATTAAATCATAGTTTTAAAACGCTCAAAATCATGATAAGACTGTATCACATCGAAAAAAAATATTTAAACAGCTAAGATAACATCTCTGGATGCACCAGTAAACAGGGAAATGAGAACCCTATGGTTTTCTCCATATAATATTAGTATAAATATCAATACTAGTATTGTTAATACTAGTATTAAATCAAAGTATTTAAACCACACAAAATCAGAGCTTATGACAGTAGCACATCTAAAATAAAAATTAAACATCCATGATAACTTCGGTGGAGGAATCAACCAAAAGGGAAGTGTTCCCAAAAAATAAAAGTTAAAGAGACGTAATAGATATATGAATGTTATTCCATATAATACTAATATAATCCATCAATACTAGTATCAGTAATACTAGTATTACATCACAGTACTTGAACCCCCAAAAAACATGCTAACATTGTTTCATATCTAAAATAACTTGTAACCATCCATTTTGGATGGAGGTTTTTGAGAGGAAGTTTCCGGCGACGGGTTTGGTAAAAAATTGAAACAAAGATGAAAGAAGGAGAGTAGAAAAAAAAGGGCTCCATATATGGTAAAAATATTAAATTAATTAGGGGAATTTATTATGGGTTTTAATAATTTAATAATATTATATTTTCTACCAATGGATCTTTAAGAAGGTGATCCAAAGGCTATTAGGGGTTATGTCTAAGGGACATAAGCCTTATGTCAGCCTACATGGTCCCTACATTGTTGATGTGTCAAAATCTATCATAAATTCATAATAAACATTGTTGCTGATTTGCTGTATACTTGACAGTTATTGCTTATTGAGTTAATATATTATTTTCATGTTACCTTTTACAAATGACGAATAATAGTCAATCACGTCCTAATAGGGAAAAAACATGCACATACTTCTTTACAACATCGTCCGAATATGAAGAGACGAGTTGGTGATGCTAGACATGGTGCCACATCTAGCACAGTTAACACAACAACACCAACACCAGCACAAATACCACCTCCTGACAATCCAACACCACAAGAACAACCAGCTGCATCAGTACCGACTATACCAAATAGGGGAGGGGGACGACCTAAAAAATCTTATCGCAAAAGATCTCCTTGGTGGTTAGAGTTTAAGCCATTTCAAGATGAGAATGGAGAGCACAAGTAACTGAACTATACGAACAGAAGAAAAAAAGAGGAAGTAAAAAAGCTTCAATCCAGTACCTGAACTATACGAACAGAGGTTCATATAGTTGAACTAGCACTTGAATTAGCATGACCTTTTCGAAGCTGATGGCAATATGGCCTGAATCAGAAGTATGGCACTGGAATTAGCACATCAGGACCTGAATCAGGAGGTTGTTGTAACACATCTCTATCAATCAAACCCTATCAATAATCTACTGTTAGACTTAGATCCAAAAATCCATCCCTCAGTTGCTTTAAATGCTCCCGTTTTCAGAGAAATGGAGAACAATAAAGGGAGAATAACCGATGACACTCGATTTGACGTGATTTTCAGCCTCATTTAAGCGACATTTCCTTACTTGAAACATGGTTGTAGGGGTAGATTAGCGTGTATTCACTCAATTGCTATATTTCCTACCGATTTGGTTACTTTGGACCTTTTTGGGTCTATTTGATGTGTTTTCTAGTGTCTCTATGAGTACATAGGTTTTTGCCGTCAAATATGTGGCCTTGGACGTGTTCGGGAAGCGATGGAACCTTGAGAAGTGAACCAAAATCAAACCAGGAATCAAACCAAGTGAAGAACCTGCCCAGCACAAAGTTCTCGCCGAGAACATTAATATTCTCGGCGAGAAGATGTTAAGGATTCAAGCCAAAACACTCGTCGAAGTTCTAGTTGATGATTACACTACACTTCTCGCGCGAGAAATTTGAAAGTTCTCGCCGATAACTATTGAAGAAATACATGGAGATTTCTCATTGAAGATACATGAGGGATTTTAACTAAACTTCTCGGCGAGAACTTTGAAAGTTCTCGCTGAGAACTTCCTTCTTTTCCGGCTGAGGTTTGGAAACCTACCTATTTAAGCACAACAGCGGCATTCAATCAGGGAGACATAATTCATTATTCATTGAACATATGATGACCCTCGATTTGACGTGATTATTAGCCTCATTTAAGCGACATTTCTTGGCTTAAGACATGGGTTTTTAGGGTAGAATAGCGAATATTCACTCATCTGCTCTATCTCGTGCCATTGGTGTTACTTTGGCCCATTTCAGGTCTATTTGATGGTTTTCTAGTGTTTTCATGATAGCACAGGTTTTTGCCGTCAAATAAAGTAGCCAAGGACGTGTCTAAGGCATTGGAACCTTGAGGAACCTCACCAGAATTGATCCAAGGAGTCAATCAAGTCAACACAAATCCTGCCCAGTTTTACACATAAGTTTTCGGCGAAAACCTGAGCTTTTCACCAAAAACTATAGAAGAAATCGGCAGAGCAATACAAGAAGAAGTTTTCAGCAAAAAGTCAAGTTCTCGCCGAAAACTCTAAACATTAAACTCACAGGAGAATCAGTCGACGGAAGCCAGCATTTTACACAGAAGTTTTTGGCGAAAAATCCTGAAGTTTTCGCCGAAAAGTCCAGGCCAAATCCGGCGCTGATAGGTTAAGTATAAATACTAAACCGGCGGCTAAAAACAAAATATACTTTTCATAATAGAACTTTCACGAGTTCCAGACTTAAGGAGTTCGAGAGAGCAGAAATTGAGAGTTCAAAGAGCTAGGAAGAGATCGTGACGCCATCTCTTCACCTCGGAGACTCGGAGCTAGGATTGAAGATTACCGAAGAGCGAACCTTGCCAGTGTCATCTTAATTAGTTTTTACAGTTTCTATCTGTTCTTCCTTTTCATGATGAACTCTGTTTCTGTCTTTGATTTTGTCGTTATGAACATGAGTAGCTAAACTCGTAGAGCTTAGACTAGAAGAACATGATGACACTCGATTTGACGTGATTATCAGCCTCATTTAAGTGACATTTCCTTGCTTAAGACATGGTTTTTAGGGTAGAATAGCGAATATTCACTCAACTGCTCTATCTAGTGCCATTTGTGTTACTTTGGCCCGTTTCGGGTCTATTTGATGGTTTTCTAGTGTTTTCATGTTAGCACAAGTTTTTGCCATCAAATATAGTAGCCAATGACGTGTCTAAGGCATTGGAACCTCAAGGAACTGCACCAGAGTCGATCCAAGGAGTCAATCAAGTCAAATCAAATCCTGCCCCGATTTACACTGCAGTTTTTGGCAAAAATCCCTTCAGGTTTTCGGCGAAAACTCAAGAAGAAATCGGCTGATTTCACAAAAAGAAGTTTTCGCCGAGAACCCTAAGGTCCGAAAATCACAGGAAAAATAGCCGAGCAGTCAAGTCATTTACAAAGGAATTTTCGGAGAAAACTTCATAGGTTTTCAGCGAAAATTCCAGGCAAAATCCGGCGGTATTAGGGTTAAGTATAAATACTTAACCGGCGGCCCAATAACAAACATACCACATAATACCAACTAATACCAAATACTTCGAGGATTCTCAAGAGTTCTGGACGAGAGTTGAGAGTTCGAAGAGTCAGGAAGAGATCGTGACGCCATCCCTTTCATCTCGAAGACTCGGAGCTAGGATTGCAGATTACCGGAGATCGAAGTTCTGTCGGAGTCATCTTGATTAGGTTTTTCAGATCCTTTTCTGTTCTTCCTCTGTTCAAGATGAACTCTATCTTTGTCTTTGATTCTTTTGTGAAAAACATGAGTAGCTAAACTCGTAGAGCTTAGACTAGATGAACCCTAAGTGACCCAGGGCTTTAAAGCGGTCACGGATCGGCGGTGATTAGATTCAAAGTTCAATCAGTTTCTCTTTCATGTTTGATTTGTTCATCATTGTTCATGTTTCTTGTATGGATTGATCACCTAGATTAGATTCTTGTTAAGCTAAGGATAGAAGCGAACGCTCGCCTTACTTTAAAACATCAAATCTAACAATTAACCTAATCATTGGAGTGTGCCTTTCGTAGGAATTAGTTAGGGTTAATCCACTGCAAGAGTAACTCATAAATCGTTAGTAATTGCACCAGTTAGTTAAGTCGTTGCGAGAGGCGACCGTGCCCGGACGGCTAATTAATCTTGGTAGCTAGATCGGATAGAGCGAATGTTCGCCAGTCTTAAACCTAAGGGTAAGGAGTTATGGTGGTGTCTTAGAATTGATTGAACGAGAATCGAAATCCGCTGATCTGTTGATTGTCAATGCTCTGGTGAACGAAGGGGGATTCAAAGTCTAAGCTTGTCTGTCATCTTTGTTTAATCAACCAATCTTTCAATCTGTTTTCAGTTTTAATTTTTAATTTCCGTGCATTTCTTAGAATTAGAAGTCGTGGAACTCACACCACGCATGAAGTGTTAAATCTGAGTAATTTGCCTTTATATTTGAGTAATCAATCATTAGAAGACTCATGGAATACGATCTACCCTAGCTTCCAGCTTGGTAGTTATTTGATAAACCTGTTTACAATGTTCATCAAATTGGCGCCGTTGCCGGGGAGTCTTCTATATTGTTTGAAAGAAGAGTTGGCATTTTATTATTCTACCTTTCCATCTTTCATATTCCATCACACTTCGATTTTACACTGGTTGTGTTTGTTTTTGTCTTTTGCAGGTTAAGAAAATTCAGAAGCAAATCACTTCCGATCCACCTTCCCCTACCGCAATGGCTGCTCAAAAGAGTCTTGCGGATTACAATAAGCCAAGTGCTGCTAGTGTTCGGTCTTCCATCTTTGTACTGTGCAATGAAGACGGTCCTGCCTATGAGATCAAGATCGCCTTCTTGGAAATGATCTCTAGGGATCTGCAGTTTGAAGGAAAGCCTCATGATAATCCATGCACACACTTGGCGGATTTCCATGCTTTTTGCGAGACCTTTAAGAGTAGGAGCCTCGATAAGGATACCTTGTGCTTGCAAGCCTTCCCATTCTCACTTCGAGGCGCCGCAAGGAGATGGCTCATTAGCAAGCCACCTGGTCACTACACCAACTGGGAGGATCTTGCTCAAGAATTCATAGAGGAATACTTCACTCCTTCCAGAACCACTGCTTACAGGGGCAGCATCTCAAGGTTCAGACAGAAAGAAGGAGTGAGCTTATACGACGCCTGGAATGAATTCCAGGAACTCCTCTACAGCTGCCCTCATCATGGCTTCACTCAGAGACAGCTAGCCGAAATCTTTGCTAGGGGTATGAACGAAGAGTCATCTAAATGGGTCAACTTTTTGGCAGAAGGAGACTGTACCATGCTCGCACTAGAAGCTGCTCTTCTTCACTTTGCAAACTGCGCATCTAAATCCAGGAATTGGGAGAGACAGTTTGAAGCAGCTAAGAGCCGACCAAGCCATGAAGATCAGATCAAGATTGAAGTACAGAAACATATGAAGAAGATTTTCGGTAACTGGTCTACAAAGGAAGTGAACTTTATTGATCAAGGCTTCACCAACAATCAAAGAGGCTACCCCGACTATCGTCAGTTCAGACAACATCCTCAACAACAAGGAAGCTTCCAAGAGCGTCCTCCTTACAACTTCAGATTCAACCAGAGTCAGAATCAGTACTTGAGCGATAGTTATCAAGATCAACCTCAGAGATCTACATCAAGGAACACAAGGGATATCGAGGTAGACCAGAAGTTCGACCTGATCATGACAAGGCTCGATAACTATGAGGAGAAATTCAAGCTTTAAACCATCTTAAATCAAGAACATGAAGCTCGAGGTCAAAGAGTGGAGAGCATGGTGAATAACATGTTTAGACTGCAAACTAGTAGCCCCCTCCTTAATCAATCATCGGTTCAAGACGACTCTGCCATTAGGAAGGAGCACGTCAAGGCTATCTCCACAAGAAGTGACAAGGAATCAGCTGGTCCTACAGCTCCTAATTCGGCCATAATTCCTGATGCTATAGCCATTGACAATCCAGAGATCGAGGAGGAGGATAAAGAAGAAGAGGAGGAGGTGACTGCCCCTCCCCCTAACAAAGACATCACCTGCGCCACCTCTTCCTCCATATGAGCCTCGGATTCCATTTCCTAAGGCTGCACAATCAAAGGAGAAAGATCATGATACCCGGTATAGAAAGTGGTATGGATACTTGAAGAACACGAATATGAAGATACCAGTTACTGATGCTATCCAGGTGATACCGGAGGCTGACAAAATCGCAAAGGATCCTGCGAAGAACAAGAAGAAGGAAGAGTTGTCTCCCGTCTCCCTCGAGGAAGAATGCTCCGCTATCCAGGGCCAGGCGACACCCATACCACCCCCAGCTAAGTGTCGAGATCCCGGTGCTTTTACTTTGCCTTGCACTATTAATGATGTGAAGATTGATCGTAGTGTAATTGATCTAGGTGCTTCTATCAATGTTATGCCTACTTGCCTGTTTGAGAAATTGAACCTAGGAGAGTTGAAACCAATTAGCATGCATTTAGTGTTTGCCGACAGATCTGTTAAACTACCTAGGGGAATAATAGAAAACATGGTTGTCCGTTGTGGTCCTTTTACTATTCTGACTGACTTTGTTGTCATGGATACTCGAGAGGAAGATGTCACTCTTCTCCTAGGCCAACCATTTATGGCAACAGCCGGTGTAACATCCCCGCTCAACCAAACGGTTTGGAACTCAAGATCGATAGACTAGGGTACTGGAATCAGTGCTCTTAAGCTCCCCTTGAGTTTTGGGTCATTCGGGTTTAAGTTGGGTCGAAGTTGCAAAGAGGGGAACGGTGATGCACCAAAAAGTGCCGATTTTGGACCCTGAAGTGCGCAGGCGCACTTTTAGAAGTGCCAGGCGCACTTTTTAATTAATTCAGCAAACTTTCGGCGGAATATTCAAAATGTGCGCCTTTTAGGGGTCAATGTGCGCCGGCGCACTTTTTGACATACCAGGCGCACTTTTCGTGCATAAAAGGACGGATTTGCACGGAAATTCAAAACTTCTTTCCCCTTTCTCTCTCCCGAAAAGCCATTGACGAACCTAGTGCGAGCAATCTTCGAAGGGTGATTCCGGGAGCTGTAGAGGTCGGAATTGAGTTCCGTTTGTTGCTATGGATTCGTAGCGACAAGGAGAAGAGATCGCTAACCTCCATTTTGGGTTTCTGGGTGTAGGTCGTGAGCAGTAAGGAAGGGTAGAGCTACGAGTTTGGTGGTTGGGAATCGAGTTTCTGGGGAACTAGAAGACGATTAGAGCCTCGTCTTCTATTTCAGGTGAGGGCTTAGCGTTGTGTAAGTAGTTTGGACAGCGTGAGGAGTTTCAATTGGACTTAGAACAAAACCTAGGTTATGCATGAAAATGATGAGCGTAAAAGGGATAAATTGTTCTGTGAATGTACTTGATTGCTATTGATGATTGCCGTGGTTGATTGTTGTTGTTGATTGCTATGGTTTGGGGTTGGGTGTGAACTGAAGTGAATTAAGTAATGAATTGACATAGAAATGAGAATTAGGATGGTTGGGAAATGAGTGCGGGTGCTATGATATTATGAATCGCTGGTTGTGGATGCAGGAGAGTTGCCCTGCCAATGTGGGGTCGCTCTGAATAAGAGGAACAGGTGGGTGACCCTTAGACTCATGACATGGTTTCCCCTGTACTTGCAGGTGGGGGAGGCCGGTAAGCTAGCCGGTTATCCTATTGATTGTGATGTGTGTGCTGTGAACATGACAGGGGCATGGAGGACGAGATGTGTTGTGAACTATGGACTATGAATGAGATGTGGCTGATTTGTGTTGTATGTTGGTAGTAGATGTGATGTATGAGTTGAGAATGTGATGTTGAGAATTGTATGTTAGAAATAGAACCGGAAGGAGCCCACACTACCCCACCCGAGGTACTGGTTGTTGAGTCTGATCCATTGGGGTGGATCCCCTTGGCATGGGTGTCAAGGGAGTGATGAGATTGATGATGAGATTGATGATGATGATGATGGTTAATGAGAACGCGTTCCCCATGCGGTAGGGGAGCGCGAGGACTTCCCATGCGGTAGGGAAGTGCGTCGGCCGGCCGGTGGTGGTGTGGATAACTCCTTGGCGCCTAATAACTCACCTAGATAATATGAATGTGGATGTTTGTGTGCTTGTGGTTGTGGTAGTGACTTGGTTGATGGATGTGATGTGATGATGCTGTGTGTGCGGTGGATTGATGTATTGATTCTGTGTGATTCTATTGTTATGAATTGTGCTTGAGAACAAGAACTGACCAACGTGATCACCTAGACTGCTTTTAGGGAATTAAAATATGGAAAGGGGGGTTGGGTTTGGTTCCATTGTTGGATGTCTTGTGCGGAGTTGGGACCGCTCCATAGAGTAGGACAACGTGTAGGTAGGCCCAGTGGGTTCACTCAATTTCAATAGGAAATTGATCCCTTTTCCCCTTTCAGGATCTCGTGGCTAGTAGAGGTAGCTGAGGAGTTTGAGTTCGAGGTTGATTTCGTGAAGTTCTGGACGGAAGCCATGAGGTGAAGACTGGGATTACGCGGAGTTGACTTTTCTGTTCATTTCAGTTGACTATGAGATTTTGGGGGGTTTTTATGTACTTTCTGATTTATGTTGGATTGGAGGATTTATGATGGGTTGGATTGTACTCGGATTTCAGTTTCGCGTTTCTATGGAGGCCTTCCATGTTTTTACTGTCTTTTGATCACCGCCAATTTCCCTGTTTTACCCTGGTTTTTACTCGGTAGTACCTGGGACCGGCTCAACCACGGGTTTACTCGGGTTGATCCGGAACGGGTGTTACAAATGGTATCAGAGCCTGGTTTGTCGCTGCTGTACTGGTTGATTATCTTCTCTCTTTGGGGAGTAATTAACCTCGTTGGGAGGGAGGATGAGACATCGGTACGGGACCGACATTCCAAGGGTTTTTGTCAAACTGTTTTAAATGGGTGGGATGTTTTGAAATCAAGTGGTGAATTGAGTTGTTTGAAGTTTCTTGAGCGGTCAACTGAAATGTTTAATGTCCTCCTGTAGTGAATCCAGTCAAGCAAGGGGAAGTAGGTCCACTAGGAACTCGGGTTTTGGAGGAGGAGCACCTAGGTTTCAGCCGAGTCTGTTGAAGGGATGGAATTTTGGGGAGTTCATTGGGGAAGCAGCTGATCCTGAGGTGGCAGAGCAGTGGCTCCAGGAATGTGAGTACAAGTTCCTGCAAATGGAACTTGAGGAAGGGTTGAAGGTGCAAGCAATGACTTTTCTGCTTAAGGGGCATGCACTGAATTGGTGGAGGTCGATGCCACAGAGTCGAGTGGTTCCGCCAGAGATGGAGTTGGATGAGTTTGTGGAGGTGTTTCGTGATCAGTTTTGCCCGGACCTTTGGCGTGAGGAGAAAGCCAAGGAGTTCATGAGTTTGGAGCAAGGGGATAAGTCCGTTCTGGCATATTACATAG
Organism: Linum lewisii; assembly: GCA_034768395.1. Lineage (NCBI taxonomy): Eukaryota > Viridiplantae > Streptophyta > Magnoliopsida > Malpighiales > Linaceae > Linum > Linum lewisii. The sequence continues at coordinate 49,294,088 of CM068297.1, forward strand.
AGTTCACTTCTCTCTCTAAGTGGTATGATGAGCGGGCCAACCGGGAGAGGAAGCTCATTAACAAGTTCAAGAATGGGTTGAGAGTGGAGATTCAGGAGGGAGTCACCACCGCTGATATGGGGAGTTTAGTGTCGGTTAAGGCGGCGGCGCTAGAGAGGGAGAGGTTGGAGAACCGAAAGAGGGAAGAGAAGAAGAGGAAGGCAACTGCCCCGCCTACTCAGTCTGCCATTCACAGTTACCCGGCGAAGAGAACTCAGACTTCCTTTCCTGGGTTCAGGGGCAGCCAGTCGATGCCAACGAGGAGTACGATGACTTGTTTCACTTGTGGCCGACCAGGTCATAAGAGTGTGGCTTGCCCTGCTCGTACTAGTGGCACAGTCCGTTCGGGAGGAGCACCGTCCGGGTTACCACTATGTGACAAATGTGGGAAGCGTCACTTCGGAGTTTGCCATCTGTTGGCAGGTGTGACCTGTTACACTTGTGGGCAGCGCGGACACAGGAGTCTGAACTGTCCAACCAAGAGAGCTACCCCAACTCAGTCTGTGGGATCGGTGCAGGGCCCTAGAGCTCCGTCTGGGAGTTACGGAGGGAGAGGAGGAGGCAGCTTTGGTAGGGGTGCTGGACGAGGGACGGGAGCTAATGCCACACCTGTTGGAGCTGGAGGGGAGCAAGGGAGGCTTTATGCTCTTACCAGGGGTGCGGCAGAGAATGCGAACGACGTGGTGACTGGTATGATCTCGATCTTGGGCCTTTCAGTTTATGCTCTGTTTGATTCGGGGTCAACCCATTCCTTTGTATCTGAGAAATGTTTGAGTAGTTTGGGTGTTGTAGTTAGTAGTTTGGGTGTTAGTTGGGGCGTCAGAACTCCTTTGGGGACTTCTGTTCGGGTGGATAGAGTGTGTAGAGGGTGTAAAGTGTTAGTGGGAGGTGTAGAGTTCTTGGCTGATTTGGTGGTGCTTCCTTTCAATGAATTCGACGTTATCCTCGGGATGGATTGGTTGGCTAGGCATGGGGTTTGCTTGATTGTCAGAAGAAGGAGGTGTTGCTTCAGGTGGGAGGTGTCGGCCAGGTGGTGTTCAAGGGTGTTAGGAAGAGGGAGTCCGCACCTATGGGAGTAATTTCAGCAATGCAAGCTTTTTCTCTGATTCAAGAAGGGTGTGAGGCTTTGTTGGTGCAAGTGTCAGTTGAACGGAATGAGGAGTTGGAGAAGGTACCTGTAGCTCGGGAGTTCGCGGATGTGTTTGAGGAACTACCTGGGGCACCGATCGAGCGTGAGGTGGAGTTCAATATAGAGTTGGTCCCTGGAACTGCTCCAATCTCTATTCCACCTTATCGCATGGCACCGGCGGAGTTAAAGGAGTTCAAGGAGAAATTGCAGGAGCTCTTGGATAAGGGGTTCATCCGTCCAAGTGTATCACCGTGGGGGGCACCGGTGTTGTTTGTGAAGAAGAAGGATGGGTCGATGCGGATGTGTATTGACTATAGGCGGTTGAACAAGGCGACGATCAAGAATCGTTACCCACTTCCAAGGATAGACGATCTCTTCGATCAATTGCAAGGGGCTGAAGTGTTCTCGAAGATAGACTTGAGGTCGGGTTATCACCAGTTGAAGGTGGAGGAAGGATCGGTGCCAATGACAGCCTTTAGGACCCGCTATGGACACTATGAGTTTCTGGTGATGCCGTTTGGTCTCACCAATGCTCCCGCCGCGTTCATGGCTCTCATGAACAAGGTCTTCCACGAATATTTGGAATAAGTTCGTGATAGTGTTCATCGATGATATCCTCATTTATTCTAAGACTAGGAAGGAGCATGAGGAGCACTTGAGGATTGTTTTTCATAGGTTGAGGGAGCAGCAACTATTTGTCAAGTTCTCGAAGTGTGCCTTTTGGTTGGAAGAAGTATTGTTCCTTGGGCATGTGGTTTCTAAAAGAGGCGTGGAGGTTGACCCAAAGAAGATTGAAGCGGTGGTTAATTGGTCTCCACCTAAGGATGTGTCGCAACTGAGGAGCTTTTTGGGGTTAGCTGGTTACTACCGAAGGTTTGTAGAGGGGTTCTCTACCATAGCGTCTCCTTTACATAAGTTGTCGAGGAAGGAGTCGAAGTATGAGTGGAGCGAGGAATGTCAGAGGAGCTTTGAGGAGTTGAAGAAGAAGTTGACTTCAGCTCCGGTGTTGACTTTGCCAGTAGAAGGTGGAGAGTATGTGGTGTTTAGTGATGCGTCTTTGCAAGGATTGGGCTGTGTGTTGATGCAGAATGGGAAGGTTGTCGCTTATGCCTCCCGACAGCTTAGGGTGCATGAGGTGAACTACCCAACCCATGATTTGGAGTTAGCTGCAGTGGTGTTCGCCTTGAAGTTGTGGAGGCATTATTTGTATGGTGAGACGTTTAAGATCATGACCGATCACAAGAGTCTTAAGCACCTTATGGATCAAAAGGAGCTGAATGGTAGGCAACGCGTTGGGTGGAGCTCTTGAAGGATTATGACTGTACCATTGACTACCATCCTGGTAAAGCTAATGTGGTTGCGGATGCTTTAAGTCGAAAGGAGTTGGTGGATCTTAGAGCTTTAAGGGTAGAGATGCAGTTAGATGATGTGGGAAGTTTGTTTGCCAAGCTCAACATTAGGCCTATGCTGAATGATAGGATTGGTGAGGAGCAGCTCAAGGATGCTACTCTGGTGGCTATTCGAGGGGAAGTTGAAAAAGGCATGGATAATGGATTTGAGGTAGTTGGCGGATTGTTGAAATGCAAGGGTCGAGTGTGCGTGCGGAAGTAGAGGAAATAAGGAAGGGGATTTTGGAGGAGGCTCATTCCTCGATGTATGCTATGCATCCCGGGATGACAAAGATGTACAATGACCTGAAGTTAAGTTTTTGGTGGCCAGGAATGAAGAAGGATGTGGCTCGTTATGTGGCGACTTGTTTGGTTTGTCAGAAGGCTAAGGCGGAGCATAGAGCTCCGGGTGGGTTACTTCAGTCCCTACCTATTCCGGAGTGGAAGTTTGCGGACATCACCATGGATTTTGTATCGGGTTTTCCGCCGACTAGAGAGGGGAAGGATGCCGTGTGGGTAATAGTCGATCGTTTGATGAAAGTTGCGCATTTCATACCCATTCGGTTTAAGCCTAGTGTGGAGGTGTTGGCAAAGTTATATATAGAAGAGGTGGTAAGGTTGCATGGGGTTCCTCAATCCATCGTCTCTGATCGGGATCCGAGTTTCACGTCTCATTTTTGGGAGGGGCTGCATACAGCATTGGGAACTAAGCTCAAGTTCTCGATGGCGTATCATCCTCAGACGGATGGGCAATCGGAGAGAACGATCCTTACTTTGGAGGAGTTGTTGAGAAGCTGTGCTATGGAGTTTCAAACCCCTTGGACTGAATTGCTACCTTTGATTGAGTTCGCCTATAATAACTCGTATCATAGTAGTTTGAAGTCCGCTCCTTTTGAGGCCTTGTATGGGAGGAAGTGTAGGACGCCTTTGTGTTGGGATGAGGAAGGTGCGAGGGTGTTGTCGGGTCCTCAAGTTGTGCAAGAGACGGCTGATCGGGTTAAGATTATCAAGGGGAGATTGAGAGCGGCTCAAGATAGGCAAAAAGCGTATGCCGACGGTCGTGCTAGAGAGCTGAGTTTCAATGTTGGGGAAAGGTATTTTTGAAGGTGTCGCCGTGGAAAGGGCTGATGCGTTTCGGTAGAAAAGGGAAGTTGGCGCCTCGGTACATCGGTCCTTATGAGATCCTCGCTAAGTCGGGTCCGGTGGCTTATGTGTTGGCTTTGCCGAGGGAGTTGGAAAGGATACACAATGTGTTTCATGTGAGCGTGCTTAGGCGGTATCATGGGGACCCTTCTCATGTAATTCAGCCGGAGGAGGTGGAGATTGAGCAAGACTTGACTTATGAGGAGAAGCCAGTCGCGATCGTGGATAGGCAAGTCCGGGTCTTGAGGAATAAGCAGATTTCGCAGCTCAAGGTGGTATGGAGGAACCATGAGAGCGAGTCGGCTACTTGGGAGACTGAGGAGAGTATGAGGCGGCGGTACCCGGAGTTAGTGGAAGTGTATGATTCAGGTATTAATTCCCCTTGTTGTATGCTTTTGTGTTTGCTTGTTGTGGTGTTGGTTCCACGAAGGTCTAGGGTGTGCTCGGTGAAAGTAGAGTGTTGGGAGTGGGTGTAGGGCTGATGAGTAGTTAAAGGAAGGCTGGTGGTTCGTCGTTAGGAATTTCGGAAGTCAATAGGATACTTGGATTGCTGCAATTTTAGCTGTGTGTTCGGTATCATATTGCTAGGATGAGTTAGGGATGATTTCGGGGACGAAATCCTTGAAGTTGTGGAGACTTGTAACATCCCCGCTCAACCAAACGGTTTGGAACTCAAGATCGATAGACTAGGGTACTGGAATCAGTGCTCTTAAGCTCCCCTTGAGTTTTGGGTCATTCGAGTTTAAGTTGGGTCGAAGTTGCAAAGAGGGGAACGGTGATGCACCAAAAAGTGCCGATTTTGGACCCTGAAGTGCGCAGGCGCACTTTTAGAAGTGCCAGGCGCACTTTTCAATTAATTCAGCAAACTTTCGGCGGAATATTCAAAATGCGCGCCTTTTAGGGGTCAATGTGCGCCGGCGCACTTTTTGACATACCAAGCGCACTTTTCGTGCATAAAAGGACGGATTTGCACGGAAATTCATAACTTCTTTCCCCTTTCTCTCTCCCCGAAAAGCCATTGACGAACCTAGTGCGAGCAATCTTCGAAGGGTGATTCCGGGAGCTGTAGAGGTCGGAATTGAGTTCCGTTTGTTGCTATGGATTCGTAGCGACGAGGAGAAGAGATCGCTAACCTCCATTTTGGGTTTCTGGGTGTAGGTCGTGAGCAGTAAGGAAGGGTAGAGCTACGAGTTTGGTGGTTGGGAATCGAGTTTCTGGGGAACTAGAAGACGATTAGAGCCTCGTCTTCTATTTCAGGTGAGGGCTTAGCGTTGTGTAAGTAGTTTGGACAGCGTGAGGAGTTTCAATTGGACTTAGAACAAAACCTAGGTTATGCATGAAAATGATGAGCGTAAAAGGGGATAAATTGTTCTGTGAATGTACTTGATTGCTATTGATGATTGCCGTGGTTGATTGTTGTTGTTGATTGCTATGGTTTGGGGTTGGGTGTGAACTGAAGTGAATTAAGTAATGAATTGACATAGAAATGAGAATTAGGATGGTTGGGAAATGAGTGCGGGTGCTATGATATTATGAATCGCTGGTTGTGGATGCAGGAGAGTTGCCCTGCCAATGTGGGGTCGCTCTGAATAAGAGGAACAGGTGGGTGACCCCTAGACTCATGACATGGTTTCCCTTGTACTTGCAGGTGGGGGAGGCCGGTGAGCTAGCCGGTTATCCTATTGATTGTGATGTGTGTGCTGTGAACATGACAGGGGCATGGAGGACGAGATGTGTTGTGAACTATGGACTATGAATGAGATGTGGCTGATTTGTGTTGTATGTTGGTAGTAGATGTGATGTATGAGTTGAGAATGTGATGCTGAGAATTGTATGTTGGAAATAGAACCGGAAGGAGCCCACACTACCCCACCCGAGGTACTGGTTGTTGAGTCTGATCCATTGGGGTGGATCCCCTTGACATGGGTGTCAAGGGAGTGATGAGATTGATGATGATGATGATGGTTAATGAGAACGCATTCCCCATGCGGTAGGGGAGCACGAGGACTTCCCATGCGGTAGGAAAAGTGCGTCGGCCGGCCGGTGGTGGTGTGGATAACTCCTTGGCGCCTAATAACTCACCTAGATAATATGAATGTGGATGTTTGTGTGCTTGTGGTTGTGGTAGTGACTTGGTTGATGGATGTGATGTGATGATGCTGTGTGTGCCGTGGATTGATGTATTGATTCTGTGTGATTCTATTGTTATGAATTGTGCTTGAGAACAAGAACGGACCAACGTGATCACCTAGACTACTTTTAGGGAATAAAAATATGGAAAGGGGGGTTGGGTTTGGTTCCATTGTTGGATGTCTTGTGCGGAGTTGGGACCGCTCCATAGAGTAGGACAACGTGTAGGTAGGCCCAGTGGGTTCACTCAATTTCAATAGGAAATTGATCCCTTTTCCCCTTTCAGGATCTCGTGGCTAGTAGAGGTAGCTGAGGAGTTTGAGTTCGAGGTTGATTTCGTGAAGTTCTGGACGGAAGCCATGAGGTGAAGACTGGGATTACGCGGAGTTGACTTTTCTGTTCATTTCAGTTGACTATGAGATTTTGGGGGTTTTTATGTACTTTCTGATTTATGTTGGATTGGAGGATTTATGATGGGTTGGATTGTACTCGGATTTCAGTTTCGCGTTTCTATGGAGGCCTTCCATGTTTTTACTGTCTTTTGATCACCGCCAATTTCCCTGTTTTACCCTGGTTTTTACTCGATAGTACCTGGGACCGGCTCAACCACGAGTTTACTCGGGTTGATCCGGAACGGGTGTTACAGCCGGCATTACCATTAATGTCCCGAATGGCTCGTTGACATTAAGGGTCGGCAAGGACACCATGACATTCCGCCTCAAGGACGGTATGCAAGTCCCAGTCAAAGAAGAGATGCATTGTTTATCTGTTGAAGCTGTGGAGTTGGCTTCGGTCAACTCTAGTTCTAATGAAAAATCTGGAGTTTCTTTAGAAATTTGCTTGCCAGGTGTCGGACAGGTCACTAATCTGAAGAATGAGCTGCCGGCACAAAAGCCGATAAATAAGGAGGATCCGACGGCGTCCACTCATGAATCGCCAAACGTTAAAGATCCTGGTGAGATAAAGAAGGACAATAAAGAGAAGACGAAGGCGGTTTGGAAGCCGATTGCTCAGCCCCCGTCTGTCGAGCCACCGGAGAAGAATAATCCTCTGAAGGACGCTTCTTCGAAAGAACTGTTTGGGCCATTCGAAATTTCTGGTCACCTTCCCGATGGACGAACCAGGCTAATTCACGCACACAGGAAGAAGTTCACACTTGCCGGAGGATCCCCAAGGCCATATTTCATGAACTCCGACTCGGGCCTAAGAGAAATCCTGAGTTGGGATGTCTCTTGATCGCCGTCCAGGTATCGTCCGGCTCAAGGACGTTAAGCAAGAGCGCTTCGTGGGAGGCAACCCACGGCTGGAGTCCTTTTTGAATTTTTGAGTCAGTTTTTTCGTCGTTCGAGTCAGGTTCGGGGGAGCCAAAGTGTCAGTTTAATTTTCTTTCATTTTGATTTGTTTTTCGTCATTTTTGAAAAAGAGAAAAAAAGGGATTTTTAAATAAATTTTCGGCGAGAACCAAAAGTTCTCGCCGAAACTTTGCCAAATTTGCAAACAGTGAACGTCTCCATTATTTTTGCCTATTTTCGAAGATGTTTTCGGCCAAAACTTCACAAGTTTTCACCAAAAACTTGTGTCTGTTTTGAAAATCAGTTTCCTTTTTTTCGGTCCGATTCCAACGCATATTTGATCGTCCAAATCGGAGCTCTGTAGCTCCGGCTATCCCCGAAACAAGTTTTTCACGTTTTTGGCCAACTTTGCTTTCCGTCCATTTTCTTGAGTCGTGTCTAAAAGGTTAGTTGTTGGGTTTTCAATTTTGAATCTTTTGACATGATGATTTTTGAATTTCGACGAGTTTAAATCCAGTCTACCTCATTTTGCGTGCCTACTGTTTCGGTTTGATTTTTTCTGAACTGCTTGAGCTTAGATGATCTAGATTGCTCTAGGAGTGTCGTGCCGTGAATTTGAAAAAAAAAAAGAGTCAAAATATTTTCAAAATTCCCCTAACCTTCTTGGTTTCGACTTTTATTCTGTGTGGATCCGGGACACTTGTCCTGGTATCCTTTTGATCTTTTGTTGTTTTTGTTCGTGTAATGAACCTAATTCCTCTATCATTTATGTCGTTGCAAAATCATGTGGTCTTGAATCGGTATCATGCAAGTTCTAGGAGTGTTTCAGCAAGAAAAACCTCTCAGAAAGAAAAATACCGTATTTAAGGCTCGAAACTCGCATAGGGTTGCTAGCGACACTCCACGATAATATGCATCATTCCTTCTTGCTAAATGAGCAATAATTTTCAATGAATCAAAAGAAAAATCAAATATACCTTTAAATTGTGAAATTACATAGAAAATCTCAACTTTGCAGGTGGCTAACAATTATATTCCACGAAAAGAAAAATAGCTAACAAGTGTCGCTTTGTACGCGTTAAACAACCTCTACTATCTAAAAACAATCATCTATACTACTACGTACATTTCTCTTGCGCCGAAAGTTACTAACTTCAAGTTTGATGCAAGGCATGGGCCTCAAAACCTTCAACTGAACTCTAGTGCAAAACCCTCAATCCACAAGAAGGAAACCGAAAATAATAGAAAAATGTGAGTAAAAAGTTTATGACAAAAATGCACTTATTCGTATGTCGAAATTCGATTTTTTTTAATTTTTTTATCTTTTTTCTTTTCTTTTTTTGTCTTTTTTTTTGAAACTCGCAGTCATCCAGTTACTAAGAATCAGGTCTTCATTTGACCGGTGGATAAAAGCAATGGCTTTACGACTCTTTATGCTTCTAACCCTAGTGAATAGGAGACAAGTGTGATGGTTTTCCATAAACAGTTGGTATTCACTCATGTTATTTTGCTCATTGCCCCATTATTAGGCAAATAAGTGGGTACGGAGTATGTTCTTGTTGGTGGTCCATTAACGAGGAATAGCCTTTAGTTTTGTCCAAATTTAACCTAACAAAGTCAATTATTAACAAACAATTGAAAGTAGCCGCTCAATTTTCAAAATTTGGAAAGAAAGGAGGATTTTTTGTTCAAAATAGAAAATGAAGTGATAAATTCAAGAGTTTATGAGGTTTATTGAGTAGATAATTTTTAAAAGATGATGACAATTCATTTTGAAACCATGATGATGTATAGAAATTATGAGTTTTTTTTTTTGTAATGAATGACCAAACATGTAATGTGCATGTCAAATGCTTATTTACCATGCTTGAAAATTGGAATGGATATGCTAATTATATACATAATGGATGTATGGATGCACGCCGTGTAATTTGAAAATGATTTTTTATGTATGATTGATATGCTATGATTTTTCATTCTAATTATGCGGTGGAAATGATGGAATGTTGATGATATCTTCAAATTTTAATGCTTTTAAAACTAAAGATGATTTAATTTTAATTTGGAAAGGAGAAGAAAAGAATACAGTGTATTGCTAATCCCTACAAATATCAAGAGAAAAAAGTACCTAAAAAAAGTTTAAGACGAGAAAATTATGCTAACCATGTACAAAATTTGCAAATAAAGTAAATGCTCACATCACAAAGGAAAATTAAAGCACAAATTTTCACATTAATAAGACGTATTATGCTTTGTATACATTACACGACCTATATGATGGCATATCGTTAATCTTAAAAAAGTTGTTGGGTGGAGAGATTCACGTGCCTCCACTAGTGTGAAAGCTAACGCTACTACTCAATATTCTCTATCTAAGGGTAAGCTCGGGTATAGAGCTATATGCAGATGTATGCATACTAATATTTAAATTGTGCGTTTAATAAACAGATAGCACATCAATGAAAGGAAGACTTATCAACGTTGTTTATGTAGCTCGCCCCGGAGAAGAACTCGATTCCCCAGCGGAGTCGCCATCTGTCGTGAACGTTTCCGTCCGCGGCGCGCGATCCCCCGGCTTCGCGTTGGTCTCTTCGGTGGGTTTGGTAAAAGGTTGGAGTCGCCACCAATCACTTAAAGTGGATTGGACACTTAGAGCCCGATTTAGATGATTTTAACCTAAACCGGGCTTGGTCTGCGTTCAGAGATCTGGATAAGGGGGACGGTTACGTGTGGGGAAGGATTAGCACCCCCACAACGCCCGGTAAACCGGTACTACCAATATCAATAAGTCAATTGACATGCTTTCTATTAAAATGTGTTTAATTTGTAAAATGAGAGTTTCATATGTTTGGCCTTGTGTCAGGACCAACATTACTAATCCCGATGATTTTTGAATAAAAATAGTTTTAGAGGAAAAATGATAAAATTGTTTTAAAGTTGGACTCGAGTCTAGTGACTGCCTACGTATCCGGAAACCGGAATCAAAGTCCACGTAGTTCGATTTGAAAAGTTGATTTTAGTTGGTTTGCAACCGAGTGGTCGTAGTTTGTTTTGGTTGTTTTGTGTTTTTTAGGTTGTGAGCGTTTCACGTGACGTTACTAATCTCACTTTATATTTTAGTTCACATTCCATATAAATGTGATTTTTAGGAAGAAATAAGTTCGTGCGTCTTTACAGTTGTAAAGACTAACACTACTAATCATAATTATTTTAGTTTTTATAAAAAGAGTTTTCATTTATTAATTTTAAAAAGGTGGACTTGTGCCTTTCGGCTGCCTACGTACCCAATGAGAATTGGGATCAAAGTCCGCGAAGTTCGGGCCTTAGAAAATGCGGATTGATTTTGGTAGAGATTCTTTGTGATTTAGTTGATTTTCGGTTCAATAATTTTTGTAATGAGGGGTTTTCACGCTCCACTTCTAGTGTCGAGGCTAACGTTACTATTTTCCAAGATGAGAGCAATAAATAGGATTCTTGTTAAATCAAGAATTTTCACGAGTTTTGCTAGTGTAAAACTTGCGTTACTAATTCTCATAATTTAAGATATTTTAGCGGGATTCATATTTTTTAGACGGACAATTTCATGATGTTTCACTAGCCTGAAATGATCGTTACTAGTCCCGTTAATTAGGAGGTTGGGTCTTCAACTTTTAAGGGAAATAACAAGATAATTGGACTATGAATTCGCTGCCCATAAGGCCACAAATTCGGCCCAACCCACCTGATGGCAGACTTGTAATTATGGACGCGGTGGCAAACTCGTAATTAAAACGACCGGTGGCAATTTTGTAATTAAAACGACCGGTGGCATTTTCGTAGTTAAAATGACCGGTGGCATTTTCGTAAATAAGGATGGCCGAATTAAAACCCTAATTGAGACGTATTTAAGCCAAAATTTTGCCAAATTCACTCTCTCTTTCTCTCTCCTGTTGCAGCCGCACCTCTCACTCACTCTCTCTCATTTTTTCTCTCATCTTCTTCTTCCTTTCACTTCTCCTCTCAACTTTCACACACCAAACCCAGAACACAAACTAAACCAACTTACTCTTACCATATCCGGCAGCCGCTACTCCGTCGCGTCGCCGCCGCCACTCCGTCACACAATCGTCGCCGCTCTTTGCCCTCGCTGCGCCCAGCTCCCTTTAGCTCCGCCGCCATCGACGGTTCATCACGCGCCGCCGCTCCTTCAGCCGTTGCTCTATCTGCCACCGGATCGCTGCCGCTACCTTGCCGCTGATGCAGCAACACCGCCCATCTCGTCGCCGCCTCGCATCTCGCCTCTTTGCGCTCTAAAGTCCGTGCACTGTCCAAACCTCTCACCGCCGTCTCGTAATCAGCTCCGCTGACGTCAGTCCGCAATCGCCGCCGTCAAGTCTCCCGCGACCTCCGCGCTGCCGTCTCGATTGCTCCGCTGGTTACTGAATGAGCGAGTTCTCCTTTTTTATTTATTGATTGACATAAACCTATACTCATTCATGGATTCAGTTGGAATTGATTACTCAAGCAACACATGAAAATGGATGGGGCTTTTGGTCATAGATAAACAAGAAGGTGAAAACACTTGATTTTAGTTCATATGCCTTGGTTGATTTGAATGGCTTGCTTGATTGATTTGTGCTAATGATAAGCTATATTGATCATGCTTACAATGTTTAAAATGTAGAGAATGCGAAATAGAAGATAGGGTAAGTGTAAGTTGTATGATGAAAGTTTATAGATGGAACAAATAGCACACAAAACTCAAACAAGGATTCTACTCATTATCATACATAAAAGCTTAAAACAATGATTAGATATTAGTGTACTGATGAACTAACAAAGCTTATGCAAATGGTTCCTTGTATGAAAGGAATATCGATAGAAATTGTTGAGTTTCGAAAGCAAAGTTCAAAACTCAACTATTCCTATTAATTTCCGACCACACAGCTTCACAGCTTCTTGTTGCTTCTTTGATTTCTGTCTATTGCTCATCTCTTTGTTTTGTTTTCTGTAGGTGAGGAGAGCTGAGAGGGATTAAGAGAAAGAAGGAAGAAAGGAACCAGCCGAAGCCAGAAGAAGAAGGGAGGGGGCCAAATTTTCGTTCATGTCTGCCCCCTCTCATTGCTTTGGGAGGCTTTATTTATAGGACAAGAGGGAATTTTGCTATTTTTTAATTTTGTTTCATTATTGCAACAATAGATTTTAATTTTCTGTAATTTTTGTTTAAGGCTTATAATGGGCCCATACCATAATTATTAGGAAATGGGTCTAAATAGGCCTAAAGCCCAATTTAAAATTAGTTGAAAACGGGCCTAAAGCCCAATGACTTAAACTTGGTTTCGAACTCAAATTTAGAGATTCGATTAGTTTCAAATCCTCCTCGATAATTATATTAAACGAGATAGCTCTATAATACAATTCGTTATAGCTATAGAAATATTTTCACTATTATGTAGTCATATGGATAAAAGGCTAAAATAGTGTATAAATTCGAGATAACTCAAAGAGCACAAGAGAGATCATTTTTGTCATTTTTTCTTAAATAGGAGTAAATATGGCCAAATTTTGATAAATAAAAATAGGCCTAAAACGTGGAAATAATTCGAGAAGCCGGACAAAATTTAGTTACTACACTCTGTCTACGGAGATTCATTTTCAAAGTGTCTGGCTAATCTGGACAAAGTGCTAGCTCGTTGTGAGGAGACCAACCTAGCTCTTAGTTGGGAGAAGTGTCACTTCATGGTTACAGAAGGTATTGTTCTTGGACATAGGATCTCTAAGACCGGTATAGAAGTTGATCGTGCCAAGCTTGAAACCATTGCCAGCTTACCACCGCCGACCTCAGTTAAGACGGTTCGAAGTTTCCTGGGTCATGCTGGATTTTACCGACGATTCATCAGAGATTTTTCCAAGATCACTCTTCCAATGACGAAGCTTCTTGAAAAAGATGTCCCTTTCGTTTTTGATAAAGTCTGTCTTGAAGCTTTTGAAACCTTGAAGACTCAACTCACCACCGCACCGATCCTTACAGCGCCAGATTGGAATCTTCCATTCGAGATTATGTGTGATGCCAGCGACTTCGCCGTTGGCGCGGTTCTTGGTCAGAGGAAGGAGAAGAGATTTCATCCTATCTACTTTGCGAGCAAGACACTCAACGATGCTCAGAGAAACTACACTACTACGGAGAAAGAGCTTCTGGCTATCGTTTTCTCCTTTGATAAGTTTAGACAATATCTGGTTCTTTCACATACCATCGTCTACACAGATCATGCTGCCCTGCGCCATTTATTAGCCAAGCAGGACTCGAAGCCACGTCTCATCCGATGGATCCTTCTCCTCCAAGAGTTCGACATAGAAATTAAAGATAAGAAGGGAGCAGAGAATCTAGCAGCGGATCATCTTTCCCGACTGGAGGAATCACAAACAGGTAAGTCTACTACCCCTATCAATGATTCTTTCCCTGACGAGCTGTTGCGTGTTGAAACATATGAACAGGTTAACAGCATAGCTATCGAGCCCTGGGCAATCCCTCACGCTCAAGATCTGAGTAATGCCGCCGATTCAGAGGAGCCTTGGTATGCAACTCTGGCTAACTATCTCTCACACGGCATTGTACCTCCTGAGCTGGATTTCAATGCACGCAAGAAGCTCTTTAAAGAAGCCAAGTCATACTTCTGGGATGAGCCTTTCTTATACCGCATCAGTCTTGACGGAATGATCCGGAGATGTGTTTCTTACATCGAAGCAGCTGATATCATACGTAAATGCCATGAAGGACAGTTCGGAGGACACTTCGGAGGCAACCGCACGACACGAAAGGTGCTCGAAACAGGTTTTTACTGGCCCTCAATTTTTAGTGATTGTGATGTTTTTGCTCGACGTTGTGATGCATGCCAGCGATCAGGTAACATCTCTAACCGTAATGAGATGCCCCAAATCGTTTCTTTAACTGTTGAAATCTTTGATGTTTGGGGAATTGATTTTATGGGTCCGTTCACGCCCTCCAACGGAAACAAGTACATTCTTGTAGCCGTTGATTATGTTTCTAAGTGGGCTGAAGCTGAAGCTCTACCCACTAATGATTCAAGAGTGGTGGGTCGGTTCCTTACCCGTCTTTTCACGCGTTTTGGTTCACCGTGCTTCATCATAAGTGATAGGGGTACCCACTTCCACGGATAATTCGACCGGGTGTGCAAACGTTTTGGCGTCACTCACCGAATCTCCACAACTTACCATCCTCAAGCGAATGGTCAAGCGGAAGTGACAAACCGTGAGCTCAAGCGGATTCTTGATAGGACAGTTGGCCGGTCTCGCAAGGACTGGTCATCCAAGCTCAATGATGCCTTATGGGCTTATCGAACTGCCTACAAGACTCCCATCGGTACCTCACCGTATCAGCTGGTCTATGGCAAGGCATGTCATTTGCCAGTTGAGCTCGAGCACAAGGCATTCTGGGCTAATAAAGAGTTGAACATGAGCTATGCAATAGCAGGTAATAACCGTCACGACCAGATCGCTGAGCTTGAGGAACACCAACTCCACGCATATGAGAGCACAAAGTTATACAAAGAGCGCACGAAGAAAATTCATGACTCTCAATTGAAGACAATCAAGCAGTTCTATCCCGGAGAAGAAGTCCTCTTATATAACTCCCGATTGAAGCTTTTCCCGGGTAAACTTCCCGTTGGTCCGGCCCTTATACCGTGGTGCGGCAGTCATCCTTAGGCAGTGTCCTCATCAAATTTCATGATCAAAAGCCATTTATGGTCACCGGGCATAGGCTTAAGAAGTATCTGCAAGGATTAGCTGTCTCTTCCATAGACGTGCACTACTTTGCTTTGGAATCATGACACGAATCCAGGTATCGTCTGGCTCACGGACGTTAAACAAGAGCGCTTCGTGGGAGGCAACCCACGGCTGGAGTCAGTATTTTCGTTTTGAGTCATTTTGTTTTAAAACCCCTAAAAAAAACTGTCGACCCATTTTCGAACGAATTTTTGCCGAAAATTCCCAACCGTTTTCGCAGAAAATTCCTGTTTTAAACCGACCTGTTTCTCCTGTTCCAACTTTTCAAACCGAAACTACCATCTTTTCGCCGAAAACATTTCTTCATTTAAACTGAGATTTTCGCCGAAAATTTGCCACCTTTTCACCGGTATATAAGGCCCCCTTCGGGTTTTTTTCGCGACATTCAAACTCCCCCATCCGAAAATTTCCCACAAGAATGAACTCTCTCTCTCTCTGTTCACCGCCGCCGCCTCCTTGACCGCCGACCAGCCGCCGCCGCCCTTCCCCTGTTGCCTAGCCCTCGGTTCAAACCCTAGACTCGGAGCTTTTCGGCTCCAGCTCCTACCGACCTAGTTTTCAAGTTTTTCATCGATTTCTCGGATTTCTAATCATTTTCTCGAGTCATGTCTTCACGGGCTCCCAAAAGTTTTAAGACTACCAGTGCAGATAGAGCGCAGCGATCCTCAGCTCGCTAGACCCGGACACCATCCGCCCGACCATCCGCACCAGCTGCACCAACATCGATGGATGTGGCACTCATCCCCGAGGATGCACCAACCCCTGCGACTCCTATATCCTCTATTCCTACACCTGCCAATGGGGCCCTACATCCTTTTATCGCAGCCCTGGAGCCCCACCAGCTAGAGGTCTTTCAGAAGATCAAAGACATTCCTCCGGCTACAGTGGCAGTTCTTTCTCTTGACAGTCTCAAGGCGCACAATCCGGCTTGGCACTCGACCGTTGACACCACCCTTCATAAAGCCGGTTTACGAGTGCTCACCGCTCATGGTTCCCCCTACCCGCTTGTCGCTCTTCAAGAGTTCTGGAGCTCGTTCCGGCGCCTCACCCCGAAGCCCATACGTGAGCAGAAATTCGTATCCTTTCGCCTCGGTGGTGTTCTCCACGAGAAGTCCCTTCGTGAGTTCGGCCACCTACTGGATCCGCACGTCAACCTCGATACAACATTAGCTGGCTTCGAGGACACATACTCCATCACGAGTGCTCCTTACCCAGACGTGTGGAGATGGGCCTCCTGCGAAGATGAGATCTCACCCATCATCAACCCCACGGTCGGTGACATCTTTCACCCTATTCTTAAATTCTTGCATTATGTTTGGGTGCAATCTCTGTGTTATTGCAGCAAGACGAGCCGTCACCATGTTTCTTTGGAGGAGCTCGTATTATTCCGTGCTTGAGACGCGGATGCCAACCTGCATCCCGGATGGTGGCTTGCACGATTCTTTCACAAGCGCACTACCGCCAAGAAGCTTCCTTCTGAGCTTCCAGGAGGACCTTTCATTTCAATTCTGATCGACAATCTCCAGCTCGGTGACAAATGGGGCCCCGACATTCCTCGTGTCCCGATTGAGCATATAGGTGCTGAACTCGCAATAGCAAGGGGCATCGACCTTTCAGTGGATTTTGAGCATTGCACGTCGCTCCCTCACCGCATTCCCCAGTCAGTTGAACGCCCGATGTCACCAGCGCAAATCACCGCGGCGATGAATGAGAGGCTGGCGCGTATTGAGAAATGGCAGCTAGATTACTCGGCTGGTTCGCTTAAATGGCAGAAGGACCGAGTAGCGCATGAAGAGACTCAGAACGAGCGTTGGTCCATTCTCCAGAAATTCATGGCCGACCAGTCTGCCCGACACACGGATGATATCGCATGGCGACAGCAGTTTGACATTTCAACCATCCCGACCCCGCCTCCACCCCCTCCCGCGGAACAGTGATCAGGTTGTTTCTAGCCTTTTCCATTTCTTTTCTTTCTTCTTTTCGGCTTTCTACCCAATTTTATTTTGTGTGGATCCGGGGCACTTGTCCCGGTGTCCTTTTGATCTTTTTGTTGTTTGTGTTTTGTAGTCTTTTGAGTAGCTACTCCGCTCCGCTCTGGCACCTCCACGTTCATCCACTACACCGCCCATCACCCTCCAGGTTCTTCGTATCTCTTTACTTTAGTTTGGTCCTGTGAGGACACAGAACAGTCTAAGTGTGGGGTAGGGTGTTAGAGAACCATGCATGATCTTGATTGCCTATATCTTTGTGTGCCTCGTGATTCCTGTCCAGTCTCTCTAGCAATAGAATGGCTCTGTTTTTGATTTTTGAGGTTAAGTTGTTATTCAAACCTTCATAATGATGCTTAGACTGCTTAACCTAGAACTTGAAAACCAACTTGTCTACTTTGATGCTAAATTGCCTGGTCAGAACAGAATTTTTAAAAAATCACACTTGTAGTTTGTAGCCTTGATTGCATGAAAATGACCGAATCCGACTAGCAAACCAACTGTGAGGTTTTGATCCATTGCACGTAACTTGCAATTTAAATTCTTTCTGAGTGATTTTCTGTTTACTTGAATGAGTTAGAATTTGCATGAGACCTACTCGAGACCACACGATGACACGAGTTCTAGAATGATAGGGGCACCTAGATTCAGCTACTAAGCCAGATAGCCTACCTAACGATAAAATCCATTAGGTGTAGACCCTTGAGCTTGGCCTGTTCTTTCGGTTCGATAATACATTACAACCATTTTCCATTCTTTCATTCCCCGTTGATCCCATGTGGTTGTAGTTCTAGATTGACCTACCGGAAGTCGGTATGTGGTAACCTGCCTATAGCCATTAAACAGGTGGTCTTAGCTATTATGTTCAGACGTGTAAACCCCTCTAGCAACTAAAAGAAAAATCGGCACAAAAGAAAAAATAGAAAAGAAAGAAAAGAAGCAAGTTTTGAAAAAAATGAAAAGAAGAAAAAGAGAAAAGTTTCAAGTTTTTAAGTTCAATAAAATGATCTTCTCCCTACAAATAGAAGAACGAAGTCAAAAGAAAAGTTGAAAAGAAAAGAAAAATTGTGTAAGAAAAATAATAAAGTGCTAGGTTGCTTGAGGGTATCATAGGACGAGCGTTCATTATTCCACTCGTATATGGTTAGATGGTAGGAAGCCATAAGCTAGATTCGAGGGAAGTTAGTCGAAAGCTACACCGCACAAAGCCATCATCATACATTCCCATCATCCATCGCATTATAAACCCGTGTAGTGTAGAATTCATTACGGTCCTAGCAGGGAAGTCCTTCTTGACTAGATACTCGTGTTGTCACAGTGGTGGAGATGTGGTCGAAATGCAAACTTATGACAGAATTCAGTGACAAAAAATGATTGAGAGCATAAACACGTCCTTAAACACAGAGAGTGAGAGTTCCCATTGTACTATATATATCCTGTGTGAGGAGTCTGGTCGATCAGGTCGAATTCGTGCATAATTGGTTGCTAATTACTTGTCATGTGCAGTTTATTAGTGAGACCAGGTAGTTTGGTTGATCTGTATGCATGTTAGGTTTCTTGCTCTAGGATCGATCTGTCTAATAATTCATTGTGTTTGATTGAGCTCCAATTTAATCGATCTTATCATTTGTGAACATGAGCGTTTCTATTCAGTTTGCTTGAGGACAAGCAAAAGCTTAAGTGTGGGGTATTTTGATGACACTCGAATTAACGTGATTATCAGCCTCATTTAAGCGTCTTTTCATTGTTTGAGACATAGTTTTTAGGGTAGAATAACGAATATTCAATCAATTGCCCTATCTCGTGCCATTTGTGTTACTTTGGCCCGTTTTGGGTCTATTTGATGGTTTTCTAGTGTTTTTATGTTGGCACAGGTTTTTGCCATCGAATACGGTAGCCAAGGACGTGTCTTATACGTTGGAACCCCGAAGAATCACACATAAATCAACCGGAGAAATCACTCAAGTCAAAGAAACTCTTGCTTCATTTTACACATAGATTTTCGGCGAAAATACCTTTGAATTTTCGCCAAAAATACAAGAAGGAATCCACTGTCCCGATCAAGAAGAAGTTTTCGCCGAAAATCCTCTATTATTTTTGGCGAAAATATCAGAGGAAATCAGAAAATCTCGGGTAGGTTTAAATATAGAAATCGGCGGCTAAAGAAGGGGAAAATCATTATCACACACACAGAAAAACAGAGAAAAATCCTAAGACTGAGAAAGTGAGAGAACGAGTGGATAGAGTTCGAGGAGCCAGGAACGGATCATGACGCCATCCATCCATCTCGGAGAGCCAGTGCTAGGAGTTGAGAATCCAGCAGATTGAAGCTGCCAGGAGTCATCGAAATTAGGTTTTACAGTTCTTCTCTGTCTTCCCTACCTGAGATGTATTCATTGTCTATCTTCGATTCTTCTGGATTGAATATGAGAAGCTAAACTCGTGTAGCTTAGATTAGATGAACCCTAAGTGACCCAGGGCTTAAAGCGGTCACGGATCGGCGGTGATTAGATTCGAAATTCATTCAGTTTCTCTTTCATGTTTGATTTGTTCTTCACTGTTCATGTTTCTTGTCTGGTTTGGCCACCTAGATTAGATTCTTGTTAAGCTAAGGATAGAAGCGAACGCTCACCTTACTTTAAAACATCAAATCGAACAATTAACCTTATAATTGGAGCGTGCCTTTCGTAGGAACCGATTAGGGTTGATCCATTGCAAGAGTAACTCATTATTCATTAGAATTTGCACCAGTAAAGTTAAGTCGTTGCGAGAGGCGACCGTACCCGGGCGGCTAATTAATCATGGTAGCTAGATCAGATAGAGCGAAGGTTCGCCAGTCTTAAACCTAAGGGTCAGGAGTTATGATGGTGTCTGGAACTGAATGAGCTAGAATCGAAAATCGCTGATCTGTTGACTGCTGTTGCTCTGGTAATCTAAGGGGGATTCGAAGTCTAAGCCTGTCTGTCATCTTTCTAGTCAATCGATCAATCTTTACTATTTCTTCGTTTTAATTTCATTTCAATTTATCTTTGTGTTTTAGTATAGAAGTCGTGGAACTCACACCACGCACACCGTGTTTAACCTTGAATTGATTTGCCAACATCTTTGAGTAAGGAAGTAGAGGAAACCCCTGGAATACGATCTACCCTAGCTTTACAGCTTGGTAGTTATTTGATCGACCGCTAGACTGCAGCTCATCAATGCGCTTGACCAGCAGTGATCGGGTTGTATTCCTTTTCTGGTCCTTTCTTTTTATTTCTTCTTTTCGGATTTCGATCCAACTTTTTTCTGTGTGGAACTGGGACACTTGTCCCGGTTTCCTTTTTATCTTTCATTTGTTTTTGTTTTGTAGGCAGTTGGGAGATTCCCTTTGCTTCGCTTTGGTAGATTGCCTCTGCTCCGAGGATCCGTGCTCATCCCCTACACCAACCATCTCGGTCCAGGTTCTTCTACTTCACTCTGAAGTCTAGTTTTAGTCTTGTGAGGACACAGTACGATTTAAGTGTGGGGTAGGATGCTAGAGAACCTTGCATGAACTTGATTGCCCTTGATTGTGTTTTTGTTTGCCTCGTGGTTCCTTTCCAGTCTCTCTAGCATTAGAATGGCTCAGTTCTTGATTTTTTAGGTTAAGTTACTGTTCAATCTTTCATAATGATGCTTAGACTGCTTAACCAAGAACTTGAGAACCAACGTGTATACTTTGATGCTAAATTGCCTGGTCAGAACAGATTTTAAAGAAAATCACACTTGTAGTTTGTAGCCTTGATTGCATGAAAATGACCGAATCCGACTAGCAAACCAAATGTGAGCTTTTGATCCATTGCACGTAACCTGCAATTTTAATTCTTTTTGAGTGATTTTATGTTTGCTTGAATGAGTTAGAATTTGCATGAGACCTAATTGAGACCACACGATGACACGAGTTCTAGAATGATAGGGGCACCTAGATTCAGCTACTAAGCCAGATAGCCTACCTAACGATAAATCCATTAGGTTTAAACCCTTGAGCTTGGCTTGTTCTTTCGGTTTGATATACATTACAGCCATTTCCCATTCTTTCATTCCCCGTTGATCCCCTGTGGTTGTAGTTCTAGATTGACCCACCGGAAGTCGGTTTGTGGTAACCTGCCTATAGCCGTTAAACAGGTACAAACAGAAAAATGAAAGAAAATTTTGAGAAAAACAGAAAAAGAGAAAAGTTTCAAAATTCGTAGTTCAATAAACGTTCTTCTCCCTACATATGGAAGAACGAAGTCAAAAAAAAAGTCAAAAAAAAGTGTAAAGAAAATGAAGTGCTAGGTTGCTTGAGGGTATCATAGGACGAGCATTCACTATTCCACCCGTGTCTGGTTAGAAGGCAGGAAACCATAGGCTAGATTCGAGGGAAGTTAGTCGAAAGCTACACCGCACCAAAGCCATCATCATACATTCCCATCATCTCATCATAAACCCTTGTAGTGTAGAATTCGTTACAGTCCTAGCAGGGAAGTCCTTCTCGACTAGTTACTCGTGTTGTCACAGTGGTGGAGATGTGGTCAAATTGCAAACTTATGACAGAATTCAGTAACAGAAAATGATTGAGACCAGAAACACGTCCTTAAACACAGAGAGTGAGAGCTTCCCGTTTACTAAATATTTCATGTGTGAGGAGTCTGGTCGGTCAGGTCAAATTCGTGCATAATTGGTTGCTATTACTCGTCGTGTGAAGTTTTTAGTGAGACCAGGTTGTTTGGCTAATCAGTATGCATGTTAGGTTTCTTGTTCTAGGAATTATCTGTCTAATAATTCATTGTGTTTGATTGAACTTCAATTTAATAAATCTTATCATTTGTGAACATGAGCGTTTCTATTAAGTTTGCTTGAGGACAAACAAAAGCTTAAGTGTGGGGTATTTTGATGACACTCGATTTGACGTGATTATCAGCCTCATTTAAGCGACATTTCCTTGCTTAAGACATGTTTTTAGGGTAGAATAGCGAATATTCACTCAACTACTCTATATCGTGCCATTTGTGTTACTTTGGCCCGTTTCGGGTCTATTTGATGGTTTTCTAGTATTTTCATGTTAGCACAGGTTTTTGCCGTCAAATAAAGTAGCCAAGGACGTGTCTAAGGTGTTGGAACCTCGAGGAATCACACCAGAATCGATCCAAGGAGTCAATCAAGTCGAACTAAATCCTGCTCCCATTTACACTAAAGTTTTCGGCAAAAATCCCCTAGGTTTTCGGCGAAAACTCAAGAAGAAATCGGCTGAGTTCAACAAAGAGAAGTTTTCGGTGAAAACTTCAAGTTTTTGCCGAGAACCCTAAGGTCCGAAAATCACAGGAGAAACAACAGAGCATTCAAGCCATTTACACTCAATTTTTGGCGAAAACTCAGTAGGTTTTCGGCGAAAACTCAAGGCAAAATCCGGCGGTATTAGGGTTAAGTACAAATACTTAATCGGCGGCCCAATTGCAGGGGGATCGCACATAATATGAATTACTTCGAGAATTCTCATGAGTTCTGGAGCAGAGTTTAGAGTCCGATGAGCCAAGAAGAGATCGTGACGGCATCCCTTCACCTCGGAGACTCGGAGCCAGGATTGCAGATTACCGGAGATCGAAGTTCTGCCAGAGTCATCTTAATTAGGTTTTTCAGATCCTTTTCTATTCTTCCTCTGTTCAAGATGAACTCTGTCTTTGCTTTTGATTCTTTTCTTATGAACATGAGTAGCTAAACTCATAGAGCTTAGACTAGATGAACCCTAAGTGACCCGGGCTTTAAAGCGGTCACGGATTGGCGGTGATTAGATTCAAAGTTCAATCAGTTTCTCTTTCATGTTTGATTTGTTCTTCGTTGTTCATGTTTCTTGTCTGGATTGATCACCTAGATTAGATTCTTGTTAAGCTAAGGATACAAGCGAACGCTCGCCTTACTTTAAAACATCAAATCGAACAATTAACCTAATCATTGGAGTGTGCCTTTCGTAGGAACCAGTTAGGGTTAATCCACTGCAAGAGTAACTCATAAATCGTTAGAAATTGCACCAGTTAATTAAGTCGTTGCGAGAGGCAACCGTACCCGGGCGGCTAGTTAATCTTGGTAGCTAGATCGGATAGAGCGAACATTCGCCAGTCTTAAACCTAAGGGTAAGGAGTTATGGTGGTGTCTTAGAATTGATTGAACGAGAATCGAAATCCGCTGATCTGTTGATTGCCAATGCTCTGGTGAACGAAGGGGGATTCAAAGTCTAAGCTTGTCTGTCATCTTTGTTTAACCAACCAATCTTTCGATCTGTTTTCAGTTTTAATTTTTAATTTCCGTGCATTTCTTAGAATTAGAAGTTGTGGAACTCACACCACGCACAAAGTGTTAAACCTGAGTAAATTGCCAGCTTCTTTGAGTAGTCAATTGTTAGAAGACATGTGGAATACGATCTACCCTAGCTTTCTAGCTTGGTAGTTATTTGATTAACCCGCTCTGCAGCGATCATCAGTAAGGATGAGTGTACTACCTCCTCGACACAGGTTGAGTAATGTCAACCGGGCCCTCTCTTTCCCTCCGTTTATGTCTAGGTGACTCCGGGAATAAGTGCACTGTCCAGTAACCGACACTTTCTGTCAAGTTGTTTGGACTTATGTCTAGTAAGAACTTGTTTGGTTTTTGTTGTAAAAATGTTTTAAGGGTTGTTTGGTGAGATTTTGGGATCCTTTACCTTGTTAAAACTCGGGCTATCAAAACGTGGTTCAATGAACTTAGAGATCTTTTGGCTTGTTTTAAATGATTAGTACGTTAGTGTAAGTATTTGCTTGCTTGAGGACAAGCTTCGGGTTAGTCGTAGGGGAGTTTAATGTGATATTATTTCATGCATTATAAGCCTACAATTGACTTAAGAAATTCCCATAATTGATCTCGTTGCTCCATGGTTTGTATGTTTTTAGAGTCATTTTACATAATTTGCACTTTTGTTGCCCGGAGGCCACTTGTGGACCAATTCTATGTCTATTGGAGTTGTGTTTGTGCATTTTTCAGTCCTTGGCATGGTATTAGAGGTGACAAGGAGTTCATATGATCAAACGGGAGATTAATCAGAGCTCAGACGAGGGAGATAGGGCCATTGCAAGTTTGAGATTTCTGCTGCACAAGAGTTATGCGATAATATCAACATTCTCGCCGATAATGTATTGAGGAAGTCAGAGAAATTCTCATCGCTAGTGAACCAGAACTTTTCAAAGAAGTTCTCGCCGAGAACATATGAACAAATGAATGCAATTCTTGTCGCCGTTTATCAGCCACTTTACAAAGAGGTTCTCGGCGAGAACCTCAAAGTTCTCGCCGAGAACTTGGCTCTTTTCTGACATAGAATTGCAGAATACAAGCAGCAACGACTCGCCATTTTTGGGGGACTTGGACTTTGGATTTTGATCGATGAACACCCCATTCTCCATCTCTCGCAACCCCTGGAACCCTAGGAAGCATTTGAAGACCCAAATTGGAGCTAAGGATTGAAGGTTCTCACCTTGGATTGACATCTTGAAGTGTAAGAGTGAAGATTCCTCCATGGATGCTATGGTGATCTCTCCTTTTCCATTTCAGATCTTCTCCATGGTTGTGCTAGGATAAACTTTTGGGTTTGACTTAGTGGGGTGATGATTCATGTTAGGATAGATGGGTGATTGTATGGGTTGAGTCCTCCATAGTCAATGTTGTAAGAGGTTGGTTCTTAAACCTTGTGCTTGTATGTCATGGGAGCTTGATTGGTCTTTTATGGTACATTCTTATGTCATTCAATGTATGAAAGTGATTGGATGATGTTGATTTAAGGTTTGAGGATTGTAATTGATGATTTGAGAGATTGAACCACTCTTTTGCAACTATTTTCCACTTGGTTTTCTTGTTGACATTTTCACAAACAATTTGTGTGCATTATAGTTTTTGCTCAATTAGAGGTTAAAAGACCTTGTGATTGTTATTCTAGTGTTCTATGATTGATATGAAAATATCTTGCATGATTGCCTTGTGTTAGGGGTTGTTAATTAGGAGATTAGGTGTTTGAGCCTTTCATTGAACTTGATTAAGACACTCTATTCCTTTGTTTCTATTGCGAGAGCATAGTTCATGTGGTTTAGGAGTAACGAATCAATCTTGCGAGAGCTTATTGGTTCTACCTAAGTGTTATGCATGGCCAATTGAATACATGTTGATGCTTGTGACTCAACTTGACTTTTATTTCTCTTGAGCATGAAGAAATCCCCCATTAAGTTGACCTCCTCTTCTCTTATTTGAAACTCAATCTTCCTTGTTTAGTTTTTGTTCTCTTGTTTAGTTCTTGTTTATGTTTTTGAATCACTTTATGAAACCAAAACTCTTTCTACATGTCTAGAGCATCTATAAGGAGTGTGAGTATTAGTCTTTGATAGAGCCCTCGAGGAATACGACCTTGAGTGTTAGTAATCGTACCTTCTTGGTTGGTTATTGGCACGTCACTGGTTTATGGCACTACGCAGCAACCCACATCCCAATGAATTGATGAAGACGATAGGCTTTTGCTGGACGATTTGGAAATAGAGGAACAACATTGTCTTTAGAAACCAGAACTTTGATTCCAATGGAATGAAGAGACGCATGGAGGCTGAGGTTTCATTGTGGATTGAGAGTAGTAAACCTGAGACCCGAATCAACCCCGACCCAGACCTAGGTACAAACAATGTTCAAAGTGTTCCACTGCCACTAGAAGTCTATTCGACAATTCAGTGTGATGGATCTTATCAAGATGACATCCACAAGGCAGGTATTAGAGTCATTGCATTTGATTCTGAAGGCCATGCATTTGATGAAGGAGAGGGTTCCTTCTTTTTGTGAACTCCTAGTGCAGCAGAAACTTACGCAGTCCTTGTCGTAGCACAAGTGGAGGAAGAGTTCATATTTTTTAGATTGTTTGGAGGTGGTAAGTGCATTCAATAGTCAAGCAGATGAATGGACCTAGGAGATTGGGGCAATTATTGCAGACATAAAAACCAGTATCCAACAGTTCACATACATCTTGATCTCACATTGGAGAAGGACTGGTACAGCCCAAGCTCACTACATTGCTAACAGAGCATGCCTGGGAATTCTATTTCCTAACTGGCTTGCTAGCATTTTTCATTTCTCTTTTGTTCTGTCTTACTGGAAAAATTTTGTGTTTTGTACTCCTTTTGCTAGTTGGCTAGAGACTGATTAATGAAATCAGATATCACTTATCCAAAAAAATATAAACCACATTTGAATCCCATACACTTTAGGCAACTCTTTAGTACCACTTAGGGTAACATTTCGTAATGATTTTTCAGGACAAAGAGGATGGTAAGGTGGGTCAAGTGTAAGGAGATGCATTGAAGGAGTGAAGATTTTCTCAAGATCGAAGCTTCGTGGAATTGTCGCAATTAGGTTTTTCAGATCTTCTCTATTTCTCCTTGTTAAGATGAATTCTATTGTAGTTTTTGTTTCTCTTGTTTCGAATATGAGTAGCTAAACCTTTCGAACTTAGATTAGATGAACCCTAAGTGACCCGGGGCTTTAAAGCGGTCACAGATCGGCGGTAATTAGATTTTAATTCAATCAGTTTCTTATTCATAATTGATTTGTTCTTTATTTGTGTTTCTTTTCTAGTTTGATCACCTAGATTAGTTTCCTGTTCAAATAAGGATAGTTGGTGAATGTCCGCCTTGTTTTAGAACTTCAAATCAATTAATTAACCTATTCAAGGGAATCTTGCCTCTCGTAGGAACCATTTAGGGTTAATCCGTTTCAAGAATATCTTACTAAAATCAATCAGGTGCACTAGTTGGTTATCCGTTGCAGAAGTGAACACACAGACGATTAATTAATCTTGGTCACTAGTTTGATAGAGCAAACATTCGTGGACTTAGACCTAAGGGTAAGGAGCTATGACGGTGTTTAAGAACTGAATGAATTAGGATTGAAAAGTCACCGGTTTTGTGATCGCCAATGCCTTGAAAATCATTTGTCTGTCAATCGTAATCAAATCTCATTCAGTTAATCTATCTCTTAATTCAATTTCATTTTCCTTTGCATAATAGTTTAGAAGTCGTGGAACTCACACCACACAACTTGATTTAAACCTGAGTATTTTAACCCCTACAACTGTCAATTGATCAACGGTACAGATCTAAAGTGTTGTAATGAATATTTAATTATTTTCTCCGTTGTAGGAGTTTTCAGAACCGCTACAAATGAAATAACGATTTACAAAATAATAATTTAACAAAATCCCAAATTTTGTTTAATTACAGTTTGGTGATCTTGTAGATTAAGTTACAACTTCTATCACTTGTGTAGTTCATATTACATTTGGATCACTCTATTTTAGGTCACAATTAAATCCTCCAATTTCCTCCTTTGTCACATCAGTCCTCCAAAACATCATCTGATTCTCTACACCTGCCACCTCTCCAGATCTCTCATGTCAATCACCTTCGTTGACGAGGGGTTTCCTCTGCTATCTCCTCCCATACCATCATCCTACATCCTATATACAGAAAGAGTTGGCATTAAAATTAAAAGAAGATATTCAAATTCATAGCAAAATGGAAATGAGGACTCCGATAAACAAAGGGAGAGAAATGAACGAACTTGTTAGAGAGTAGCTGTGAGAAGCCTAGGAAGAGGAACAAAGCGAAGTGAGAGACGAGGATGGAGTTGGGAGGGTAGAGAATGGCGCGGTGGATGGAGTTGATAGCACTGAGCCGAGCAGACTCGTCAGTATTGGAATTAGTGGTTTTCGTCGTAATCCACTACAAAAAAAATATACATATGTCGTCGGTTAGACCGGGTTTTTAGCATCGGTCATAGCCGACGCTAAAAACCTGTTGCGTCGGTCGATTAAACCTGACGCGAATAACGGCGACGCTAAATTTTAGCGTCGGTGGAAACTATAACCGACGCAAAATTACTATCGACCGACGCAGCTTCAGCCCAGCAACCCACGGGTCGGGTGGGTATATCGACCAACCCAATTTTTCGTTTTTGTTTTCTATTCTCTTTTTTAATATTCATTTTTTAGTTTCATTTTTTATTTTGTTATATTACTTTCATTTTTTATTTTCGTTTTTATTTTTATTTTTTTTTCAGATCTAGGTTTTTTCCAGATCTGGGTTTTTTTCCAGATCTTGTTGTCATCCAAGTCGTTTGGGATCCAGTTTGGGGGACTGTTGGTGATTTGGGGTCGTCGGACGAGCTTCTGGAGGTCAGCGGGTATTGGTACAACAACGTTGGCGATAAGGGAGGAGAGGCGGTGGTCGACGGCTGCTCGATGGAGGGACGGAGGCATCGGTTGGTGTTGGGCGGAGGTCCAGCCAGTGGTCCAAGATCCGCCGGGTGGTGGTGTGATTTGTGGTGGTTAGGTGTTTGGATGGGAGGAGGAGTTGAAATAATTTCGGGAGAGAGTGAAAATGACCAAATGAAAGGAAGGAAGGAAGGAGGAGGAGGAGGAGGGTGGTGGTTGGGAGAGTTGAGGAGGAGGAGGGTGGTGGTTGGGAGAGTTGAGGAGGAGGGTGGTGGTTGGGAGAGTTGAGGAGGAGGAGGAGGGTGGTGGTTGGGAGAGTTGAGGAGGAGGATGAGGAGGGTGGTGGTTGGGAGAGTTGAGGAGGAGGAGGAGGGTGGTGGTTGGGAGAGTTGAGGAGGAGGAGGGTTTGAGGAGGAGAAGGAGAGAGAGAGGTGAGAGTAGGGTTAGGGTGGTGGCCGAGAGAGTTTAAATAGGTACATGATTTTAGCGTCGGTCGATGACCGACGCTAAACCATGTCGGTAAACGACGCTAAATCTGGTTTTGGGCAAGGGTTTCGTTTCTGTTCCGGCCTTGTCGCCTGGCCCAATAATGGAAGCCCAAGCCTGTTGGTCCTCCGGGAGTGGTGTACCTCGTAACCAACGTGGGGGGAAGTGAGTTCAAGGAAAAGGGGAGGCGATCAGTTTAAGGAATGGGAGAGGGAGGCGAGTAACGTACCGCGGAGCGTTTTGTCCGCTGAGTAAAAGTGTTGTTCCCCGGTTAATAGGGTATACGGGGGTATTTATAGTACCCCTGCCTTGGTCGCCAAGGCTGAATCTTAGCCACTCGTTTGTAGCCCCCGTAGGATGTTGACACGTGTCTGCTCTGTCTTGGAACCCTAAGTGTCGCCGAGTAACCCTAGGAGACCGCCGAGCTGGGCCGTCGCTTTGGGCCTTACTCCACTTCCTGGGCCTGCCTGTTCGGCCCATCTGATTTACTGCCTAAAATCCGGACCTCCAGCCCTAGCCGCTGTGTGCAGGCTGCCGAGTGGGCCGCCTCATGGGCCGCCTCATGGGCCGCCGTGTGGGCCTTTGGGCCTCGTCGGGCCGGGCCCATCAGTTTCCGACCCAAAACCGAATTTAGCATCGATTTTTGAAGAATTTAGCGTCGGTTTTTGAGGCCTCATTTAGCGTCGGTCGTGTATTAACCGACGCTATTTACGCGGGTCAACACGCACACCGTATTTGGCGTCGGTCTTTGACCGACCGACGCCATCCTCTTTCGTTTTAGCCGACGCGAAATTCCCTGTTTTTTGTAGTGATCGGTGGCGTGACAGAGTAAGCTGAGGAGAGGGAGTTACGCCGGCGAGGGATGGGGAGTCGCCTTTGGATAGAGCAACAAAGAGGATAGATTGTTGTTGCTGGTGGTGGAGTCCTTGCATCATCGTCTTTGGCTAGAGCGACGAAGAGGAAAAAGGTTGGGTGGAGAGGATTATAGAAATTTTAGTATCTGGGTGAAGAGGAAGTTTGACGTTTAGCTTCCAAGGCTTCCTCCTTTGAAGAAAGAAAAGGAGAAGAAAGTTGGATGGGCAGGGAATAGGGATTTTAGGTATTTGGTAGAGATCGAGGCCAAAGAGGAGGAAGAGACTTGGAGAAGATGGGGGAATTTTTTTTGGTAGTTGGGAAGATGGAGAGACGCAGATTGATGACGTGGCAATTTTATTGATGTTGGTTGGTTAATGAGAATTCACGTGGATTGATTTTTTTGGTTGATCTGAAAATTCCGTTGTAGGGGTTATATTATGTTGTAGGGGTTCCGTCGGTTTTTCATAACCCCTACAAACGACCCGTTTCTGGAATCTTTTGTATTTGTTGTTATAACCCCTACAAACGTTTTCCCACTACCCCTACAACGGACACAGTTTCTTGTAGTGTAAACAATTAGAAGAAACCCTTCGAATACGATCTAATCTACTTTAGTAGGTTAGTTATTTGATACCCTATTCTGCGGTTTATCACGCAGCTTGTGAAGTTCAATGCGGTTGCAGCTTCTACAAGATCTTCATATTTCACATGTTGGGCTTGTTATAATTTATGGTGACAATCGATCAGTACCCAACATCGTTACAAATCCCATTTTTTCATGAAAGGGCCAACCATATAGAGCTTGGCTGCCACTTGTTTCAATAGAAAAGCACATATGGAGTAATTAAGGGATTCATATGTCCCTACTTTAGCTCAATTTGCATATGTTTTGATCAAGAAGTTGGGGCCATGACCATTCCACTTCATGATTGCTTGGAATGCAGAATCTCTTCCTTTGTTGCTTTGCAACGTTAACTTTGTATTGGGCTTATGTTTGTTTCTTGGCTGACTTGGTTTGAATTTGCAGTCTATTGCAATCCTTCTATTTTTTACTATTCCCTTGTCATTTTCTGTAATGAACTTCCTTGGATTATCTTAAAATATACTATGATAGATCTTGAAAGCCTTTTTGTCACATAGGATGTAGCCCTTCTCTCAAATTTTCACATCATTCTTAATTTTTTTATATCAAAATTCATAATTTATCTTTCTTATTAAATGTCATGCTAATTGCACATATGTATTTATTTATAACTCTCACTAAATGTTTATTTAGTACCTTATATTTACAAGTAAAATTATTTTTTTTTTTCTGATGAATAATTAGCTTTCCATTCATCAAATGAAACGACCCCCCCCCCCCCCCGAACAGTTTGGCTCTACAACGCAAACACCAACTGAAATCAAATCCCCTATCGTATCCCCATCTCCCTCTCAAAGAGGTGTCTGGTTCAACTAAGGAGAAAAGAAAAACAAACAAAGCTCTACCCCATACCTCTCCCCAATCTAATTCTATCGCATCCTCTTCTCCCTCACAAGGAGATGTCAGAATCAGCTAATAAAAGATATGAGAATTAACAATAGGGCAAAGCAGAAAAACAACACAGGAAACCAGCAAACTTTACAAAGGGAAAATCAACCTTTGATCTATACACAAAATCTCAGAATGAATCCTCAACACCATTGCTTCAAATGTCAAGCCTCCTTCTCCTGCATTTCTTCTGCACCTCTCATACCAGATATTACTTATCACAGCACGCCAAACCATACACATACTCCTGTTCAATCGGGTGTTCTGCTTGATAACATAAGCAAATTCTTTAATTTCCGCACTCCAAGATGGATAGATAAGTCTCCTCAAACCGAAGCAAGCCTCTTTCACCTTTTTAGTATAGGGACATCCATGGAAAATATGCCCAGGCTCATCATTCCCCAAGCCACACAGCAAGCACGTAATATCAATAGAGATACCCCATCTAGCTATATCCGTTCGGCAGGTAATAAGCCCGGAGACCACCATCCAAGCTACCATAGAATGCTTAGGAATAGAGGGATTTCTCCAAATCAAGTTATACCAAGGAACCACCTCATACTTCACTCTTAAAGTTTGCCATATTGATGAAACAGAGTACTTACCAAGAAGCTTCCCGTCCCACCAAAGAACTCCATTTCTCCAGCTAATATGAGGTTGAATATCTTTCCGAACCTTCAAAATTCTACGCCAAACCCAGGAATGGTAAGGAGCGCTTTTGTGCTTCCATATATCCATTCCTTTTAGTCTATAACAGTTCACCCAAGCCACCCACATAGACCCTGCTTGGCATAATATGTTCCAAATATGTCTAGCTACACAAGCTTTGTTCCAAGTGCTCATATCCTTGATGTCTAAACCACCTTCATTCTTCGGCTTTGCAATCTTTGCCCATGAAACCTTTGCTCTTTTTCTAAGACCAATATCATCCCCCCATAGAAAATCACTGCATTTCTTCTCTACGCTTTCAATAACCCCTTTGGGCAGCAGAAAAATGTTCTGCCAGTATTGACTCAGACTTACCAGCACAGTTTTCACCAGTGTAAGCCTCCCTGCATAGCTCAAGCATCTCACTTTCCACCCAGAGATCTTTTTAACTATTTTCTCCACAAGTATGTCACAATCCTGAGCTTGTAGTTTCCCCGAGATAAGTGGAACACCCAAATAACGAACTGGCAACTTCCCCTCCTTAAAGCCCGAGACACAGCAGATAGAATCTCTAGTATCCTTAGTGACTGAGCAAGAGAAAAATATTTCTGTCTTTTCAGGGTTAAGCTGCAGACCAGTAATAGCATAGAAACTTTCCAAAGCATTAGTCACTCCTTCAATTCCTTTCAACGTGCCATTTGTGAAAATTATTAAAATTAATAATTTTTATTTATCTATAATTCACAAAATTACATAATTTTTAATTTATTCTAATTGTTTATATTACTGTACCATAATCAGAATCCAATACCCAACTATAAATTATTTTACACATTTATTAATTAATATAAATGTATTATGATATAACTTTAGGAGAAAAACTAACACAAATATCGTGTAGGATTATTAAAAATTAGTAAATTAATATAGAAATCTTAAGTCATAAAATTTATATTTATTATTATTTAGTATAGGTATAACGATGTTCGAGTAGGTTGAACTCTATATATTTAATGTTTTATTCATACACAGATAAACTATAGGTTGTTCATGTGAATAGTGATAATTTGGCATCTTGCGCACTTGATATGTTAAGTTCATCAAGTTATATGTGATTTGAATTTTGGTTCATATAATTATGATTTTCTAATTTGTTGTCAATTCAAGATTAGAATAGGCTCACTAATCGATTTCCACAAATTTTAAATTATTTTAATGATTTATGAAAAATATTATATTTGTATGACATACAAATCATTTGAGTTTTATGAGTTAAGCCCATTGAGTTGGGGGTGATCATCATTCATATCACATGTAAAACATCTTTTAATTTATCGAATCATGATTGGTGTCATGTGGATCAATGATTGGTTTGCATACATTTATAATTATTCTAATGAGTTTGTGAAAGAAAAATGTGTATGACTATGTATAACATTCAAGTCAATCAAACTATTAGATGAGTTAAATAATCAAGTTGCAAGCTAATTGGGCAATGATCAATCATATCATAGGTCAAATGTTGTGATTCATCGAGTCATGAGTTGGACATGTACTAGGTTGTTTGATCATAGTCAAGTTTGGTCACAAGTGGTATGGTTGGGCTAGGTTGAGCAGATGCATCAGGTCGGGCAATAATATAATGAATTGGTCATTTTGGATGAATTATCTTTGAGTTGTGTTTTTAATGATTGAGTAATAGATGGAGTAATTTGATACCTATGAGAGAAGTTCAACAACACTTTGAGTTAATAATTTATTAGATTGATCATATAATATATAGTGCAATATTATCCTATTTGGAGCTTATTTTTATAATCGAGTAAAAAAATATGTGAGTAAATCTTAATTATTTATATCAATTGACCAATTAAAGTAAGGATCCGGACCCAACCCTTCCAATGGGTTGGTTTTGGGTCCAACCTTTTATGGACCGTTAGATCAATCAAGATTTCATCTAACGATTGATATTCATTTTTGGTTTTGTTCAAACTGTTGACCGGATCTGTTAGTTAGACTTGGCTTTTGATTACTCGGCGAGAACTTCTTGGCTTTTGATTCCTTCATATGTTCTCGGCGAGAACTTCTTGAAGTCTCGCCAAGAACTTCTTTACATTCTCGGCACTCCGTCGGTTAACGGCGTTAACTAGTTAACTCCGTCAGTTAACGGTGTTAACTAGTTAATAGGTTAATTTTGTCAGCTAACTAGTTAACTCCGTCAGTTAAACATCGTTAACTAATTAACACGTTAATTTCGTCAATTAATTAGTTAACACGTTAATTTAGTCAGTTAACTAGTTAACGTCATCAGTTAACGGCGTTAACTAGTTAACAAGTTAATTTCGTCAGTTAACTATTTAACTCCGTCAGTTGACGGCATTAACTAGTTAACATGTTAATTTCGAAAGTTAACTAGTTAACTCGGTCCGTTTTTTAGGTTAACTAGTTATCTCACTTAACAAATTAATTCAGAACATTTCAATTTTTACAAAATGGTACAAAAATTAAACTGTCCACAAACTAAAGTTGGGTGACTTAACATGTAATTAAAAAAATAACTTAGACACCATCTTCTTCCTCCCGCATCATCATCGTCCCTATGGTCGACCGGACGTACGCCGGCGATCAACCAACTCTCCCCCGCCTCCGACAACCCCTGCTTCCTCCCCTGCCTCCGATTTGCCAAGTTTCATATCTACATCAGCCTCCGACATCAAGGAATGCGAGCACCGGCGGTGGCGGACGAGGCGGAGGATGTCAGCGAGGGCTTCATCGGGGAAGGGGAGTGTTGGTTGTGGTAGTGGAAAGCAGCGGTGTCGATCGGAGGTGGTGATTGGAGAGAAAGGAGGTTCGAAGCACCTGATTGCGAGGTTATGTGGTTTTAGTTGGACCGGTCCAACCTTTAAAGGTTGGAGCCGGATCCGCTGCCATCATGAAGTTCAATTTTTTTAGATATTTTTATTTTTTTAAAAATTGAGAGAACATAATGAATACATTTGGGAATATGAAACTTTGTATGTATGTAATTAAAAATTAATTACAATAAAATAAAGGATCATATATTATAAGATTAACCACAAATAATACTAACTAAAAATAAATATAAGTTAATATTTTATAATTCAACGAAGAAATTATAGGATTGTTCGATTAAAAAATATAGAATTGATAATATGTCACATATATAATTTGATACTAATTTTATTTTATAATAAAATCACTAACTTTATTGACTTATCAATATTTAAATTGATGATCCTTATATACGAAAATCTAAAAAGAAAAGAGTTTGAGTGAACAAATGGTGGATGTGAAGTAATGATGAATTCAAGGGGAGCCTCTCTCAACTCGGTCTAATTCTACCTTTGGTTAAACAAATAGATTCTTCAAAATAATTGACTCATGCCTTGATTGGGATACAATGTTTCAATCTATTCTAGATCCATCGTTAATGGGAAGAGGTGAAGGAAGAAGAAGGTTATGGGTTTATAAAAGATGTAGTTTATGCTTGAATGACATTACACATGCCACGTAGATGTATTCCTCTAACTCACCTAGCTAGCTTTTTCTTTTGACAAGCGGTTTCATTTTATAATGAAAATGAACAATGTTACAAAGTTTAGGCAAAGCACAAAGAAATACAAAGAGTACATAAGACTAAAAACAATCTTTAAGCCTAGACAAGTTAAACTCAATGATGCTTCTTCAAAACCCTAATACACTCAAACCTACACCACTAGCCGCCGTCATCACTTGACTCTTGAAAACAGTCGCAGCCCATATCTCGGAACATTATCATTAGAAGCACCACCACCGGTAGACTTCGAAAAAGGTTCTGCTAGAGATCGGCACTAAAGCAAGAGGAGATCTGAAACGCCACAACTAATAATAGAAGTCTTTGCTGCAAACTCAAACAACCTGCATCAAGGATCACAAATGGAAATCATAGCATCTCTGAATCACCAACAATTGATGAAGCAAGGAGGTAGATGACAAAGAAGATGAGAAGAAGCAAACTGAAAACAGCTCCCTTTGAACTGACTGAACAAAAACAGATCTAGAAAATAGATCAGAGGAAGGCAACCATATAGGTTGAAGTGAGGCAACCATATAGGTTGAAACAAAGACCCACAAAGGGGAAGCAAGACAAAAAAAAAAACAAGAATCAAGAAGAAGAGACCAAACAAAAGCTCAAAACAGCCATGAAAAGAAAGTCATAGTGAAAGAGGAGAAAACAGCAAGAAAGAAGAAGACAACATAGAAAATAAAAGGGGGTCACAGTTAAGGAGCCGGCGGCAGCAGGGGAGGCTGCAAAGAAGAAGTTAGTTTTTGAGAAATTTGGAAGAGAGAGAGAGAGTTGTTCCCAAAATCCGAAAACCACTCACCTAGCTAGCTGATAGTAAACTCAAATAGGATGACTCCGGCAAAAGAATTCTATCAAGGATGAGTGACTACAAAGGCAAAGTACGTATCCTATCCAACTTATTAATTATGTTATAGGTTGTATCCTATCCAATATTGCGGTAGGAAAGGTTTACAACTCCCTCCCTAGACATATAGTGTTTGTCTTTACATTTGCAGCAAACTACTTGATTGTTTTCTAGTACCTCTGCTCTGACTATTGCAAAGGTCAAGAAGTTTGTGTGGAGACTCTATTTTAAACCTGGAGAGAAAGGTGTAGTCAGAGTATTCAATAGCTAAAACGATGGTGTCCATGAAGGTATATTAAGGAGCTTCGAGAAGATTGTTAAGCACTTTAATCTACAATCATTTAATTTGTACTACTAGCTTGTTTTTTTAGAAGAATGTCAACCTCATTAATACTTATTAATGATCAGAGTTGATACACTTCAACGCAAGTGCATCCTCGAGTCAAATAGGAGTTGCATGACCTACAAAAGATGATGTTAAAGAAAATGATCGTTGAGCCAGCTCGTGTGCGACCACATTCATGTTCCTCCTAACAAAAACAACTTCGTAGTCGGGGTTAGCTTGTAGAATCCGACGCCAACCGCCAATGACACTACAACAAAGACATAATTTAGGGGGGCAAAAATGAAAATAGAGGGCCTCCTAATTAATTTAGTCGGGGCCATTTAGTCAGGGGCGGCGCACCTTACTAAATTTATTGATTGGACAGACAGTAATAATGAATGATGATAATAATGGAACTGCATGCTTCTAATCTCTTCTATCCTGATCATAGCTTTGGGAATATTGAATATCTGATGTTGTTAATTAAGAACATGTCACCTCATGGTAGCAACATGGAATTATACATGTATAAAGTAAACAAGCAAAGGTATTATACAAAGCATTATGGCTACTATTTCTGACATTTCTGATAGTGAAATTGGAACTTTGTAAGAAAAAGTTGCTATTATATATTAATGACGATGATTATGATTCATATTTAATTCGTAAATGTCACAATTGTTTAATCCCATATAAGCTAATTAAATAATTAAGAAGAAAATTAACTTTTTTTTTTTAGGGTGAAGAAAATTAACTTAACGAAACCCTTTTCATTAAAAGTTAACCATCGTACAAACCACACTTAATTTTTTTTTAAAAAAATTACGTAAAACTAAAAAGGAAAAAATGAGTCCTAGGTAGCGGTGGTGGTGGTGGTGACGACGGTGGTGACAGGCCTCAGCGGCAAGAGGTATTTCCTTTTGCAATCGGCATAATGCTTATCAATTAAATCATTCTTGAAATCAAGGATAGAAACCTAACAACAGATTAAAAAAAGATCTGAAACATCGGACCTTATCCTATAAATCCTTCTCCCTCGAGTTTCCGAGCAAAATCAAGCAGAGGAACAACAGAATAAGAAGAAGAAGAGCATAGTATTTTGCCCCCTTTCCACAATGCCCCTTCTCGTAATAAGAAGAAGAAGAGCATAGTATTGTAGCGCATAATGATGAACTAGAATTGATGGAGACCAGTAGGGTTGGTGGAGTTGGTTCAGTGTGATTGATACTAAGGGGAAATGGGTGGGAGTTGATCTCTTGAATGATGGTGTTGATCAAGCTGAAGGTGAAGAAATGGAAAGTTCAAGTCCACGTCCCAATTAAATGTGTTCCCCCGACAAAAATAGTCGGGGGCCTTTTTGTCGGGGGCGTGAATACTATATAAAATATTAATTACTAATTTAGTCGGTGGCGTGGCCCCCGACAAAAATAGTCAGGGGCGCGGCCCCGACAATAACGCCCCTGACTATTTTTGTCGGGGGCCACGCCCCCGACTAAATAATATATTAAATATTAATTACTCATTTAGTCGGGGGTAAAGCCCCGACTAAAATAGTCAGGGGCTTTATTGTCGGGGGTCACGCCCCCGACTAAACCACTCAATTAGTCGGGGGCCAGGCCACTGACAAAATTGCCCCCGACTATATTTGTCGGGGGCTATACGCCCCGACCATTGTTGGCCAGCCACCGACTATAATTGT
Source organism: Linum lewisii (assembly GCA_034768395.1). Classification (NCBI taxonomy): domain Eukaryota; kingdom Viridiplantae; phylum Streptophyta; class Magnoliopsida; order Malpighiales; family Linaceae; genus Linum; species Linum lewisii. Next base: position 49,332,225 of record CM068297.1, read on the forward strand.
CGGGGGGCTTATACATTGTTTTTGTTGTAGTGTGATAACACCGAACTCCGTTACATTGATCTCCAGGCCATTCAACGCGGTTTCCACCACCTGCGAATCCACCTCGAAAATGACAAGATGAAGCTGACAATTCACAGCCCAATAAAGCGTCAAGAAACCCCCTTGCTTCCCCTTCCTTCACTTTCGATTGCCCTCTCACCCACCCCGTACAGTATGCCACCAACGTACCTTCATGGTTCCTGATCGCTACACCCCCAATCTGATGTGATATTATTGCTCGTGTTTTAGACCTATGATTGATCTACGAATCTCCCATTTTTTATCTTTAAATGTCATGGCTTGTGTGCTTTTAGAGTTATTTTGCACAAAGAGCACTTTTGTTGTTCGGAAACCAATTTTGGACCCAATTCGTTGTCTATATGAGTTGTCTTTGTGCATTTTCAGGCCTTGGCATGGTAGTATGGGTGACAAGGAGCCCATAGGAGAAAACGGGAGCTCAATCGGAGCTAGGATGAGGGAGTTAGGGCCAAGGCAAGTTCGAGATTAATGCAAATTTTGCCATCAGCATTTAGGAGGAAGTTCTCAGCCAGAACTTAAAGGTTCTCGCCGAGAACATATGAAGGGAGTAAGGCATTTGCTCAACGGGAATTCCAGGAAGCTTTTCAAAGAGGTTCTCGGCTAGAACTTCAAAGTTCTCGCCGAGAACTTCAAAGTTCTCGGCGAGAACTTTGGTCTATTCCAGCGTGTTGTATTTAAGCAGCCGCGATCGACAATTGGGGGGATTCATTTGATACACAATTCAACACCGATACCCGATTCCCATTCACTCCACAATCGATCATTCTCCATATCTCCACCCTAAGAACCTAGAAGCAATTGAAGATCAAAGTTGAAGGAGCTAAGGAAAGTCTCTCACCTTGGAGTAGCAACTTGGAGTGCAAGATTGAAGGATCATCCATGGAAGCTATGGTGTTCTCTCCCTCTCCATTTCAGGTCCTCTCCATGGTTGTGCTGGACTAAACTTAGGGTTCAACTTAGTGGGGGTGATGATTCATGCTAGGATAGATGGATGATTGATTGAGTTGAGTCCTCCATAGTCATTGTGCAAGAAGTTGGTCCTTAAACCTTGTGCTTGTATGCCATGTGAGCTTGATTGGGTTTCTATGGTACATTCCTATGTCATTCAATGTATGAAAGTTGTTGGATGATGTTGATTTAAGGTTTAAGGATTGTAATTGATGATTTGAGAGATTGAATTACTCAATTGCAACCATTTTCACTTGATTTCCTTGTTGGCATTTCTACAAGCACTTGGTGTGCATTAGGGTTTTTGTTCAAGGGGTTGAAAGACCTTGTAATTGCTATTCTAATGTTCTATGATTGATCTGAAAGTATCTTGCATCATTGCCTTGTGTTAGAGATTGTTGATTAGGAGTTTAGGTGTGTGAGCATTTCATTGAGCTTGCTTAAAGCACTTCATTCCTTTGTTTCTATAGCGAGAGCATAGTTCATGTGGTTTAGGAGTAGTGAATCATTCTTCCGAGAGTTGGTTGATTCTATCTAAGTGTTATGCATGGCCAATCAATTACATATTGATGCTTGTGACTCAACTTGTCTTTCATTACTCTTGAGCATGAAGAAATCCCTCATTAAGTTGACCCCCTCTTCTCTTGTTTGAATCTCAATCTTCCTTGTTAGTTATTGTCTTACTTGTTTTAGTTTGTTTATGCTTTTGATTCGTTCTTTCAAACCAGAACTCAATTTAAATGTCTTGACCGTCTATGAAGTGTGTGAGTATTAGTCTTTGAGAGAACCCGTGGAATAAGACCTTGAGTGTTAATAATCGTACTTTCGTAGTTGATTATTGGTACGTCACAATTCCACAGCTGATCACCAGGATGAAATTCGGCGTCAACGTTGCACTTAAGGACATTGAGTTGCGGCGGATGCCAAAGCTCGCAAGGCCGAGTCACCTGGTTTGGAATCTGCACCTGTCTATGAGTGCCCGCCCGAGCTGCCTTCCAATCTACAATTACTTCCAAACCACTCTCCACAATCAAACGAACTGGACGAGATTCTCCTTTCCACACTTGTTAGTTCCTCTCATACCACAAGTTCCAAATAATTGGATCCACTTTTCTTTCATTTCAACTATCCAATTATTCAGCACCTCATGTATCATGTCCCCAAAGGCATTGTAATTGGTGAGTAAGCTTTGTAATTTCTCCCACAGGGCCACAAATCTCCAATAGTCCTTAGCAACTTCACAATTTCCAAAAATATGTTGCTCGGTTTCCTCCTCCCTACTACACAACCCACACATCATCGGCACCCCAATGTGACGTCTCCTAAGGATCGTACGTAGTGGTAAAATACCCCTTCCAAACCTCCAAACGAAATGCAGAGTTTTGGGTTGCAAGCAGGTATCCCACAAAGCCTTCCAAGGTCCCGGCTGCGCAAGGTGATCATGGTGAATCATATTGCTCATCACCTCCTTATAAGTTGATTTCATTAAATAATTATTGTCATTGCTCACGTGCCAAATCTTCGTATCTCCTCCATCCCCCCCCCACCCACGGTAGGAACCAACCTCAAGATTTCTATCACATTATCCGGGAGAAAAATCTCCTCCTGTAGTTCCTCGTCCCACATCATCGTGTTTGGGATCCACAAGTCTGCCACCCTAAGGTTTTTAAGGCCCACTACTGGCGCCGAAACCACATGACATATGTCCGCCACCGATAGCTACGCCGAAGCAAGCTCTGAGATTTTAGAATACTATGCCACGCAAAACTCGGGTTACTTCTCAAAGTAGCCGACAAGAAATCCTCCTTAAGAAAGTATTTTATCTAGAAAATTTTTGTGTCAAGAACTCTTGATTCGTCATGAGCTTCCAACCTTGTTTCCCCACCATGGCTAGATTGAATTCGTGTAAGTCTTTGAACCCCAAACTTCCCTCCGCCTTCTTAACACACAATCTCTCCCAACATCCAAGCCATCCCTCTACCTCCTTCGAATTCATGCCCCACTAGATTGAGTTCATCATACACTCCAATTCTGTAGTGAGTGTAACAGGTAGCAAAAAAACGTTCATGCAATAGATCGGGATAGCTCGTAACACTGATTTGACCAACACCTCTTTACCACCACAAGAGAGCATCTTTCCTTTCCATCTTTGTGTACGCTCCCAAATTTTGTCTTTAATGAATTGGAAAGTATCCTTCTTGCGCTTCCCCACAAACGATGGAATACCCAGATACTTCCCTCTGTCAAAAGGGTTTGAAACCCCCAAAACAGCTTTGACACCATCCTGCATCATAGCACACGTACTCTTACTTAAGAAGATGCCAGAGTTCAAGAAGTTTATCAGCTGCCCCGATGCACGACCATACATCTCATAAATTTCCTTCACCTTGCGAGCTTCTTCAATCTCTACCCTGAAGAACAAGAAACTATCATCTGCAAAAATAAAAAGTGTTACTGCTGGCGCATCACGACAAACTCTCACTCCATGGATGCGGTTTTCAGCAGCTTCCTTCCTCACCAACGCTGAAAGGCCTTCTACACATAAAAGAAATAAGAAAGGTGATAGTGGGCATCTTGTTGTAGTCCTCTCTCTAGTGTAAATGACTCTGATTGCAAAGCATTGATAACCATCGAATACACCACCGAACGAACACACATGAGCATGATATCAATCCATCTTCTATCAAAATCCATCTTCACCATAACTGCCTCTAGATACCTCCACTCCACACGATCATATGCTTTAGAAATTTCAACTTTTAACACCACCTCACCATCCTTGACCCTTCTGCAAATATTCTGAGTATGCAAGGTCTCAAAAGCAATAAGAATATTGTCCACAATTGATCTACCTCTCACAAATGCGGATTGCTCGTTAGGAATAATGTTCGACACAATGAGTCTCATTCCGTTCGCAAGAACTTTCGCAACCAAGCGATACCGAACGTTGCAAAGTGAGATTGGTCGAAAGTCCATCATCTTTGCTGCATTCTCCTTTTTCGGTAATAAGATGATATCTGTGTGTCGAGATTCCTCCAGAATGCGCATCTGGGTCAACCATTGATTATTGTCACGTTAGGACCAACCGCATCTCAGAACCGTTAGTAAAAAACTAGGTTAAGCCAATCCGGCCCTGACGCTTTGTCAGGATGAATGGAAAAATAAGCTTGTCAAAATTCATCTCCAAACGGGGCAGTAAGAATGTCATTGTGTTCATCTATTACAACCGGCCGAATTCCATCAACAACTGGCCAACATCCCCCAACCCTGCTCTGAACAAAGTACGAAAATAATCAACGGTGATCCTACCCATGCATGCATCATCCTCCTCCCAAGCTCCGTGTTCCAATTGAATTCGAGTAAGAGCTTTATGATTTTTTTGGCTATTAGCACTTTGAAGAAAGAATTTGGTATTGAAATCCCCATCTATGTACCAGAATTGTTTAGCCCTCTGCTACCAATAAACTTCCTCCTAACTAAGTAAGTTATTGATTTTCTCCTTACTTTCTTCCATTTTACTAACTGACTCGACGTGATCGAAGCTTCAAAGTACCTCCATAGTCCTTCTTTCCGCCTCAATTAAGTTACCGAACTATGCTCTTTGCTTTCGGCCCCAACAGTTCAAAGCTTTAATGCAACCTCTCACCTTATTTTCCAAACAAATGTTCTCTTCAATCTACCAACTATCCACCACCCAATGTCCCAAGCCTTCAATTTTCAGCCATGCATTCTCAAACCTGAAACGCCTTTGCCCTCCATGCACATTAACGTCGTGTGTTCTTAAAATAATTGGCGAATGGTCGGAGACCGTAGCTGTAAAATTAGAAAGTGACGCATCCGGAAACAGCTATTTCCACTCGTCATTTATCATGGCACGATCCAGTCTCTCCTCCACGACTGTTGGCTGACCTCTCGATCTCCATGGAGGCCACCAGGTACACGGGTACCCCTCAAGCGAGATATCCATCAATACATAATCTGAGACAGTGTCGTGAAACCCATCCAGAAGTGGTTGAGGATGAGGGTGTATACTTTTCTTCTCCAATACGTGTAATAAGTCGTTGAAATCCCCTATTACACACCACACGTCCGGCCCTGTCAACGACTTCAAGAGCTCCCAAGTTTCAGATCATCGCGCCCGATCCGGCTACCCATAATATCCGGTCAGGCGGAACTCCTCTTCATGCTCTCCTTTTACCAACATATTGATACAGTGTACTGAATAATTGATAACATTAATTTGCACTCCACACTTCCATAAAACGCATAAACCTCCACTTCTGCCAACAACGTCCACCGCAAAACATCCCTCAAACTTCAGCTTGATGCGATTTTCCTCCATCTTTTGCTTTTGCACCAAAGTCTCAATAAGGAAAATCACATCCGGTCTATGAACTCGCATGAGTTCATTCAAGGCTCGAACTACTCAAGGTTGACCGAGGCCCCGACACTTCCAACTTAACACGATCATTGCGGTGGACAGGACCCGGTGACCGAGCCTGCCTGCACCAAGTTTTTTGGATCCTGGCATCCTTTGGAGAGAATTCAGTCTGCAATCTCTTTGTCCACGTCCATTGAAGCACTACCATTGCTCCGTCTCCTCTTCCTATCTTCTGAACTTCCATCGCCTTCCTTTCCTCCTCAATAGCTTTGTAACTGAAGGCATACTCCACATCACGTGTTTCAAGGCTAGCTCGGAGGTTAGAAGTTAGTGCCCTTATATTTTTCGTCCTCCTGTGAGTGATATCCGCCAATGGTTTCCTGCTCCTACTCTCGCTATCCTTCCCAATTTCATTTGGCGAGGGAACCAAGTATCTACTCATAGCTTCTCCAGCACGCCTCCTGGAAGGCGCTCTTAGGGTTTTATCCCATAGCTTTACGATTTGGTCTTAAGGAACCCTAAAACGAACCTCGCAACAACGGCAATATGACCTCTCCAACCACAAATAAAGCAGAAAGTTGGAAGCCGCTCATACTTGAACGTCACCATCAATTCTTTGCTCGGCTTTCGAATTACTTTTTCTCTCTGCAATGATTTACGTACATCCAGCTTTACCCTGATTCTCGTGCATGGGTCTTCACTCGTGTATTGGTTGTACTCATCATACTCCAAAAAATCTTCCATCCAGTTGCTAGTTGTTCTGCCGACCACCTCCGAATAGAACTCGGCAGTTAGGTCATAGATGTGAACCCAGAAATCTACATAGAACAACGGAACTTCGTGGATGTCGTCTCCCGGCTTTAACTCATGCAGCGTGAGAAGGTTGTTGTGAAAAGACCATGGCCCACCATCAATAACCAATCGTAGATCGAGAAGATGATAGAATCTGAAGAGAATGAGGCATTCCCCTCTGTAATCTATTGAAATACCTCGTCCCGACTTCCAAAGATCCGCCATCAGAGTGCGCATATCGTTGAAGTTGTAGTTTTTGTCGGTAATAAACGTGCCGACCAAACAGAGTGTGAAATCCTCCAATGGGACATCCGCCAACAGCTTCGGGAGGTCCAAATCTCCTTCTTCATCCAGCAACGCCAACTGGCGCAATTGGTCTTCCATTGTATTACTCGGTTCTGCCATCGAAAAAGACAAGCGAGTAGCAAACAGCAGCGATGAGAACGAGAAAAAGCGGCATCAGCAGCTTCAAAAAAGCCTAACAGTAGGGGGGGAACCCTAACAATAGGGAGAGAAAAAACTTTGTTTGTACTAGCTTGTTAGTTTGTGCATAACTTGGTTCAATTCTATATTATGCGGCTCGTGATATTTGACCATTTAGGCTTTTATTTGCCCTTTATTTATACAATGAAAATAACGTCATTCAAGTTGATGCTTCTAGGCTCACCAACAGATTCTCGTGCACTTTGAATTTGGAAATCATTCACTAATAATAAAAATACAACATAGATATGTACTCTTATCCTCTCAGAAAATGAGAGCATTCTTTGTATCTTTATACTTTCAGCTCTACCAAGAAAGAAAGAATCAACTGATTGCCACAACCTAATGATCATCTTCTTATAAGAGCTGCTAAGGTACGACACCTCCACTTGAGGGCACTTTGGTGGGAATCAATCAAAGTGTTCAATGATTGATTGCCTCCAGATTCAGAGGATACAGTTAAACGCGTGGATAGAGCAACTAAAAGGTCATCTCCTCTTGGCATCCCCACGTCAGTGAAAACAACTGCTACCCCGTCTTGATCCTTCATCTGAGGCTCCATTCTGCTAACTGCTTGAGAAACAGCTGGGAAATACAATCACCTCAACTACGATGTTCGAGCCAGGAAATCGTTCACAGCCAGACTGGAGTCTCCGTGAGCCACTGCATCTTCAGGTTCTGGCATGAATAAGGTAGAAGAAGACGCCTGCAGATCCAGAATAGAACCATCAAGGATTACGCAGTTACAAGCAAATAGTTTTATAAGGGATTGACAGGGGTGGATTGTATACCTTTGCATCGACCTCATTGTTGTCAGTGGTCAGGCTAGCACCGTGGGCCTTCAACCATTCTAAGCATTCCTCGAAACCACTCAAATACCTCTCCCCATTTCCTTCAGCTGCACCAGTAAAGCCCAAGATCTGGGCAATATATAAAATAGGTATCGTTGGGCGATATGACCGAGACATGCATACCACAGCCTTGTACCGCATCTTTTCCACATAAAGATCTATGAAAGGATAAAAGCAGTATGCCTTTGGATTAGTGAGTTGTTCAGGCAATGAGATTCTATTGGGGGGATGCAGAAAGGACACTGGTACTCACCCATCAAGCAGGTGTGTAAGTTGGGAGCTGTCTTGTATAGTTTGAAGAACGTGACATAATTTCCAGAAGTGACAGCAGCAATAACCGCAAGAGCATGTTTCACCGCTACATCCCCTTTTGCTTCTTGTGTTAATCTAACACATCCAAACAGAAAACTTTCCATTAGCATTGTACCTCCTGTGCGTTCAAGTTGGGCAGCCCGTAAATGAACGGAAAATAATCTTGAACTTAAGCTATCATACTGACAAATTACTTTTTTCTTTTGTGGAATAATGATAGTTTCATTAAAAGAAAGCAAATAATAAACATAACGGATCCCATAAAGCCCATGGAACGATAAACGAGCTGGAAGTATGAAACGTTGCATCCATCACCTGCTGAGACCTCATTGATTGTTCAACAGAACATCATTTTAATGATGAAGCTAACCTTTTTAGATAATTGGTCATACTCAATACTGATATTTAACAAGATAACAAGACTGAATACCATGACTAGTAACATAAAATCTGCAGGTGTTTGAAAAACAGAAGCAACAAGCCAATACCAAAATGCTGCATGATGATCCTTACCTTGACATCGATGACAGAAGATCTCTCTTGTTATTGGAGTGTAAGATGACACAAAGCAAGTTGTAAGCTGCAAACTCCATGAAGCAACCTTCGATTCCTTCAGAGTAGAGGATCTGTAACTGTGACTGGCACTGAAAAGTGGAAATAAGTCAAACCAGAACTAATATCAGATAGCATCACATTGCCAATATTTAAATGAATTATGTTCAAGAGTTGATATATATGAGTCCAACCAGGGTTAACCAAGAGAGCATATCAGCCTCGCCTTAAAAATGGTAGATGTAATCCCACTATGATGTATTTGGAAGAAAAGAGCAACTGCTAAGCTATGACCCAATATTGATTAAGTGTACGTGTCACTCTTGCTTTTAATAACTTTCAGCCAGCTTAGATAGAGCTAAAAATCATTCTTCTCACCCCAGACTGTCTTCTCTTTTTTTTTGGGTATCAACGTCAGACTCTCACGTGAGAGTAAACTACCTTACATCTCAGCTAAACGAAAGTGACTTCTTTGTTTGACTACACTATGTGATTGGAAATTGTGAGAAGTATCCATGAAAATACAAGTGCAAAAAAGAAGACATTTTAAAGAATAAGGCAAAGCAGCTGCAGATGGAAAAAAAAAAGATAAATGTTAATGCAGTGAACTGAAAGCAAACGGCTTGAACAGATGTAAACAATATTAGCCGATCTTCAAATGTCAAAACAACTGAGAAAACATGCAACTATAGTAAAGTGCAGAAAAGCTACATACCTGATTATACTCAGCCAAGTCCCCAACTTGCATTGCTAATCTAGCATGTGTTTCATATACCTGGACAAACAAAAAGAAATGAATATACAAAATTTTGACAAAATGTTCATGAATGGATTATGAATCCATACTTACTGATTGGACTTCCAAAACTCCAAGATTAGAGATAATAAAAAGCTGAGTTACACAAGTGAGAACTAAAACAAATTCAACAAGGACATTGAAAGGTCAACCCCACAAAAGATACAAGAAAAAGTTTCTGAAAGACTTAGCATGACTATAGTAAGTAACATGCTGAATTGTTTATTGATATCTAATAATTTACCAAGACGATTTAACCATTTTTAGCTGCTAAGTCCTATGGGCTATGGATGGATCGGATCACACACAAGACTAACTAATTTCAGTTCAAATGACCAATTCAGATTCATCAATTACAAACTAACTAGGATAGTACCACTCAAATCACAAATAGTATGATCAACATGATTCCCTAGTCAACTAATGAAGGCACAATTAAAAAGAATCTTACATATAACAAACAAATGGAATATCATACCTTAACTGTTAACTGATTCCTTATCCTCTGTACAGTTAGATCTTGTCGGATAGATTTCAACTGATCACATTTAAAAAGATAGTTTTTTTCAGAGTTCTGAACCATTAACAAAGCTTTCTCAAGCACATCTTCTGGTCTGACCTGCAAAGTGTATAGATTGACCAGTTAACTATTTCTCTATACCATACGCTCTTGTCAAATGAGGAGTACAAGCACAGCAAGAAATGCTCACAGTAGACGGGTCAGGTGCAGAGGTGAGACGCAGAAAACGTTTTTCAATTTCTTGACAAGTTCCTTTAACAGTGAGTGCATCCCAATCAATGTCTTCAACAGCTTCGTTTACACTGTCATCAAAACTCTTACTAAGCATCAAGGCACTAGCTCTTCTGCTATACAACATGTTTGCAGGACCAGCATTTTTTGGTTTGAAGTAATTAATATCAGGACGATGTCCTTGGCCTTTCTCAAAACGCTTACACCGACTTTCTCGTTTCTTTTTTTCATCTGGGTTATTAGCCAATGCCATAGCACCAGAGTAATATGTAGTCAAACTTTGCTCTTTGTCACTGCCACTTGACTCGCCATCATTATCAGTAAAAGCTGTGTCATTAACAGTACGTTGCCTCTTTATCGGCCTCTGTGCACTTTTACCAGGAGTTTTTTGTTGTGATGTGGAATATTTGAAATTGCTGAAAGCAGTATTACCTTTGGTGGCAGAATAGCCACTGAAAGCCTGGGGTGACATTAAAAAATTTAAATTATGGCTGAGTGAAAAGAAACACGCTAACTGATTCAGAAAAATCAAGTTAAGAGCACAATGCAGAAGACTTGAGCATGATCTATGGCGTACCTTTCTATTCCAATTACCATATTTTACTGTGTCATTACTGGAAGAAACAGGCACGTCTGACATCTTCTCCTCTCGCAAAGGCTCCCATCTACTCTTAGACCGCCTGATTGGACTCTTCTTATAATCTGGTGTGGTGTCAGGAGTCGAGCTATGTAGATTTCTGTGGCCAGGAAGAGCATACATATGTTGATTTCATCAATTAGACCGAACAAATAAAATTGTATCATAGATAACCACGAAGGGAGATGAAATCTAGTTTATGAAAACTCAAAGTGGAATGTAAGCTGTACAGGTTTTTCAGATGAGTGCTATTATATAGAAAACGTACTCCTTATTGATGAAATGAGAATCTGGTAATGTGAAAAGAGGCTCACTATCCCAGTCTTTCGTATAAAGTGTACCATCAGCAGTTGCCTTTGTGATGATCTGAAGAAAAGTAACAAGAATATGCCAATTAGATCTAATGCCCCAGAGTAATAAATGTCAACAAATATCAAATGTTCCAAACTAATACCAACAGGAAAGGCTAACTAATAAAATGACATAGATCATCTAGTAACAAGACATATGTATGTCACTTCAACACATATAACTGAAGCCTACATTTTATCTTCCAGAGAACCAATTAATAGGAACAATGATCCAACTAACCTCCTTCATGACTGCTTCACAAGCTACCCTTCTTGCATCATCATCTTTATGTCGTCCCAAAGCTCTCTCAACATATCCACATAGCGACTTTGGGAACATGGTAGGCTGCAACATAAAGGTGCTGAGATGATGAAGAACAGTTTTGTAATTGTTTCAAACAATCGAAGGAACAAATATGAGATCAAATATTGAGAGAATCACTTTATATATATATATATATATGGTAAACGCTTCGGTGCACCCACTAAAAGTGGGTGCACCGGGTACACCCACTGACGTTTGTGCTATCTAGAGTGATATTTCTATTGAACTAATCATTTATATCAATAGATTTAATCTTAATAAGTCTAAATTGAGCTTAATTACAATTTTTAGTCATCGTAGTATAAGATTATACCTATTGTTCTTCAGGTTTCTTTCTACAGCTGCATTTTTTCTCAATATGATAGATTATCATCTCTACCAAATTAGTTTTTTGTTCAAATCATCTTATATATCCTTTTAACAACATGTAGATTATTATACTCGAAAAAAAAGATATTAAAAACATGTTTATCTATCAAAATGTTAGTGGGTGTACCCGGTGCACCCACTTTTAGTGGGTGCACCGGAGTGTTCACCATATATATATATATGGACATAAATGATACTAAAAGGGCAACTATGTGCCTCCCATGTTGAACTCAACGATGTCCAAAACACATCATTATCAGCAAATGAGGATCTTTCAAAGATCATCATTCTCACAGTAAAGTTATTCCACCCTGCCACATGGGTTTAAACCACAGAGCGGCAGTTTATTCTAAAATAAAATAATACAATTTGACATTGGATCAAAAAAATACAATTTGACATGGCAGACCATTAGGTCTCCAAACCAAAATGCAATTAAAGATCAGAGACACTCATGCAGCATTCTACCAATTAAATACAACAATCAATCTTCTGAAATTGATTACATAACAAACAGAAAGGACAAAGGGAACTGTATGTACTGTTGCAATGATTCCTAAGTTCTAGTCAATGGGATTAGTAACCGATGCTCAGTGCCAATGATATAAGTGATGGTGAATGATAACAATACTTCCAAACCAATCAACAATACCTGAAACACTGCATATTAAAACTGGACAGATAACTCGAGTCTTGAAAATGAGTACAGCATCAAATGGTAAGTTAGGAAATAATTTTGTTTTTACTAGAAGTTAGGAAATAACTGTTGCCCTTAATTCCAGATCAGTGAGACCATGGGTATATCTTCTGAAAACATCAATTCTCATTAGGCATGTTACCAAGAAAGAAATTTCACCTTTACCATGGGATCAGCTGCACTATTTGATGACACCTTGTCATTTGGTTTCAGCACAGGAACACTAACATAAGCTGGTCTTGGAGCTGAACTGGATGCAAATCTATCCTTGTCTATTTTTGCTGAACTGATAGCTGCATTTGAAGCAATTCTAGGATTTGTCGGAATCTGCAAACTGTTTACCCTTTGTGTGTCAAATGATGACACATTTTGTAAAGTGGATTGATAATTCTTGGACACCTGATGAGCAACAGGATATTGGGAATTAGATCCTTGAGGAGCAGTCATTTGTTCCTGAAAATTTTCATAAGAAGTTTTTGAATCTATAGAGTTTTGATAATGTGGCTGAACAGGAGTAGCAAGGTGGGTGTGAAAAGTTGGAGCTGGCTGGTTCCAGTAATTATCATGAGCACCACTAGCTGCTCCTCCAGGCTGACACCCAACAAAAAATGAATTATTTGTCAGACCAACAAAAATAGCCAATAACACTGAATAAGGACAAAGAGAGTATGGATTTAAGTAAACCAGTACTATTGTTTCTTTCTTAAACCATTCCAAGGATGTATGATTAATTCGTTAGTAAAATGATTTCAGATACCAACAAACCCTACTAAACAGTATGGAATTGTCAAGTCAAAATAATAACATACAGCTAATTATTTAATGAACCATTGTATGAGAAAGAAAAGACCAAAAATTGAACTAGTTAAATATCCACCACACCCATTTCCTCTTTTTTCCAAGACATTGGAGACACTTGTCATGAGCATTCATTACTATTTCAGAGAGTTCAATGAAATAGAGCAAACAACAAGATAACACAACTAGAATACCAGGAGATTGTAGCCAGCAAAAATGCAATAAAGGTATGTATTAGTGCACAGCACAGACAAGAATGCAGAACCCAATTTACATGGCAGATTTATCAATCATGTTATGTCACTGCATTGCGAACCTTAAAATTAAAGGCAAAAGGTCCAGAACAGTCTTCTTTAAAGGGAATCTGAGAAACACAGTTAATCATTATCCCGCTAAGAAAATCAAGAAAAACCTCCTAAGCATCACGCGTTTATATAATGGTATCTACTCCACATAAAGTTCCTTCTATATTACTGGGCCCATATCATCCCAATTATAGTATCGTCACTTATACATACCATAGGAAACCACAGACAAGAAGACAACAGATGTAGATACAGTTAATCATTATCCCGCTAACCAAGGAAACCACAGACAAGAAGACAACAGATGTAGATACAGTTAATCATTATCTGGGAAACACAGTTAATCCCACTAAACAAATCAAGAAAAACCTTCTAATGGTATGTACTCCACATAGAGTTCCTTCTATATTACTGGGCCCATATCATCCCAATTTATAGTATCATCACTTATACATACCATAGGAAACCACTGACAAGAAGACAACAGATGTAGATACCATCGGGCACATGGAACTGATATTTATTCTTCCACTTTTCCTAAGAATCTAGTACAGTGTCCAATTTGTTTATATACCCTAACTCTCGTTAAAGGACAAACCAAACCTGTATGGAAGGAAGCTCAGATGGATTTGATTCTGGCCTCCAAGTAGGTTTGAAGGATGTAGGAGGTGGAAACTGAGGCTGAGGCTGGGGCTGAGGCTGAGGCTGGTTGGTAGGAGTAGAGTACCCACCGGAGATACAATTACTAGGAACTGAACTTCCAGGGTTGCTGTTACTAGCAACAGGCAAGTGTTCAGTCCCCGGGGCACATGTCACTTCTGTTTGACTGTAATAGTCTGGCCATTGCTTATATGGCTGTTGATAAGTTGTAGCCGCTGTACCAGAACCATAAGCACTTGAAGTATCTGAATTGTAATTTGGATACTGGTAGGGTGTATAATTTGCATAATTTCCATTATTCCAAACGGACGTTTGATTATTGTATCCACTGCTCGAGTAACCTCCTGCTGTCTGATAATTACCAGGATTGTGGTGAGTGGTTGAATAAGATGCGGTCCCAGCATAAGACCCAGTATTCTGAAATGAGGAATTAGGCTGATAAGCAGCACCTGTGTTTTGATAAGCTCCGACAGGCTGAGAGTATGAATCGTTAGGTTGCTGCAGAGTATACGCATTGTCAGGTTGCTGCTGAGAATACGCACTATTAGGTTGTTGCTGTGACCCATTGTAGTAACCCGGATATGCTGCACTTCCATAATTGTAGGGCTCCGTAGAATTTGAATATGATGCATAGCTATTGTAGTCTTGGGCTGCGTTAGCTGCTCCAATAGTTGATGAACTGGTAAGGGGTGTTGCATTCGAGCCATCCTGGATGTTCCTTACAAGTGGCTCTGATTGCTGATCATGTTGATAACCTCCATTCGCTAACATTCTGTCCTGTGAGGGATGACCTTCGACCTTATGCACTGTCCATGAAGCTGCTTCAGAACCAGTTGACGAGGGAAGATATGATGATGCCTTTCCTTGGCTTGCATCATGTGTATATCGACTCTGAAAAAGAAACAAAGCCACTTTCAAGTTGACAATTGAATCAACCGGCTTGCTAAAACGAAACTAACCCTACAGAGATGCATACACCCGCAGGTAAGATATTTACACAAAAAAACACAGCATAAACAAGACCTAGCATATCCCATAATAAGCCACAATTCCAAGCTATACCACTCCTAATGTCCAGGCCATGAGGTCTACTAGTTAAGTTCCTAGAACTTCATGTTGGAGTTCACGCAATCAAAACCGCATCTTGTCAACTATTACAGAGAATAATCTACTTGTCCAGACATAACCTACAACTATAACCACTTAAAGTAGGCAGATGCCATATTTCAATCAACTGCAAAACAAGCAGAAATTTATGTAAAGATTGAGACAGTAAGAAGCTTTAAGAGTACATTTCAAACCAAGAAAATTTGGCAAGCGGTTGCTTATCTCGGTTATGGATGTAAGGAGGGAAACGGTAGATTTACCAGCCTCCCCATTGCTTAAAAGAAGCCCAGATAAGTATAATTCGAATTTTCAGGAGAAAGTGTTGGATTTGTTTCTCTAGGAATTAAACACAATACCACGATACTACAAACCTAAGGTTGCTTATGATGACCCACATTTTGGAAGCTAGAACAAAGAATATGCAGCTGAGAAATTCCAATTTCAGAATTAACTTGGAGCGTACAACAAAAATACAACTCCTAAAACCAATCAAGCTAAGGTTTGAATTTACCTCGAACAAGTTCGGGTCCGCAGGATCCACAGTTTGCGTATTAACTCCTTGATTCATCATCATTTCACTACCTTCCCTGAAGTAACTGAATAACAAGAAATCCACAATCAGATCAAACGGAAGTAGATTTTCCATAAGAAATTTCAATTCAAAAACAACAATTAAGAAAGAAGAAAGAAAAACCCTAACCTTACCTTTGAAAGAAGACAAACCCCCTAGCAAGCTGCAGCTCGGAACAGGAATACGAACAGGCGGAAGCAGATAGAGAGAAACAGGGAGAAGAAAAAAAAAGGCAAAGAAAGAAAAGGAAATAGCAGAGACGGATTGACGTGACAAGGAAAAAGGGAACAGAAAAAGTTGAAAGTTGAACAAAGAAACAATTACTATACGAACGCGGAAATCTTAGAGCACAAGTACATAGGAAGGGGAGAATTTGGGGGCAATCACAAAGGAGACAATGAATCAGTTAGTCAGGATTCACAGAAAGTTTGTATCGATAGAATAGAGGTCTCGAGGTCGGCTCGTGTTTGGGTCGCGAGAAAATTATATAAAAGACGGTTTGCTGTAGAGACGAGAGAGAGAGAGAGAGAGAGAGAGAGAGACGGGTCGGGACTCGGGGAGAGAGGTAAGAGACGGTGGCCGGTTCAGTGGCGAGTCGATCAAGTCTCAACTCACCTTCCCCACGGTTCATTCACAAAATAAAAAGGCCTAATACCCTCACATGTCACGAACTATTGACCACTGTTTCGCGTATATACAACCTATTGCCTATATTTCTGGCGTCACGAACTATTGAATTATGAGTTCCGCGTAACACGCCGTCTATTTTTTTGTTTTCCGTCCAAAAATGTTAAGTGACCTGGCGTAGCACGCTGATGTGGCTGTTTTAGTGTATACGTGGCCATTTCAAACCGGCCAACTCATGATTTTAGATTACAACCACCCAACCAACCCTATCCATTTCGAACCACCCACTACCTTTTCGGTTTCCCTGCACACACACTGTCTCTCTCGTCAAACCCGGTCTCCACCGCCACCGTAAATGCCTCTGCCTCTTCTTCCATCGGGATGACGTAGCCGGTCACCTGCAACGCCGCCTTCGTCCCCATGGTTGTGACGTCGTCATGAATTCAAAATCTAACAAACTCTTATCGAAAAACAAATCTCACAAACTCATCCCACCAATTCAAAATCTAATATGAAACCATGTCGTCATCGTCGCCGGATCAACAACCCAAGATTCGATTCGGAATCATCGGCTGCGCAGACATAGCCCGAAAGCTCGCCAGAGCAATCACCATATCTCCAAACTCCCATCTCTCCGATGTTGCCATCCGTACTCTAGAGAAAGCTACAGCCTTCGCCAGAGCAAACAATCTCTCGCTGGCGGATGAGCTGGATCAGATTCTTGACGCGTGTGAGGATAACTGCTTTCAGTTCATGGACGGGACGATGTGGATTCATCATCCACAGACTATCGGAGAGCTGCGAGCTGTGAGTGTTTGCTTCTTTTTTATGCCCACCACCTGTTTGACGAAATTTCCTTCACAGTTTATAATCATCCAATCAGCTCAAATATCACCATTCACAATCACCATGTCCAATCGATCTTGAATTCATATGGATAGATACACAATACAGTAATAAAAATCGCTAGTGGTCTTTTTCAATTTTCACTGATTTTTTCAATATTTTGTAAATTGCCCACCACCTGTTCGAAGAAATTCCCCTGAGAGAGAGATCGCCTTTCTTCTTCTTCTACAGGTACAGAGCTGCCTTACCTTCGTTGTCGGCGAAGCCTTCCTCAAATCCAACATCAGAGCAAACCCAAACCTCGACTCCCTCGGCGCACTAGGCGACGTGGGTGGTATCTGCCACCCCCTCCGCCGTCATCTTCGACGCTGGAGTGATCCTCGCCTACGGAGCTTCCCTCCTATGGACAGACGGTAAAGCAGCAATGTTCCACTGCTCGTTTCTCACCAACTTCACCTCGATCGTCACAGCCATGGGGACGAAGGCGGCGCTGCAGGTGACCGGTTACGTCATCTCGATGGCAGAAGTGGCGGCGACGTTTACGGTGGCGGTGGAGATCGGGTTTGACGAGAGAGACAGTGTGTGTGCAGGGAAACCGAAAAGGTGGTGGGTGGTTCGAAACGGATAGGGTTGGTTGGGTGGTTGTAATCTAAAATCATGAGTTGGCCGGTTTGAAATGGCCACGTATACACTAAAACAGCCACATCAGCGTGCTACGCCAGGTCACTTAACATTTTTGGACGGAAAACCAAAAAAATAGACGGCGTGTTACGCGGAACTCATAATTCAATAGTTCGTGACGCCAGAAATATAGGCAATAGGTTGTATATACGCGAAACAGTGGTCAATAGTTCGTGACATGTGAGGGTATTAGGCCAAATAAAAATTATGTTTTAAAATAAGTAGGATTTTTTTCACTTGGTCCAACCCATGCATAAACTAAATCGGGTGTGACTAGCTCGTATTCAATACATTCACACATAACAATCAATACATTCATAAATTCATAAAGAATAACCAATCTAAATCCACAAGTTGGGCAAACCAGTAATACAACAGTAATCAATAAAGACTCTCTTACAGTTCCCAAATACCAATACATGCTTAAAACAAAATGGATCAGGGTCGTCTTGAAGTTGTGCTACAGCACCCGCTAGTGCTCAACACGTTGTCCATCTCTTCATCCTCGTAGTCTTCTCATCGACAAGATGGGTTGCTCACCATATCTAGTACCGAGACAAGAAAGAATAACAAGGAGGGTTTGTGTTAAACACTGAGTGAACTCTAAGCCAGTAGGAAGTAAGAACCAGTAGGAGAAGAGCCTTAGCTCAAAGCGAAGGGTATTAACCCATGACCAGTAACTAGAACCTAATAGTTATTAGTTATATCCCCTAATCCCAATACCAATGACTGGAACACCTGAAGGCAAGAGCCAGTAATCGATACTGATAACTGATGTGGATATTTTCCATGCATTTTTAGGCCTGTGTTTAGTCTAAGAATCTCCCGTTTTGATCTCGAAATGTCATGACTTATATGCTTTTATTGAAGTTTTGTGCAAAGTATCTTTTTGTTGTCCGGTTGCCACTTTGGAGCCAAATTTGTGATCTATTGGATGTTTCTTCGTGCATTTTCAGGTTATGGCTTCGAAGTACGGATGACAAGGAGCACGTAGGAGCAAACGGGAGGTCAATCGGAGCTAGGACGGAGGAATTAAGCCCGAGGCAAAATGGAGAAAAGTGCACAGCTTTCTACTGAAGTTTTCGGCGAGAACCTCAGAGTTCTCGCCGAGAAGTTGTGCCAAATAGTTACAAAAGGCTGATGCTGGGTTTTTGAAGAAGTTTTCGGCGAAAACATTCAGAGTTTTCGCCGAAAATATATGAAGAAAGTGAAGAGCTGCCAGAGGTTTTCAAAGAATTTTTCGGCGAAAACTTGTGAAGTTTTCGCCGAAAAGTTTAAGCGTTGCCAGCAGACTATTTAAAGAGGAGGCAGTCGAAATTAAAAGGGAGAGTATTATTTGACACAACATTCGCGAGCCTCTCTCTCAATTCTCAATTGCCGACTCCTCCTCTCCTGTCATCAACCATAATCATCCTCCATCTCAACCTAAGATCTAAGTGAAGATCATCTAGAAAGAAGGAGCCATACCTTGGATTGAAGCTTGAAGAGCCAAGTTGCAAGATCCTCCATGGAAACAAGGATGATCTCATCTCCTCAATTTCAGGTTTCTTCATGGTTATGCTAGGATAAGCCTAGGGTTTAGTTTAGTGGGGGATGGATCAAGCTAGGATAGGTGATTGATTGTATGGATTGAGTTTCTCATAGCCATTTGTGTAAGATGATGATCCTAGACCTTGTGCTTGTTGTCCATGAGAGCTTGACTTGTTCTTTTAGTACATTGTTTCACTACAAAAAACAGGGGAGTTGGCATCGGTTGAAACGAAAGTGGATAGCGTCGGTCAGTCAAAGACCGACGCAAAATACAATGTGCGTGTTGACCCGTGTATTTGGCGTCGGTTGTTAAAGGTCCGACGCTAAATGTACAAACCTAGACCGACGCGAAATACACAATCTGACCAGATTTGCTGGTCGAACCAATGGGTAAGATGGCGTCGGTTGTGAGAAAGTAATTGGCGTCGGTCAGTAACCGACGCTATTTACACGGGTTAATAGCGTCGGCCGACGACCGACGCCAAATACAGTTCATATAAAACGTCCTAATCGACGAAACCAACTCATTATTGCATAACCCTTCGACGATCTCTCTCTCTCCGGAAACAAAACCCACGCCGCCGCTCTCTTTGCCGCTCGTCTCGCCACCGGTCAGACGCCGCCGCTGGCACGCCGCCGGTCAGACGCCACCGCTCACACGCCGTCGCCGCTCTCCTCTCCGATTTCTCTGTCCGGTCAGATCTTGTAGGTTTATGAAATTTTTATTTTTATGATTTCTTTGTGATATCTTGCTTCCTAAGGTTGTGTAGCAATTCATAGTTCTTTGTTGGTATGCTAGTATGTGTGTTTCGTTTGGGTTGGGTTGATTTCAGGTCTAAGATTCGAATTTAGGGTGTTTGTTGATCTTGGGGTTTGTTGGTGGGTTTTGGAGAATTCGGGATATAGGGTGTGTTTTCGGGTTGTTAATGTTTCGATGAATGATTATGAATATGATATATGAATGTCTGGGGTTTGTGTCGATTTTGCTCATTTTTCATATTGAATTTAAAATTCTGCCCTATTGTTTGTCTGGTTAGATGGTTTGTCGAATTAATGAAATTGTGGTTTGTCTGGTCAGATGTTGTATAATCTCCATTACTAGGAGCTCCCACTCAAGCATCAGTTCTCGTACTTAGAAGTCTACAGGTCAGTGATCTGAATGAATTTATGATTGAGTTTATGATTGAATCTATGATTGAACTCTCTCCGACTCGATGCTCTGATTGAATCTGATTGAATTTCTGATGTTCTGATTGAATTTATGTTTAACTGCTGTTTGGTAATGAATTTTTTATGTTCTGCTTGAAGGTAGACACACAATCAGAAGCTTTGAAAGCCTACTGCTCTCTTCTTCTTCTTCTGACAAGGTATGTTGTCTTCATAGTGAATTAATATTTTTATGATTGTGTACCTTCAAAGGAATGTTGTATTCATAGTTTTATTCGGAATGTCGTTTAATGTGGATGAGAAAGTTTATGAATAATCTTAGTGGTGTTGAATGCGATTTTCTTGCGGACTATAATTGGTGTTTAATTGTGTGTTCAATGGGATTTTCTAATTGGTGTATAATGCATGTTCATATCCATGGATCTAATGCCTGTTTATAAATTTTGAGTAATTTTAATTATAGCTAATTATATATAGCTAATTTGTAGGAAAATGTATGCTTGCCTCTGCCTATGCCTCTAATAATTGATAATTTCTTATACCATGTATGCCTATGACTCTTATAAAATGTAAGCATATATAGTGATAATTTCTTACAAAGACTAGTTAATAGTGTATTTTTAGCTTAGCTACTTATTAGGGACTTTATAGCATATCCTACAACATATTATCTTGTTGATTATGTTAATTAATGTAGATTAGGATTTCTAGTTATTTAGTCTTTATGTTTATAGAAAGTTACTAAACATGTTTAGTTCGTTCACAAGTAGGCAAAAGAACGGGGGAGGGTGCCATCTAGAGGTGAGCTGTATGCTATCACTCACACGAGGAAGGACAACACTTACACCGATCCTAACGTGGTAAGTCCTGTTTCATCTATATGAAGTGGTGTGTATCTAATCAGATTAGGGGTTTTTAATTTTTTTCTTTTCATTTCAATGTGTAGCCTCAAATTCTAGAGTACACACGTGATCCCTCCGTCCCAATAGAGCCTTCAGTGAACGATGCACTAGGCCTGGTCTATCCGAAAGAGCATAGTGGTCGGGTTCGCGGGCTCGGATCTGGTGTCACCCCCTCCATGGTATGTATTGTGGTATATACTTAGAAATTATTTTAAACTAACATTTAAATAGTAATTTTCTGATTATCTGTATTTTTCATGTAGGTTAATATGAGTAGGAAGCGTGGTGGAGCCAGTCAGAGTAGTAGTTCAGCTACTACTACTCATGTCTTCGGTCTTTGTCCTGCTGAGGATCGTATGAGGACGCTGGAGGCTGAGGTTCAGCGACTGAGCGGGCTCGAGGCTGAGGTTCTGCGCCTCAGCCAGTTGGTTGCAGATGGAGGTTCATCATCCACGAGGACTGGAAAGGGGAAGGAGAAGATGAGACCAGATGATTATGTAGACGAGGATGAGGGGTTGTATGAGACCGATGATGATGAGGATGCGACCGATGATGAGGAGGATGACGCCGATGATGAGTAGATAGGACTAAACACTTTGATTTAGTTGTGTTGCTTATTTAGTTTTGGATGATGTTATTTACACATGTTGGATGTCTTATCGGTATATTAGTTGTTTTAGTAATATTTAGTTTTAGATTTCCCGTTTGTGATGGGTTGTCGTGAAAATGGGATAGCGAAAAATGTGCTTTGTATGCAGGTTTTTGTATGATTTGACACTCGAAGAGTATGAGAATGATAAGAAAGCAGGGAATTAGGTGCACTGTAATTTGTAAATGGCGTCGGTCAATAACATTTAGCGTCGGTCGTGCCCGACGCTAAATGGACCCATAAATTTGCGTCGGTATTTAACTTTTAGCGTTGGCCATAACCGACGCAAAATTTGGCGTCGGTCGGTAGCATTTTGCGTCAGTTGCGACCGACGCGAAAAAACCCTAAACCAACCGGACCGGTTAACCGATTCGTGGGTAGCTGGCCGATACGGCGTTAGTTGCTTTTTATTTTGCGTCGGGTAAGGTTTCGACCGACGCTATCATTTAGCGTCGTGGTTATTCGCGTCGGGTCAACCGACCGACGCAAGGTGTATTTGGCGTCGGCTATGACCGACGCTAAAAACCCGGTCTAACCGACGCCAAATGTATTTTTTTTTGTAGTGTTTATGTCTTTCAATGCATGAGAATGATTGATTGATGTTGATCTAAGGTGTTTGGATTGTAATTGAATGATTTGAGAGATTGGATTATGCAATTGCAACCATTTTGAGCTTGTTTTCCTTGGTGACATTTTGTCGAACACTTGGTGTACATTTAGTTTTCAGTCATTTGAAGGTTGAAAGGCCCTTTGATTGCTAAACTAGTGTTCTATGATTGGCATGAGAGTGTCTTGCATCATTTGTCTTGTGATGAACCTATGGTCGTTGTTCGGGTTCAAACAAATAACTAACAAAGCTAACAAGCTAGGGTAGATCGTATTCCACGGGTCTTCTATGATTGACTACTCAAATAAGCTGGCAAATTACTCGGATTTAAGCACTTCGTGCGTGGTGTGAGTTCCACGACTTTTAATTCTAAGAAATGCAGAGAAATTTAAAAATTTAAACTAAAGACAGATTGGAAATTGGTTGATTAAAACAGAGATGACAGACGAACTTAGACTTTGAATCCCCCTTCGTTCCCCAGAGCATTGGCAATCAACAGATCAGCGGATTTCAATTCTCATTCAATCAATTCTAAGACACCACCATAACTCCTTACCCTTAGGTTTAAGACCGGCGAACGTTCGCTCTATCCGTTCTAGCTACCAAGATTAATTAGTCGCCCGGGTACGGTCGCTCTCGCAACGACTTAACTTAACTGGTGGAATTACTAACGATTATTGAGTTACTCTTGGAGTGGATTAACCCTAACCGGTTCCTACGAAAGGCACGCTCCAATTATAAGGTTAATTGTTCAATTTGATGTTCTAAAGTAAGGCGAGCGTTCGCTTCTATCCTTAGCTTAACAAGAATCTAATCTAGGTGATCAATCCAGACAAGAAACATGAACAATAAAGAACAAACCAAACATGAAAGAGAAACTGATTGAACTTCAAATCTTAAGCAAGGAAATGTTACTTAAATGAGGCTGATAATCACGTCAAATCGAGTGTCATCACCTTGTGTTAGATGAATGTTAGCATAGAGATCAAGTGTTGAGCATTTCATTGAGCTAGCTAAAGCACTCCATTCCCTTTGTTCACATAGCGAAAGCATGGTGCATTTGGTCTAGGAGTAGAGAGTCAATTGTGCGAGAGTTCGTTGATTCTACTTGAGTGAATTGCGTGGTCATCCGTTTATACATCGTTGCTTGAGATTCAATCCAGCTTTCATGATCCTGAGCTTGAAGAAACCCCTTGCTAAGCTAACCTACTTCTCTCTTGTTTGACCCTCATCTTACCTTGTTAGCTATTTCTTTACTTGCTTGTTTAGTTTTTAATTTTGGATCTTTGTCATCAAAACCAAATCTCAATTTAAATGTTTAGACCGTTCATGAACCGTGTGAGTATTAGCTTATGAGAGGACCTCGTGGAAATACGACCTTGATAGTTGTGAGTTAATTCTTGCACGTCAATAACATCTAGTAAAAGTTAGGTTGGAAGTACAAACAACCCATAGGCATTAGTTGGTCCGATATATCTCAATGAATGGTCACAACGGACCTAGCACTACAAGAAACAGGGTTCATTGTAGGGGTTTACCAACTGCTACAACGGAATCCGGAAATAGGCTGTTTGTAGGGGTTATCAAAAACCGCTACAACGGAAATCGCTACAGAGGCATTTAACCACTACAATAGAATTTTTAAATCTATGGTCCAGATTTCTTCCATTTAATGACTAATAAAATAACCCAAAACTATTTCTCATCTTCTATTGGTTCATTTAATTTCACATGGATCAAAGAAGCAGAACCATTAGATCTAAATCAAAGAAACACACTTCCCACTCATTACAACCATTAGATTTAAAAACCCTCTCTTCTCTTTTTTTGTTCTTCTAGAAAACTATGAAAGACTCTCTCCTCCAACTAAAACCCTAATTACTCCACTTTCTCACCTTCAACTCCAATGCTAAAAATCGCCGGCCCTCCTCCATTCATGAGCTTCACCTCTATTCGTAAAAATCGTCACGGCTCCTCCGTTCATAGGCGTCGTCGCTGCCCCCTCATTCATGAGCGTCGCCGCTGCCCCTCCTCATTCATAAGCATCATCGCTGCTGCCCCTCCTCATTCGGCAGTCGGCCACCCTTTCTCCAACACCACCATTTCCATCTCTGACAACAACTCGACAACAATGGAGGAGAAGCCAAATAGTTCAGATGTTGTTGCGCCGCCGTCAAGAAGGTGGCTTGTCGGTGGAGGCGGCGGCGGAGGAAGTAGCAGGCGTAGAGATGGAGGAATATGACCAAGGCGATTACGAGGGAGAGAGAAATGATTGTGGCGAATGGAAGATGACCATTAGATCTTGCTGTTCATGTCGTATGGGTTACGATCGCGGCGGGCGAAGATGATTGCCTCTGGATCTAAGATGTTGTCGTTGTGTTCATGGGAGCCGAAAGGAGGGTTGAAGAGGACAGACGCCAGTGCCGGAGTTGAAGATGGAGTTTCAGAGTTTTATCTTTTTTTCTCTCTATGTTGTCAGTGGCGGGTTGAAGTGACGGTCGTCGGTGCGGAGCTATTTCCAATTAGCGAAGACGACAGTCACTGTTTTCTCATTTTCTCTATGTTTCCACTTTTCATATTTAATTCTAAGTTAATTAATCAAATGATGTAATCTGTGGGCTTAATACAATGGGACACAGTTAAACATTGTTGCGAAATCATATTGAACTAAAAGCAAATCATTTTCAGATATGTTAAACTAAGAACAAATTTTGAACTAATATTATATATATAATATTTAATTAATTCGATCTAATTTTGGGACGATGTTAAATTATTATTTTTAATTGTTAATATGTTTGTAGCGGTTTTGGAAACCCAAAACCCCTACAACTGTAATAAATTAATGCAATATTCAATTTATGATGTTAAATCTACACCGTTGATCAACCTACGGTTGTAGGGGTTAAAACTGCTACAACAGAACCGCTACAAACGGGGATCCCGTTGTAGCGGTTCCGGAACCGCTACAACTGGCCATTTAAACCGGGACTATTTAGCAGCGGTTCCAAATAACCGCTACAATGGTCATTGTAGGGGTTATAACCCCTACTGGTGTCAATTCATAACCCCTACAACAGACACAGTTTCTTGTAGTGTAGTAAGTTAGTCACGAAGGACCCTAGTAAGTTGGTCACGAAGGACCCCAATACCAGTACAAGTAATACCTAAGGGATTGCGCAATCCAGATGTGGGTCACGGGTCACCTGTACTTTCACCTAGTTCCAACCATTAAGTTACTCTACTGCTACTTAAGCTTGTTCGCCAATAACAATGGAGCTCATTATGAACATCCTCACTATAGTATAATAACCATTAAGTCAGTAAGACTGTCTCTAACAGTTCCGATAACAACAAGACATAAAACCAGTAATCAATAAGCAGAAACCAATAACCAATACCATATACCATATACTAGCCAATACTAGTAATCAAGAGCAGTAGACAATGTCGTTTAACCAATACTGACAACCAATACCAATAATCATATAATACATGTGGCCAACTGGTTCATAAAAACCTCACGTGCAAGTCAAGGAGCGTGGGGTCAACTTATTCTAGAGGGGATCCATTGGGTTTCCCAATCGGTGGCACGTATGGGAAGCCACACTTTGAGGAGTTACATCTGTTCAGTTCATATCTGGTGAAATGTTACACTTTGGAAGCCATGCCATAAGAGTACCGCTTGTCCGTTGAGGGTGGTGGCACCAACTCAGTATGTGGGTTTGGTGCAACGACCTAGAGCTTCGTTTGGGGCTTGTGGAGGTAGAGGTGGTCGTGGAGCTTCTGGTGTTGGTACGGGAATCGAAGTGAATGTCATGTTAGTGGGAGGTAATGGAGAGCAAGGGTGCTTGTATGCTCTCACCAAGGACGCGGCCGAGGCAGTAAAATATGTGGTGACCATTATGATCTCTATTCATGATCTTTGCGTTTACGCATTATATCATTTGGTCTCATCCCATTCCTTGTTTCTAAGCATTGTTTGAGTAGATTGACTTTAGTATCTAGTAGCTTGGGAACTATCTAGGAAGTGAGGACCCCATTACGGACCTCAGTTACAGTTTATAGTGTGGTGAAGGGTCATAGAGTGGTAATCAAAGAAGCTGAGCTACCAATTGATTTGGTGGTACTCCTGTTCAATGAGTTATGTGTCATTGATGAACCTCCGTCGTTGTGCTGGTTCAATCAAATACTACTAAGCTAGAAAAGCTAGGGTAGATCATATTCCACGGTCTTCTAATGATCGATTACTCAAATAAGCTGGCAAATTACTCAGGTTAAACACTTCGTGCGTGGTGTGAGTTCCACGACTTCTAATTCTAAGAAATGCAGGAAATTAAAAAAATGAAACTGAAAACAGATTGGAAATTAGGGTTGAAAACAGAGATGACAGACGAACTTAGACTTCGAATCCCCCTTCGTTCACTAGAGCATAGGCAATCAACAGATCAGCGGATTTCAATTCTCATTCAATCAATTCTAAGACACCACCATAACTCCTGACCCTTAGGTTTAAGGCCGGTGAACGTTCGCTCTATCCGTTCTAGCTACCAAGATTAATTAGCCGCCCGGGTACGGTCTCTTCTCGCAACGACTTAACTTAACTAGTGGAATTACTAACGATTTATGAGTTACTCTTGCAGTGGATTAACCCTAATCGGTTCCTACGAAAGGCACACTCCAATTATAAGGTTAATTGTTCGATTTGATGTTTTAAAGTAAGGTGAGTGTTCGCTTCTATCCTTAGCTTAACAAGAATCTAATATAGGTGATCAATCCAGACAAGAAACATGAACGATGAAGAACAAATCAAACATGAAAGAGAAACTGATTGAACTTTGAATCTAATCACCGCCGATCCGTGATCGCTTTAAAGCCCTGGGTCACTTAGGGTTCATCTAGTCTAAGCTCTAAGAGTTTAGCTACTCATGTTTTTCACAAAAGAATCAAAGACAAAGATAGAGTTCATCATACAGAGGAAGAACAGAAAAGGATCTGAAAAACCTAATTGAGATGACTCCGGCAGAACTTCGATCTTCCGGTAAACTGCAATCCTAGCTCCGAGTCTTCGAGATGGAAGGGATGGCGTCACGATCTCTTTCCGGCTCTTCAGACTCTAACTCTGCTCCAGAACTTGAGAGAATTCTGAAGTAATTGGTATTAGTTGGAAATTATGATTCTGAAAAATCTATCCCTTTATTTGGGCCGCCGGTTATGTATTTATACTTAACCCTAATACCGCCGAATTTTAACTAAGATTTTCGCCGAAAATAGGAAGGAATTTTCGCCGAAAATCCTAGTGCAAAAGTGGATGACCGCCGGCTGATTTCTTCTGTGGTTTTCGGTTCAACAGTTCTCGGTGAAAACTTAGTGTTTTCGCCAAAAACATCCTTCGGTTGACATCAGTGGATTTGTGCTAGGGTTTTCGCCGAAAACACTAAGGGATTTTCGGCGAAAACTTTAGTGTAAACCGGGGCAGGAATTGGTTCGACTTGATTGGCTCCTTGGATCGATTCCGGTGTGATTCCTCAAGGTTCCAATGCCTTAGACACGTCCTTGGCTACTTTATTTGACGACAAAAACCTGTGCTAACATAAAAACACTAGAAAACCATCAAATCGACCCGAAATGGGCCAAAGTAACACAATGGCACGAGATAGGGCAATTGATTGAATATTCGTTATTCTACCCTAAAAAGCATGTCTTAAGCAAGGAAATGTCGCTTAAATGAGGCTGATAATCACGACAAATCGAGTGTCATCAAAATACCCCACACTTAAGCTTTTGCTCACAAATGAATAGAAACGCTCATGTTCACAAATGAAAAGATCGATTAAATTGGAGCTCAATCAAACACAATGAATTATTAGACAGATAGTTCCTAGAACAAGAAACCTAACCTGCATACTGATACGCCAAACAACCTGGTCTCACTAATAGACTGCACACGACAAGTAATCACAACCAATTATGCACGAATTTGACCTGACCGACCAGACTCCTCACACAGGAAATATATAGTACAATGGAAACTCTCACTCTCTGTGTTTAAGGACGTGTTTATGCTCTCAATCATTTTCTGTTACTGAATTCAGTCATAAGTTTGCATTTCGACCACACCTCCACCACTGTGACAACACGAGTAACCAGTCAAGATGGACTTCCCTGCTAGGACTGTAACGAATTCTACACTACAAGGGTTTATAATGAAATGGATGATGGGGATGTATGATGATGGCTTTGGTGCGGTGTAGCTTTTCGACTAACTTCCCTCGAATCTAGCTTATGGCTTCCTACCGTCTAACCAGACACGGGTGGAATAGTGAACGCTCGTCCTATGATACCCTCAAGCAGCCTAGCACTTTATTATTTTTCTTACACAAATTTTTTTCTTTTCAACTTTTCTTTTGACTTCGTTCTTCCATGTATAGGGAGAAGAATGTTTTATTAAACTAAGAATTTTTTGAAGCTTTTCTCTTCTGCTTTTTTTTCGAAATTTTTCTTCTTTTCTTTCATTTTTTTCTTTTTTTTTTCTTTGTACCGATTCTTTCTTTTAGTTGCTAGAGGGGTTTACATGTTTGGACATAATAGCTAAGACCACCTGTTTAATGGCTATAGGCAGGTTACCACAAACCGACTTCCGGTAGGTCAATCTAGAACTAGAACCACAGGGGATCAATGGGGAATGAAATAATGGGAAATGGTTGTAATGTATTATCGAACCGAAAGAACAGGACAAGCTCAAGGGTTTAAACCTAATGGATTTTATCGTTAGGTAGGCTATCTGGCTTAGTAGCTGAATATAGGTGCCCCTATCATTCTAGAACTCGTGTTATCGTGTGGTCTCGAGTAGGTCTCATGCAAATTCTAACTCATTCAAGCAAACAGAAAATCACTCAAAAAGAATTGAAATTGCAAGTTACGTGCAATGGATCAAAAGCTCACAGTTGGTTTGCTAGTCGAATTCGGTCATTTTCATGCAATCAAGGCTACAAACTACAAGTGTGATTTTAAAAATTCTGTTCTGACCAGGCAATTTAGCATCAAAGTAAACACGTTGGTTCTCAAGTTCTAGGTTAAGCAGTTTAAGCATCATTATGAAAGTTTGAACAGCAACTTAACATCAAAAATCAAGAACTGAGCCATTCTAATGCTAGAGAGACTAGACAAGAATCACGAGGCACACAAAAATACAATCAAGGGCAATCAAGTTCATGCAAGGTTCTCTAGCATCCTACCCCACACTTAAATCGGACTGTGTCCTCACAGGACTAAAATTAGAGTTCAGAGTGAAGTAGAAGAACCTGGACCGAGATGGTTGGCGTAGGGGATGGGCACGGGTCCTCGGAGCAGAGGCAATCTACCAAAGCGAAGCAAAGGAAATCTCCCAACTGCCTACAAAACAAAAACAAACGAAAGATAAAAAGGAAACTGGGACAAGTGTCCCGGATCCACACAGAAAAAAGTTGGATCGAAATCCGAAAAGAAGAAATAAAAAGAAGGGACAAGAAAGAGGACACAACCCGATCACTTCTCGTCAGGCGCGTCGGGAGGTGGAAAGTGGAGGAAGTCGCCGAGCTGACGTTGCCACGCCAGCTGTGCCTCATACCGCTCATCGGAGCGGTGCATATGTTGCTGCATAATAGTCCACCTTGCCTCTTGAGTGGCATTGTCGGTGATGCGCCACTCTTGGAGACGCTCATACAGCTCCCCAACATCCGCGAGGTGCGGTCGGTGCTGCTGGTGAGGCGCCTGATATGGATCTGGAATGGGTGGCGGCGACTGGTGTGCATACCCTGCCTGATGATGTGGCGAGGGTATAGGATCATGAAATTCTGGCTCGTACTGAGGCTGAGGCTCCTCAGAATCATCTTCTTCCTCCGACTCATCCTCGTTTTGGAGAGGAGGATCTGCTGCTACCTGGGGGCTGAGGTCCAGCTCGAGGTTGTATTCGACCGCCAAATCGCCTCCAACGGTGCGTACTCTGCGGCGCGGGATGTTCGTGCCATATTCTTGGCTGAGGCCGAAGGAGATGATGAGTCGGCCTACAAAGTTGCCTCCCAGGAGTGAGCAAGGTGGCTTCGACCTCTGAGTCTTCTTGTGGATAGTCGGGCAAGCACCCATCCGGGATGAAGAGGATATCTCTCCCGTATGGCACGATGAAGAAGAAGCTCCTCTCGGCTGATATGGTGGCGGTCCTTCTCTGGAGCATACAAAAGAGAATGATGCCAAACCATGTAAATGAATTTATAGAGAGGGTGAGAGAGAGACTTAACTGAATTATGCTTTGTAAGACGATTGCCGGGCACTCCAGTCATGTGGCTCCAGAGTGCATGATACTCCTCTCCGTCGTCATCGTCATTCTCCCAGCCGAGCAGATGACCCTCGTAGTGCTCGTGGGGAATCCCGAGACGAGCTGCAAACTCATCATATATGAGTTTCCTGTGCACCCCGCCCAGATAGAAGGTGACGACCTCCTTGTGATGCCTCCTCTTGTGCTCGTCCAGATCGAACATCTCCCAAAACTCCTGAAGGGCGACGTCTGGGAAGTCGGCGGCAAGCGTGGTCAGCTCCAGCAAGCCAACACGCGTCAGTGCATCGAGCACGTTCTGGTGCCAATCCTCATCGTGATGAAGAGCGACTCCATGGAAAGGGGGCGAACAGTAGCTCCAGGGATATTCTCGAGACGCTGGTAGCACTCGAAGTAGTATGGGGGTAGGCGAGCAACGGTGTGGTGGTACCCAACACGACCAGGGAAAGCTGGGGGAGGGCCCTGGAAGGCAGGTGTGACGGGAGCGGGAACTCGAGAGCTGGAGGCGGTGTCAAGTCTCTGCTTGGTCCTGCGCTCATGAGTTACGTTCCTAAGCACGAAAACAAACCAGATTAGTCAAATTAAAACCCTACCCCACACTTAGTAGAAAAACTCAATTTCACAAAGAAATGAGGAAAACCGAGTGGGGGTAAGCAAAGCAGATTAACCGGTAATCACAAACAATTAAAATACATGCTTAGGAACATCCATAATGGAATTATCACAATCAGAGTTTAGAAGTCAAACCGACATTCAAAAAGTCAACATGATAGAACATTGAACCCTAATCATGGCAATATTAGTACAAAGCGGAAAATGACGGTATAATATGATCTCAGATGGCAACCACAATAATATGAACGTAATTGAGCACATCAGGCAGCCAACCGAGGATAAACAGTTCATGGTCAAACCGACATTTCTCAAAAGTCAACACCACAAAGAATCGATCTTATTTATAGCAACACATGATCAAACGATATTAAAATTAAGCACAATACTCCCTAATCATGCTAGATCAGTCCAAAGAGTTCAGTTAACCTAGTTCACATGAAATCAGTCGGCACGCAAATCGAGGTAAACCGAAAAGTCAACCAAAAGTCAACCCTGACAAAATTCAGCATTCAACATGTCAAAAGATTCGTAATGAAAAGTTCTACAACTTACCTTGAAGCCATGGGTGCTGAAATCGAACGGAGAAAGAGAAATCGGAGAAAAACCAAAAATTTTAGGTTTTGGCTGAAAGGGAGCTCTAGAGCTCCGATTCGGACGATCTACGTCTCAAAATGTTCGGAAAAGGAAGGGGGGACGTGCGGCGGCGGTGGCGATGGCGGCGGCGGCTTGTCGGACAGTGGCGATGGAAGAAAGGCGGCGTCGGTTTGGTTTTTTTGGAAACAGGGGAGCTTTTACAAAATTTTTGAAAATGAAGAAGTGAGGAGAGAGAGAAGAGGTGACCGGATTTTTAAAATGAGGAATTGTTGATTTTCACTCAGGTTTTCGGCGAAAATAAGTGCAAGTTTTCACCGAAAATATCAGTTAAAAAGTACTGCCGATTTTCAAAAATATTTTTGCCAAAAACTACAAGGAGTTTTCGCCGAAAACTCTAGTTAAAATGTCAGAAAACACAGTGGGATTTCAAAGGGCATTTTCGTCGAAAACATGGGTTATTTTCGCCGAAAATTTTGACCTGTATGATTGAAAATATTTTCGCAATCCCGACAAACTTCAGAAAATCACAGTTAAATCCACAAAAATCGGAACAACCTCAAACAACTTGCAAAAGACACTATGACACACAGACTACACACGAAAAATAAGAAATCAAACTAACTGACATTTTTGGCTCCCCAAACTGACTCTAGAACACTAAGGTTGACACAAATGAAAAACTAACTCCAGCCGTGGGTTGCCTCCCACGAAGCGCTCTAGATTAACGTCCTTGAGCTGGACGATACCTGGACGGTATTAGGAGACATCCCAACTCAGGTTCTCCTTAATGCTAGCAGCGGAGTTCATGAAGTAGAGCTTCGGGGTATCTCCGTGAAGCATAAATTTCTTCTCGTTAGCGTGTAAGAGCTTGGTATGTCCGTCGGGAAGGTGCTCAGTGATCTTGAACGGACCGAAGAGCTCTGTCAAGGGATCATCTTCTACGAGGAAGATGGTGGAAGGGATGATAATGATTGGCTTCATCTTCTCTTTACCCTCCGGCTTTGTATCACCAGGATCGGTGATCGTAGGTATTTCCTTAGGAGATGCTTTCGGCTTCTCCTTCAGTATTTGTCCCGGCGCCGGTATCTCGGAACGAATTGGTGGTGCATCTGGCTAGGATGAAGGTGGCGGCACAACTGGTCTCCAGACCATTTGAGTCTTCGTCTTCTTGTTCTTCCCCCAGGGCCTGCTAGGTTTCTTGCTTGGCGGTGAAGAAGAGGCTTTCAGTTCCTTCTTCTTTGGCAGCTTCTGAACAGCAGATTTTGGTTTCTGCTTGGTAATCTGTTCAACACCTGCAACAACAATCAATCTAGGAACACTAGAAGAGATGTCAGTGACGGAGTTGACCGGAGTCAACTCCACAGTTTCAACAGCTAAGCAATGAGATTCTTCATTCAAAGGGGTATATTTCATTCCGTCTTTAAGGCGGAATGTTATCGTTTCCCTACCAACCCTCAAAGTTAAAGAGCCATTTGGAACGTTAATTTGCATTCCAGTAGTAGTCATGAAGGGTCGTCCTATGAGAATGGTAGAATCATCCTTACTAGTGTTTATGATCACGAAGTCAGCTAGGAAAGTGAAAGAACCACATCTAGTAACAACGTCTTTGATTTCTCCCCTAGGGGTTTTCAGTGATCTATCAGCGAAGACAAGTTGCATGCTAGTTGGTTCAAGTTCTCCTAGATTCAATTTTTCAAATAAGCTCATAGGCATAACATTAACAGACGCGCCAAGATCAACCAAACAACGTTCTATCTCAACATCATTAATGACAAGAGGTAGAGTGACAGAACCAGGATCAGAACACTTAGCTGGATATGGGGAGGAAGGTTTCTTGCTACGAGCATCAGGGTATCCTTCTTTATTCCCCTTCATGCCAGTCTCGATCCTTGCGTTCGGCAGCAATGCTCTTGGAAAAGGAGGCTTCACATAGTACGGTGCAAGAGGAGGATCATTCTCCTTAGGCGCCACTTTCTGTGCTTCCTTCTTCTCTGGAGATTCAGTGATCCTGCGTAGGACAGACGAAGCATCAGCAGATAAGCTTGTAAACTTTTGAACAGTTACCATCTTGGCTTGCTCCTTTCTCGGATTCGGCTCTGTCTGGCTCGGGAGTTGGCCAAATGGTTGTCCAGATGCTAGCATGCTCGAGATGTGGTTCACAGCTTGCTCAATTCTTTGACCGGATGCGATCTGTTCTTGATTGAGAAGAGCTTGAGCTTTGAACTGACTGTCATGATCATCAAGTCTAGTAATGATCTGACTAAGCTTCTTTTCGAGGTCACTGACATTATTCTCTCTCTGATGTTGCTGCCCTGAATAGGTATTATTCAAATATTGATTCTGGCGATTGCCAGGAGCAGTTCCATAGTTACCCGGATTACGGTGTGGCGGCTGATAGACACCTCCCGGTGGATGGTTAGGCTTCTGATCCTGAGCTAGACCAGCTGGGCGGTTATTCTGGTTCTGGTTATGGCTGGTGCCATTATTGTAGGGAGGTCTGTCTTGATAGTTCCCTTGCTGCCTGAAGTTGCGGTAGCCAACATAACCGTTCTGATTGTTGACAAAGCCTTGCTGAACGAAATTTACCTCTTCGGCGGACCAGACTTCTGTGTTACCAAAATTCTGGCATCGGCCTCCATTATGCGCACAAGCTCCACACCATTCGCAATCAGCAACATAGACAAAAGCTGCCGATGGTTTCATTGGTGTAGAACACTTCTTCAGATGCTTCTCTACTTCTGCCTTGATAGTAGCTTCGAGATCGAGCCTGCTCCTTGATCCTTCTGATTGTCGCTCCCAGTTCCTTGACTTGGAAGCACAGTTTGCAAAATGAAGAAGAGCAGCTTCAGGTGTGAGTGTAGTGCAATCCCCTTCAGCTAGAGAATTGACCACTTGGCAGATTCTTCTCGAAGACCTCGAGCAAAGATTTCAGCTAACTGCCTCTGCTCGAATCCGTGATGAGGACAGTTGTAGAGAAGTTCTTGGAATCGATTCCAAGTATCGTATAACACTACAAAAATCCGGCTCCTTAGTGTCAGTCAGAACTGGAGTTTAGCGTCGGTTGCTGACCGACGCTAAGGTTTTTGGCGTCGCTCGAAAGCGACGCAATTCACACCAAATTTAGCATTGATTGTTTAATGACCGACGTTAAACCCTTTTCACAAGCGACGCTAAATGATGGTCCGACCAGTCCGGGCGAGAACCAAACCAATTTTTAGCGTCGGTCATTAGGCGACGCTAAATTTAACAACCGACGCTAAAGTGGTCAACCAATGACCAAACACGCGTTGACTGCGTCCTATTTAGCATTGGTTATAAACCGACGCTAAATGACCAATGACCGACGCTATTTATGGGTCATTTTAGCGTCGGTTTGGACCGACGCTAAATCAGTATGACCGACGCTAAATATGTTGTACAGGTCAAAAATTTTCTGGCCATTTCAGCTCCTTATCTCATACTCTTCTAGTGCCAACCTGCAAACCTGTAAACCGCAATTTCATTCATGGAATGCAATACTAATTATACCACACATTACTAACCAACGACATAGATAACTAATATGCATAACATACCGTATAATTCTAATAATATTAATAACTACATATGTCCACGTGTAATATATCAGCATAAATATTCACTCTCCCTCTCATCACTCATCCTTCGCATCCTCCTCATCCTCCTCATCATCCTCATCATCCTCACCCTCACCCTCACCCTCACTCTCCTCCTCCTCATCCTCATCCTCACTTTCCTCCTCCTCCACCGCCTGCAAGGTGGCTTTCCCCTTCCCTTTAGCCCGAGCGGAGGATCCTGAAGCTCCTGATGCCAACTGTGCAATTTGCTCCTTTAGAAATCGAACCTCATCCCGTAACTCTGCTACTTCTCCTTGTACAGGGCAATGTCCGAAGTCATGCATGGCAGTAGCTGATGGCGTGGAACTCTGGCTAGCTGCACCCTTCTTCTTACTCAAGTTGACCTACAAAAAAGAGACAACAAATATTAAAATTGTTAGTGTTATATAAATTGAAACCAAACCAGATCATAATATACTATATGTACCTTCGTGGGTGTAGCACCAAATCCCAATCCTCGAACTCGACCACTATGCTCAGTGGGGTAGACTTGCCCCAATGCATCGTTAGAACTTACCCAAGTCGGGATGGTTGGGTCGTTCAATAACTCAAGTATCTTAGGCTGCACAGTGGCCAACAATTACATTTTTCAAACCAATCTCTGAAAAGTGAAATGACAAAGTTGGAAGGAAAAAAACATGAAATGTCACTTACAACATTAGGATCGGTGTATGTGCCATCCTTCTTCTTGTGAGTGATGGCATACAACTCACCTCTCGTGGGTCTTTTTCCCGTTACGGCTTCCTACACTTGCGTAGACTAAACAATATAAATTTCTTTTAAAATAATTTAACTAAATAAGGGTTTAGCGTCGGTTATCTGTCGACCGATGCTAAATTCTTTCCTACCGACCTACGCCAAATGTCTCTTTTTTGTAGTGTAAGCTTTCTCTTTCTTTCTGAGAGAATCTGGCGATGCTGTCCTTGATGGCTGTTGTTCTGGCAGGAGGGAAGTACTCTTCGACGAAGTCCTGAGCCAGAGTGTCCCAATCAGTGTAATATCCAGGTGGTTTGCCAGTAAGCCACCTCTTAGCAGCGCCTTTCAGAGAGAACGGGAAAGCTCTCAAGCAAAGAGTGTTCTTGTCGAGGTTTCCATTCTTGAAAGTGCTGCAGAGATCAAGGAAATCCGCCAGATGTGTGCACGGATTGTCTAGTGGCCTGCCTTCAAATTGTAGATCCCTAGAGATCATAGTCAAGAATGGAATCTTGATCTCATAGTCAGGATCTCCTTCAACGCGCGGCACGGCAATACCTTGTCTAGTGGCTTGTTGTAGTCAGCTAGACTCTTCTGTGCAGGCGGTGGTGGTGGATTTCCGCCTGGTGGTGGGGGTGGTGGTGGTAACTGATCATCCATGGTAGGAGATGGAGGAGGTGAAAGTGACTCTGTGTATGAAACGGATGAAGATGACGGTGAAGATGGAGATGAGGAACTCTCCTTCAGTTCCTCGATCTTGATCGGAGTGACGGATGGAGGTGGATTGGTTCTGCTTCTCCTTGGAATCTGTGATTGTCGAGGTGGAGCAGAACTGCCTGGTCTCTCTATGCTCTTAGCCTTGTCGGTTTGAGAGAGAGTCCAAGGGCGGCGATGCATACACCTGTGAGCAACCTACAAACAACAGAAACAAACAAAACCAGTGTAAAATCGAAGTGGATGGAAAGATGAAAGATGGAAAATAGAAGAATAAAATGCCAGTTCTTCTTTCGAACAATCAAAAGAAGTCCCCAGCAACGGCGCCAATTTGATGAACCCCCGTCGTTGTGCTAGTTCAATCAAATACTACTAAGCTAGAAAAGCTAGGGTAGATCGTATTTCACGGGTCTTCTAATGATCGATTACTCAAATAAGCTGGCAAATTACTCAGGTTAAACACTTCGTGCATGGTGTGAGTTCCACGACTTCTAATTCTAAGAAATGCAGGGAAATTAAAAAAATGAAACTGAAAACAGATTGGAAATTAGGGTTGAAAACAGAGATGACAGACGAACTTAGACTTCGAATCCCCCTTCGTTCACTAGAGCATAGGCAATCAACAGATCAGCGGATTTCAATTCTCATTCAATCAATTCTAAGACACCACCATAACTCCTGACCCTTAGGTTTAAGACCGGCGAACGTTCGCTCTATCCGTTCTAGCTACCAAGATTAATTAGCCGCCCGGGTACGGTCGCCTCTCGCAACGACTTAACTTAACTAGTGGAATTACTAACGATTTATGAGTTACTCTTGCAGTGGATTAACCCTAATCGGTTCCTACGAAAGGCACACTCCAATTATAAGGTTAATTGTTCGATTTGATGTTTTAAAGTAAGGCGAGCGTTCGCTTCTATCCTTAGCTTAACAAGAATCTAATCTAGGTGATCAATCCAGACAAGAAATATGAACGATGAAGAACAAATCAAACATGAAAGAGAAACTGATTGAACTTTGAATCTAATCACCGCCGATCCGTGACCGCTTTAAAGCCCTGGGTCACTTAGGGTTCATCTAGTCTAAGCTCTAAGAGTTTAGCTACTCATGTTTTTCACAAAAGAATCAAAGACAAAGATAGAGTTCATCATACAGAGGAAGAACAGAAAAGGATCTGAAAAACCTAATTGAGATGACTCCGGCAGAACTTCGATCTTCCGGTAAACTGCAATCCTAGCTCCGAGTCTTCGAGATGGAAGGGATGGCGTCACGATTTCTTTCCGGCTCTTCGGACTCTAAGTCTGCTCCAGAACTTGAGAGAATTCTGAAGTAATTGGTATTAGTTGGAAATTATGATTCTGAAAAATTTATCCCTTTATTTGGGCCGCCGGTTAAGTATTTATACTTAACCCTAATACCGCCGAATTTTAACTAAGATTTTCGCCGAAAATAGGAAGGATTTTTCGCCGAAAATCCTAGTGCAAAAGTGGATGACCGCCGGCTGATTTCTTCTGTGGTTTTCGGTTCAACAGTTCTCGGCGAAAACTTAGTGTTTTCGCCGAAAACATCCTTCGGTTGACATAAGTGGATTTGTGCTAGGGTTTTCGCCGAAAACACTAAGTGATTTTCGGCGAAAACTTTAGTGTAAACCGGGGCAGGAATTGGTTCGACTTGATTGGCTCCTTGGATCGATTCCGGTGCGATTCCTTGAGGTTCCAATGCCTTAGACACGTCCTTGGCTACTTTATTTGACGGCAAAAACCTGTGCTAACATAAAAACACTAGAAAACCATCAAATAGACCCGAAACGGGCCAAAGTAACACAAATGGCACGAGATAGGGCAATTGATTGAATATTCGTTATTCTACCCTAAAAAGCATGTCTTAAGCAAGGAAATGTCGCTTAAATGAGGCTGATAATCACGTCAAATCTAGTGTCATCAATCATCTTTGGCATGGACTCATTGGCTAAGCATGGGACATTGTTGGATTGTCGGGAGAAGGAGATTATCCTTCAATATAAGGGTGTGGAGCAAATTGTATTCAAGGGTGTCCGGAAGAGAGATTTGGCGCCTATGGGTGTAATCTTGGTGATGCAAGTATTCGCCTTGATTCAAGATGGGTGTGAAGCGATGCTAGTGCAAGTGTTAGTGTAGCAAGAAGAGAAGTTGGAAGTGGTGCCGATAGCAAGAGACTTTGTTGATGTGTTTAAAAGTTGTTGGGAGCACCATTTAAGCGGGAAGTTGAGTTCAATATTGAGCTTGTTCCAGGAACCGCATTCCCACCTTACACGATGGCACCAACTGGGTTTGAAGGAGTTGAAAGAGTAGTTTCAAGACCTTCTAGATACAGGTTTCATCCATCCAAGTGTTTCCCATAAGGAGTACCAGTGTTGTTTGTAAAGAAGAATGGCGGATCGATGAGGGTGTGCATTAGACTATCAGAGGTTGAGCAAAAAAACGATCAAGAATCTATATCCTCTCCCAAGGACTGGTGATCTCTTCGATCAACTGCAAGGTGAAACGATGTTCACAAAGATTGATTTGAGGTCGAGATATCATCAATTAAAGGTGGAGGAGAGCTCAATATCGTTGGCCACCTCTAGGACCAGGTACGAACACTACGAATTTCTAGTGATGTCGTTTGGTCTCACCAATTCTCCCGCTACATTCATGACTCTCATGAACAAGGTATTCCATGAGTTATTGGACAAGTTTTCATTGTGTTCATTGATGATATTCTCATCTACTTGAGGAGTAAAGAGGACCATGAGTAACACTTGAGGATTGTCTTCCAAACATTGAGGGAGCAGCGATTGTTTGCAAAGTTTTAAAAGTGTCCATTTGGCTAGACGAAGTGTTGTTCTTGAGTATGTGATCTCCAGGAGAGGAGTTGAGTTGGATGCGAAGAAGATTGAGGTCATAGTGAATTGTTCTCCGCCTAAAGATCTATCACAATTGAGGACCTTTTAGGGTTTGGCGGGTATAGGAGGTTTGAGGAGTTGAAGAAGAGGCTGACTTCTGTCCCAAATTTCTAAGGAGGGATTCTAAATATGTGTGGTCCAAATCTTGTCAAAGGATCTTTGAGGAGTTTAAGAAGAGGCTGACTTCTGTCCCAATGTTGACTCTATCGGTTAAAAGAGGATACTATGTCGTGTATAGCGACGGATCACTACAAGGATTGAAATGTGTGCTTCTGCAAAATGGGAAGGTGATCACTTATGCTTCTCATCATTGAGAGTGCATGAGGTGAAATACCCCACTCATGATTTGGAGTTAGCAGTGGTTCTGTTCACCTTGAAGTTGTGGATGCACTACTTGTATGGTGAGATGTTCTGAATTATGACGGATCACAAGAGCCTTAGGCACTTGACGGATAAAAAAGAGTTGAATAGTAGGAAGAGGCGTTGGATAGAGCTGTTGAAGGACTATGAGTGCATCATTGACTACCATCCTGGTAAGCCAATATTGTACTCGATGCTCTAAGTCGAAGGGAGCTAACTGATTTGACAGCATTGAGGGTGGATATGCAAGTAAAGGATGTTGGTGGTCTTCTTGCCAAGCTTAGCATTTATCCTTTTTTGCATGATTGGATTGGGGGAGTGTAGCTCAAGGATGCTAAGCTTGTTGCAATCAAGAAGGAAATTGAGGAAGGGAAGGACTATGGTTTTGAGTTTGTTGATGGGTTATTGAGATGTTGGGGTCGTTTGTGTGGGTCGCAGGTTAAGGAGTTGAGGATGGAGATACTTGAGGAGGCTCATTATTCAATGTATGATATGCATCCTAATACAACCAAGATTGGGTATGAAAAAGGATATAGCTCGGGTTGTGGCGACGTGGTTGGTGTGTCAAAAGATGAAAGCCGAGCATAGAGCTCTTGGTGGATTGTTACAATCTCTACCTATTATGGAGTGGAAGTTTTCATATATCACCATGGACTTCGTTCGAGTTTTCTGCCTACTAGCAAAGGGAAGGATACAGTTTGGGTTATTGTTGATCGCTTGACGAAGTTCACTCAGTTATACATATCTGGTATAAGCCAAACATCGAGGAATTGGATAAGCTTTATATTGGTGAAGTGGTGAGGTTGCATGGGGTTTCTCAATTCATTGTGTTGGGTCGGGATCTGAGCTTTATCGCTCATTTCTGGGGAAGACTTGCATAATGCTTTGGAAACAAAGTTGAATTTCTCTACGGCGTATCATCCTCAAATGGATGGTGATGACACTCAATTTAACGTGATTATCAGCCTCATTTAAGTGACATTTTGTGATGATTTTATCTTGTTTGGGTGATTTAAGTGAGTTTATCCTCCTTTCGGCCTTACGGCTGTTTTACGTAGTTTTGCATGTTTTTATGTATTTTAGTTAATAACCGACGTTGGGGAATCAAACCGGGAGTGGAGCATTGAGTGACATGTGATTCTAGGCCATTGGAGTGATCCGGGTCGAAGGAAGAAGGCCAAACCACAAGGAACGGACCGGATTTGAAGAAAAACTCAAAGTGCTGCGTTTTAGAGCTTACATCCCGTGTAAGCTCCGCAGATGGGAAATTTCAGCCTTTTCCAACAAGGAAAGGGTTTTTGGGGGTATTAATAGACTTTTCGAAGCCAGATTAAGGGAGATTCTATTCGGAGAGATCAACCACGACTTAGAGAGTTAGAGAGAGTTCGAAGAGCCGGAAAGAGATCGTGATGCCATCCTTCCATCTCGGAGAACTCGGTGCTAGGAGTTGAAGATCCAGGAGATTGAAGCTTGACAGATTCATATGAAATTAGGTTTTACAGTTCTTCTCTGTTCTCCCTGTTTGAAGATGTATTCTTTGTTTGTCTTCGATTCTTTTGTTTTGGATATGAGTAGCTAAACTCGTAGAGCTTTAGATTATATGAACCCTAAGTGACCCGGGGCTTTAAATCGGTCACGGATTGGCGGTAATTAGATTCAAGTTCAGACAGTTTCTCTTGCGTGGTTATTTTGTGCTTAATTGTTTCCTGCGTTTCTTGTCTACTTTACGCCTAGATTAGATTCATTGTTTATGTTTCTTTTCTGGTTGATCGTCTAGATTAGGTTTGTGTTAAGTTAGGATTAGTCCCAGACAGCTTCCTAGCTTTAAAACATTAAACTTGTCTTTCTTGATCACCTAGATTAGTCTCTTGTTAAGATAAGGATAGAGTGAACGTTCGCCTTACTTTAGAACATCAATTCAACCAATTAACATATTCGTTGGAGTGTGCCTTTCGTAGGAACCAGTTAGGGTTAATCCGCTTCAAGAGTAACTCACCAAACTTAATCAATTGCACCAGTTAGTTCTCCGTTGCAGAAGTGAACGCACAGACGGTTAATTAATCGTGGTAGTTAGATCGGATAAAGCGAACGTTCACCAGTCTTAAACCTAAGGGTAAGGAGTTATGGTGGTGTCTGAGAACTGAATGAATTAGAATTGAAAACCGCTAGTGTTGTGATTGACATGGCTCTGGTGATCTTAGGGGGATTCGAGTCTAAGCTTGTATATCTTCTTGTTAGTCAAACCTTTAATATTTCTGCTTTTATTTTCCTTTTTAATTCCCTTGCATTTTAGATTAGAAATCGAGGAACTCACACCACGTACAACTTGTGTTTAAACCTGAGTAATTTGCCAACTTCTTTGAGTAGTCAATTGGAAGAACCCTCGAGAGATTCGATCTAGTCTACTTCTGTAGGCTAG
Organism: Linum lewisii; assembly: GCA_034768395.1. Classification (NCBI taxonomy): domain Eukaryota; kingdom Viridiplantae; phylum Streptophyta; class Magnoliopsida; order Malpighiales; family Linaceae; genus Linum; species Linum lewisii. The sequence continues at coordinate 49,375,261 of CM068297.1, forward strand.
TGATGACACGCTTTTGGCGTGCTTCAAATAACTAATCTACCAAGGTAGACTAGATCGTATTCTACTCGAGGTCTGATGCTGCAGTTTTAGCGGTATCAAATAACTAACCTACCGAAGTAGACTAGATCGTATTCTACTCGAGGTCTCTTCTTCTTGTCTACTCAAATATGTTGGCAAATTACTCAGGTTTAAACACAAGTTGTGCATGGTGTGAGTTCCACGACTTCTAATCTAATAAAGCAGGAAAATAAAAGACAGAAATATTAAAAGGTTGACTAACAGGACGATAGACGAGCTTAGATTTCGAATCCCCTTAGATCACCAAGGCAACAACAATCAACAGATCAGCGGTTTTCAATTCTAATTCAATCGGTTTCTATACAGCACTGTAACTCCTGACCCTTAGGTTTAAGACCGGCGAACGTTCGCTCTATCCGTTCTAGCTACCAAGATTAATTAGTCACCCAGGTACGATCACCTCTCGCAACGACTTAACTTAACTGGTGGAATTACTAACGATTTATGAGTTACTCTTGCAGTGGATTAACCCTAACCAGTTCCTACGAAAGGCACACTCCAATTATAAGGTTAATTGCTTGAATTGATGTTTTAAAGAGAGGCGAGCGTTCGCTGCTATCCTCAACTTAACAAGAATCTAAACTAGGTGATCAAGGAAGACAAGTTTATGCGCCAAAGCAGGGAAGCTGTCTGGCGACTAACCCTAGCTTGCATAAACCTAATCTAGGCGATCAACCAGAGAAGAAACATAAATAGTGAAGAACAAAACAACCATGCAAAGAGAAACTGATTAAACTTTGAATCTAATTACCGCCAATCCGTGACCGCTTTAAAGCCCTGGGTCACTTAGGGTTCATCTAATCTAAGTTCTACAAGTTCAGCTACTCATAACGATAACAGAAGAATCAAAGGCAACAAAGGAAATTATCATACAGAGGAAGAACAGATAAGAACTGAAAAACCTAATTCTGACGACTCCGGCGAAGCTTCGATCTCCTGGATCTTCAACTTTAAGCTCCGAGCTCTCCAAGGTGGAAGGATGGCGTCACGATCTCTCCATGGATCTTCGAACTCTCTAAACTCTATCTATCGACCCTAAGGTCGTGGCTAATCAGCCAAAATTCGTGTGTATCTGATCTGGCTTCAAAAAGTCTATATATAACCCCAGAAACCCTTTACAAGTTGGAAAAGGCTAAAAATTAGGGTTTCTGCTAGAGCTGTCAAACGGGCGGGCTGGGCGGGCCACGAGTCGGGTTAGTCGGGTTGCGAGTTAGTCGGGTTGCGGGTTCGTCAGTTGCGGGTTCGTCGGGTTGCGGGTTCGCTGGGTTGCGGGTTCGCGGGTCGCGGGTTCACCGGGTCGTGGGTTCGTCGGGTCGCGAGTTCGTCGGGGTCGCGGGTTCATCGGGTCGCGGGTTCATCGGTCGCGGGTCGGGCGGGTCTCGGGTTGCCCACGGGTTATTACTTACTAGTCTCAACTCTCAACTACAATTTGCAAAATTTTATGTAAATTTTTTTATGTGATAAATAATTTAAAAATATATTAAATTTTTAATCGCGAGTAGGCTTAACTCTTAAGGATTGTAGCAGTTGTTCATATATTAAAAATAGTAATTCATTTTTATAAATTAAATATACTTATAATAAATGAAATGAAATTGAATATACTTTAGCTTTTAAGGTCTAGGAGGGTTTAACATTGGACTCATTTATAAATTTAGTCAATTCTTTCAAAAAAGTATCAAATCTAGCGACTTTCTCTTTATGACATTTTTAGATCAAACGTTTTGATTTTATGTTAGATGACAAATATAGTCAACGTTCTTAAGATTTTTAACACTGTTACTGATGGTGCTAAGTGTTACTGATGGAGAAGACGTGAGTCTTGCATAGATGCATTCTAGTTTCTGTTGCTGCAGGATTCATTGTTGTTGAGTGTTGACAATGCAGAATGAATATTTTGTTATAACACTTTTTCTTTATAATTTTGGTTTGAAGGTTGAAGTATGGATGAGTGGTTTAAACTTTAATGTTCATCAGTATTGTGTTTCTATATATCAACAGGTTTGAAACTTGACTTTTGGATTATTCTATGAATTATGAATGTTTGGTGTCGAATTATGTAGTGTTGCATACTATATTAGTTGCTTGTATTGCTAATTGGTGAAAGAACTTAAAAACATGGATATGGACATATGGTGCAGAGCAGTCGTGCTCGTTCAGGTAGATTGAAGTATTTACAACTATGATTGTCAATGTTATATATAATTAATTTTAATTATTTTGGAAATAAACTTGGTGAAGTCAGAAGTAGATTAAATTTTTTATATCTTCAATAATGACATAATGTTGATATTTGAAGCACTGAATATTATGAATTGTGTGACAATCGGGTTATTCGGGTCGGGCAGGCGGGTTGCGAGTTAGTCGGGTTACGGGTTCGTCGGGTTACGGGTTAGCCGGGTTGCGGGTTAGTCGGGTTGCGGGTTAGTCGGGTTGCGGGTTAATCGGGTCGCGGGTTAGTCGGGTTGCGGGTTCATCGGGTTGCGGGTTGGATTGTTGACTTTTTGGTCAATCAGGCCACGGGGCGGGCTGGGTGGGTTTATCGGGCCGGGTCAGCATTTTGCCAGCTCTAGTTTCTGCCGCGATTTTCAAAGGAATTTTCGCCAAAAATGTGAAGGGATTTTCGCCGAAAATCTTAGTTAAAAACCAGCTCCAACTTGTTTTGATGATTCCCGCTCCGTTTGAACTCCGATTTGGTCCCCGTTTGAAGCGCTGGACTCGTGAGAGAGTCCTCTATAATGTGGTAACCTGGAGGCTCAACATAAAAGCTCACAAAAAGGGTAGCCAAGAAATGGACAATGTATGCACTAGGAGCCTAGAATTACATAATAAACACATTTTCACCAAATACTCATCAGAATAGCATGAAAGGGGCATGAAATGTCGCTTAAATGGGGATGAAAATCACGTCAAATTGAGTGTCATCAATACCCCACACTTAAGCTTTTGCTTGTCCTCAAGCAAACTGAACTAGAACACACTCAAATTCACAAATGACACGAGATTAAACTGAGATTCAATTCTAACAATTTGGTTTAGACTGTTCCACGTAGAAAAAGTGACCTACACATGCAAGAACATCAACCAAACAAGTTTTCGATCTCACTAATTTCTGCACACTTCAAGTAGTGATTTTAACAAAGCTAGTTTCTTGGTAAAACAATTAATCATAATTAACCGACTACGATAACACCAATTCTAATCAAAAAGACTTTAAGCTCTAGCCATTATGTGGATGCGGAGGTAGGAAAAGTGACGTGGCTATTGACTCGACTTCATCCGTTTCTAGATCTGTACGTTACATGTTCTAGCTATGACCGATTTAAACAACAATTTATTTCAAGTTTTGACTTTTTCCTTCAATTTTTTTACTGCATACTAGTGCTCGATTTCAAACACTTCACTTAGGTGTTGGACCTGCCTAGCTCACAGTATTTGTGCCTATGCTAGTGCTCAACCCGAACACTTCACTTAGGTGTCGGGCTTGCCTAGCTTTATTTTCAGCACTTTAAGAACTTAACAATTACTTTGAACAACTCAATTACTTGATTTAACCATTTAGCCATTTGATCCTAGCTAGTTATAAATTTTTACACAAGATTTCGAATTGGATTTCCGTCTAATCTCAAGCCACAATCACAGGTGATCAAATATGGAGTGAAAACATAGGAGAAGCTAGCATTTATCATCTTAGAATGGTGTTATCGAGCTTCGTTATTAACAAGTCAATCAATTCAATTAATTCAAGTTTCAACTATCGAAGTGATTTGTGATCTGTTCTGACCTAGACTCATTTAATATCAGTTTCGACACGTTGGTTACAGGTTCTAAGTGGAACAGTCTAGACGTCATTGTTCAAACTTGAAGTCAATTTAACATCAAAAGTCAAGAATTGAGCAATTCTATGCTAGAGAATTTTCAAATTTGAACCACAGAATCATAGATAGCAAGCAAGATCATGCATAATCCTAGACTCCTACCCCACACTTAAACGGTTCTGTGTCCTCAAAGAACTAATCTAGAGTATAGAGATACGAAGAACCTGGAAGGTGATGGTCAGTGTAGCGGATGAGCACGGAGAGTCCGGAGTGGAGCGGAGTAGCTACTCAAGTTCCTACAAAAACAAAAACAACAAAAAGATTAAAAGGATACCGGGACAAGTGCCCCGGATCCACACATAATAAAAGTCGAACAAAGACGGTTTAGGAGAATTTTGAAAATATTTTGACTCTCTCTTTTTTTTTTTGAAAAGTTTTCGTAAATTTTCTGACCCAACTAAAGTTTTCGTCGAAAACATTAGAAGTTTTCGGCGAAAAACAACTTTGAAAACCCACTGGAAAACAGACTCGAACCAACTAAAGTTTTCGCCGAAAAATCTGAGGAGTTTTCGACGAAAATTTGACCTGACACAGAAAATTAAAACAGACGAAAATAAAATAAAATTGACATTTTGGCTCCCCGAAACCGACTCGAACGACGAAAAAGACTGACTCAATAATTCAAAAACGGACTCCAGCCGTGGGTTGCCTCCCACGAAGCGCTCTCTTTTAACGTCCTTGAGCCGGACGGTACTTGTTAGGGACCCCAACTTAGGAGTTCCTTGAAGTCAATCGTCTTCTTCAAGGATAGCGGTTGAGTGCCATGTAGCACTCCAGAAGGGTGATGCAGCCGGTAGTGCTCCAGTAGATCGCGATTCTGGTTGGATGACCAGTTCTTCTCGAATTCTCCTACTCGAGGAGGAAAGAGGTAGTACGGCGCGGCATGGTCAATGAGCTCCATCTTCTCTACAGGTTGACTCGGCGGAAGTGTAGGTAAGGGTATCTCCTCAATCTCTATGTGCTCCTCTTCGGCTTCAACTTCAGGATGGATTGGCTTTATGTCTTCATCAAGCACCATCGCCAAGGATTCTTCTAGCCCATAATAGTCATGGATAGGATCATCTTCTTCTTCGAACAGCTCTTGAGCGTCTTCTGTCATTAACTGCTTTGGTTGCTCGAGCTTGATGTCCGTCGCGAGATGAGCTTGTAGCATTGAAGATATATTATCCAAGGCAGATTGGGTTCTCGATGAGCATTGTTGATGTTCATGAAGCATCTCTTGGTTATCTCTAGCGCCACTTTGATGTTCTTGTTGGTGTATCTCTTGGTAACCTTGTATCATTGAAGAGATCTTATCAAAGAGGGAGTCAAATCTCGCCGTCTGTTGTTGTTGTTGATGTAGCATCTCTTGGTAATCCTCAATATTTGGTGCTCCATTGACGCGCCACTCTTGGTACTGGTCATCCCACCTGCAATCCTGCATAATCAAAACTCAAAAGCACTACCCAGGTAAATCATGGAAATATGGAGGGAAAATAAATGGTAAGGCGGAAAGGTAGAAGAATAATTTGCCAACTCTTCTTTCAAACAATTAGAAGAGTCCCCGGCAACGGATCCAATTTGATGCTGCAGTTTTAGCGGTATCAAATAACTAACCTACTGAAGTAGACTAGATCGTATTCTACTCGAGGTCTCTTCTTCTTGTCTACTCAAATATGTTGGCAAATTACTCAGGTTTAAACACAAGTTGCGCGTGGTGTGAGTTCCACGACTTCTAATATAATAAAGCAGGAAAATAAAAGACAGAAAGATTAAAAGGTTGACTAACAGGACGATGGACGAGCTTAGATTTCGAATCCCCCTTAGATCACCAAGGCAACAGCAATCAACAGATCAGCGGTTTTCAATTCTAATTCAATCAGTTTCTATACAGCATCGTAACTCCTGACCCTTAGGTTTAAGACCGGCGAACGTTCGCTCTATCCGTTCTAGCTACCAAGATTAATTAGTCGCCCGGGTACGGTCGCCTCTCGCAACGACTTAACTTAACTAGTGGAATTACTAACGATTTATGAGTTACTCTTGCAGTGGATTAACCCTAACCAGTTCCTACGAAAGGCACACTCCAATTATAAGGTTAATTGCTTGAATTGATGTTTTAAAGAGAGGCGAGCGTTCGATTTTATCCTCAACTTAACAAGAATCTAAACTAGGTGATCAAGGAAGACAAGTTTATGCGCCAAAGCAAGGAAGCTGTTTGGCGACTAACCCTAGCTTGCATAAACCTAATCTAGGCGATCAACCAGAGAAGAAACATAAACAGTGAAGAACAAAACAACCATGCAAAGAGAAACTGATTGAACTTTGAATCTAATTACCGCCAATCCGTGACCGCTTTAAAGCCCTGGGTCACTTAGGGTTCATCCAATCTAAGCTCTACAAGTTCAGCTACTCATAACGATAACAGAAGAATCAAAGGCAACAAAGGAAATTATCATACAGAGGAAGAACAGATAAGAACTGAAAAACCTAATTCTAACGACTCCGGCGAAGCTTCGATCTCCTGGATCTTCAACTTTAAGCTCCGAGCTCTCCGAGGTGGAAGGATGGCGTCACGATCTCTCCACGGATCTTCAAACTCTCTAAACTCTATCTATCGACCCTAAGGTCGTGGCTAATCAGCCAAAATTCGTGTGTATCTGATCTGGCTTCAAAAACTCTATATATAACCCCAGAAACCCTTTACAAGTTGGAAAAGGCTGAAAATTAGGGTTTCTGCAGCGATTTTCAAAGGAATTTTCGCGGAAAATGTGAAGGGATTTTCGCCAAAAATCTTAGTTAAAAACCAGCTCCAACTTGTTTCGATGATTCCCGCTCCGTTTGAACTCCGATTTGGTCCCTGTTTGAAGCGTTGGACTCGTGAGAGAGTCCTCTATAATGTGGTAACCTGGAGGCTCAACATAAAAGCTCACAAAAAGGGTAAAAACAGCCAAGAAATGGACAATGTATGCACTAGGAGCCTAGAATTACATAATAAAAACATTTTCACCAAATACTCATCAGAATGGCATGAAAGGGGCATGAAATGTCGCTTAAATGGGGATGAAAATCACGTCAAATCGAGTGTCATCAAGGTCTCTTCTTCTTGTCTACTCAAATATGTTGGCAAATTACTCAGGTTTAAACAGGTTGTGCGTGGTGTGAGTTCCACGACTTCTAATCTAATAAAGCAGGAAAATAAAAGACAGAAAGATTAAAAGGTTGACTAACGAGAAGATAGACGAGCATAGATTTCGAATCCCCCTTAGATCACCAAGGCAACAACAATCACAAGACCAGCGGTTTTCAATTCTAATTCAATCAGTTTCTATACACCACCATAACTCCTGACCCTTAGGTTTAAGACTGGCGAACGTTCGCTCTATCCGATCTAGCTACCAAGATTAATTAATCGCCCAGGTACGGTCGCCTCTCGCGATGACTAAACTAACTGGTGGAGTTACTAACGATTTATGAGTTACTCTTGCAATGGATTAACCCTAACTGGTTCCTACGAAAGGCACACTCCAATGAATAAGTTAATTGGTTGAATTGATGTTTTAAAGAGAGGCGAGCGTTCGCTTCTATCCTCAGCTTAACAAGAATCTAAACTAGGTGATCAAGGAAGACAAGTTTATGCGCCAAAGCAGGGAACTGTCTAGCGACTACGTCTAGCGACAACATCTGGCGACTAACCCTAACTTGCATAAACCTAATCTAGGCGACCAACCAGAAGAGAAACATAAACAATGAAGAACAAAACAACCATGCAAAGAGAAAATGATTGAACTTTGAATCTAATTACCGCCAATCCGTGACCGCTTTAAAGCCCTGGGTCACTTAGGGTTCATCTAATCTAAGCTCTACAAGTTCAGCTACTCATAACGATAACAGAAGAATGAAAGGCAACAAAGAAAATCATCATACAGAGGAAGAACATATAAGAACTGAAAAACCTAATTCTTACGACTCCGGCGAATCTTCAATCTCCTGGATCTTCAACTTTAAGCTCCGAGCTCTCCGAGGTGGAATGATGGCGTCACGATCTCTCCACGGATCTTCGAACTCTCTAAACTCTATCTATCGACCCTAGAGTCGGCTGACTCTCAAAAGTCTGATATGTGAATAGTTGTTGGAATATGAATAATGATCTCATTGGCTGGCTGCCGACTACTTCTTTAAATAGGTAAGATTAGGGTTTGCCGACTCTGCTTCTGAAAATAAGGAACTTTTCGGCAAAAACTTATAAATTTTTCGCCGAAAACTTATAAATTTTTCACCGAAAACTTTAGTTCAAAGCCTTCTGTCGATTTCTTCATAACTTTTCGGCGAAAACTTAAATAGTTTTCACCGAGAACTTCAGCTGGATCTTCAATGGATTTCTTCTAGGATTTTCGGCGAAAAATATGGAAGTTTTCGCCGAAAATTTCAGTGTAAATCAGCTGACTTCGCCTATGAGTTTCTTAAGATATTTTCACCGAAAACTATGTAGGTTTTTCGGCGAAAACATTATGCTGGGCAGTTGGATCTTTGGTTCTGACTTCGGTTTGATTTCTGGTTCAATTCTGGTTCACTCCTTGAGGTCTTGAATACGTCCGTGGCTACGTAAGTGATGGCAAAAACCTGTGCTATTACAAAACACTAGAAAACCATCAAATAGACCCAAAAAGGGCCAAAGTAACCAAATCGGTAGGAAATAGGGCAGTTGAGTGAATATTCGCTATTCTAACCACATTTCAAGCAAGGAAATGTCGCTTAAATGAGGCTGAAAATCACGTCAAATCGAGTGTCATCAAAATACCCCACACTTAAGCTTTTGCTTGTCCTCAAGCAAACTGAACTAGAACACACTCAAATTCACAAATGACACGAGATTAAACTGAGATTCAATTCTAACGATTTGGTTTAGACTATTCCACGTAGAAAGAGTGACCTACACATGCAAGAACATCAACCAAACAAGTTTTTGATCTCACTAATTTCTGCACACTTCAAGTAGTTTTAACAAAGCTCGTTTCTTGGCAAAACAATTAATTATAATTAACCGACTACGATAACACCAATTCTAATCAAAAAGACTTTAAGCTCTAGCCATGATGTGGATGTGGAGGTAGGAAAAGTGACGTGGCTATCAACTCGAGTTCATCCGCCTCTAGATCTGTACGTTACATGTTCTAGCTAGGAACGATTTTAACAACAATTTCTAACAAGTTTCAAACTTCCTTCATTTATTTATTTATTGCATACTAGTGCTCGATACCAAACACTTCACTTAGGTGTTGGACCTGCCTAGCTCACAGTATTTGTGCCTATGCTAGTACTCAACCCGAACACTTCACTTAGGTGTTGGACCTGCCTAGCTTTGATTTTCAGCACTTTAAAGAACTTAACATTAATTTAAACAACTCAATTACTTGATTTAACCATTTAACCATTTGATCCTAGCTAGTTATAACTTTTTTCACAAGATTTCGAATTGGATTTCCGTCTAATCTCTAACCACAATCACAGGTGAACAAATATGGAGTGAAAACTTGGGAGAAGCTAGCATTTATCATTTTAGAACAGTGTTATCGAGCTTTGTGATTAACAAGTCAAAAAGTTTAATTGATTCAAATTTCAACTACAAGAGTGATTTATTATCTGTTCTGACCTAGACTCATTTAATATCAGTTCCGACATGTTGGTTACAGGTTCTAAGTGGAACAGTCTAGACGTCATTGTTCAAAATTGAAGTCAATTTAACATCACAAGTCAAGAATTGAGCAATTCTATGCTAGAGAAATTTCAAAAATGAACCATAGAATCACAGAAAATCAAGCAAGATCATGCGTAATCCTAGCATCCTACCCCACACTTAAACGGTTCTGTGTCCTCACAGGACTAAACTAGAGTAGAGAGATACGAAGAACCTGGAAGGTGATGGTCGGTGTAGTGGATGAGCACGGATAGCCCGGAGCGGAGAGGTGTGGCTACTCAAGTTCCTACAAAAACAAAAACAAGAAAAGATCCAAAGGATATCGGGACAAGTGTCCCGGATCCATACAGAATAAAAGTCGAAACAAAGAAGGTTAAGGGGAATTTTGAAAAGTTTTTTTTTGAAAAGTTTTCAAAAATTTTCTGACCCAACGAATGTTTTCGCCGAAAAGTGGTGAAGTTTTCGGCGAAAACTACTTTGAAAACCCACTGGAAAACAGACTCGAACAAACTAAAGTTTTCGGCGAAAATTCTGACCTAACACAGAAAATTAAAACAGACGAAAATAAAAGAAAACTGACATTTTGGCTCCCCGAAACTGACTCGAACGACGAAAAAGACTGGCTCAAAAATTCAAAAATGGACTCCAGCCGTGGGTTGCCTCCCATTAAGCGATCTCTTTTAACGTCTTTGAGCCGGACGGTACCTGTTAGGGACCCCAACTCAAGAGCTCCTTGAAGTCAATCGTCTTCTTCAAGGTGTGCGGTTGAGTGCCATGTAGCACTCCAGAAGGGTGATGCAGCCGGTAGTGCTCCAGTAGATCGCGGTTCTGGTTGGATGACCAGTTCTTCTCGAATTCTCCAGCCGGAGGAGGAAAGAGGTAGTACGGGGTAGCATGATCAATGAGCTCCATCTTCTCCACCTGATGCTCATCAAGAGGTCTCTCGGGATCGAGTGTGTATACTTCCAAATCCTTGACGTCTTTGATTCCCACGTGCTTGTCTCTGACTTCAACTTCAGGATGGATTGGCTCTATGTCTTCATCAACCACCTCTGCCAGTGATTCTTCATCGGATGCATCTAGCTCACAATAGTCATGGATGAGATTGTCATGTTCATCTTCGTACGGCTCTTGAGCATCTTCTTCCATTAGTGGATTTGGTTGCTCGAGCTCGACATCCACCGCGTTACGAGCATGAAGCTTCAAAGAGATATTCTCCAAGAAGGATTCTATTCTTGTCGTCTATTGTCGATGCTGATGAGCTAGTATATACATCTCTTGGTTATCCTCAATATACAGTGCTGCATTGACGTACCACTCTTGGTACTGGTCATCCCACCTGTAACCCTGCATCTCAAAACTCAAAAGCACTACCCAGGTAAATCATGGAAATATGGAGGAAAAATAAATGGTAAGGCGGAAAGGTAGAAGAATAATTTGCCAACTCTTCTTTCAAACAATTAGAAGAGTCCCCGGCAACGGCGCCTATTTCGTGACACGCTTTTGTCGTGCTTCAAATAACTAATCTACCAAGGTAGACTAGATCATATTCCACTCGAGGTCTCTTCTTCTTGTCTACTCAAATATGTTGGCAAATTACTCAGGTTTAAACAGGTTGTGCGTGGTGTGAGTTCCACGACTTCTAATCTAATAAAGCAGGAAAATAAAAGACAGAAAGATTAAAAGGTTGACTAACGAGAAGATAGACGAGCTTAGATTTCGAATCCCCCTTAGATCACCAAGGCAAAATCAATCACAAGACCAATGGTTTTCAATTCTAATTCAATCGGTTTCTATACACCACCATAATTCCTGACCCTTAGGTTTAAGACTGGCGAACGTTCGCTCAATCCGATCTGGCTACCAAGATTAATTAGTCGCCCGGGTACGGTCGCCTCTCGTGATGACTAAACTAACTGGTGGAATTACTAACGATTTATGAGTTACTCTTGCAATGGATTAACCCTAACTGGTTCCTACGAAAGGCACACTCCAATGAATAGGTTAATTGGTTGAATTGATGTTTTAAAGAGAGGCGAGTGTTCGCTTCTATCCTCAGCTTAACAAGAATCTAAACTAGGTGATCAAGGAAGACAAGTTTATGCGCCAAAGCAGGGAACTGTCTAGTGACAACATCTGGTGACTAACCCTAACTTGCATAAACCTAATCTAGGCGACCAACCAGAAGAGAACGTAAACAATGAAGAACAAAAAAATCAAGCAAAGAGAAACTGATTGAACTTCGAATCTAATTACCACCAATCCGTGACCGCTTTAAAGCCCTGGGTCACTTAGGGTTCATCTAATCTAAGCTGTACGAGTTCAGCTACTCATAACGATAACAGAAGAATCAAAGGAAACAAAGGAAATCATCATACAGAGGAAGAACATATAAGAACTAAAAAACCTAATTCTGACGACTCTGGCGAAGCTTCAATCTCCTGGATCTTCAACTTTCAGCTCTGAGCTCTCCGAGGTGGAAGGATGGCATCACGATCTGTTCACGGATCTTCGAACTCTCTAAACTCTATCTATTGACCCTAGAGTCGGCTGACTCTCAAAAGTCTGATTGTGAATAGTTGTTGGAATATGAATAATGATCCCGTTGGCTGGCTGCCGACTACTTCTTTAAATAGGTAAGATTAGGGTTTGCCTACTCTACTTCTGAAAATAAGGAACTTTTCGGCGAAAACTTATAAAGTTTTCGCCGAAAACTTTAGTTCTTCTGTCGATTTCTTCATAACTTTTCGGCGAAAACTTAAATAGTTTTCACTGAGAACTTCAGCTGGATCTTCGATGGATTTCTTCTAGGATTTTTGGCGAAAACTATGGAAGTTTTCGCCGAAAACTTCAGTGTAAATCAGCTGACTTCGCCTGTGAGTTTCTTAAGATATTTTTGCCGAAAACTATGTAGGTTTTTAGGCGAAAACATTGTGCTGGGTAGTTGGATCTTCGGTTCTGACTCCAGTTTGATTTCTGGTTCGATTCTGGTTCACTCCTCGAGGTCTTGAATACGTCCGTGGCTACGTAAATGATGGAAAAACCTGTGCTATCACAAAAACACTAGAAAACCATCAAATAGACCCAAAAAGGGCCAAAGTAACCAAATCGGTAGGAATTGAGTGAATATTCGCTGATCTACCCCTAAAACCACGTTTCAAGCAAGGAAATGTCACTTAAATGAGGCTGAAAATCACGTCAAATCGAGTGTCTTCAGCTAGTTATTTGACGACACGTTAAAAATGTGTTCATCAAATTGGCGCCGTTGCCGAGGACTCTTCTAATTGTTTGAAAGAAGAGTTGGCACTTTATTCTTTTACCTTTCCATCTGTCATATTTCATCACACTTTGATTTTACACCGGTTATGTTTGCTTTTGTTGCTTGTATGTTGTTTTACAGGTTTATGAACCGCCCGCTCACTCGTTCTCAGTTTAAGTCGGGTAGTTTTGCTCCGCCAAAGCAACTGCGAGTTTCGAAGCAAGTCAGAATCGTTCCGCCTACACCTCCGACCCCTATTAAGATCGAGGAGTTGAAGGAGAACTCCTCATCTTCGTGCGCTTCATCCACTACTTCAGATTTGCCACCACCTTCTCCTACCGCAATGGCTGCTCAATGCACCATGGCGGATTACAATAAACCGAGCGCGACTAGCGTTTGGTCTAGCATCACTGTGCCGCGCAACAATGACGATCCTGACTATGAGATCAAGATCCCCTTCCTGGGAATGATCTCTAGGGATGTTCAATTTGAAGGTAAGCCGTATGATAACGCATGCACACATTTGGCTGAATTCCTCTCCATGTGCGAGACTTTTAAGAGTGGGAATCTCGATAAGAACACCTTATGCTCACGAGCCTTCCCATTCTCACTCTGAGGCGCCGCCAGGAGGTGGCTTAACAGCAAGCCACCCGGTTACTACACAAACTGGGATAATCTGGCGCAAGATTTCATAGAGGAATATTTTCCTCCTTCAAGAACGACAGCTTACAAGGACAACATTGCCAGATTTGTTCAGAAGCAAGGAGTAAGCTTGTATGATGCTTGGAGCAAGTTCCAAGAGCTTCTCTACGACTACCCTCATCATGGATTCGAGCAGAGACAGTGACGTGTGAATTTCAACTCACAACTATCAAGGTCGTATTTCCACGAGGGCTCTCTCAATTGCCACTACTCACACGGTTCATGGACGATCTATTCATTTAAAAGGAGTTTTGGTTTGAAATAGGAACAAATGAAAACATAAAGAGAACTAAACAAACAAACAAAGCGGTGCAAAACAAAGATAAAGGAGGTTCACTTGGAAAGATAGCTTCATCATGCTCAAGAGGAACAAATGCACAAACAAGCCAAACATGATCGAGGTTGCAATCGAATGACCACGCAAATCCCTTCTATAGACTCAATGCACTCTCATAGCACTAAGTTCCAATCCTAGAACCACTCAACTTAGGCTCTCGCTCTCAAGCTAAGTGACTAAGGATGCATTAAAGGTGTTTGATGAAATGCCAAGCCACAAAACCCTCTCCTATGACTCTATGACCACTTGGATAGACACCAAACTCTCATGTCAATGTTCTAACACTAAGAGAATCATCAAAAGACTAATCAAAGTTCAATTGAATGAAAAACCTAATGCACACCAAGTGTTCGATAAAATGCACAAGAGAGAAATCATGCAACTATGGTTGAATTGAGAAGATCTAATCTCTTAGAACATGCTCTCTTCAATCCCCTAGACCTACAATCCATGTAATCTAAGCACTCTCATGCATTACATCACAAAGAATAGACCAAATCAAGCAAACATGGCAATCAATGGAATTAACAACAAGTCTAGAGATCATCTTCTTACATCCAAGATCAATCATAGCATGTTTACACAATCAACCTCTATCATAGCACAACTATCTATCAATCCAAGGAAACCTAGGAAATCAACCACACATGGCCAAGGGTACAAAAGAGAAAGAAAGAGAAATGGTCAACAAGAGTTCCATGGCAATCCTCTTCTTGCAAGCTCCTCTCCCAAGGATGTGGACTTCAGTCCAAGCTCCTTTACTTTGAGTTGCACCTTGCTCTAGGGTTGTGGATTGGAGATGAGGAGAAAGTGATTCAGAAGTTGAGAGAAAAGGGTTTTGATGAAGGTGTGAAATCTGAATTATGGATTCCCCTCTTTAATTTCGGTTGCCTCCTATTTAAATAGTCTGCTAAATTTGCTTAAAGTTTTCGGCGAAAACTTCATAAGTTTTCGCCGAAAAATCCTTTGAAAAACCTCTGGCAGCTCTTTGCTTTCTTCATGTATTTTCGGCGAAAACTCTGAAGTTTTCGCCGAAAACTTCTTCACAAATCAGCTCCAAAATTCCTGGACTCTCCTATTTGCAAACGGGTGATAGTTTTCGGCGAGAACATAGAGTTCTCGCCGAAAACTTCTTCAGGAATGCTGTATTTTCCTCGATTTTGCAACGGCCATATCTCCTCCGTCCTAGCTTCGATTGACCTCCCATTTGCTCCTATGCGCTCCTTGTCATCCGTACTCCGAAGCCAAAAACCTGAAATGCACGAAGAAACATCCAATAGACCACGAATTTGGCTCCAAAGTGGCAACCGGACAATAAATGGACACTTTGCATAAAACTTCAATAAAAGCATATTAAGCATGGCATTTAAGGATCAAATACATGCACTTCATAGGTCAATCATAAGCTCAAAATGCACTAAATAAAGTCACATCAAATTCCCCTACGACTAAGCTTTGCTTGTCCTCAAACAAATGAATTAGAAAACATCCAAGTTCACAAATGACAAGATCGGTCCCATTGAGATTCAAGCAATAACAATTTGGCTTAAACTGTTCCTCGAACAAACTTAACCTACACATGCAAGAACGTCAAACAAACAAGCCTAGACCTCACTATTTGCTGCACACTTCAAGTAGTGGTTAATTGGGACACAGAAAAACCGACCACAACAACACCAACTCTAATCAAAAGGACTTGAACTCGGGATCTGAAACGAATCAGGTGGGGGTAGGAAAATTTGGAGAGTGCTGAGTGATCGTGATGTGGCTATCGACTCGACTTCAAACGCTTCTAGATCTGCACTTTTCACGCTCAAGCTAGGATCACTACAACAGGGGCCACTTTTAAGAACTCGTTCTCTTTTCTATATTTTTTTCTACTGCATACTAGTGCTCGATTCAACACTTCACTTAGGTGTTGAGCCTGCCTAGCTTACAGCCTTTGCCTTTACTGGTGCTCAACCCGACACTTCGCTTAGGTGCCGAGCTTGGCTAGCTTTTCTTTTCTTTTGAGCATTTTCTTTTGAACATTTTCTTCACAAATTAGCCACTTGATCCTTAGCCCCTTACAACTTCCACACAAGATTTCGATTTGGATTCTGTCTAATCTCAAGCCACAATCACGAGGGATAAAAAAGGTGATGAAAAACATGGAATAGGGTGAAAATGTGTATGATCCTGGTGAACCGCCTGGTCGTTGTGGCGGACGTTCAACCAAATAACTAACAAAGCTAACAAGCTAGGGTAGATCGTATTCCACGGGTCTTCTATGATCGACTACTCAAATAAGCTGGCAAATTACTCGGATTTAAACACTTCGTGCATAGTGTGAGTTCCATGACTTCTAATTCTAAGAAATGCAGAGAAATTAAGAATTTAAACTAAGAACAGATTGGAAATTGGTTGAGTAAAACAGAGATGACAGACGAACTTAGACTTTGAATCCCCCTTCGTTTCCCAGAGCATTGGCAATCAACAGATCAGCAGATTTCGATTCTCATTCAATCAATTCTAAGACACCACCATAACTCCTTACCCTTAGGTTTAAGACCGGCGAACGTTCGCTCTATCCGTTCTAGCTACCAAGATTAATTAGTCGCCCGGGTACGGTCGCCTCTCGCAACGACTTAACTTAACTGGTGGAATTACTAATGATTTATGAGTTACTCTTGCAGTGGATTAACCCTAACCGGTTCCTACGAAAGGCACGCTCCAATTATAAGGTTAATTGTTCAATTTGATGTTCTAAAGTAAGGCGAGCGTTCGCTTCTATCCTTAGCTTAACAAGAATCTAATCTAGGTGATCAATCCAGACAAGAAACATGAACAATAAAGAACAAACCAAACATGAAAGAGAAACTGATTGAACTTCAAATCTAATCACCGCCGATCCGTGACCGCTTTAAAGCCCTGGTCACTTAGGGTTCATCTAGTCTAAGCTCTAAGAGTTTAGCTACTCATATTCATCGCAAAAGAATCAAAGACAAAGAAAGAGTTCATCATCCAAAGGAAGAGCAGAAAAGTATCTGAAAAACCTAATTAAGATGACTCCGGCAGAACTTCGATCTTCCGGTAGACTGCAATCCTAGTTTCGAGTATTCGAGATGGAAGGGATGGCGTCACGATCTCTTTCCGGCTCTTCGAACTCTAAACTCTCTGCTCCAGACCTTGAGAGAATTCTGAAGTTCGGTAGTTATGATGTATTATGAGGTATATCCTGATTTTGGGCCGCCGGTTAAGTATTTATACTTAACCCTAATTCAGCCGGATTTTGCCTGATATTTTCGCCGAAAATATTGAGGAATTTTCGGCAAAAATTCCTTTGTAAATGGGTGGTCCGCCGGTTGATTTCTCCTGTAAATTTTGGTCCCATAGTTTTCGGTCGAAAACATAACATTTTCGCCGAAAACTTAACATTTTCGCCGAAAACTTCTGTTGATGAGCATCGTCGATTAATACTGATATTTTCACCGAAAATGCTGAGGTATTTTCGGTGAAAATTCCTTTGTAAACCGGGCAGGAATTGTTTCGACTTGATTGGCTCCTTGGATCGATTTCGGTGCAATTCCTCGAGGTTCCAACGCCTTAGACACGTCCTTGGCTACTTTATTTGACGGCAAAAAAATGTGCTAACATAAAAACACTTGAAAACCATCAAATAGACCCGAAACGGGCCAAGGTAACACAAATGGCACGAGATAGGGCAATTGATTGAATATTCGTTATTCTACCCTAAAAACCATGTCTTAAGCAAGGAAATGTCGCTTAAATGAGGCTGATAATCACGTCAAATCGAGTGTCATTAAAATACCCCACACTTAAGCTTTTACTTGTCCTCAAGCAAACTGAATAGAAACGCTCATATTCACAAATGATAAGATCGATTAAATTGGAGTTCAATCAAACACAATGAATTATTAGACAGATCGATCCCAGAACAAGAAACCTAACATGCATACTGATCAGCCAAGCAACCTGGTCTCACTAATAAACTGCACACGATAAGTAGTAGCAACCAATTATGCACGAATTTGACCTGACCGACCAAAATCCTCACATAGGAAATATTTAGTAAATGCGGAACTCTCACTCTCTGTGTTTAAGGACGTGTTTCTGCTCTCAATCGTTTTCTGTTACTGAATTCTGTCATAAGTTTGCATTTCAACCACATCTCCACCACTGTGACAACACGAGTATCCAGTCAAGAAGGACTTCCCTGCTAGGACTGTAACGAATTCTACACTACTTGGGTTTATGATGCTGATGCTCGCTGCAGAGCGGTGATCAAATACTACCAAGCTAACAAAAGCTAGGGTAGATCGTATTCCAGGGGTCTTCTAAGATTGATTACTTCAAAACTGGCAAAATACTCGAATGCAAACAAGTTGTGCGTGGTGTGAGTTCCACGACTTCTAATTCTAAGAAATGCAGGGAAATTAAAACAAATTAAACTAAAGCAGATTGGAAATTAGGGTTTTGAAAACAGAGATGACAAACGAACTTAGACTTTGAATCCCCCTTCGTTCCCCAGAGCATTGGCAATCAACAGATCATTGGCAATCAACAGATCATCGGATTTCGATTCTCATTCAATCAATTACTAAGACACCACCATAACTCCTTACCCTTAGGTTTAAGACCGACGAACGTTCGCTCTATCCGTTCTAACTACCAAGATTAACTAGCCGCCCGGGTACGGTCGCCTCTCGCAACGACTTAATTAACTGGTGCAATTACTAATGATTAATGAGTTACTCTTGCAGTGGATTAACCCTAACCGGTTCCTACAAAAGGCACTCTCCAATTATAAGGTTAATTGTTCAAATTGATGTTCTAAAGTAAGGCGAGCGTTCGCTTCTATCCTTAGCTTAACCAGAATCTAATCTAGGTGATTGATGACACTCAATTTGACGTGATTATCAGCCCCATTTAAGCAACATTTCATACCCTTTGATGCCATTTTGATGAGTATTTGGTGCATTTGTCGTAACTTTGTGATTATCGGCTCTTAGTGCATACATTGTCTATTTCTCGGATATTTTTACCCTTTTTGTGAGCTTTTATGTTGAGCCCCAGATTACCACATTATAGAGGACTCTCTCACAAGTCCAACGCTTCAAACGGAGACCAAATCGGAGTTCAAACGTAGCTGGAATGATCGAAACAAGTTGGAAGTCTGCCCAACTCAAAACGCTGCGTTTTGGAGCTTACACACCGTGTAAGCTAAATGCACTGTGAGCTTACACGCCGTGTAAGCTCCCCAGACGGGAAATTCTCAGCTTTTCCAACAAGGAAAGGGTTTTCGGGGGTATTAATAGACTTTTCGAAGCCAGATTTGAAAACATACAATCGAGAGAGATCAGCCACGACTTGAGGAGAGTCGAGAGAGTATTCCGGAGCTATCGGAGAGATCGTGACGCTGCCAATCCATCCCGAAAGACGCTCGGAGCTAGGAATTGAAGATTCTCAAGATCGAAGCTTCACGGATCATCCGAGATTAGGTTTTTCAGATCCTTTTATGTTCTTCCTTTGTATAAGATGAATCCTTCTGTCGTCTTTGATTCTTGTTTGTCAGATATGAGTAGCTAAACTTGTAGAGCTTAGATTAGATGAACCCTAAGTGACCCAGGGCTTTAAAGCGGTCACGGATCGGCGGTGATTAGATTCAAAGTTCAATCAGTTTCTCTTTGCATGGTTGTTTTGTTCTTGATTGTTTATGTTTCTTTTCTGATTGATCGCCTAGATTAGGTTTGTGTTGAATTAGGGTTTGTCGCCAGACAGCTTCTCTGCTTTAAACATTAAAACTTGTCTTACTTGATCACCTAGTTTAGATTCTTGTTAAGCTGAGGATAGAAGCGAACGCTCGCCTCTCTTTAAAACATCAATTCAACCAGTTAACCTTATAATTGGAGTGTGCCTTTCGTAGGAACCGGTTAGGGTTAATCCGCTTCAAGAGTAACTCATAAATCATTAGTAATTGCACCAGTTAAGTTAAGTCGTTGCGAGAGGCGATCGTACCCGAGCGACTAATTAATCTTGGTAGTTAGATCGGATAGAGCGAACGTTCGCCAGTCTTAAACCTAAGGGTCAGGAGTTATGGTGGTGTATAGAAATTGATTGAATGAGAACTGAAAACCGCTGGTCTTGTGATTACTGTTGCCTTGGTGATCTAAGGGGAATTCAAAATCTAAGCTGGTCTGTCGTCTGTCTAAACCAACCAATCATTCTGTCTTTTAATTTCATTTTAATTTTCCTGTATCTTAGTCTAGAAGTCGTGGAACTCACACCACGCACAACGTGCTTAAACTTGGATAAATTGCCAGCTTCTTTGAGTAGTCAATTAGAAGAAACCCTGTGGAATACGATCTACCCTAGCTTTCCAGCTTGGTAGTTATTTGATACCGCTAAAACCGCAGCATCAAATTGGCACCGTTGCCGAGGACTCTTCTATATTGTTTGAAAGAAGAGTTGGCATTTTATTCTTCTATTTTCCATCTTTCATTTCCCGTCACACTTCGATTTTACACTGGTTGTGCTTGTTTTTGTCCCTTGCAGATCATAGCAGGTACAGAATCGAATCACTCCCGTTCCATCTTCCCTACCGCAATGTCCGCTCCAAAGAGTCTTGCGGACTACAATAAGCCGCGCGCATCTAACATTCGGTCTTCCATCACCGTGCCTTCTAATGACGACGATCCTGACTATGAGATCACAATCCCCTTCCTGGAAATGATCTCTAGGGATGTTCAGTTCGAAGGGAAGCCACAAGATAACCCATGCACACATTTGGCAAACTTTCTAGCCATGTGCGAGACGTTCAAGAGTGGGAACCTCGGTAAGAACACATTATGCTTACGAGTCTTCCCATTCTCCCTTAGAGGCGCTGCCAAGAGATGGCTCAGTATGAAACCACCTGGCCACTACACCGATTGGGATAGTCTAGCTCAAGACTTCGTAGAGGAATACTTTCCTCCTTCAAGAACTACAGCTTACAAGGACAGCATTGCCAGATTTGTTCAGAAGAGAGGAGTAAGCTTATATGACGCTTGGAACGAATTTCAAGAGCTTCTCTACGACTGCCCTCATCATGGATTCAAGCAGAGACAGCTAGCTGAGATCTTCACCCGAGGGATGAACGAAGAATAAGCTAAATGGGTTAGCTTCTTAGCTAATGGCGACTACACCGCACTCGCACCAGAAGCTGCTCTTCTTCACTTTGCAAACTGCGCATCTAAGTCCAGAAGCTGGCAGAGACAGTTTGGAGCAGCTAAGAGCCGACCAAGCCGTGAAGATCAGATCAAGATTGAAGTGCAGAAAGAAATGAAGAAGATTTTTGGTAACTGGTCTTCAGAGGAAGTGAACTTTATTGATCAAGGCTTCACCAACAGTCAACAGGGCTACCCCGACTATCGTCAGTTCAGACAACCTCCTCAACAAAAAGGAAGCTTCCAAGAGCGTCCTCCTTACAACCTCGGATACAACCAGAGTCAGAATCAGTACTTGAGTGATAGTTATCAAGATCAACCTCAGAGATCCACATCAAGGAACACAAGGGATATCGAGGTAGCCAAGACGCTCGACCTGATCATGGAAAGGCTCGAAAATATGAAGAGAAATTCAAGCTTCAAGCCGTCTTAAATCAAGAACATGAAGCTCGAGGTCAACGAATGGAGAGCATGATAAATAACATGGTTAGCTTGATAACTAGTAGCCCCCTCCAGCTAAGTGTTGAGATCTCGGGGCTTTTACTTTCCCTTGCATTATTAATAAAGTGAAGATTGATCGTAGTGTAATTGATCTAGGTGCTTCTATCAATGTTATGCCTACATGCCTGTTTGAGAAATTGAACCTAGGAGAGTTGAAACCAATTAGCATGCATTTAGTGTTTGCCGACAGATCTGTTAAACTACCTAGGGGATTGATAGAAGACGTGGTTGTCCGTTGTGGTCCTTTTACTATTCTGACTGACTTTGTTGTCATGGATACTCGAGAGGAAGATGTCACTCTTCTCCTAGGCCGACCGTTCATGGCAACAGCCGGCATTAACATTAATGTCCCGAATGGCTCATTGACATTAAGGGTCGGCAAGAACACCATGACATTCCGCCTCAAGGACGGTATGCAGTCCCAGTCAAAGAAGAGATGCATTGTTTATCTATTGAAGCTGTGGAGTTGGCTTCGGTCAACTCTAGTTCTAATGAAAAATCTAGAGTTTCTGCAGAAATTGTCTTGTCAGGTGTTGGACAGGTCCCCAATCTGAAGAATTAGCTGCCGGCACAAAGGCCGAGAAAGAAGGAGGATCCGACGGCGTCCCCTCATGAATCACCAAACGTTAAAGATCCTGGCGAGATAAAGGAGGAGAATAAAGAGAAGACGAAGGAGGTTTGGAAGCCGATTGCTCAGCCCCCGTCTACCGAGCCACCAGAACGAACCAAGATAATTCACGCAAATGGGAAGAAGTTCACACTTGCCGGAGGATCCCCAAGGCCATATTTCATGAACTCCGACTCGGGCCTAAGAGAAATCCTGAGTTGGGATGTCTCCTAACACCGTCCAGGTATCGTCCGGCTCAAGGACGTTAAGCAAGAGCGCTTCGTGGGAGGCAACCCACGGCTGGAGTCATTTTAAATTTATCGAGTCAGTTTTTATTTATTTTGAGTCATTTTGAGAATTTTGTGTCGAGTCGGTTGAGTCCGGATGATAGAAAATAGTTGGAAAAATATATATTGGATGTTATTTGGGTTGAATTTATTGTTTGCAGGAAGAGGAGTGACCAATTTGCAAGAAATTGGCCAAAATTCGGAATAGAGAACCCAAGGAGAGCTAAAAAACACAGTGGGTTTACACAGCTGTGTAAAGACCTGATGACACTCGATTTGACGTGATTATCAGCCTCATTTAAGCGACATTTCTTTGCTTAAGACATGGTTTTTAGGGTAGAATAACGAATATTCAATCAATTGCCCTATCTCGTGCCATTTGTGTTACCTTGGCCCTTTTCGGGTCTATTTGATAGTTTTCTAGTGTTTTTGCGTAAGCACAGGTTTTTGCTGTCAAATAAAGTAGCCATGGACGTGTCTAAGGCATAGGAACATCGAGGAACTGAACCGGAATTAATCAAAGCAGCCAATCAAAGTCAAACCGAAAATCTGCCATTCACACTTACAGTTTCGGCGAAACCAGGCCTCCAGTTTCGGCGAAACCAGCAGTTCAAATCAACTGATGCCAAGAGAAGGATGGTTTCGGCGAAACCATTCAACTGCTCGGACCGAAAATAATGAACAACCGGCGGAGCCCTGAACTCAAGCCAGTTTCGCCGAAACTATCCCTATGGTTTCGGCGAAAATCCCTTCCAAATCCGGCGCTGTATTGGAAACCCTAAAACGTACCTATTTAAAGAAGCAGCCGGCAACAATAGAGAAAACAAACAACACACATCAAATCATTATTCATATTTTCACAAATCAGACTTTTGAGAGTCAGCCGACTCTAGGGTCGATAGATAGAGTTTAGAGAGTTCGAAGATCCGTGGAGAGATCGTGACGCCATCCTTCCACCTCGGAGAACTCGGAGCTTAAAGTTGAAGATCCAGGAGATTGAAGCTTCGGTGGGAATCGTCAGAATTAGGTTTTTCAGTTCTTATCTGTTCTTCCTCTGTATGATGATCTTCATTGTTGCCTTTGATTCTCTTGTTTCTGATATGAGTAACTGAACTTGTAGAGCTTAGATTAGATGAACCCTAAGTGACCCAGGGCTTTAAAGCGGTCACGGATTGGCGGTAATTAGATTCGAAGTTCAATCAGTTTCTCTTTGCATGTTTGATTCGTTCTTCATTCATGCTTCTTGTCTGGATTGATCCCCTAGATTAGATTCTTGTTAAGCTAAGGATAGAAGCGAACGCTCGCCTTACTTTAGAACATCGAATTGAACAATTAACCTTATAATTGGAGCGTGCCTTTCGTAGGAACCGGTTAGGGTTAATCCACTGCAAGAGTAACTCATAAATCATTAGTAATTACACCAGTTAATTAAGTCGTTGCGAGAGGCGACCGTACCCGGGCGGCTAGTTAATCTTGGTAGTGAGAACGGATAGAGCGAACGTTCGCCGGTCTTAAACCTAAGGGTAAGGAGTTATGGTGGTGTATAGAAATTGATTGAATTAGAATTGAAAACCACTGATCTGTTGATTGCCAATGCTCTGGTGATCTAAGGGGGATTCAAAATCTAAGTTCGTCTATCTTCCCGTTAGTCAATCTTTTAATCTTTCTGTCTTTTATTTTCCTTTGCTTAATAGATTAGAAGTCGTGGAACTCACACCACGCACAACGTGTTTTAACCTGAGTAATTTGCCAGCTTCTTCAAAGTAGTCGATTAGAAGAAACCTCGAGTCGAATACGATCTGCTATACGCTTTTTCTTAGCATTAGTAGTTATTTGGTTGAACACATCACAACGACACGTTCATCAAATTGGCGCCGTTGCCGGGGACTCTTCTAATTGTTTGAAAGAAGAGTTGGCAAATTATTCTTCTACCTCCCCACCTTACCATTTATTTTCCCTCCATATTTCCATGATTTACCTGGGTAGTGCTTTTGAGTTTTGATTATGCAGGATTACAGGTGGGATGACCAGTACCAAGAGTGGCGCGTTAATGGAGCACCGAATATTGAGGATTACCAAGAGATGCTACATCAACAACAACAACAAACGGCGAGATTTGACTCCCTCTTTGATAAAACCTCTTCAATGCTACAAGGTTACCAAGAGACACACCAACAAGAGCATTTCAAAGAAGAGCCAGAAGCTACACACGACCAGCAAATTCATCAAGAGGTGTATATACGGCTCATCAGCATCGACAACAGACGACAAGAGTTGAATCCGCCTTGGATGATCTCATTTCGAAGCTGCAAGCTCGTCTCACGATGGATGTCGAGCTCGAGCAACCAAATCCACTAATGGAAGAAGATGCTCAAGAGCCGTACGAAGATGAACATGAAAATCTCACCGATGACTATTGCGAGCGAGAAGCATCTGATGAAGAATCCTTGGCGGTGGTGGTTGATGAAGACATAGAGCCAATCCATCTTGAAGTTGAAGCTGAAGAGGAGCACATAGAGATTGAGAAGATACCCTCACCTACACTTCCACCGAGTCAACCTGTAGAGAAGATGGAGCTCATTGACCATGCCGCGCCGTACTACCTCTTTCCTCCTCTAGAAGGAGAATTCAAGAAGAACTGGTCATCCAACCAGAACCATGATCTACTGGAACACTACCGGTTACATTACCCTGCTGGAGTGCTACATGGCACTCAACCGCACACCTTGAAGAAGACGATTGACTTCAAGGAACTTCTGAGTTGGGGTCCCTAACAGGTATCGTCCGGCTCAAGGACGTTAAAAGAGAGCACTTCGTGGGAGGCAACCCACGGCTGGAGTCCGTTCTTGAATTTTTGAGTCAGTCTTTTCGTCATTTGAGTCAGGTTCGGGGGAGCCAAAGTGTCAGTTTGTTTGATTTATTATTTTTCGTGCAGAGTCTGTGTGTCATAGAGTCAGTTGCAAGTTGATTGAGGTCGTTCCGATTTTTGTGGATTTAACTGTGATTTTCTGAAGTTGGCCGAATTTGCGAAAATATTTAAAACCCGAACAGTTCAAAATTTTCGGCGAAACTGATTTTCGATTTTCGAACCTATTCTTCCTGTTCATTGTTTTCGGTTTGAAAAGTTTTTGTTTTTGGCGAAACCATTTTAACTGATATTTTCGGCGAAACCGTGCTATTGTTTTCGGCGAAACCGCCTTCACAAATCCGACAGTCCATTTTAACTGATATTTTCGGCGAAAACACCCTCTTATTTTCGCCGAAAACTCTTTTGAAAATCACCCAAAATATTCACTTTAAAATCCGGATTCACCCTCTCTCTCTTCCTTCTTTCAGTTTCTCATTCAATCGTCAAAATATTTTTAAAATTCCCCTTAACCTTCTTTGTTCGACTTTTATTATGTGTGGATCCGGGACACTTGTCCCGATATCCTTTTGATCTTTTTGTTGTTTTTGTTTTGTAGGATCTCGAGTAGCTACTCCGCTCCGCTCCGGGCTATCCGTGTTCATCCACTACACCGACCATCTCGTCACAGGTTCTTCGTATCTCTCTACTCTAGATTAGTTCTGTGAGGACACAGAACCGTTTAAGTGTGGGGTAGGAGTCTAGGATTCTACATGATCTTGCTTGCTATCTATGATTCTGTGGTTCAAATTTGAAAATTTCTCTTGCATAGAATCGCTCAATTCTTGACTTGTGATGTTAAATTGACTTCAATTTTGAACAATGACGTCTAGACTGTTCCACTTAGAACCTGTCGCCAACGTGTTGGAACTGATATTAAATGAGTCTAGGTCAGAACAGATCATAAATCACTTCAGTAGCTGAAACTTGAATTAATTGAATTGATTGGTTTGTTAATAACAAAGCTCGATAGCACCGTTCTAAGATGATAGATGCTAGCTTCTTCCATGTTTTTCACTCCATATTTGATCACTGTGATTGTGGCTTGAGATTAGACGGAAATCCAATTCGAAATCTTGTGTAAAAAGTTATAACTAGCTAGGATCAAGTGGCTAAATTGGTTAAATCAAATAATTAAATGTTGCAAATCAATGCTAAGTTCTTCTAAGTGCTGAAAATGGAGCTAGGCAAGCCCGACACCTAAGTGAAGTGTTCGGGTTGAGCACTAGCATAAGCACAAATACTGTGAGCTAGGCAGGTCCAACACCTAAGTGAAGTTTTGCTGTGTGATTGATCTTGTGATGATTATAAACATGTATGCGTGCTTGTTCCCGAATATCTCTATCTTACTTAGCTCGTATGACGGATTAAGGTACACTTTTTGCATACCGATTTCATGAGTTGTGATCTTAGCTTGTGTGGCTTATATGGCTGATTTGGACTTGCTTATTACTTGATTATGACTCAAGCTTGATTTGCAATTCGTTAATTGTTTCCATGATGATCTTTGCCAAGTTGCTTAATGCCTAAATATTGATCTTGCTAAGTGTGTTTAAGACCTAGATATGTGCTTATGGGATTGTGCCTTCACTTGTTGACATCCTACTTGCATTCTTTGATATTGATATCTTTGATGTTTGTTATGATTGTCATTGATTGATACTCCCTTATTGCTCGGTTGATTCATAGGTTCAATGCCATGTTCTCGTGTGTCTCATACCTTATTCCATTTGCTTGTCTTATATGCACAAATCCCACTTGTTCTATGCTAAACTTGGCATTTTGGTTTGTGATTTATTTTCAGGATGGGAAAATCAAAAGGGAAAGGAGTTGCTTCTTCTTCTTCCGCCCCACCTCCGGCGAAGAAAATGAGAGGAGCCGCGAGGCGCGACACCCTCCAGGTGGCTTCCCCGCCGGATAACACCTCGAGCAACATCTTCAGCTTCCCACTGCGATCCTTTCATTGAGAAACGTGGAAGATCGACACCAGCACCAGAGCCAGAGCCTGAAGCGGCCCCAGCATATGACTTCAGTGGACTGGAGCGTGACCTTAGAGAGATGAGAGCCGATTCAGACGCGCGCTGGGAGGCCACTCAGAAGTGGCAACAGGAGTCCGACGAGCGTTTTACCAGCTTCCAGACGCTGCAGCAGCAGATGTACCAGTCACAGCTTCAGTTCTTTCGACAGTTCCAGGCTTCAGATGATCACCAACACCCTCCGCCCCAGTGATTTCAGGATTTTTCTTTATTTCTCTTATCATCCAGAACTCTGTACTTTTTGTTTTTGTTCGTGTCGGTTTATGTTGTTTTGGGTCTTTGTTGAAACTTTGTGATCGGTCGAGTCTTCTGTACTCCAACTGTTCTAATCGTATGATGGATCCTCTCTTATTATGTTTTCAGGTTATGATCTCAAAATTCTCTATGGTTCTGTGCACGTCTATACCCCCGATGTCTCGCCAGCTCCATCTCCGGCGCCCTCACGCTCATTTTACGGTACCCCTGTACACTTTCATTCTCTTTTTGTCTGGTCCATTGAGGACAATGTCCGATTTAAGTGTGGGGTGGGGATTATATTTCTGAGGGATGCTATTCATCTGTGGTATTTGTGAGATTTCTCTAGCATAAAATTGCTCAATTCTTGACGCGTGATGTTAAGTTAGTTTTCAATTTTTCATAATGATGCTTAGACTGCTTAACCTAGAACCTGTAATCAACCTGCTTGCATTTATGCTAGATTTCCTGGTTAGAACAGAAAAGCTTATCACTCTTGTAGTTTTTCGCCTTGATTGCATGATAATGACTGAATCCGACTAGCAAACCAAACGTGAGCTTTTGATCCATTGCACGTAACTTGCAATTTTAATTCTTTTGAGTGGTTTTCTATTTACTTGAATGAGTTAGAATTTGCATGAGACCTACTCGAGACCACACGATAACACGAGTTCTAGAATGATAGGGGCACCTAGATTCAGCTACTTAGCCAGATAGCCTACCAAACGATAAATCCATTAGGTTTAAACCCTTGAGCTTGGCCTGTTCTTTCGGTTCGATAATACATTACATCCATTTCCCATTCCTTCATTCCCCGTTGATCCCCTGTGGTTGTAGTTCTAGATTGACCTACCGGAAGTCGGTTTGTGGTAACCTGCCTATAGCCATTAAAAAGGTGGTCTTAGCTATTATGTCCAGACATGTAAACCCCTCTAGCAACTAAAAGAAAGAATCGGCACAAAGAAAAAAGTGAGAAAGAAAAAGAAGAAAAGAGAAAAAAAATTCAAAAAAAATAGAAAAAGTTCAAAGTTTCAAAGTTTATAGTATAGTTCAATAACGTTCTTCTCCCTACATATGGAAGAACGAAGTCAAAAGAAAATGCAAAGAAAAAAATAATAATAAATAAAGAAAAAGAAAATATGCAAAATAAAGTGCTAGGTTGCTTGAGGGTATCATAGGACGAGTGTACACTATTCCACCCGTGTCTGGTTAGACGGTAGGAAGCCATAAGCTAGATTCGAGGGAAGTTAGTCGAAAGCTACGCCGCACCAAAGCCATCATCATACATTCCCATCATCCATCTCATTATAAACCCTTGTAGTGTAGAATTTGTTTCGGTCCTAAGCAGGGAAGTCCTTCTTGACTAGTTACTCGTGTTGTCACAGTGGTGGAGATGTGGTCGAATTGCAAACCTATGACAGAATTCAGTGACAGAAAATGATTGAGAGCATAAACACGTCCCTAAACACAGAGTGCGAGAGTTCCCGTGTACCAAATATTACCTGTGTGAGAAGTCTGGTCGGTTAGGTCAGAGTCGTGCATGATTTGTGTTTGCTACTTGTTGTGTGCAGATAATTAGTGAGACCAGGTTGTTTGGTTGACGTGTAAGCATGTTAGGTCACTTGTTCTAGAAGTAGCAGTTTAATAATTCATTGTGATTGCTTGAACCTTAACTTGATCAATCGTGTCATTTGTGAATCTGAGTGCGTTCTAATTCAGTTTGCTTGAGGACAAGCAAAAGCTTAAGTGTGGGGTATTTTGATGACACTCGATTTGATGTGATTATCAGCCCCATTTAAGCAACATTTCATACCCTTTGATGCCATTTTGATGAGTATTTGGTGCATTTGTCGTAACTTTGTGATTATCGGCTCTTAGTGCGTACATTGTCTATTTCTCGGATATTTTTACCATTTTTGTGAGCTTTTATGTTGAGCCCCAGGTTACCATATTATAGTGGACTCTCTCACGAGTCCAACGCTTCAAACGGAGACCAAATCGGAGTTCAAACGGAGCGGGAATGATCGAAACAAGTTGGAAGTCTGCCCAACTCAAAACGCTGCGTTTTGGAGCTTACACACCGTGTAAGCTAAATGCACTGTGAGCTTACACGCCGTGTAAGCTCCCCAGACGGGAAATTCTCAGCTTTTCCAACAAGGAAAGGGTTTTCGGGGGTATTAATAGACTTTTCGAAGTCAGATTTGAAAACATACAATCGAGAGAGATCAGCCACAACTTGAGGAGAGTCGAGAGAGTATTCCGGAGCTATCGGAGAGATCGTGACACCGTCAATCCATCCGGAAGACGCTCGGAGCTAGGAATTGAAGATTCTCAAGATCTAAGCTTCACGGATCATCCGAGATTAGGTTTTTCAGATCCTTTTCTGTTCTTCCTTTGTATAAGATGAATCCTTCTGTCGTCTTTGATTCTTGTTTGTCAGATATGAGTAGCTAAACTTGTAGAGCTTAGATTAGATCAACCCTAAGTGACCCAGGGCTTTAAAGCAGTCACGGATCGGCGGTGATTAGATTCAAAGTTCAATCAGTTTCTCTTTGCATGGTTGTTTTGTTCTTGATTGTTTATGTTTCTTTTCTGATTGATCGCCTAGATTAGGTTTGTGTTGAATTAGGGTTTGTCGCCAGACAGCTTCTCTGCTTTAAACATTAAAACTTGTCTTACTTTATCACCTAGTTTAGATTCTTGTTAAGCTGAGGATAGAAGCGAACGCTCGCCTCTCTTTAAAACATCAATTCAACCAGTTAACCTTATAATTGGAGTGTGCCTTTCGTAGGAACCGGTTAGGGTTAATCCGCTTCAAGAGTAACTCATAAATCATTAGTAATTGCACCAGTTAAGTTAAGTCGTTGCGAGAGGCGACCGTACCCGGGCGACTAATTAATCTTGGTAGTTAGATCGGATAGAGCGAACGTTTGCCAGTCTTAAACCTAAGGGTCAGGAGTTATGGTGGTGTATAGAAATTGATTGAATGAGAATTGAAAACCGCTGGTCATGTGATTGCTGTTGCCTTGGTGATCTAAGGGGAATTCGAAATCTAAGCTTGTCTGTCGTCTGTCTAAACCAACCAATCATTCTGTCTTTTAATTTCATTTTAATTTTCCTGTATCTTAGTCTAGAAGTCGTGGAACTCACACCACGCACAACGTGCTTAAACTTGGATAAATTGCCAGCTTCTTTGAGTAGTTAATTAGAAGAAACCCTGTGGAATACGATCTACCCTAGCTTTCCAGCTTGGTAGTTATTTGATACCGCTAAAACTGCAACATCAGTGATCAATCCAGACAAGAAACATGAACAATGAAGAACAAATCAAACATGAATGAGAAACTGATTGAATTTCGAATCTAATCACCGCCGATCCGTGACCGCTTTAAAGCCCTGGGTCACTTAGGGTTCATCTAGTCTAAGCTCTAACGAGTTTAGTTACTCATGTTCATCACAAAAGAAACAAAGACAAAGAGAGAGTTCATCAGCCAGAGGAAGAACAGAAAAGAATCTGAAAAACCTAATTTAGACGACTCTGACAGACTTCGATCTTCGGTTAACTACACTCCTAGCTCCGGTTCTCCGAGATGAAAGGGATGGCATCACGATCTCTTTCCGGATCTTCGAACTCTAACTCTTCGCTCCAGAACTTCAGAGAAAATCATAGGATTCTGATTCGAAAAGTATTTTCTGATATAAAATTATTGATCTCCCTTTTTGGGACGCCGGGTTAAGTATTTATACTTAACCCTAACTGATCCAGATTCCTCTATTATTTTCGCCGAAAATATAGGGATATTTTTGCCGAAAATATTGGTATAAATGGCCGGTCACCCGGCTGCTTCTTCTGTCCTTTTCGCCGAATAGGTCTCGGTCCGAAAACACATAGTTCTCGCCGAAAACATCCTTCAAGTGGCATCAGTCGATTTGTACTAATATTCTCGCCAAAAATAATAGGTTATTTTCGGCGAAATCTTCTTTGTAAACCGGGCAGGAGTTTGTTTGAACTTGATTGGCTCCTTTGATCGATTCCAGTGCAATTCTTCGAGGTTCCAATGCCTTAGACACGTCATTGGCTACTTATTCGATGACAAAAACCTGTGCTAACATAAAAACACTAGAAAACCATCAAATAGACCCGAAACGGGCCAAGGTAACACAAATGGCACGAGATAGGGCAATCGATTGAATATTCGTTATTCTACCCTAAAAACCATGTCTTAAGCAAAGAAATGTCGCTTAAATGAGGCTGATAATCACGTCAAATCGAGTGTCATCAGATGCGATGGATGATGGGAATGTATGATGATGGCTTTGGTGCGATGTAGCTTTCGACTAACTTCCCTCGAATCTAATCTGTGGCTTCCTACCATCTAACCAGACATGGGTGGAATAGTGAACGCTCGTCCTAAGATACCCTCAAGCAACCTAGCACTTTTTATTTTCTTTTAACACACATTTTTTTTCTTTTTCTGACTTTTCTTTTGACTTCGTTCTTCCATTTGTAGGGAGAAGAACGTTTATTGAACTTAAAACTTTTTGGCTTTTCTGATTTTTTTCTTTCTCTTTTCTTTTTTGAAACTTGCTTCTTTTTCTATTTTTTTCTTGTTTTGTGTCGATTCTTTCTTTTAGTTGCTAGAGGGGTTTACACGTCTGGACATAATAGCTAAGACCACCTGTTTAATGGCTATAGGCAGGTTACCACAAACCGACTTCCGGTAGGTCAATCTAGAACTACAACCACAGGGGATCAACAGGGAATGAAAGAATGGGAAATGGCTTGTAATGTATATCGAACCGAAAGAACAGGCCAAGCTCAAGGGTTTAAACTTAATGGATTTAACGTTGGGTAGGCTATCTGGCTTAGTAGATGAATCTAGGTGCCCCTATCATTCTAGAACTCGTGTCATCGTGTGGTCTCGAGTAGGTCTCATGCAAATTCTAACTCATTCAAGCAAACAGAAAACCACTCAAAAATAATTGAAATTGCAAGTTACGTGCAATGGATCAAAAGCTCACATTTGGTTTGCTAGTCGGATTTGGTCATTTTCATGCAATCAAGGCTACAAACTACAAGTGTGATGTTAAAAATTCTGTTCTGACCAGGCAATTTAGCATCAAAGTAAACAAGTTGGTTCTCAAGTTCTAGGTTAAGCAGTCTAAGCATCATTATGAAAGTTTGAACAACAACTTAACATCAAAAATCAAGAACTGAGCCATTCTAATGCTAGAGAGACTGGAATGGAATCACGGGGCACACAGAAAACACAATCAAGGGCAATCAAGTTCATGCAAGGTTCTCTAGCATCCTACCCCACACTTAAATCGGACTGTGTCCTCACAGGACTAATTCTAGAGTTCAGAGTGAAGTAGAAGAACCTAGACCGAGATGGTTGGTGTAGGGGATGAGCACGGGTCATCGGAGCGGAGGGAATCTACCGAAGCGAAGCAAAGGGAATCTCCCTACTGCCTACAAAACAAAAACAAATGAAACATAAAAAGGAAACCGGGACAAGTGTCCCGGATCCACACAGAAAAAAGTTGAATGGAAATCCGAAAAGAATAAATAAAAAGAAGGGACAAGAAAGAGGATACAACCCGGTCACTGCTGGTCAGGCGCGCTGGGAGGTGGAAAATGGAGGAAATCGCCGAGCTGACGTTGCCACTCCATCTGTGCCTCATACCGCCTATCAGCGCGGTGCATATGCTGCTGCATAATAGTCCATCTCGCCTTTTGAGTGGCGTTGTCGATGATGCGCCACTCCTGCAGTCGCTCATACAGCTCATTAATGTCCGCGGGGTGCGGTCGGTGCTGAGGGTGAGGCGTCTGGTATGGATCGGGGACGGCCGGCGGTGAGTGGTGTGCATACCCTGCCTGATGATGTGGCGAGGGAATATGGTCGTGAAACTCTGGCTGCGGCTGAGGCTAGGACTCCTCAGATTCATCTTTTTCCTCCGACTCGTCCTCGTCTTCGAGAGGAGGATCGGCTGCTACTAGGGGGCTGATGTCCAGATCGAGGTTGTACTCGACCGCCAAATCGCCTCCAACGGTGCGTACTCTGCGGCGTGGGATGTTCGGGCCATATTCTTGGCTTAGGCCGAGGGAGATGATGAGTCGGCCCACAAAGTTGCCTCCCAGGAGTGAGCGGGGGCGACCTGATCTCTGAGTCTTCTTGCGGAGTAGGCGAGCAAGCACCCATCCGGGATGAAGGGGATATCTCTCCCGGATGGCGCGAAGAAGAAGAAGCTCATCCTTGCTGATATGGTGGTGGTCCTTCTCTGGAGCATATAAAAGCGATCTACGCCAAACCATATGAATGTATCTAAAGAAAGGGTGAGAGAGTGACTTAACTGAGTTATGGTCCCCGAGGCAATCGCCGGGCACTCCAGTCATGTGGCTCCATAGCGCATGGCACTCCTCTCCGTCGTCCTCGTCGTCCGCCCAGCCAAGGTGATGTTCGTGGTAGTGCTCGTAGGGAATGCCTAGATGAGCTGCAAACTCATCATAGGTGAGGGACCTATACACCCCGCCCAGGTAGAAGGTAACAACCTTCCTGTGCTGCCTCCTCTTGTGCTCGTCCAGCTCGAATGTCGCCCAAAACTCCTGGAGAGCGATGTCTGGGAAGTCGGCGGTGAGCGTGGTCAGCTCCAGCAGGCCGGCATGGGTCAGTGCATCGAGCACGTTCCGGTACCAGTCATCATCGTGCTCTGAGAGCGACTCCATGGAAAGAGGGCGAACATCAGCTCCAGGGGTGTTCTCAAACCGCTGGTAGCGTGCAAAGTAGTGCTGAGGTAGGCGAGCAACGGTGCGGTGATACCCAGCACGGTCAGGGAAAGCTGGTGGAGGGCCCTGAACGGCGGATGTGACGGGAGCGGGGGCTCCGGAGCTCGAGGCGCCATCAAGTCGTGCCTTGGTCCTGCGCTCATAAGTGGTGTTCCTAAACAAGAAAACAAACCCGATTAGTCAAACTAAAACCCTACCCCACACTTAGGCGAAAAAACTCAATTTCACAAAGAAATGAGGAAAGCTGAGTGGGGCTAAGCAAAGCAGATTAACCGGTAATCACGAACAATAAAATACATGCTCAGGAACAGCCTAAATGGATTAGCACAATCAGAGTTCAGAAGTCAAACCGACATTCAAAAAGTCAACATAATAGAACATTGAACCCTAATCATGGCAAGACTATCACAAAGCGGGAAATGACGGTATAATATGGTCTCAGATGGCAAACACAATAATCTGAACGAGAATGAGCACATAAGGCAGCCAAATGATCAAAAACAGTTCATGGTCAAACCGACAATTCTCAAAACTCAACATCACAAGGAATAGGACTTAGGCATAGCAACACATGATCAAACGATATGAAAATTAAGCACAACACTCCCTAAGCATGCTAGAACAGTTCAACAAGTTCAGCTAACCTAGTTCACACGAAATCAGTCGGCACGCAAATCGAGGCAAACCGAAAAGTCAACCCCGATGAAATTCAGCAATCAACATGTCAAAAGATTCGCAATGAAAATTTCTACAACTTACCTTGAAGCCATGGCTGCTAAAAATGAACGGATTGGGGAGAAATCGGTGAAAAATTGAAAATTTTAGGGTTTGGGTGAACTGGAGCTGTAGAGCTCCGATTCGGCTGTTCTAGGACTTAAAATGATCGGAAATGGGAGGGGAAGGGTGCGGCGGCGGCGGCGGCGGTCGCCTTTGGTCGGCGGCGGTGATGTAAGGTGGCGGCGGTCGGGTTTAGTAAACAGGGGAAGGAGGGTTTCAGGTTTTGGTTCGAAAATAGAAATTGAGGGAAGAGAGAGGGTGAATTCGGATTTTAAAGTGAATAGTTGGTTGATTTTCAAAGAAATTTTCGGCGAAAATAAGTGCAAGTTTTCGCCAAAAAATACTGCCGGTTTTCAAAAGAAATTTTTGCCGAAAATATTAATACATTTTCGCCGAAAATGTGAAACAGGAACGTTTGGAAAAATCTGTGGGATTTCAAGGATTTTCGCCGAAAATATGGGTTATTTTCGCCGAAAATATTGAACTCTACGATTGAAAATATTTTCACAATCCCGGCAAACTTCAGAAAATCACAGTTAAATCCAAAAAAATCGGAAAGACCTCAAACGACTTGCAACTGACACTATGACACACAGACTACACACAAAAAATATGAAATCAAATAAACTGACACTTTTGGCTCCCCCGAACCGACTCTAAAATACTAAGGTTGACACAAATAAAAAACGGACTCCAGCCGTGGGTTGCCTCCCACGAAGCGCTCTTTTATTAACGTCCTTGAGCTGGACGATACCTGGACGGTATTAGGAGACATCCCAACTCAGATTCTCCTTAATGCTAGCATCGGAGTTCATGAAGTAGAGCTTCAGGGTATCTCCGGTGAGCGTGAATTTCTCCCCGTTAGCGTGTGTGTAAGCTTGGTATGTCCGTCGGGAAGGTGGTCAGTGATCGTGAATGGTCCGAACAGTTCTGTCAAGGGATCATCTTCCACAAGGAAGACAGTGGACGGAATGAGAACAATCGACTCCTTCTTTTCTTTAACCTCCGGCTTGATATCACCAGGATCGGTGATCGTCAGTATTTCCTTAGGAGATGCTTACGGCTTCTCCTTCCATACTTGTTCCAGCGCCGGTAGCTTGGAACGAATTGGTGGTGCGGCTGGCTCGGTAGACGGTGGCGGCACAACTGGTCTTCAGACCATGTGAGTCTTCGTCTTCTTATTCTTTACCCGAGGTCTGCTAGGTTTTGTGCTCGGTGGCTTAGAAGAGGCTTTCAGTTCCTTCTTCTTTGGCGGCTTTTGAGGAGCAGATTAACTAACTGGTGCAATTGCTAGTGATTAATGAGTTACTCTTGAAGCAGATTAACCCTAACTGGTTCCTACGAAAGGCACACTCCAATGAATAGGTTAATTGGTTCAATTGATGTTTTAAAGAGAGGCGAGCGTTCGCTTCTATCCTCAGCTTAACAAGAATCTAAACTAGGTGATCAAGGAAGACAAGTTTATGCGCAAAAGCAGGGAAGATGTCTGGCGACTAACCCTAGCTTGCAAAAACCTAATCCAGGCGATCAACCAGAAAAGAAACATAAACAATCAAGAACAAAACAACCATGCAAAGAGAAACTAATTGAACTTCGAATCTAATTACCGCCGATCCGTGACCGCTTTAAAGCCCTGGGTCACTTAGGGTTCATCTAATCTAAGCTCTACAAGTTTAGCTACTCATGTTCGCAACAAAAGAATCAAAGGTAGAAACAGAGTTCATCATAAACAGAGGAAGAACAGAAAAGGATCTGCAAAACCTAATTATATGACGACTCCGGCAGAACTTCGATCTCCGGTAATCTGCAATCCTAGCTCTGAGTATCCGAGATGAAAGGGATGGTGTCACGATCTCTTCCTGGCTCTTCGAACTCTAAACTCTACTTCAGAACTCGTGAGAATTCTGAAATTAATTGGTATTATGAGATATATCTTTATTTGGGCCGCCGGCTAAGTATTTATACTTAACCCTAATACCGCCGGTTTTTAACTGGAATTTTCACCGAAAATGTGCTTGAGTTTTCGCCGAAAATTCCTTTGTAAATTGACTGATCGCCGGCTGAATTCTCTTGTGATTTTTGGACGCCGGGGTTCTCGGCGAAAACTTGGAGTTTTCGCCGAAAACTTCTTCTTGTCAGCACTGCCGATTTGAGCTTCAGTTTTCGCCGAAAAATCCAAGGGATTTTCGGCGAAAACTTCAGTGTAAATGGAGCAGGAATTTGGTTCGACTTGATTGGCTCCTTGGATCGATTCCGGTGCGATTCCTCGAGGTTCCAACGCCTTAGACACGTCTTTGGCTACTTATTTGACGGCAAAAACCTGTGCTATCATAGAAACACTAGAAAACCATCAAATAGACCCGAAACGGGCCAAAGTAACACAAATGGCAAGAGATAGAGCAATTGATTGAATATTCGCTATTCTACCCTAAAAACCATGTCTTAAGCAAGGAAATGTCACTTAAATGAGACTGATAATCACGTCAAATCGAGTGTCATCACACAACTATCTATCAATCCAAGGAAACCTAGGAAATCAGCCACACATGGCCAGGGGTACAAAAGAGAAAGAAAGAGAGATGGTCACTGGTAGCTGCAGTATTAGCGGTATCAAATAACTAATCCACCAAGGTAGACTAGATCGTATTCTACTCGAGGTCTCTTCTTCTTGACTACTCAAAGAAGCTGGCAAATTACTCAGGTTTAAACACTTAGTGCGTGGTGTGAGTTCCACGACTTCTAATCTAATGAACAAAGGAAAATAAAAGACAGAAAAGTAAAGGGTTGACTAACGAGAAGATAGACGAACTTAGACTTTGAATCCTCCTTCGTTCCCCAGAGCATTGGCAATCAACAGATCAGCGGATTCCGATTCTCATTCAATCAATTACTAAGACACCACCATAACTCCTTACCCTTAGGTTTAAGACCGGCGAACGTTCGCTCTATCCGTTCTAACTACCAAGATTAACTAGCCGCCCGGGTACGGTCGCCTCTCGCAATGACTTAATTAATTGGTGCAATTACTAATGATTAATGAGTTACTCTTGCAGTGGATTAACCCTAACCGGTTCCTACGAAAGGCACACTCCAATTATAAGGTTAATTAAACAATTCGATGTTCTAAAGTAAGGCGAGTGTTTGCTTCTATCCTTAGCTTAACAAGAATCTAATCTAGGGGATCAATCCAGACAAGAAACATGAACAATGAAGAACGAATCAAACATGCAAAGAGAAACTGATTGAACTTCGAATCTAATTACCGCCGATCCGTGACCGCTTTAAAGCCCTGGGTCACTTAGGGTTCATCTAATCTAAGCTCTACAAGTTCAGTTACTCATATCAGAAACAAGAGAATCAAAGGCAGCAATGAAGATCATCATACAGAGGAAGAACAGATAAGAACTGAAAAACCTAATTCTGACGACTCCCACGAAGCTTCAATCTCCTGAATCTTCAACTTTAAGCTCCGAGTTCTCCGAGGTGGAAGGATGGCGTCACGATCTCTCCACGGATCTTCGAACTCTCTAAACTCTATCTATCGACCCTAGAGTCGGCTGACTCTCAAAAGTCTGATTTGAGAAAATAAGAATAATGAATTGTTGTGCGTGGCCGGCGGCTGCTCTATTTCTTTAAATAGGTACGCTTAGGGTTTCCAATACAGCGCCGGATTTGGAAGATGTTTTCGGCGAAAATATAAGATAATTTTTGCCGAAAACTTTAGGCAGAATCCCCTGTTTGATTTCTTCTATGATTTTCGGCGAAAACATAAGGAAGTTTTCGCCGAAAACTTCAGTGTAAATCAGCCTGTGAGTTCTGAAGGTATTTTCGCCGAAAACTGTGTAGTATTTTCGGCGAAAGTATTGTGCTGGGCAGTTGGATCTTCGGTTCTGAATCTGGTTTGATTTCTGGTTTGATTCTGGTTCACTCCTTGAGGTCTTGAATACGTCCATGGCTACGTAAATGATGGCAAAAATCTGTGCTATCATAAAAACACTAGAAAACCATCAAATTGACCCAAAAAGGGCCAAAGTAACCGAATCGGTAGGAAATAGGGTAGTTCAATCCAAGTTTCAAGCAAGGGAATGTCGCTTAAATGAGGCTGATAATCACGTCAAATCGAGTGTCATCAGTCACCAAGAGCTCCATGGCAATCCTCTTCTTGCAAGCTCCTCTCCCAAGGATGTGGACTTCAATCCAAGCTCTTTTACTTTGAGTTGCACCTTGCTCTAGGGTTGTGGATTGGAGATGAGGAGAAAGTGATTGAGAAGTTGAGAGAAAAGGGTTTTGATGAAGGTGTGAAATCTGAATTATGGCTTCCCCTCTTTAATTTCGGCTGCCTCCTCTTTAAATAGTCTGCTGAATTTGCTTAAAGTTTTCGGCGTAAACTTCATAAGTTTTCGCCGAAAAATCCTTTGAAAAACCTCTGGGGGCTCTTTGCTTTCTTGATATGACCTAGCCCAGCTGCCCTAGTACCCGCCGGTACTCCTACACCCCACCAGGGTCACCTGTCCGAGGCAGAACCCTAGGGCCATACAAGAAGCGTGTAGAATCAAGGGCAGGCCACCTACAAGCCCTCAAGCCAAGGTATGAGATGAAATATAGGCTAAGGCCTCCCCCTACAGGTAGGAAAGCTCAGAAGGAAGAAATGCCACTCCAGGCCATGCTGCTGGCCGAGTGTAGAAACCCTAGGGTTGAGGATAAGCCCCAGCCGGATCCTGGTCTAATCTCCAAGGGCCCTAAAGATGAAGCACACTCCAGAGACCCTCTGGAGGCATTCCTGGAGTACAGGAACATGAGGGCTCAAGAGTACCTGACCAAGAAGGGATGGCCACCCAAGACTGACCTGGAGCCAAGTCCTGAGAAAAATAAGAGCCCCTGGTTCCAAGGCACCACGTCTGGGCCGACCCTAGTCCATGAGAGCCACATAGGGAGCTACCTAAGGAGATGCCTGAAGCTAGGAGAGGAAGCCCCGAGCAGAAATGAAGAAGTTCCCAAACCGGCCCCGCCCCGAGCCCTAGACCGAGAGCCGGTCCGATCAGGCCTAATTTATGAGGCTAGCCACCATGTGGCCCGAGCCTTTTGGCAAGCCCCTAGCCCCTGGACCAGCCCGTAGCATCAGGCCCCAAGGCCCGACGAAGGCCCGCCGTTTGAAGAAGAAGAAGCCCGGAGCCGAGCAAAGGCCCGGCCTGAAACCGGCGGACCGCCGAGTCCTAGTCCCACCTGGACTAGGAAACCCTAAAATCGCCGGATTAGGGTTTTAGGAGTTTTAGTCCTATTTGAGTTGTATTTTTTGGATTTAAGACTATTTAATTGTTTTTCCCTTTTTAGTAGGATTATTTAGGGGTTTAGGATTCTATTTAGGAATATGACTCTTTATTCTATTCTTATTTAGGAGGTAAACTTTAGGGAGGAGAGATTGTTCCCTCACCTATATATAGAGGCCGCCGGCCACCCTTGTACTCACAACTTTTATGAAATAAACAACCCCCTTTGATAGAACTTTGTTCTTGAAACCCTTATTGTATCTGCATGTTGCGATACTGAAGGATCGACTTATCATCAATAGCATCCATCTCTTGGCGTGCCATCTACGACTTGATACTTCTGGTTCCTAGCTGTTATATAGCTAGCGGGTCAAAGTCCTCTCCATCCCCGGTTCCCGGCGGTTCTACCTCGTTGCACGATAATCAACTTGCGGTGTTCAAGGGTCGTCTGCCCACGGTTGCAGCGGTTCACATCATTTCTTCATGTATTTTCAGCAAAAACTCTGAATGTTTTCACCAAAAAATTCTTCACAAATCGGCTCCAAAGTTTCCGGACTCTCTTATTTGCAAACGGGTGATAGTTTTCGGCGAGAACATAGAGTTCTCGCCGAAAACTTCTTTAGGAATGCTGTATTTTCCTCGATTTTGCAACGGCCATATCTCCTCCGTCCTAGGTCCGATTGACCTCCTGTTTGCTCCTATGCGCTCCTTGTCATCCGTACTTAGAAGCCAAAAACCTGAAATGCATGAAGAAACATCCAACAGACCACGAATTTGGCTCCAAAGTGGCAACCGGACAACAAATGGACACTTTGCACAAAACTTCAATAAAAGCATATTAAGCATGGCATTTAAGGATCCAATACGGGCACTTCATAGGTCAATCATAAACTCAAAATACACTAAATAAAGTCACATCAGACAGCTGGCTAAGATATTTGCTCGAGGAATGAACGAAGAATCGACTAAATGGGTTAACTCATTAGCTGAAGGAGACTGCACTGCACTCACACCAGAGGCTGCTCTTCTTCACTTTGAAAACTGTGCATCTAAGTCCAGGAATTGGGAGAGACAGTTTGAAGCAGCTAAGAGCCGACCAAGCCTTGAAGATCAGATCACGATCGAAGTACATAAACACATAAAGAAGAATTTTGGTACAGCAGATGTCTGGTCTATAGAGGAAGTGAATTTTATTAATCAAGGCTTCACCAACAATCAAAGAGGCTACTCTGATTACCATCAGTTCAGACAACCTCCTCAACAATAAGGAAGTTTCCAAAAGCGACCTCCATACATTCC
The DNA here is from genome assembly GCA_034768395.1 of Linum lewisii. Taxonomy (NCBI): domain Eukaryota; kingdom Viridiplantae; phylum Streptophyta; class Magnoliopsida; order Malpighiales; family Linaceae; genus Linum; species Linum lewisii. The sequence continues at coordinate 49,417,097 of CM068297.1, forward strand.
GACAATCGCTAGAATCAGTACATGAATAGCACTTACAAAGGCCCTCCTAGATTCACCGGAGGACAACAACCCCAGAGATCTGCGCCGGGAAACACTTAGGAGGTTGATTTAGACAAGAAGCTCGACCTGATCTTGACAAGGCTGGACAACCATGAAGAAAAATTCAAAACTCAAGACGCCTTGAATCAAGGTCAATCAGCTCAATTTCAGAGGTTGGAAGATCAATACAACAACATCGCTAGCCTCATCTCCAGGGTTGTGCACTCGTCTAATTCAAAGACTGAACATGTTAAGGCGATCTCTACAAGAAGTGGGAAGCAATTAACTGGTCCTACAACTCCCGACCCGGTCATGGTTCCTTATGCTATAGCCATTGACATGCCAGAGATCGAGGAGGAGGATAAAGAAGAAGAGGAGGAGGTGACTGCCTCGCCTCCCCTAAAAAAGCAAGCATCTGCGCCACCTCTTCCTCCATATCAACCTCGGATTCCGTATCCAAAGGCCATGAAGGTAAAGACTCTCAACACCAAATACGAGAGATGGTATTCGGTCATGAAGAACGTGGAGATCAAGATAACAGTCACCGATGCTATCCAGATGATACCAGAGGTTGGAAAAGTCGCGAAGAATCTTGCGAAGACAAGAAGAAGGGAGAGCTATCTTCCGTCTCCCTTGAGGAAGAATGCTCCGCTAGCCACAGCCAGACGACACCCATACCCCCCCAGCTAAGTGTCCGATCCGGGTTCTTTTACTTTACCTTGTTTCATCAATGGTATTAAAATTGATCGTAGCTTAGTTGATCTAGGTGCTTCTATCAATGTCATGCCTACTTGCCTGTATGAGAAATTAAACCTAGGAAAGTTGAAACTGATTATTATGCATCTAGTGTTTGCTGATAAATCTGTCAAATTACCTAGGGGATTAATAGAGGATGTGATCGTCCGTTGTGGCCCTTTACCATCCTTGTTGACTTTGTTGTGATGGATACACGAGGGGAAGATGCCACTCTTCTCCTTGGCTGACCGTTTATGGCAACAGCCGGCATTAACATCAATGTCCCGAATGGCTCGTTGACATTAAGGGTCGGCAAGGATACCATGACATTCCATCTCAAGGATGGTATGCAAGTCCCTAGAAGAGGAGAAGCACACTGTTTATCTATTGAAACTGTGGAGTTGGCTTCGGTCAACTCCAGTACTAATGAAAAATCTAGAGTTTCTTCAGAAATCTGCTTGCCAGGTGTTGGACAGGTCCCTATCCTGAAGAATGAGCTGCCGGCACAGAAGCCGAGAAAGAAGGAGGAGCCAAAGGCATCCCCTACTGAATCGCCAAAAGTTAAAGATCCTGGCGAGATAAAGAAGGAGAATAAAGAGAAGGACGCTCCTTCGAAAGAACTGTTCGGGCCATTTGAAATTTCTGGTCATCTTCCCAATGGATGAACCAAGCTAATTCACGCAAACGGGAAGAAGTTCACACTTACCGGAGGACCCCCAAAGCTGTATTTCATGAACTCCGACTCGAGCCTAAGAGAAATCTTGAGTTGGGATGTCTCTTGATCGCCATCCAGGTATCTTTCGGCTCAAGGACGTTAAGCAAGAGCGCTTCGTGGGAGGCAACCCACGGCGGGAGTTCGTTTTAAATTTATCGAGTCAGTTTTTATTTATTTTGAGTCATTTTGTGAATTTTGTGTCGAGTCGGTTGAGTCTGGATGATAGAAAATAGTCGAAAAAAATATTTCTTGGGTATTATGTGGGTTGAATATATTGTCTGCAGGAAGAGGAGTGACCAATTTGTAAAAAATTGGCCAAAATCTGGATTTCAGACACCAAGGAGAGCTCAAAAACACAGTGGGTTTACACCATCTCTGGCGCCCTCACGCTCATTTTACGGTACCCCTATACACTTTCCTTCTCTTTTTGTGTGGTCCATTGAGTACAATGTCTGATTTAAGTGTGGGGTGGGCTTATATTTCTGAGGGTTGCTATTTTTGTATTTCTTAGATTTCTCTAGCATAGAACTGCTCAATTCTTGACTTGTGATGTTAAATTGACTTCAATTTTGAACAATGACATTTAGCTGTTCCACTTAGAACCTGTAACCAACATGTCGGCACTGATATTAAATGAATCTAGGTTAGAACAGATCATAAATCACTCTTGTAGTTAAACTTGAATCAATTTAATTGTTCTGCTTATTAATCACAAACTCGATAACACCGTTCTAAGATGACAAAGGCCAGCTCTTCCCCATGTTTTTTCACTCCATATTTAATTACCTGTGATTGTGGCTAGAGATTAGACGGAAATCCAATTCGAAATCTTGTGTAAAAAGTTATAACTAACTATGATCAAGTGGTTAAATTGATTAATCAAGTAGCTGAGCTGTGAAGTTGTTAAAATTCAATGTTCAAATGTGTTTTAAGTAAATTAAGTGCTGAAAATAAAGCTAGGCAAGCCCGACACCTAAGTGAAGTGTTCGGGTTGAGCACTAGCATAGGCATTTTAAGCTGTGAGCTAGGCAAGTTCGACACTAGTGAAGTGTTTGGATTGAGCACTAGTATGCAGTAATTGGTTGGAAAAGCTTAAATCTTGATCAATGTTGAAAGTGGTCCTAGCTAGAAAATGTAACGTACAGGTCTAGAAACGGATGAAGTTAAGTCGATAGCCACGTCACACTCACTCACCTTCCTCCATCTAATCCGCATAACGTCTCGAGCTTAAAGCCTTTTGATTAGATTAGAGTTGGTGTTATCATATCCGGGTAGTTTGGATTAATTGTTGTAGCAAGAAACATGATTTGATAAAGCTACTACTTCTGAGCAAAAAAAAAAAAGCTACTACTTGAAGTGTGTAGAACTAGTGAGATTGAATTTTGTTTGGTTGATGTTTTTGCATGTGTAGGTTAAGTTTTTATGTGGAACAGTTTAAACCAAATCGTTAGAAATTGAACCTCAGTTTAATCTATCTTGTCATCTGTGAATTTGAGTGTGTTCTAGTTCAGTTTGCTTGAGGACAAGCAAAAGCTTAAGTGTGGGGTATTTTGATGACACTCGATTTAACGTGATTATCAGCCTCATTTAAGTGACATTTCGTGATGATTTTATCTCGTTTGGGTGATTTTAAGTGAGTTTATCCTCCTTTCGGCCTTACGGCCATTTTACGTCATTTTACACATTTTTTATGTATTTTAGTTAATAACCGACGTTGGGGAATCAAACCAGGAGTGTAGCATTGAGTGACATGTGATTTTAGGCCATTGGAGTGATCTGGGACGAAGGAAGAAGGCCAAACCACAAGGAACAGACCAGATTTGAAGAAAAACTCAAAGTGATGCGTTTTAGAGCTTACACGCCGAGTAAGCTCCCCAGACAGGAAATTTCTGCCTTTTCCAACAAGGAAAGGGTTTTGGGGGGTATTAATAGAATTTTCGAAGCCAGATTGAGGGAGATTCGATTCGGAGAGATCAACCACGACTTAGAGAGTTGGAGAGAGAGTACGAAGAGCCGGGAAGAGATCGTGACGCCATCCTTTCATCTCGGAGAACTCGGTGCTAGGAGTTGAAGATCCAGGAGATTGAAACATCACAGATTCATCTGAAATTAGGTTTTACAGTTCTTCTCTGTTCTCCTTGTTTGAAGATGTATTCTTTGTTTTCTTCGATTCTTTTGTTTTGGATATGAGTAGCTAAACTCATAGAGCTTTAGATTAGATGAACCCTAAGTGACCCAGGCTTTAAAGCTGTCACGGATTGGCGGTAATTAGATTCAAGTTCAGACAGTTTCTCTTGCGTTGTTGTTTGTGCTTAATTGTTTCCTGCGTTTATTGTCTACTTGACGCCTAGATTAGATTCGTTGCTTATGTTTCTTTCCTGGTTGATCGTCTAGATTAGGTTTGTGTTAAGTTAGGATTAGTCGCCAGGCAGCTTCCTAGCTTTAAAACATTAAACTTGTGTTTCTTGATCCCCTAGATTTGTCTCTTGTTAAGATAAGGATAGAACGAACGTTCGCCTTACTTTAGAACATCAATTCAACCAATTAACCTATTCATTGGAGTGTGCCTTTCGAAGGAACTGGTTAGGGTTAATCCGCTTCAAGAGTAACTCACCAGTTTTAGCGATATGAAATAACTACCAAGCTGGAAGCTAGGGTAGATCGTATTCCACGGGCCTTCTTTAATTGTCTACTCAAATATAAGGGCAAATTACTCAGGTTTAAACAGGTTGTGCGTGGTGTGATTTCCACGACTTCTAATTCTAGAAAATGCAAGGAAATTAAAAACTAAAATTGAAAGACAGATGGAAAGATTGGTTTGAGTTAACAAAGATGACAGACAAGCTTAGACTTTGAATCCCCCTTAGTTCACCAGAGCATTGGCAATCAACAGATCAGCGGATTTCGATTCTCGTTCAATCAATTCTAAGACACCACCATAACTTCTGACCCTTAGGTTTAAGACTGGCGAACGTTCGCTCTATCCGATCTAGCTACCAAGATTAATTAGTCGCCCGAGTACGGTCGCCTCTCGCAACGACTTAACTAACTGGTGGAATTACTAACGATTTATGAGTTACTCTTGCAGTGGATTAACCCTAACTGGTTCCTACGAAAGGCACACTCCAATGAATAGGTTAATTGTTCAATTTGATGTTTTAAAGTAAGGCGAGCGTTCGCTTCTATCCTTAGCTTAACAAGAATCTAATCTAGGTGATCAATCCAGACAAGAAACATAAGCAACGAAGAACAAATCAAACATGAAAGAGAAACTGATTGAACTTTGCATCTAATCACCGCCGATCCGTGACAGCTTTAAAGCCCTAGGTCACTTAGGGTTCATCTAGTCTAAGCTCTACGAGTTTAGCTACTCATGTTCATAACAAAAGAATCAAAGACAAAGACAGAGTTCATCTTGAACAGAGGAAGAACAAAAAAGGATCTGAAAAACCTAATTAAGATGACTCCGACGAAGCTTCGATATCCGGTAATCTTCAATCCTAGCTCCGAGTCTCCGAGATGAAGGGATGGCATCACGATCTCTTCCTGGCTCTTCGAACTCTAAACTCTGCTCCAGAACTCGGGAGAATTCTGTAGTTATGTCGTATTATCAGGTCTATCTCTTATTGGGCCGCCGGTTAAGTATTTCTACTTAACCCTAATACCGTTGGTGAACCTGTCGTTGACGATTCAACCAAATAAACTAACAAAGCTACAAAAGCTAGGGTAGATCGTATTCCACGGGCCTTCTATGATTGACTACTCCAAAAACTAGCAAAATACTCGAATGTAAGCACTTCGTGCGTGGTGTGAGTTCCACGACTTCTAATTCTAAGAAATGCAGAGAAATTTAAAAATTAAACTAAAGCAGATTGGAAATTAGGGTTGATAGCAAAGATGACAGACGAACTTAGACTTTGAATCCCCCTTCGTTCCCCAAAGCATTGGCAATCAACAGATCAGTGGATTTCGATTCTCATTCAATCAATTACTAAGACACCACCATAACTCCTTACCCTTAGGTTTAAGACCGGCGAACGTTCGCTCTATCCGTTCTAACTACCAAGATTAATTAGTCGCCCGGGTACGATCGCCTCTCGCAACGACTTAACTTAATTGGTGGAATTACTAACGATTATTGAGTTACTCTTGCAGTGGATTAACCCTAACCGGTTCCTACGAAAGGCACGCTCCAATTATAAGGTTAATTGTTCAATTCGATGTTCTAAAGTAAGGCGAGCGTTCGCTTCTATCCTTAGCTTAACAAGAATCTAATCTAGGTGATCAATCCAGACAAGAAACATGAACAATGAAGAACAAATCAAACATGAAAGAGAAACTGATTGAACTTCGAATCTAATCACCGCCGATCCGTGACCGTTAAAGCCCTGGGTCACTTAGGGTTCATCTAGTCTAAGCTCTAACGAGTTTAACTACTCATGTTTATCACAAAAGAATCAAAAACAAAGAAAGAGTTCATCATCTAGAGGAAGAACATAATAGAATCTGAAAAACCTAATTAAGACGACTCTGACAGACTTTGATCTTCGGTAAACCGCAATCCTAGCTCTGAGTCTCCGAGGTGGAAGGGATGGCGTCACGATCTCTTTCCGGCTCTTCGAACTCTAACTCCTCGCTCCAGAACTTCAGAGAATTCTCGGAATTGTGATTATGAAAGTATGTTCTGAGTTATATTTTGATTTTGGGCCGCCGGTTAAGTATTTATACTTAACCCTAATTAATCCGGATTCTTATGATATTTTCGCCGAAAATAAAGGATTATTTTCGTCGAAAAGGATGGTGTAAATGGACGGTCCTTTGGCTGGTATCTCCTGTAATTTCCGGTCAACACGTTCTCGGTCGAAAACTTAACAGTTTCGCCAAAAACTCCTTCAGCCGGTCATCAGTTGATTTGTGCTGATATTTTCGCCAAAAATAAAGGATTATTTTTGGCGAAAATTCCTTTGTAAACCGGGCAGGAATTTTCTGAACTTGATTGGCTCCTTTGATCGATTCCGGTGCAATTCCTCGAGGTTCCAACGCCTTAGACATGACCTTGGCTACTTTATTTGACGGCAAAAACCTGTGCTAACACAGAAACACTAGAAAACAATCAAATAGACCCGAAACGGGCCAAAGTAAAACAGATGGCACGAGATAGGGCAATTGGTTGAATATTCGCTATTCTACCCTAAAAACCATGTCTTAAGCAAAGAAATGTCGCTTAAATGAGGCTGATAATCACGTCAAATCGAGTGTCATCAAAATACCCCACACTTAAGCTTTTGTTTGTCCTCAAGCAAACTGAATAGAAACGCTCATGTCCATAAATGATAAGATCGATTAAATTGGAGCTCAATCAAACACAATGAATTATTAGACAGCTAATTCCTAGAACAAGAAACCTAACATGCATACTGATCAGCCAAACAACCTGGTCTCACTAGTAAACTGCACACGACAAGTAATTAGCAACCAATTATGCACGAATTTGACCTAACCGACCAGACTCCTCACACAGGACAAATATAGTACAACGGGAACTCTCACTCTCTGTGTTTAAGGACGTGTTTCTGCTCTCGATCATTTTCTCTTACTGAATTCTGTCATAGGTTTGCAATTCGACCACATCTCCACCACTGTGACAACACGAGTATCTAGTCAAGAAGGACTTCCCTGCTAGGACCGTAATGAATTCTACACTACTTGGGTTTATGATGCGATGGATGATGGGAATGTATGATGATGGCTTTGTGCGGTGTAGCTTTCCACTAACTTCCCTCGAATCTAATCTATGGCTCCCTACCGTCTAACCAGACACGGGTGGAATAGTGAACGCTCGTCCTATGCTACCCTCAAGCAACCTAGCACTTATTCTTTTTTTTCTTTACACGATTTTTTCCTTTTCTTTTCAACTTTTCTTTTGACTTCGTTCTTCCATTTGTAGGGAGAAGAACGTTTTATTGAACTAGAAACTTGAAACTTTTCTCTTTTTCTGCTTTTCTCTTCTTCACTTTTTTTTTCGAAATTTTCTTTCTTTTCTTACTTGATTTTTTTCTTTTGTGCCGATTTTCTTTTAGTTGCTAGAGGGGTTTACACGTCTGACATAATAGCTAAGACCACCTGTTTAATGGCTATAGGCAGGTTACCACAAACCGACTTCCGGTAGGTCAATCTAGAACTACAACCACAGGGGATCAACGGGGAATGAAAGAAATGGGAAATGGCTGTAATGTATTATCGAACCGAAAGAACAGGCCAAGCTCAAGGGTCTAAACCTAATGGATTTATCGTTTGGTAGGGTATCTGGCTTAGTAGCTGAATCTAGGTGCCCCTATCCTTCTAGAACTCGTGTCATCGTGTGGTCTCGAGTAGGTCTCATGCAAATTCTAACTCATTCAAGTAAACAGAAAACCACTCAGAAGGAATTAAAATTGCAAGTTACGTGCAATGGATCAAAAGCTCACATTTGGTTTGCTAGTCGGATTCGGTCATTTTCATGCAATCAAGGCTACAAACTACAAGTGTGATTTTAAAAATTCTGTTCTGACCAGGCAGTTTAGCATCAAAGTACACAAGTTGGTTCTCAAGTTCTAGGTTAAGCAGTCTAAGCATCATTATGAAGGTTTGAACAACAACTTAACATCAAAAATCAAGAACTGAGCCATTCTAATACTAGAGAGACTGGAATGGAATCACGAGGCACACACAAAACACAATCAAGGGCAATCAAGTTCATGCAAGGTTCTCTAGCATCCTACCCCACACTTAAATCGGACTGTGTCCTCACATGACTAGAATTAGAGTTTAGAGTGAAGCAGAAGAACCTGGACCGAGATGGTTGGCGTAGGGGATGAGCACGGGTCCTCGGAGCGGAGGGAATCTACCCAAGCGAAACAAAGGGAATCTGCCTACTGCCTACAAAACAAAAACAAATGAAACATAAAAAGGAAACCGGGACAAGCGCCCCGGATCCACACAGAAAAAAGTTGGATCGAGATCCGAAAGTAATAAATAAAAAGAAAGGACAAGGAAAAGGACACCACCTGATCATGGCTGGTCAGGGGCGCCGGGAGGTGGGAGTGGAGGTACTCGCCGAGCTGACGTTGCCACTCCATCTGTGCCTCATACCGCCTATCAGCGCGGTGCATATGCTGCTGCATAGTAGTCCATCTTGCCTCTTGAGTGGCGCTGTCGGTGATGCGCCACTCCTGCAGTCGCTCATACAGCTCACCAATGTCCGCGGGGTGCGGTCGGTGCTGGTGGTGAGGCGCCTGTTATGGATCTGGAATGTGTGGCGGTGACTGGTGTGCGTACCCTGCCTGATGATGTGGCGAGGGTATATAGTCATGGAATTTTGGCTGAGGCTGGGGCTGCTGCTACTCAGTATCATCATCTTCCTCCGACTCGGCTACATGCTAGAGGGGAGGATCTACTGCCACCTGGGGACTGAGGTCCAGCTCTAGGTCGTATTCGACCGCTAAGTCTCCTCCAACGGTCCTAACTTGGTGTCGGGGGATGTTCGGGCCATATTCATGGCTGATGTCGAAGGAGATGATGAGCTGACCTATGAAGTTACCTCCCAGGAGTGCACGAGGTGGCGTCCGCCTCTTGGTCTTCTGGCGGAAGATGCGAGCAAGCACCCATCCGGGGTGAAGAGGGTAGCTCTCTCGGATGACTCGGAGAAGCATAAGCTCCTCCTTTAGGATATGGTGGCGATCCTTATCTGGAACATATAAAAGCGATCTACGCCAAACCATATGAATAAATTTAAGAGAGGGTGAGAGAGCGACTTAACTGAGTTGTGATCCCCAAGGCGATCGCCAGGCACTCTAGTCATGTGGCTCCAGAGTGCATGGTACTCCTCCTCGTCATCATCGTCGCCCCAACCGAGGTGATGTCCATGATAGTGCTCGTAGGGGATACCTAGATGAGCAGCAAACTCATCATAGGTAAGCGTCCTGTATACTCCACCCAGATAGAAGGTAACAACCTTCTGGCCTTGCCTCCTCTTGTGCTCATCCAGATCAAAGGTCGCCCAGAACTCCTGAAGGGCGATGTCTTGGAAGTCGGCAGCTATGGTGGTCAGCTCTAGGAGGCCGGCCGGTGCTAGGGCGTCATGCACGTTCCGGTGGTAGTCCTCGTCGTTCTCGCTGAGGGACTCCATGGAAAGAGGGCGTACCTTAGCTCCCCGAATATGCTCGATCTTCTGGAAGCACTCGAAGTAGAAGTTAGGTAGACGAGCGATAGTGCGATGGTACCCAGCCCGGCGAGGTAATGCTGGAGGAGGGCCCTGAACGGCGGGTGTGACGGGAGCGGGGGCTCTGGAGCTTGAGGCGGCATCAAGTCGTGTCTTGGTCCAGCGCTCATAAGTGGTGTTCCTAAAACCAGAATGAAACCAGATCAGTCAAACTTAAAACCCTACCCCACACTTAGTAGAAAAACTCAATTTCACAAAGAAATGAGGAAAACTGAGTGGGGGTAAGCAAAGCAGAGTAACCGGTAATCATAGACAATAAAATACATGCTTAGGAACAGCCAGAATTGGATAAGCACAATCAGAGTTCAAAGAGTCAAACCGACAGTCAGAAAGTCAATACTATAGCATAATGAACCCTAATCATGGCAAGAATATCACAAAGCGGAGAACGACGGTAAAATATGATCTCAAATGGCAAACACAATAATCTAAACGAGAATGAACACAAACGGCAGCCAAATGATCAAAAACAGTTCATGGTCAAACCAACATTTCTCATAAGTCAACATCACAACGGATCAATCGTATGCATAGCAACACATGATCAAATGATATGAAAATGAAGCACGAAACTCCCTAAGCATGCTAGAACAGTTCAACAAGTTCAGCTAACCTAGTTCACACGAAATCAATCGGCACGCAAATCGAGGCAAACCGAAAAGTCAGCCGAAAGTCAACCCCGACGAAATTCAGCAATCAATATGTCAAAAGATTTGTAATGAAAAGTTCTACAACTTACCTTGAAGCCATGGATGCTAAAAACGAACGGTTTGGGAGAAAATCGGTGAAAAACTTTGAAAACAAGGGTTTGGGTGAACTAGAGCTGTAGAGCTCTGATTCGGCTGTTCTAGGGCTCAAAATGATTGGAAGAGGACAGGGAAGGGAGCGGCGGCGGTCGTCGATGGCGGCGGTAGGAAACGGCGGTGGTGGCGAAGAGAAAATGGGAGGCGGCGGTGGTTTTCGAAAAACAGGGGATGGGGTTTATTTTTTCGGGCTTGGTTCGAAAATCCGGCAAACTTCAGAAAATCACAGTTAAATCCACAAAAATCGGAACGACCTCAATCAACTTGCGACTGACACTACGACACACAGAATACACACGAACTATAAGAACACAAACAAACTGACACTTTTGGCTCCCCCGAACCAACTCTAAAACACTAAGGTTGACACAAATCAAAAACGGACTCCAGCCGTGGGTTGCCTCCCACGAAGCGCTCTTTTATTAACGTCCTTGAGCTGGAAAATACCTGGACGGTATTAGGAGACATCCCAACTCAGATTCTCCTTTACGCTCGCGTCGGAATTTATGAAGTACAGCTTCGGGGCTTCTCCGGTAAGCGTGAATCTCTTCCCGTTCGCATGCAGGAGCTTGGTACGTCCATCGGGAAGATGATCGATGAACTTGAATGGTCCGAACAGTTCTCTGGAGAGGTCATCCTTCTTGAGTGTTACGATGGAAGGAATGAGGACTGTCGACTTCGTCTTCTTCTTAACCTCCGGCTTGTTATCACCAGGATCGGTGATCGTCAGTATTTCCTTAGGAGATGCTTTTGGCTTCTCCTTCCATACTTGTTCTCGCGCCGGTAGCTCGGAACGAATTGGTGGTGCAGCTGGCTCGGAGGAAGACGGTGGAGCTTTTGGTCTCCAGACCATTTGGGTCTTCGTCTTCTTGTTCTTTCCCCGGGGCCTACTAGGTTTTGTGCTCGGTGGTGAAAAAGAGGCTTGCAGTTCCTTCTTCTTCTTGGGCGGCTTCTGAACCAAAATTTTTGGCTTCTTCTTAACAACCTGTTTAATACCTGCAGCAACAACTGATCTAGAGACCCTGGAAGAAGCATTAGTAACGGAGTTGACCGGAGTCAACTCCACAGTTTCAACAGCTAGACAGTGAGATTCTTCATTCTTAGAGTTATATTTCATGCCATCTTTAAGACGGAACGTTTTCGTTTCTTTACCAACCCTTAGAGTCAAAGAACCATTTGGAACGTTAATATTCATTCCAGTAGTAGCCATGAAAGGTCGACCTATGAGAATGGTAGAATCATCCGTACTAGTATCCATAATCACATAGTCAGCTAGGAACGTGAACGGACCGCATTTAGTAACAACGTCTTTTATTTCTCCTCTAGGGGTTTTAAGTGATCTATCAGCAAAGACAAGTTGCATAGTAGTTGGTTCAAGTTCTCCTAGGTTTAGTTTCTTATATAAGCTCATAGGCATGACATTAACAGACGCGCCAAGATCAACCAAACAACGTTCTATTTCAATATCATTAATGGCCAAAGGTAGCGTGAAAGAACCAGGATCAGAACACTTAGCTGGGTATGGAGAGGTAGGCTTCTTGCTACGGATGTCAGGATATCCTTCCTTGTTTCCCTTCATACCAGTCTCGATCCTTGCATTTGGCAGCAATGGTCTAGGAAAAGGAGGTTTCACGACGTACGATGCAAGAGGAGGATCATACTCCTTAGGCGCCACTTTCTGTGCTTCCTTCTTCTCTGGAGTTTCAGGGATCCTGCATAAATCAGAAGACGTATTAGTCGATGAGCTTGTAGGATCTTGAACAGTTACCATTTTGGCTTGCTCCTTTCTCGAATTCGGCTCTGTCTGGCTCGGAAATTGGCCAAATGGTCTACCAGATGCTAGCATGCTTGAGATGTTGTTCACGGCTTGCTCAATTCTTTGTCCAGATGCTATCTGTTCTCGATTGAGAAGAGCTTGAGCCTTGAACTGACTGTCATGATCATCAAGTCTGGTAATGATCTGGCTAAGCTTCCTGTCCAGGTCACTAACGTTGTTTTCTCTCTGAGGTTGCTGCCCTGGATAGGTATTATTAAGATATTGATTCTGGCGATTGCCAGGTGCAGTTCCATAGTTGCCCGGATTATGATGCGGCGGCTGGTAGACACCTGCCGGCGGATGGTTAGGTTTCTGATCCTGAGCTGGACCAGCTGGGCGGTTATTCTGGTTCTGGTTATGATTGGCGCCATTATTTTAGGGAGGTCTGTCTTGATAGTTCCCTTGCTGCCTGAAGTTACGGTAGCCAGCATAACCATTCTGATTATTAACGAAGCCTTGTTGGACAAAATTTATCTCTTCGGCGGACCAGACTTCTGTCTTGCCAAAATTCTGGCAACGACCTCCATTATGTGCGCAAGCTCCACACCACTCGCAATTAGCAACATAGACAGAAGCTGCGGGCGGCTTGATCGGTGTGGTAGACTTCTTCAAATGCTTCTCTACTTCTAACTTGATAGTAGCTTTGAGATCGAGCTTGCTCCTTGATCCTTCAGATTGTCGTTCCCAGTTCCTTGACTTGGAAGCACAGTTTGCGAAGTGAAGAAGAGCAGCTTCAGGTGTGAGTGTAGTGCAATCTCCTTCAGCTAGAGAATTGACCCACTTGGCAGATTCTTCTTGAAGTCCTAGAGCAAAGATTTCAGCTAACTGCCTATGCTCGAATCCATGATGCGGACAGTTGTAGAGAAGTTCTTGGAATCGATTCCAAGCATCATATAAGCTTTCTCCTTCTTTCTGGGAGAATCTGGCAATGCTGTCCTTGATGGCAGTTGTTCTGGCTGGCGGGAAGTATTCTTCAACGAAGTCCTGAGCCAGAGTATCCCAATTAGTGTAGTAGCCAGGTGGTTTGCCAGTAAGCCACCTCTTAGCAGGGCCTTTTAGAGAGAATGGGAAAGCTCTCAGACAAAGAGTATTTTTGTCGAGGTTTCCGTTCTTGAAAGTGCTGCAGAGATCAAGGAAGTTTGCAAGATGAGTGCACGGATTGTCTAGGGGCCTGCCTTCAAATTGTAGATCCCTAGAGATCATGGTCAAGAATGGAATCTTGATCTCATAGTCAGGATCTCCTTCAATGCGCGGAACGGCAATGGCAGATCGAACGCTAGTCGCGCTCGACTTGTTATAGTCTGCTAAACTCTTCTGTGCAGGTGGTGGTGGTGGTAACTAATCGTCCATTGTAGGAGATGGAGGAGGTGAAAGTGATGCGGTGTATGAAGCGGATGAAGATGACGGTGAAGACGGAGATGAGGAACTCTCCTTCAGTTCCTCGATCTTGATCGGAGTGACGAGTGGATTGGATCTGCCTCTCTTCAAAATTTGTGATCATAGAGGTGGACCAGAACTACCTGGTTTCTCTATACTCTTAGCCAATTCGGTTTGAGAGCGAGTCCAAGGGCGGCGATGCATACATCTGCAAGCAACCTACAAATAACAAAGACAACAAAAACCAGTGTAAAATCGAAGTGGATGGAAAGGTGAAAGATGGAAAATAGAAGAATAAATTGCCAGTTCTTCTTTCAAACAATCAAAAGAAGTTCCCCGGCAACGGCGCCAATTTGGTGAACCTGTCGTTGACGATTCAACCAAATAAAATAACAAAGCTACAAAAGCTAGGGTAGATCGTATTCCACAGGCCTTCTATGATTGACTACTCTAAAAACTAGCAAAATACTCGAATGTAAGCACTTCGTGCGTGGTGTGAGTTCCACGACTTCTAATTCTAAGAAATGCAGAGAAATTTAAAAATTAAACTAAAGCAGATTGGAAATTATGGTTTAAAGCAAAGATGACAGACGAACTTAGACTTTGAATCCCCCTTTGTTCCCCAAAGCATTGGCAATCAACAGATCAGCGGATTTCGATTCTCATTCAATCAATTACTAAGACACCACCATAACTCCTTACCCTTAGGTTTAAGACCGGCGAACGTTCGCTCTATCCGTTCTAACTACCAAGATTAATTAGTCGCCCGGTACGGTCACCTCTCGCAACGACTTAACTTAACTGGTGGAATTACTAACGATTATTGAGTTACTCTTGCAGTGGATTAACCCTAACCGGTTCCTACGAAAGGCACGCTCCAATTATAAGGTTAATTGTTCAATTCGATGTTCTAAAGTAAGGCGAGCGTTCGCTTCTATCCTTAGCTTAACAAGAATCTAATCTAGGTGATCAATCCAGACAAGAAACATGAACAATGAAGAACAAATCAAACATGAAAGAGAAACTGATTGAACTTCGAATCTAATCACCGCCGATCCGTGACCGCTTTAAAGCCCTGGGTCACTTAGGGTTCATCTAGTCTAAGCTCTAACGAGTTTAACTACTCATGTTTATCACGAAAGAATCAAAAACAAAGAAAGAGTTCATCATCCAGAGGAAGAACATAATAGAATCTGAAAAACCTAATTAAGACGACTCTGACAGACTTCGATCTTCGGTAAACCGCAATCCTAGCTCCGAGTCTCCGAGGTGGAAGGGATGGCGTCACGATCTCTTTCCGGCTCTTCGAACTCTAACTCCTCGCTCCATAACTTCAGAGAATTCTCGGAATTGTGATTATGAAAGTATGTTCTGAGGTATATTTTGATTTTGGGCCGCCGGTTAAGTATTTATACTTAACCCTAATTAATCCGGATTCTTCTGATATTTTTGCCAAAAATAAAGGATTAATTTCGGCGAAAATTCCTTTGTAAACCGGGCAGGAATTTTCTGAACTTGATTGGCTCCTTTGATCGATTCCGGTGCATTTCCTCGAGGTTCCAACGCCTTAGACATGACCTTGGCTACTTTATTTGACGGCAAAAACCTGTGCTAACACAGAAACACTAGAAAACCATCAAATAGACCCGAAACGGGCCAAAGTAACACAGATGGCACGAGATAGGGCAATTGATTGAATATTCGCTATTCTACCCTAAAAACCATGGCTTAAGCAAAGAAATGTCGCTTAAATGAGGCTGATAATCACGTCAAATCGAGTGTCATCAACCGTCGGATTTTGCCTGGAATTTTCGCCGGAAAACCTCTGAAGTTTTCGCCGAAAATTCTTTTGTAAATGACTTGAATGCTCGGTTGTTTCTCCTGTGTTTTTCAGACCTTAGGGTTCTCGGCGAAAACTTCACTTTGTGACTCAGCCGATTTCTTCTTGAGTTTTTGGCGAAAACCTGGGGGATTTTTCGCCGAAAACTGCAGTGTAAATCGGGGCAGGATTTGATTCGACTTGATTTGACTTCTCAGATCGATTCTGGTGCGGTTCCTCGAGGTTCCAACGCCTTAGACACGTCCTTGGCTACTTTATTTGACGGCAAAAACCTGTGCTATCATGAAGACACTAGAAAACCATCAAATAGACCCGAAACGGGCTTAAGTAACACAAATGGCACGAGATAGAGCAGTTGAGTGAATATTCGCTATTCTACCCTAAAAACCATGTCTTAAGCAAGGAAATGTCGCTTAAATGAGGCTGATAATCACGTCAAATCGAGTGTCATCAAAATACCCCACACTTAAGCTTTTGCTTGTCCTCAAGCAAATTGAATAGAAACGCTCACGTTCATAAATGATAAGATCTATTAAATTGAAGTTCAATCACACACAATGAATTATTAGACAGATAATTCCTAGAACAAGGAACCTAACATGCATACTGATCAGCCAAACAACCTGGTCTCACTAAAAACTGCACACGACGAGTAATAGCAACCAATTATGCATGTATTTGACCTGATCGACCAGAATCCTCACACAGGAAATATTTAGTACAAGGGAAACTCTCACTCTCTGTGTTTAAGGACGTGTTTCTGCTCTCAATCATTTTTTGTTACTGAATTCTATCATAAGTTTGCAATTCGACCACATCTCCACCACGGTGACAACACGAGTAACTAGTCAAGAAGGACTTCCCTGTTAGGAATGTAACGAATTCTACACTACAAGGGCTTATAATGAGATGGATGATGGGAATGTATGATGATGGCTTTGGTGCGGTGTAGCTTTCGACTAACTTCCCTTGAATCTAGCCTATGGCTTCCTACCGTCTAACCAAACACGGGTGGAATAGTGTACGCTTGTCCTATGATACTCTCAAGCAACCTAGCACTTTATTTTCTTTTCACACATTTTTTCTTTGAATTTTCTTTTGACTTCGTTCTTCCATATGTAGGGAGAAGAACGTTTATTGAACCAAAAACTTTGAAACTTTTCTGATTTTTCTATTTTCTCTTTTTTTCAAATTTTTTTCTTTTTTTCTTCTTTTTTTTCTTTCTGTGATGATTCTTTCTTTTAGTTGCTAGAGGGGTTTACAAGTTTGGACATAATAGCTAAGACCACCTGTTTAATGGCTATAGGCAGGTTACCACAAACCGACTTCCGGTAGGTCAATCTAGAACTACAACCACATGGGATCAACGGGAATGAAAGAATGGGGAATGGCTATAATGTGTATCGAATCGAAAGAACAGGTCAAGCTCAAGGGTTTACACCTAATGGATTTAACATTGGTAGGCAATCTAGCTAAGTAGCTGAATCTAGGTGCCCCTATCATTCTAGAACTCGTGTCATCGTGTGGTCTCGAGTAGGTCTCATGCAAATTCTAACTCATTCAAGCAAACAAAAAATCACTCAAAAAGAATTGAAATTGCAAGTTACGTGCAATGGATCAAAAGCTCACATTTGGTTTGCTAGTCGGATTCGGTCATTTTCATGCAATCAAGGCTACAAACTACAAGTGTGATTTTCAAAATCTGTTCTGACCAGGCAATTTAGCATCAAAATATACACGTTGGTTCTCAGGTTCTAGGTTAAGCAGTCTAAGCATCATTATGAAAGATTGAACAACAACTTAACATCAAAAATCGAGAACTGAGCCATTCTAATGCTAGAGAGACTGGAAAGGGACCACGCGGCACAGAAAAACACAATCAAGGGCAATCAAGATCATGCAAGGTTCTCTAGCATCCTACCCACACTTAAATCATATATTGTGTCCTCACAGGACTAAGACTAGAGTTTAGAATGAAATAGAAGAACCTGGACTGAGATGGTTGGTGTAGGGAATGAGCACGGTTCCTCGAAGCAGAGGGAATCTACCGAAACAAAGCAAAGGGAATCTCCCAACTGCCTGCAAAACAAAAACAAATGAAAGATAAAAAGGAAACCGGGACAAGTGTCCCGGATCCACACAGAAAAAAGTTGGATCAAAATCCGAAAAGAAGAAATAAAAAGAAAGGACCAGAAAAGGAATACAACTCGATCACTGCTAGTCAGGTGCGTCGGGAGGGGGAATGTGGAGGGCGTCGCCAACCTGCCTCTGCCACGCCAGCTGCGCCTCATACCTCTCGTCAGTGCGGAGCATGTGCTGCTGCATAATAATCCATCTAGCGTCTTGAGTGGCATTATCCGTGATCCGCCACTCCTGGAGTCGGTTGTACAACTCTCGAACGTCAGCTAGATGCGGTCGGTGCTGAGGATGAGGTGCCTGGTATGGATCTGGAATGGGCACCTGGGGCTGGTATGCATACCCTGCCTGATGATGTGGCGAGGGTATATGATCATCAAAGTCCGGCTTCGGCTGAGGCTGCTGCTCCCCAGAATAATCTTCTTCCTCCGATTCTTCCTCGTGCTGGAGGGGAGGATCTGCCGCTACCTGCGGACCAAGGTCCAACTCGAGGGCGTACTCGACCACTAAATCACCACCTATGGTGTATACTCTACGTCGTAGGACGTCCGGGCCATATGACTGGCTGAGACCGAGTGAGATGATGAGTCGGCCGACAAAGTTTCCACCCAGGAGTGAGCTAGGTGGCCTTGGCTTCTGAGTGTTCCGGCGGAATATGCGTGCAAGCACCCATCAGGGATGAAGGGGATAACCTACCCAGATGGCACGGTGAAGAAGGAGCTTCTCTCTGCTGATGTGGTGGCGGCTCTTCTCTAGAGCAAACAAAAGAGATCTATGCCAAACCATATGGATAAAATGATAGAGAGGGTGAGAGAGTGACTTAACTGAGTTATGTGTCGTGGTATGATCGTTTGGCACCCCAGTCATGTGGCTCCAGAGAGCGTCATACTCCTCTTCGTTGCCGGTGTTGTTCTCCCAGCCGAGGTGGTGACCCTCGTAGTGCTCCCGGGGGATGCCGAGATGAGCTGCAAAGTCATCGTAGGTGAACGTCTTCTACACCCGCCAAGATAGAAGGAGACGACCTTCTTGTGTTGCCTTCTCTTATGCTCATCCAGCTCGAACGTGGCCCAGAACTCCTGGAGGGCGATGTCTGGAAAGTCAGCAGCTAGGGTGGTCAGCTTCAGAAGTCTGGAAGGTACCAATGAGTCGAGCACATTCCGATACCAGTCCTCATTGTGCTCGAGGAGGGAATCCAAAGATAGTGGGAGCAGTCGGCTCCAGGAACATGCTCGAGCCTCTGGTAGTGCTCGAAGTAATGCACGGGTAGGCGGGCGGCAGTGGAGTGGTACCTGACACAGCCAGGGAATGCTGGTGGAGGGCCGTGGATAGCCGGTGTGACGGGAGCTGGAGCTCGGGAGCTGGAGGCGGTGTCATGTCTCGCCTTAGTCCTGCACTCATGAGTGACATTCCTATAGCCAGAAACGGAACCAGATTAGTTAACTAATAACCCACCCCACACTTAGTAGAAAACCTCAATTTCACAAAGAAATGAGAAAAACCGAGTGGGGGTAAGCAAAGTAAGTAACCGGTAACCACAATAAATCAGAAAGCATGCATATGTCTAGCCGGAATGTACACATCACAATCAGAGTTCAGAAGTCAAACCGACATTCAAAAAGTCAACTTCATAGCACATTGAGCCCTAATCATGGCAATACTAGCTCAAAGCGGGAAATGACAGCATAATCATAAACTCAGATGGCAAACACATTAATCCAAACGTGAATGAACACTTATGGCAGCCAATCGAGCATATGGTCAAACCGACATCTCACAAAAGTCAACACTGTAAAGAATCGATCTTTAAGCATAGCAACACACGATCAAATAGTATTATAATTCAGCACAATTCTCCTAAGCATGCTAGATCAGCTCAAAGTAATCAGCTAAGCAAAAATTCTCACGAAACAGTCGGCACGCAAATCGAGGTAGACCAAAAAGTCAACCAAAGTCAACCTTGACGAAATTCAGCATTCAACATGTCAAAAGATTCAGAATGAAAAGTTCTACAACTTACCTTGAAGCCATGAGTGTTGAAAACGAACAAGAAGAGAGAAATCGGTGAAAAATCAGGAAAACTAGGGTTTGGCTGAACGAGAGCTCTAGAGCTCCGATTCCAACGATCTACGGCTCGAAACGGTCGGAGAAGGGAGAGGAACAGGGTGGCGGCGGTCGGCGATGGCAGCGGCAGCTGGAAAATGGGCGGCGGCGACAAAATGAAGTAGCGGCGGCGGCGGCTTTGAAAAACAGGGGAGGGGTTTGTTTTGTTTTTCGTTCGAAAATGTAAAGTGAGGGGAGAGAGAGAAAGAGACCGGAAATAGGGGAAGGATTTTTGAATTTTGTCTCGGGTTTTCGGCGAAAATATGTGTAATTTTTTGCCGAAAACTCAAGTTAAAATTGTCTGCCGGTTTTCAAATGAGTTTTCGCCGAAAAGTTTAACTAAAATCGACCAGAAAACACAGTGGGATTTAAAGGGCAGTTTTCGCCGAAAAATGGGACAGTTTTCGCCGAAAAATTTGACCTGCATGATTTGAAAATATTTTCGCAATCCCAACAAACTTCAAAAAATCAAAATTAAATCGACTAAAATCGGAACAACCTCAAATAACTTGCGATTGAAATGATGACACACAGACTACACACGAAAAATAAGAAATCATGCAAACTGACACTTTTGGCTCCCCCAAACCGACTCTAAAACACTGAGTTTGACACAAATGAAAAACTGACTCCAGCCGTGGGTTGCCTCCCACGAAGCGCTCTTGATTAACGTCCTTGAGCTGGACGATACCTGGACGGTATTAGGAGACATCCCAACTCATGTTCTCTTTAATGCTAGCGTTGGAGTTTATGAAATAGAGCTTCGGGGTATCTCCGGCGAGCATAAATTTCTTCTCGTTAGCATGAGTGAGCTTCGTGCGTCCATCGGGAAGGTGATCGGTGATCTTGAACGGACCAAAGAGTTCCTTTGAGGGATCATCCTCTGCAAGGAAGATGGTGGTAGGAATAAGAACGATCGGCTTCATCTTCTCTTTAACCTCAGGCTTCATATCACCAGGATTGGTGATCGTCCGTGTTTCCTTGGGAGATGCTTTTGGCTTCTCCTTCCTTACTTGCTCTGGCTTCGGTAGCTCGGAAGGAATTGGTGGTGCAGCTGGCTCGGAAGAGGGTGGAGGGACAACTGGTCTCCGGACCATTTGAGTCTTCTTCTTCTTCTGGCTCTTCCTCCGGGACTTACCATGTTCCTTGCTTGGTGATGAAGAAGAGGCTTTCAGTTCCTTCTTCTTTGGCGGCTTCTATGCCGAAGATCCTGGTTCCTTCTTGATAATCTGTTCAACACCTGTAGCAGCAATTGATCTAGGAACACTTGAAAAGACATCAGTAACGGAGTTGACCAGAGTCAACTCCACAGTTTCAACAGCTAGACAGTGAGATTCTTCATTCTTAGGATTGTATTTCATACCGTCTTTAAGGCGAAAAGTTATTGTTTCTTTACCAACCCTCAAAGTCAAAGAACCATTTGGAACGTTAATTTGCATTCCAGTTGTTGCCATGAAGGGTCGACCTATAAGAATAGTAGAATCCTCCTTGCTAGTATCTATGATCACATAGTCAGCTAAGAACGTGAAAGGACCACATTTAGTAACAAAGTCTTTAATTTCTCCTCTAGGTGTTTTCAGTGATCTATCAATAAAGACAAGTTGTATGCTAGTTGGTTCAAGTTCTCCTAGATTCAATTTTTCAAACAAACTCATAGGCATAACATTGACAAACGCGCCTAGATCAACCAAACTACGTTCTATCTTAATATCATTAATAACCAGAGGAAGAGTGAAAGAACCAGGGTCGGAACACTTAGCTGGATATGGCGATGGAGTTTTCTTGCTACGAGCGGCAGGATATCCTTCTTTGTTTCCCTACATGCCAGTCTCGATCCTTGCGTTCGGTAGCATTGCTCTGGGAAAAGGCGGCTTTAAATAGTACGGAGCAAGAGGAGGATCATACTCCTTAGGCGCCTCCTTCTGTGCCTTCTTCTGTGCCTCCTTCTTCTCCGGAGTTTCATCGGTCCTGCATAAATTAGAAGAAGCATTAGTAGACGGGTTGGTTGGATCTTGAACGGATACCATCTTAGCTTGCTCCTTTCTCAGATTTGGCTCAGTTTGGCTTGGAAGCTGGCCAAATGGTCGACCAGATGTTAGCATGCTAGAGATTAGGTTCACTGTCTGCTCAATTCTTTGACCGGATGCAATCTGTTCTTGGTTGAGAAGAGCTTGGGCTTTGAACTGACTGTCATGATCATCGAGTCTGGTGATGATCTGACTGAGCTTCTTGTCGAGTTCACTGACGTTGTTCTCCCTCTGATGTTGCTGCCCTGTATAGGTATTATTCAGATATTGATTTCGGCGATTGCCAGGAGTAGTTCCATAGTTACCCGGATTTCGGTGTGGCGGCTGGTAGACACCTCCCGGCGGATGGTTCGGCTTCTGGTCCTGAGCTAGACCAGTTGGACGGGTATTCTGGTTTTGGTTGGCACCGGCATTGTAGGGAGGTCGATCTTGGTAGTTCCCTTATTGTCTGTAGTTGCGGTAGCCAACATAACCGCTCTGATTATTACTGAAGCCTTGTTGAACAAAATTGACTTCTTCGGCAGACCAGACTTTTGTTTTACCAAAATTCTGGCATCGGCCTCCATTATGCGCACAAGCTCCACACCACTCGTAATCGGCAACGTAGACAGAGGCTGTCGGCGGCTTGATGGGTGTAGCAGACTTCTTCAGATGCTTCTCTACTTCTGCCTTAATGGTTACTTCGAGATCGAGCTTGCTCCTTCATCCTTCAGATTGTCGCTCCTAGTTTCTTGACTTGGAAGCACAGTTCGCGAAATGAAGAAGAGCAGCTTCAGGTGTAAGTGTAGTGCAATCCCCTTCAGCTAGGGAATTGACCCATTTGGCAGATTCTTCACGAAGACCTCGAGCAAAGATTTCAGCTAACTTCCTCTGCTCGAAACCGTGGTGAGGGCAGTTGTAGAGAAGTTCTTGGAATTCATTCCAAGTATCATATAAGCTTACTCCTTCCTTCTGAGAGAATCTGGCGATGCTATCCTTGAAGGCTGTTGTTCTGGAAGGAGGGAAGTACTCTTCAACAAAGTCTTGAGCAAGAGTCTCCCAGTTTGTGTAGTAGCCAGGTGGTTTTCCAGTGAGCCACCTCTTAGCTATGCCTTTCAGAGAGAACGAGAAAGCTCTCAAGCAAATAGTGTTCTTGTCGAGATTCCCATTCTTGAAAGTGCCACAGAAATCAATGAAATCTGCCAGATGCGTGCACAGATTGTCTAGTGGCCTGCCTTCAAATTGTAGATCCCTAGAGATCATAGTCAAGAATGGAATCTTGATCCCATAGTCAGGATCTCCTTTGATGCGCGGTACGGCAATAGAAGATCGAACGCTAGTCGCGTTCGGCTTGTTATAGTCAGCTAGACTCTTCTGTGCACCACCTGGTGGTGGTGGTTGATGACCGCCTGGTGGTGGTAACTGATCAGTCATCCTGGGAGATGGAGGAGGTGAAAGTGATTCAGTGTATGAAGCGGATGAAGATGATGGTGAAGATGAAGATGAGGGACTCTCCTTCAGTTCCTCGATCTTGATCGGAGTGACGGATGGAGGTGGATTGGTTCTGCCTCTCTTTGGAATCTGTGATTGTCTTGGTGGAGTAGAACTACCTAGTCTCTCTATGCTCTTAGCCTTGTCGTTCTTGGCACTTTGTAGACGCGTGAGAGGGCGGTGGTGCATAAACCTGTGAACAACCTAAAATTGACAAAAACAAACAAAACCAGTGTAAAATCGAAGTGGGTGGAAAAAATGAAAGATGGAAAGTAGAAGAGTAAGATGCCAGTTCTTCTTTCAAACAATCAAAAGAAGGTTCC
Organism: Linum lewisii; assembly: GCA_034768395.1. Classification (NCBI taxonomy): domain Eukaryota; kingdom Viridiplantae; phylum Streptophyta; class Magnoliopsida; order Malpighiales; family Linaceae; genus Linum; species Linum lewisii. The sequence goes on from CM068297.1 coordinate 49,440,738, forward strand.
TCGGCAACGGCTCCAATTTGATGAAGCAGTTTTAGCGATATCAAATAACTACCAAGCTGGAAGCTAGGGTAGATCGTATTCCACGGACCTTCTTTAATTGTCTACTCAAATATAAGGGCAAATTACTCAGGTTTAAACAGGTTGTGCGTGGTGTGAGTTCCACGACTTCTAATTCTAGAAAATGCAAGGAAATTAAAAACTAAAACTGAAAGACAGATGGAAAGATTGGTTTGAGTTAACAAACATGACAGACAAGCTTAGACTTTGAATCCCCTTAGTTCACCAGAGCATTGGCAATCAACAGATCAGCGGATTTCGATTCTCGTTCAATCAATTCTAAGACACCACCATAACTCCTGACCCTTAGGTTTAAGACTGGCGAACGTTCGCTCTATCCGATCTAGCTACCAAGATTAATACGGTTTAAGACCCGGGTACGGTCGCCTCTCGCAACGACTTAACTAACTGGTGGAATTACTAACGATTTATGAATTACTCTTGCAGTGGATTAACCCTAACTTGTTCCTACGAAAGGCACACTCCAATGAATAGGTTAATTGTTCGATTTGATGTTTTAAAGTAAGTCGAGCGTTCGCTTCTATCCTTAGCTTAACAAGAATCTAATCTAGGTGATCAATCCAGACAAGAAACATAAGCAACGAAGAACAAATCAAACATGAAAGAGAAATTGATTGAACTTTGAATCTAATCACCGCCGATACGTGATCGCTTCAAAGTCCTGGGTCACTTAGGGTTCATCTAGTCTAAGCTCTACGAGTTTAGCTACTCATGTTCATAACAAAAGAATCAAAGACAAAGACAGAGTTCATCTTGAACAGAGGAAGAACAGAAAAGGATCTGAAAAACCTAATTAAGATGACTCCGGTGAAGCTTCGATCTCTGGTAATCTTCAATCCTATTTCTGAGTCTCTGAGATGAAGGGATAGCGTCACGATCTCTTCCTGGCTCTTCGAACTCTAAACTCTGCTCCAGAAGTCGGGAGAATTCTGCAGTTATGTCGTATTATCAGGTCTATCTCTTATTGGGCCGCCGGTTAAGTATTTATACTTAACCCTAATACCGCCGGATTTTGCCTGGAATTTTCGCCAAAAAACCTCTGAAGTTTTCGCCGAAAATTCCTTTGTAAATGACTTGAATGCTCGGCTGTTTCTCCTGTGTTTTTCGGACCCTAGGGTTCTCGGCAAAAACTTGGAGTTTTCACCGAAAACTTCTCTTTGTGACTCAGCCGATGTCTTCTTGAGTTTTCGGCGAAAACTTGGGGGATTTTTTGCCGAAAACTACAGTGTAAATCGGGGCAGAATTTGATTCGACTTGATTGACTTCTCGGCTCGATTCTGGTGCGGTTCCTTGAGGTTCCATTGCCTTAGACACGTCCTTGGCTACTTTATTTGACGGCAAAAACCTGTGCTAGCATGAAGACACTAGAAAACCATCAAATAGACCCGAAACAGGCCTAAGTAACACAAATGGCACGAGATAGAGCAGTTGAGTGAATATTCGCTTCTACCCTAAAAACCATGTCTTAAGCAAAGAAATGTCGCTTAAATGAGGCTGATAATCACGTCAAATCGAGTGTCATCACAATTGCACCAGTTAATTCTCCATTGCAGAAGTGAACGCACGGACGGTTAATTAATCGTGGTAGTTAGATCGGATAGAGTGAACGTTCGCCAGTCTTAAACCTAAGGGTAAGTAGTTATGGTGGTGTCTGAGAACTGAATGAATTAGAACTGAAAACCGATGGTCTTGTGATTGACAATGCTCAGGTGATCTTAGGGGGATTCGAGTCTAAGCTTGTCTATCATCGTGTTAGTCAAACCTTTAATATTTCTGCTTTTATTTTCCTTTTCAATTCCCTTGCATTTTAGATTAGAAGTCATGGAACTCACACCACGCACAACTTGTGTTTAAACCAGAGTAATTTACCAACTTCTTTGAGTAGTCAATTGGAAGAACCCTCGAGAGATTCGATCTAGTCTACTTATGTAGGCTAGTTATTTGACGACACGCTAAAAACGTGCTCATCAAATAGTCAATTGGAGAGGATGATTGATGACACTCGATTTGACGTGATTATCAGCCTCATTTAAGCGACATTTCCTTGCTTAAGACATGGTTTTTAGGGTAGAATAACGAATATTCAATCAATTGCCCTATCTCGTGCCATTTGTGTTACTTTGGCCCGTTTCGGGTCTATTTGATGGTTTTCTAGTGTTTTTATGTTAGCACAGGTTTTTGCCGTCAAATAAATTAGCCAAGGACGTGTCTAAGGCGTTGGGACCTCGAGGAATCGCACCTGAATCGATCCAAGGAGTCAATCGAGTCAAACCAAAGTCTGCCCCGGTTTACCCTAAAATTTTCACCAAAAATCCCTTAGTGTTTTCGGCGAAAATCCATGCACAAATCCACTGATGTCAACTGAAGGAAGTTTTCGGCGAAAACCCTAAGTTTTCATCGAGAACAATTGATCCGAAAATCACAGAAGAAAAGCAGCCGGCGGACCATCCATTTACACAAAGATTTTCGGCGAAAATTCCTTATAATTTTCGGCGAAAATATCAGTTAAAATCCGGCGGTATTAGGGTTAAGTATAAATACTTAACCGGCGGCCCATACCTAAAAACACATCATAATTACCAACTAATACCAAACTTCAGAATTCTCTCAAGTTCTGGAGCAGAGAGTTTAGAGTTCGAAGAGCCGGAAAGAGATCGTGACGCCATCCCTTCCATCTCGAAGACTCGGAGCTAGGATTGCAGTTTGCCGAAGATCGAAGTCTGCCAGAGTCGTCTTAATTAGGTTTTTCAGATTCTTTTATGTTCTTCCTCTGGATGATGAACTCTTTCTTTGTCTTTGATTCTTTTGTGATAAACATGAGTAGCTAAACTCTTAGAGCTTAGACTAGATGAACCCTAAGTGACCCAGGGCTTTAAAGCGGTCACGGATCGGCGGTGATTAGATTCGAAGTTCAATCAGTTTCTCTTTCATGTTTGATTTGTTCTTCATTGTTCATGTTTCTTGTCTGAATTGATCACCTAGATTAGATTCTTGTTAAGCTAAGGATAGAAGCGAACGCTCGCCTTACTTTAAAACATCAAATTGAACAATTAACCTTATAATTGGAGCATGCCTTTCGTAGGAACCGGTTAGGGTTAATCCACTGCAAGAGTAACTCATAAATCGTTAGTAATTCCACCAGTTAAGTTAAGTCGTTGCGAGAGGCGACCGTACCCGGGCGGCTAATTAATCTTGGTAGCTAGAACGGATAGAGCGAACGTTCGCCGGTCTTAAACCTAAGGGTCAGGAGTTATGGTGGTGTCTTAGAATTGATTGAATGAGAATTGAAATCCGCTGATCTGTTGATTGCCAATGCTCTGGGGAACGAAGGGGGATTCAAAGTCTAAGTTCGTCTGTCATCTCTGGTTTAATCAACCAATTTCCAATATGTTTTTAGTTTCAATTTTTAATTTCTCTGCATTTCTTAGAATTAGAAGTCGTGGAACTCACACCACGCACGAAGTGTTTAACCTAAGTAATTTGCTAGCTTATTTGAGTAGTCAATCATTAGAAGGCCCGTGGAATACGATCTACCCTAGCGTGTTAGCTTTGTTAGTTTATTTGATTGAGTCGTCAACGACAGGGGCTCATCAAATTGGCGTCGTTGTCGGGGAACTTCTTTTGATTGTTTTAAAGAAGAACTGGCAATTTATTCTTCTATTTTCCATCTTTCATTTTCCACCCACTTCGATTTTACACTTGTTTTATTTGTTTTTGTTATTTGTAGGTTGCTCACAGGTGTATGCATCGCCGCCCTTGGACTCGCTCTCAAACCGACAAGGCTAAGAGTATAGAGAGACCAGGCAGTTCTGCTCCACCTCGACAATCACAGATTCCAAGGAGAAGTAGAACCAATCCACCTCCATCCATCACTCCGATCAAGATCGAGGAACTGAAGGAGAGTTCCTCATCTCCATCTTCACCTTTACCGTCACCTTCATCCGTTTCATACACCGAGTAACTTTCACCTCCTCCATCTCCTACCATGACTGATCAGCTACCACCACCACCACCACCAGGCAGAAATCCACCACCGCCACCTACACAGAAAAGTCTAGCTGACTACAACAAGCCGAGCGCGACTAGCGTTCGATCTGCCATTTCCGTACCGCGCATTGAAGGAGATCCTGACTATGAGATCAAGATTCCATTCTTGACTATGATCTCTAGGGATCTACAGTTCGAAGGCAGGCCCCTAGACAATCCGTGCACTCATCTTGCAGACTTCTTTGATCTCTGCAGCACTTTCAAGAACGGAAACCTTGACAAGAATACTCTTTGTTTGAGAGCTTTCCCATTCTCTCTGAAAGGCGCTGCTAAGAGGTGGCTTACTGGCAAACCACCTGGATATTACACTGTTTGGGATACTCTGGCTCAGGACTTTGTTGACGAATCTGAAGGATCAAGGAGCAAGCTCGATCTCGAAGCTACTATCAAGGCCGAAGTAGAGAAGCATTTGAAGAAGTCTTCCACACCAATCAAACCGCCGGCAGCTTCTGTCTATATTGCTGATTGCGAGTGGTGTGGAGCTTGCGCACATAACGGAGGTCGTTGCCAGAATTTTGGTAAGACAGAAGTCTGGTCCGCCAAAGAGGTAAATTTCATGCAACAAGGCTTCGTAAACAATCAGAATGGTTATGCTGGCTACATCAACTTCAGGCAGTAAGGGGACTATCCAGACAGACCTCCCTACAATAATGGTGCCAACCATAACCAGAACCAGAATAACCGCCCAGCTGGTCCAGCTCAGGATCAGAAGCCTAACCATCCATCGGGAGGTGTCTATCAGCCGCCACACCGTAATCCGGGTAACTATGGAACTATTCTTAGCAATCGCCAGAATCAATACCTGAACAATACCTATCCAGGTCAGCAGTACCAGAAGGAAAACAACGTCAGTGACCTGGACAAGAAGCTTAGCCAGATCATCACCAGACTCGATGATCATGACAGTCAGTTTAAAGCTCAAGCTCTTCTCAATCAAGAACAGATAGCAGCCGGTCAAAGAATTGAGCAGGCTGTGAACAACATCTCGAGCATGCTAGCATCTGGTCGACCATTTGGTCAACTTCCAAGCCAGACAGAGCCGAATCCGAGGAAGGAGCAAGCCAATATGGTAACCACTCAAAAATTTACAAGCTTATCTGCTGATACTTCTTCTGTTTTACGCAGGATCGCTGAATCTCCAGAGAAGAAGGAAGCACTAAAAGTGGCGCCTAAGGAGGATGATCCTCCTCTTGCACCGTACGTCATGAAGCCTCCTTTTCCAAGAGCATTGCTGCCGAATGCAAGGATCGAGACTGGCATGAAGGGGAATAAAGAAGGATATCCTAATGCTCGTAGCAAGAAACCTTCCTCTCCATATCCAGCTAAGTGTTATGATCCTGGTTCTTTCACTCTACCTCTTGTCATTAATGATGTTGAGATTGAACATTGTTTGGTTGATCTTGGCGCGTCTGTTAATGTTATGCCTATGAGTCTATATGAAAAAATTGAACCTAGGAGAACTTGAACCGCCTAGTATGCAACTTGTCTTTGCTGATAGATCACTTAAAACCCCTAGAGGAGAAATAAAAGACGTTGTTACTAAATGTGGTCCTTTCATTTTCTTAGCTGACTTCGTGATCATAGACACTAGTAAGGATGATTCTACCATTCTCATAGGACGACCTTTCATGGCTACTACTGGAATGCAAATTAACGTTCCAAATGGTTCTTCAACTTTGAGGGTCGGTAAAGAAACGATAACATTCTGCCTTAAAGACGGAATGAAATATAACCCTAAGAGTGAAGAATTTCATTGTTTAGCTGTTGAAACTGTGGAGTTGACTCTGGTCAACTCCGTTACTGATGTCTCTTCTAGTGTGCCTAGATCAATTACTGTTGCAGGTGCTGGACAGATTACCAAGCAGAAACTGAAATCTGTTCTTCAGCCACCAAAGAAGAAGGAACTGAAAGCCTCTTCTAAGCCACCGAGCACAAAACCTAGCCCAAAGCATCTCCTAAAGAAATACCTACGATCACCGATCCTGGGGATATCAAGCCGGAGGTTAAAGAAAAGAAGGAGCCGATCGTTCTCATTCCATCCATTGTCTTCCTTGTGGAAGATGATCCCTTGACAGAACTGTTCGGACCATTCAAGATCACTGACCACCTTCCCGACGGACGTACCAAACTCTTACACGCGAACGAGAAGAAATTCATGCTCACCGGAGAAGCCCCGAAGCTCTCCTTTATGAACTCCGATGCTAGCAGTAAGGAGAATCTGAGTTGGGATGTCTCCTAATACCGTCCAGGTATCATCCAGCTCAAGGACGTTAATAAAAGAGCGCTTCGTGAGAGGCAACCCACGGCTGGAGTCAGTTTTTCATTTGTGTCAGCCTTAGTATTTTAGAGTCAGTTCGAGGGAGCCAAAAGTGTCAGTTTGTTTGATTTCGTATTTTTCGTGTGTAGTCTGTGTGTCATAGTGTCATTCGCAAGTTGATTGAGGTTGTTCTGATTTTTGTGGATTTAATTGTGATTTTCTGAAGTTTGCCGGATTTGCAAAAGTATTTTCAATCGAACAGTTCAAAATTTTCGGCGAAAATATACCCTATTTTCGGTGAAAACTTTCTTTGAAATCCCACTGTGTTTCCAGACGATTTTTGTTAACATTTTCGGCGAAAACTATTTGATGTTTTCGGCGAAAATCCATTTGAAACACCGGCAGTACTTTTTCACTAACATTTTTGGCGAAAACTTGCACCTATTTTCGCCGAAAATATGTTTGAAAATCAACAAACTTTTCATCTTAAAATCCGGTTTAACCCTCTCTCTCTCCTCACTTTCATTTTCGAAATTTTGTCAAAACCCCCCTGTTTTCCCGAAAACCCACCGACCGCCGCCCATTTTTTTCGCCGCCGCCGCCACCGTCGCCGCCCTACTCCCTTCCATTTCCGATCAACCCAAGCCCTAGAACAGTCGAATCGGAGCTCTACAGCTCTAGTTCACCCAAACCCTAAATTTTTTGATTTTTCACCGATTTCTCCCAATCTGTTCATTTTTAGCATCCATGGCTTCAAGGTAAGTTGTAGAAATTTTCATTGCGAATCTTTTGACATATTGAATGCTGAATTTCGTCAGGGTTGACTTTTGGTTGACTTTTCGGTTTACCTCGATTTGCGTGCCGATTGATTTCATGAGAACTAGGTTAGCTGAACTCGTTGGACTGTTCTAGCATGCTTAGGGAGTGTTGTGCTTAATTTTCATATCGTTTGATCATGTGTTGCTATGCCTAAGACCTATTCATTCGTTGTGAGGTTGACTTTTGAGAAATGTCGGTTTGACCATGAATTGTTTATGATCATTTGGCTGCCTTATGTGCTCATTCTCGTTCAGAATATTGTGTTTGCCATCTGAGATCATATTATACCGTCATTCTCCGCTTTGTGATAGTCTTGCCATGATTAGGGATCAATGTTCTATAATGTTGACTTTTTGAATGTCGGTTTGACTTCCGAACTCTGATTGTGCTAATTCCATTCTGGCGTTTCCTAAGCATGTATTTTACTGTTTGTGATTACCGGTTAATCTGCTTTGCTTACCCCCACTCGGTTTTCCTCATTTCTTTGTGAAATTGAGTTTTTCTACTAAGTGTGCGGTAGGGTTTTAGTATGACTAATCTGGTTTCGTTATGGTTTTAGGAACACCACTTATGAGCGCAGGACCAAGCAGAGACTTGACACCGCCTCGAGCTCCAGAGCTCCCGCTCTCGTCACACCCGCCGTCCAGGGCCCTCCACCAGCATTCCCTGGTCGTGCTGGGTACCATCGCACTGTTGCTCGTCTACCCGACTACTACTTCGAGTGCTACCAGAAGATCGAGCATGTTCCTGGAGCTAATGTTCGGCCACTTTCCATGGAGTCCCTCTTCGATCACGATGAGGACAACCACCAGAACGTGCACGACGCCCTGGTACCGGCCGGCCTCCTAGAGCTGACCATCATAGCTTCCGACTTCCCAGACGTCGCTCTCCAGGAGTTCTGGGCCACGTTCGATCTGGACGAGCGCAAGAGGAGGCAGGGCAAGAAGGTCGTTTCCTTCTATCTGGGCGGGGTGTACAGGCCACTCACCTACGATGAGTTTGCAGCTCATCTAGGCATTCCCTACGAGCATTACCACGATCATCACCTCGGCTGGGCGAACGACGAGGACGACGGAGAGGCATACCATGCACTCTGGAGCCACATGACTGGAGTGCCCGGTGATCGTCTCACGGACCATAATTCAGTTAAGTCTCTCTCGCACCCTCTCTATAAATACATTCATATGGTTTGGCGTAGAACGCTATTATATGCTCCAGAGAAGGACCTCCACCATATCAGCAAGGAGGAGCTTCTGCTTCTTCGCGCCATCCGGGAGAGCTACCCTCTTCACCCCGGATGGGTGCTTGCTCGCATCTTCCGTCAGAAGACCAAGAGGCGGACGCCACCTCGCTCACTACTGGGAGGCAAATTTGTCGGCTGACTCATCATCTCCTTCGGCCTCAGCCACGAATATGGCCCGAACATCCCACGCCGCAGAGTACGCACCGTTGGAGGAGATTTGGCGGTCGAGTACGACCTCGAGCTGGACCTCAGTCCCCAGGTAGCAGCAGATCCTCCCCTCCAGAACGAGGATGAGTCGGAGGAAGAAGATGATTCTGAGGAGTCTCAGCCTCAGTACGAGCCAGAGTTTCATGACCATACTCCCTCGCCACACCATCAGGCAGGGTATGCACACCAGTCACCGCCGGCCATCCCAGATCCATACCAGGCGCCTCACCCGCACCCCGCCGATGTTGGAGAGCTGTATGAGCGACTGCAGGAGTGGCGCATCACCGACAACGCCACTCAAGAGGCGAGATGGACTATTATGCAGCAACATATGCACCGCACTGACAAGCGGTATGAGGCACAGCTGGCGTGGCAACGTCAGCTCGGTGATTTCCTTCACTTTCCACCTCCCGACGCGCCTAACGAGTAGTGACCGGTTTGTATCCTCTTTCTTGTCCCTTCTTTTTATTTATTCTTTTCGGATTTCGATCCAACTTTTTTCTGTGTGGATCCGGGACACTTGTCCCGATTTCCTTTTTATGTTTCATTTGTTTTTGTTTTGTAGGCAGTAGGGAGATTCCCTTTGCTTCGCTTGGGTAGATTCCCTCCGCTCCGAGGACCCATGCTCATCCCCTACGCCAACCATCTCGGTCCAGGTTCTTCTACTTCACTCTGAACTCTAGAATTTGTCCTGTGAGGACACAGTCCATTTAAGTGTGGGGTAGGATGCTAGAGAACCTTGCATGAACTTGATTGCCCTTGATTGTGTTTTTGTGTACCTCATGATTCCATTCCAGTCTCTCTAGCATTAGAATGGCTCAGTTCTTGATTTTTGATGTTAAGTTGTTGTTCAAACTGTCACAATGATGCTTAGACTGCTTAACCTAAAACTTGAGAACCAACTCGTATACTTTGATGCTAAATTTCTGGTCAGAACAAAATTTTAAAATCACACTTGTAGTTTGCAGCCTTGATTGCATGAAAATGACCGAATCCGACTAGCAAACCAACTGTGAGCTTTTGATCCATTGCACGTAACTTGCAATTTAAATTCTTTCTGAGTGGTTTTCTGTTTGCTTGAATGAGTTAGAATTTGCATGAGACCTACTCGAGACCACACGATGACACGAGTTCTAGAATGATAGGGGCACCTAGATTCAGCTACTAAGCCAGATAGCCTACCAAACGATAAAATCCATTAGGTGTAGACCCTTGAGCTTGGCCTATTCTTTCGGTTCGATAATACATTACAGCCATTCCCCATTCTTTCATTCCATGTTGATCCCTGTGGTTGTAGTTCTAGATTGACCTACCGGAAGTCGGTTTGTGGTAACCTGCCTATAGCCATTAAACATGCGGTCTTAGCTATTATGTCCAGACGTGTAAACCCCTCTAGCAACTAAAAGAAAGAATCGGAACAAAAGAAAAAAAATAGAAAAAGAAGAAAAGAAGCAAGTTTCGAAAAAAAAATGAAAAGAAGAAAACTCAGAAAAGCCAAAAAGTTTTTTGTTCAATAAAACGTTCTTCTCCCTACAAATGGAAGAACGAAGTCAAAAGAAAAGTCAGAAAAAATTGAGTAAAGAAAAATAATAAAAGTGCTAGGTTGCTTTTGGGTATCATAGGACGAGCGTTCATTATTCCACTCGTGTCTGGTTAGACAGTAGGAAGTCGCAGATTAGATTCGAGGGAAGTTAGTCGAAAGCTACACCGCACAAAGCCATCATCATACATTCCCATCATCCATCTCATTATAAACCCATGTAGTGTAGAATTCGTTACAGTCCTAGCAGGGAAGTCCTTCTTGACTAGTTACTCGTGTTGTCACAGTGGTGGAGATGTGGTCGAATTGCAAACTTATGACAGAATTCAGTAACAGAAAATGATTGAGAGCAGAAACACGTCCTTGAACACAGAGAGTGAGAGTTTCCATTGTACTAAGTATTTCCTGTGTGAGGAGTCTGGTCGGTCAGGTCAAAATCGTGCATAATTGGTTGCTACCACTTGTCGTGTGCAGTTTAATAGTGAGACCAGGTAGTTTGGCTGATCAGTATGCATGTTAGGTTTCTTGTTCTAGGATCTATCTGTCTAATAATTCATTGTGTTTGATTGAACTCCAATTTAATCGATCTTTTCATTTGTGAACATGAGCGTTTCTATTCAGTTTGCTTGAGGACAAGCAAAAGCTTAAGTGTGGGGTATTTTGATGACACTCGATTTGACGTGATTATCAGCCTCATTTAAGCGACATTTCCTTGCTTAAGACATGGTTTTTAGGGTAGAATAATGAATATTCAATCAATTGCCCTATCTCGTGCCATTTGTGTTACTTTGGCCCATTTCGGGTCTATTTGATGGTTTTATAGTGTTTTTATGTTAGCACAGGTTTTTGCCGTCAAATAAAGTAGCCAAGGAAGTGTCTAAGGCGTTGGGACCTCGAGGAATTGCACCGGAATCGATCCAAGGAGTCAATCGAGTCAAACCAAAGTCTGCCCCGGTTTACACTAAAGTTTTCGCTGAAAATCCCTTAGTGTTTTCGGCGAAAATCCATGCACAAATCCACTGATGTCAACTAAAGGAAGTTTTCGCCGAGAACAATTGATCCGAAAATCACAGAAGAAAAGCAGCCGGCGGACCATCCATTTACACTAAGATTTTCGGCGAAAATTCCTTATAACTTTTGGCGAAAATATCAGTTAAAATCTGGCGGTATTAGGGTTAAGTATAAATACTTAACCGGCGGCCCATACCTAAAAACACATCATAATTACCAACTAATACCAAACTTCAGAATTCTCTCAAGTTCTGGAGCAGAGAGTTTAGAGTTCGAAGAGCCGGAAAGAGATCGTGACGCCATCCCTTCCATCTCGAAGACTCGGAGCTAGGATTCCAGTTTACCGAAGATCAAAGTCTGCCAGAGTCGTCTTAATTAGGTTTTTCAGATTCTTTTATGTTCTTCCTCTGGATGATGAACTCTTTCTTTGTCTTTGATTCTTTTGTGATAAACATGAGTAGCTAAACTCTTAGAGCTTAGACTAGATGAACCCTAAGTGACCCAGGGCTTTAAAGCGGTCACAGATCGGCGGTGATTAGATTCGAAGTTCAATCAGTTTCTCTTTCATGTTTGATTTGTTCTTCATTGTTCATGTTTCTTGTCTGGATTGATCACCTAGATTAGATTCTTGTTAAGCTAAGGATAGAAGCGAACGCTCGCCTTACTTTAAAACATCAAATTGAACAATTAACCTTATAATTGGAGCGTGCCTTTCGTAGGAACCGGTTAGGGTTAATCCACTGCAAGAGTAACTCATAAATCGTTAGTAATTCCACCAGTTAAGTTAAGTCGTTGCGAGAGGCGACCGTACCCGGGCGACTAATTAATCTTGGTAGCTAGAACGAATAGAGCGAACGTTCGCCGGTCTTAAACCTAAGGGTCAGGGGTTATGGTGGTGTCTTAGAATTGATTGAATGAGAATCGAAATCTGCTGATCTGTTGATTGCCAATGTTCCGGGGAACGAAGGGGGATTCAAAGTCTAAGTTCATCTGTCATCTCTATTTTAATCAACCAATTTCCAATCTATTTTTAGTTTCAATTTTTAATTTCTTTGCATTTCTTAGAATTAGAAGTCGTGGAACTCACACCACACACGAAGTGTTTAGCCTGAGTAATTTGCTAGCTTATTTGAGTAGTCAATCATTAGAAGGCCCGTGGAATACGATCTACCCTAGCTTGTTAGCTTTGTTAGTTTATTTGATTGAGTCGTCAACGACAGGGGCTCATCAATGATCCTTACCTTGGAAGAGTTGTTGAGAAGGTGTGTGTTGGAGTTTAAAACTTCATGCACAGAATTACTATCGTTGGTTGAGTTTTCTTATAACAACTCATACCATAGTAGTTGAAGTCTACTCCATTTGAGGCCTTGTATGGATGGAAGCGTAGAAATTCCCTATTTTTGGGATGAGGAGGGTTCTCGAGTGTTGATTGGACCTCAAACTGTCCAGGAAACACCTAATCGGGCGAAGGTGAGTAGAGAGAAGAGAGCTGCCCAAGATAGGGAGAAAATGTACGCGGATGGGCATGCTAGGGAGTTTGGTTTTGAGGTTGGAGATAAAGTGTTCTTGAAGGTGTCGTCTTTGAAAGGTTTGATGCGGTTCGGTAGGAAGGGGGAGTTGGCTACTCATTACATCGGTCCATATGAGGTGTTGGTTATGGTCGGTCCAGTTGCCTGTGTTTTGGCATGGCCAAGAGAGCTAGAATTGATACACAATGTGTTCCATGTTAGCATGCTCAAGTAGTACCATATGGATCTCTGACATATGATACAACCATAAGGGGTAGAGATCGAGCAAAACATGGCATATGAAGAGAGGCTGGTGGCGATCATGGATAGTCAAATTCACGTCTTCAGGAGTAAGAAAACGTAATATTTCAACCTTTTTATGATTGTCCGCTTTAGGCCTAAGCCCTCACGGATTTGTTTTTGGGTGTTGGTGGGATTCGAACCCATGAACTCCTCTTCTCAAGATTAAACCCCCACCATTACACGCCAAAACGCACCATGTCAGTTAAGGTTGGACAATTCCTCATAGCTCATCGATCTCTCCCGTGCTTTGTCGATATGAGATTTTCTAGGATGTCACATATACCCCCCAAGAACTCAACGTCTTCATTGAGGTTTTCCCCACCATCATTCAAGAGGGACGCAAAGAGGCTCTGGTACCATTTGTAACATCCCAACCTTTTTATGACAAGATATTGTCCACTTTAGGCCTAAGCCCTCACTAAATTTTTTTTTTTGTGTTGATGGGATTCGAACTCATGAACTCCTCTTCTCAATATCAAACCCCCACCACACTACAACAGAACGGGGATTTTGTCACAGGCAAAAACACTGTTTGTCACAGGCGGGGCCTGTGACAAAGCACGATGTTTGTCGCAGACGGTGCCTGCGACAAAGTGCGTTTTTGTCTGCGACAAAATGAGCCACGACAAAGTGCATTTTGTCGCAGGCGCTGTCTGCGACAAACATTTGCCGCTGACAGCCTGCGACAAACGAGAGTCTGCGACAAACTTTGTCACAGATACATCGTCGCAGACAGCGCTTGCGACAAACATCTGTCACATGCGTACTTTTGTCGCAGGCCACCTGTGACAAACGTTTGTCACAGACAGCCTGCGACAAACGTACGCCTGCCACAAATAGAGCCCAGAGCTTTAGGCCTCTGGCAGGGTTCGTGGGCCTAGGGCTGTCGTATTTCGTGGGTCTGGCCTGGGCTGCTGTGTTTCGTGGGCCTGCAGGCTTTTTTAGTGGGCTTTTCATCGAGATTTTTAGTGGGCTTTTCTTTTTTTAGTGGGCTTTTCAACGGACTTTTTTCGTAGCTTTTTTTTTGGGCCATTATCCATTTTTTGCCAGATTGAACGAGAACAATCTGCTGAAATCATCAAACGAAATCTTAACAAACCAGTTAAATTCATAATACATAATCCTACAACTAAAATCAGTACTCACACAAACTACAGTAACATAGTACAGGATAAATACGATACAAATATAGTACAAATACCTTCACACAATACAACAACTCTCTACTTTACCCATGGACCCTGGAACTCTAAAAACTGTTGGCCTTGAGGAGGAGTAGCTTCATTAGCCTACAATAACACAAAAAGGACATTTAATTATCAAAAATAGAAATTACAAATTAACACTAATATTATCTAGTAATTATAAGTACCTGATTCAATGCACCCAAAAATGCATCTCCAACATTATCATTAAACCACTGACTAAGCTCATCAACACTTAAATTAGGACCGCCAGGCTGGACCCGGAGGCACATGGGAAGAAGGCATGGATGGACCAGACCCAGTAGATGGTTGTTGGACCTGCTGCTTCAGAGTAAGCACCATGTCCTGCAATTGACCCATCCACTCCCGAGTGGCTGCAAGCTCCGTCTGCGTGTTTGCAAGCTTGCTCTCAGTGTCTGCGAGCTTCTGGCTGAGCTGGTCGTAGGCTGCATCGTGGGCACGAGCTGGTGTTTGTCTGGAAGTAATAGTTCCAGTTGCCGTCGAGGATGACTCTGCATTGGTCCCAAATACCTAAAATAACACAAAATGGATTAGTGAACACCATGCATAATTTAAATTATCTTAAATTATTACTATGGTAATTAATAATTACCAGGGCTTGAGTAAAGCATTGACCCATCATCCGGACATGCCCGCGGTGCTCTGGCTTGTTCAGAGCTCTTCCCAGTGAGTCGTTTGGACCCCACTCTCGTGGACATCCAACAGCCTCCAATCGACGAATACTATCCTGGAATTTGAATGTACAACAAGACAGTTATTTTCCTCTTAATTTGGAATTTCCCAAACACATTTATTAACAATAATTTGTTAACCATTATTGCTCCAGCATGCGCACTCTTGGGATCTCCATTCGGCCAACTGTAGAACTTGATGAAGACTTGCCCCCTCGTAGGTCGCAAACCCGTCTTCCGCTGCTCCTCCTCAATATACAACCTCCAAGGTCTAGACCCTCTGGTATGGTTTTCTTCTAGACACACCCGGTTGGCCTTGTACCTGGTAACTGAATTTTGTACCAAAAAAGGTTGAAAGGTTCATTTTGGAACGATTATGTGATCCGTATATGAAATGGTTAATTTGGTAAAATACTTGAATTCTTGACTCTCAACATATGTCATGTATGCTAGCCAATCACTCTTCGGACAACCTTGAGGGGGGTTTTGGCGAACCCACTCGTAGGGAAGGTTGTTGTCCTTAGAGTATTTCACATTTTCCCTCCATGCATCAAGCCTTGCTTTGCCCCAAAGGCGCGAGATAGCGTGATCCCAGTATTTCTGAGCAGCTGGCAGCAGATTCAAGTCGCAATAGAACTTGCCCTAAACAGAAGAAAAAAAACAAGTTTAAAATGGAGTTCTAATTAATTGGCTAGTAATATTTAATTCATTAATAAGTTCGAAATTATCTTACTAAGAAGAACTGCTGGAAAGCATGTGTCTTAGTCGCTTCCGGCACTAGCTTCCAGGAGGGAGAGTAGATGGGGTAGTACATCTAGATCCTCGCATACTCCCCCACATACTTGCCCATAAAGGACGCCAGTGGGCCACCGGCTAGACTCCTAGGTTGTCGAGGTTGAACAAGATCTTATTTCCATCGCAGGTGGCTCGACGGTAGTCCTTGAACTTGATCTTGATGACCTTTGTTTGACCGCCATGATCTGCACAAAACTATGCCCTAAGTACAGTTTTTTAATATCTAATTAGTATTTTAAATATGGATAGTTTTGGAAATTAGACGATACTAACCGACGATAGTAAGCTCATGGGTGTGTCGCTCAGAGGAGGAAGAAGTAGAAGAGCCTATTGCAACAGCATCCCCAGTAGGCACAGATCGAGGAGGACTGTCACTCCATTCATCGTCACTACCAGAAGCCATTGCTAAAAAAACGAGATGAAAAAATGCAATCAACGTATGTCAATTACATTGGTGGACAAGAAGATTGTCATAAAATAAAGATCGTCATACAATAACAAACTTTATATTGTTTTATTCATTCTCGAAATTAATTACACCACTTCCCACAATTTGTAAATCAGGAATATTGTCAGTTACAGGAATATGTTCTGGAGCTAACGACAAACAACACTCGTGCGAAATAGCTCCCTCATCTCCCATCTCATACGTGTCTCTTGGCTTCCAATGAACCGGTATACACCATTCCGGGTCATTTGTGTCATCCACATAAAACACCATGCGTGCATCACTTGCGCTTACTTACGGCTCATCTTCAACTTTGTCACCGAAATCTCGCAAGTGATTGAAGTTGACCATAGTTATTCCGAGTGTATCTTTCTTCACCTATGTCGGAGTAACTGTATCAGCCCACTTACACTTGAATAGCGTGATTATACGGGAATAATAATCCAGTTCGACTATATCCACAAGTTTCCCATAGAACCAAATGTCACTGCGAATTGGATTGTTGTCAGAGGAGCTCGAGACACTGTCGGTGCCAAATTTTACAACAACACCACTGTTCTGGGTTTTCAAGCCTTCTTCACCACCAATCGTTCGAAAGCCATACCCATTAATGTCATAAATAGTGAACCGCCTTGCATGAACATCTGGTCCCCTAGCCAGTGTCATCAAATCCTCATTGTGACTTGTGGATCCCTCCAAAATCTGTTCACGTTATGGTATATATGTCAATTTTTTATTGTATATATCTATAGCTAACATATGTACTAGCTCAAGACTAATAAGAATATTTTCTTCTGAACCCAGCTAACAAGCTTTTTGTGCACTGCTTTGTTTATCCCAGTTTCACTAGCACGCTTTCCCAACTCTCTTCTAGTTTTCGCTTCACATTCTCTAGAAGACAAATATATGTTAACATTGGTATTGCACAATGGTGGATATGCTAAATTTGTAACAGTCTATTTACCTCAACAATGGTTGGGCGGCTGGACTATTCACCAACACATAATGGAACTCTTGAGTCCACTATAATTGTGATAGTCTGAAAGAGTCACCATTTCCTATGGGTACACCTTTGGAAATGAGGATGGAGGCTTGTTTGTCGGTCGGAATTTCTGGCTCGGTCGTGACACGTTTTGGACGATTGTATCTTATCTCAACATCATCGTTAAAATACAATGATGAGAAATTGAACAGCTCCTCCGACAGCCAACCTTCAACAATTGACCCTTCTGGGTGTGCTCTATTTCCAACGAAGGTTTTCAGTTTACCGAAGTACCTAAATAATGAATTATTTTAGTTAACAATTTCGAAGAACATACTCAAGAGAATGAATGTAAGAGTATACCTTTCAATTGGATACATCCAAAGATATTGAACTGGTCCTCCACGTCGAACTTCATCAACTAGGTGTAACACTAGGTGCACCATAACAGTGAAGAAAGACGGCGAAAAAATCATATCCATGTGACATAGAGTTATGACAAATCTATCTTGAAGCTTGTCAAGCTCAAGTATGTTAACCACATGAGAACATAATTCCTTAAAGCAGGAGCCAAGTTCAACCAAGACCCTTGCCACGGAGATGGGCAACACATTTCGTATCGCAAAGGGTAACAAGTCATGTAGTAGCATATATGCGAGTCATGACTCTTTAACCCTAGCATCTTACGATTATTCAGGTCCATGCACCTTGCGATATTGCTAGCATATCCATCTGGAAATGACATTCCCTTCAACGACTTCAAGACCATTTCAATTTTCTTCTTATCGAGAGTGAATGACGCAGCAGGACATGTTTTACCATCATCCAAAGGACACAATTGGCTTCTAATCTTCATTTCTTTCAGGTCTTGTCTTGCAGCCAAGTGGTCTTTTCTTTTGTTCTTATCGTTGAGCAAAGTGAACAAAATGTTATCGCAAACATTTTTTTCTATATGCATCACATCCAGACTGTGACGCAACAGATTGAATTCCCAGTACGAAAGATTGAAGAATATACTTTTTTTCTCCACTGTGGTGCTGGTCCCGATTCTTTCGGTTGTGTCTTACCAAATGTGATATTAATATTAGCCACTTGTGCCAAAACCTCAGTCCCAGTAGAAACCTTCGGTGGACTCCTTCTGTCGACTTTCCCATTAAATTTGGACTTTTGGGATCGAAACAGATGATTCATTGGCAAAAACCTCCTACTACTCATGAAACATGGTTTATTCCCAGAATCTTTTAGTCGAAGTGGTTCTGCATCATGCATACAAGTCGGACACGACAGTGCCGTGTGTGTATTCCATCCCGACAAGTTGCAAAGGCCAGGATAATCACTTATGGTCCATATCAATGCTGCTCTCAAGGTGAAAGATTCTTTCTTCACCGAGTCATAAGCTTGAACACCAACCCACAAAGTTTTTAACTCATCAATCAGTGGCTGCAGAAAGACGTCTAGGTCATTTCCAGGCATCTTAGGACCAGGAACAATGCCAGACAATATAAGACATGTCTGCTTCATACACAACCACAGTGGAGTGTTATATGGGATTAGCACAAACGGCCAAGTGCTATGACTTATGCTCATGGTACCAAATGGATTGAAGCCATCTGCTGCAAGCCCAAGTCTCACATTTCGTGGATCAGCAGTCAATTCTGGGTACTTGGAATAAAAAAGATTCCATACTTCTGCGTCTCTAAGATGTCTACCCATACCATCATCTGTTATGTTCTCCGTAGCATGCCAAGTCATATCTTCTGATGTGTAAGGGCACATGTACAACCTCTTCAACCAAGGTATTAATGGAATACCGAAATACCTTTTCGGGTTGAGGTTTTCGACTTTTTCCACCTGTATTCTTCCCCACATCCTTGAATCGAGACACCCCACACACTCTACATTCCTTAGCCTCACTATCTTCTCCGATATATAACATGCAATCATTCTTACATGCATAAATTCTGGTGTAGGACAACCCAAGTTTTCTTATTGTCTTCTTAACTTCATAGTTAGATGCTGGAATTTTGGCAGTATGAAAAGCTTTGAGAAGCAACTCCAATATCTTTGATATTGCTTTATCACTGATTGTGTGCATATACTTGATATGATATAAGCTGATCATGAAAGACAACTTGGTATGACTTGTACAACCATCATATAATGGCACTTCACCATCTTTCAATATGCGGAAGAACTCATCATCTGGTTGCATGTTGGGTATACCTGGCATTGGTACATCACCTCCTTGTGGGAATTCATCATCATCGAGACGCACGTTGGGGTTATCATGTGTTTCCCGTATTTCAAATGCGTCATTGGCCATGTTCAGGGATAAGTCTGGCTCAAGTACTGGTTGTTCCTCAACTAGTAATGGCGGAGTTGCTTCTTGATCACGAATGATTAGTTCAGGCTCAATTATGGAAGTTGATGCTCCAAAGTCGGTGATTAACTCTCCATGCAAATTCCATACATCGTATGAAGACGGAAACGCCTTTGCCAGCAAGTGTTGATTAACTTCATTTCGTGGCCTCCACTTCTTGAAGTTGCATTTTGGGCAAGGACAGAGTATATTCACTCCAACAAGTGCGTTGGAGATTGCAAAGTCAAGGATTGTTGAACGCCAGCGTAATACTCATGAGTATGACGCGGCTTTCGAATCCAAGACTTATCCATCTATATTGAACTAATGAGTGTCAGTTTGAATTTGTTAACAAGTCATGAAAAAATAAAAATAAATAATTGTAATCAACTTAGCTTTACGCTAAGTTTACCTAATTATAATAGTAACTCGTTCAAATACTGTATTTACAAACTTAGTTTAACATAAGTTGGTAAATATATACAGTATTGTTAAGTGGTTAATCAAACAACATATGTTAAATAGTTCTACCTAATAAGTTACATGCAGATATTTCACTTATAAATTCCAATTAATTTAAGATTGTATGTAAAATGTAATAATTTCCATGCACAGTAATTTATTTTAACAACATGAAATATAATTAGTACGACATATAATTTATAAATTTGTTAATTAGTAAGACATATTTGACTTATAAATTTCAAGTTTATAATTTATATTAGTTAAAAAAAATTACATGCATGAAATATAATTATTAAAAAAAATGTCAAGTTACATGCATATTTTTACATTAATTACGAACATATTAGAATCCAAAAATATGTAAATAATCAGACACATTATTTATATCAAATTGTTACATGCATAGAATTAATGAATTCGTTATATTGTTATATTACATCAACCGTTACATGCATAGATTAAATAACAATATCATGATTATCATGTTATGAGTTGGCATATTTTTCATAATCATGATTATCAAGTTAAGGGTTGGCATAAATGTAATATAGTTATAAGTCTCGTACCTGGAAATTGAAGAGAGAGATTTACAAGTAGAACCAACGAACACTCGAAAACATAACTATAATACAAAACCTGATGCAGAAAAATGAATATAATCGTATTAGAATACAAAATTAATCAAACTGGTTATGAAAGATGATGAACAAGAACAAAAAATTACCATAAAAAAATCAGCAGACTACCGAAAGAAGTCCGACGTACTGCCGAAAAAAAAAGAACAATCTGCAAATCTCCTGTCCTCTAAGAACAGAGGAAACCAATCAGAACCAGGACAAAAAACAGTGAACAAGACCAGAACTCATGCTCTTACCTTAGTATATCGGTCTGTTATATGAACAGCCGATTCTCTTGTCAAGAACTCTAATCAGCAACCGATGCTTCTGTTCGACACCCGATGAATCTGGGAAAAATAGGAATCAGTAAACGATAAAAAACAATTAAACCTAAGAAATACCCTGATCCGTCGGAGAAAATAAACAAAATTGATTATAAACTTAAAAAATTAACAAAAACTTACCTCCGCCACTTAGTGAGAATGCGTCTGATTCTTCGAAGTAATGGGAATTCGTCGGAGAATGTGGAGGATTCGTCGAGAACGCGCCGGATTTGTCTGAGAACGCGTCGGATTTGTCAGTTAAGTGGTTGACTCATCGGAGAACAAGGAGGATTCTTCGAGAATGCAGCGATAGTACGTCGGACGTAGTTTGAAAGATGGGAAATCGTCGAAACTGGAAAAAAAATTTAGAGGATTTGGAGGAAATAGTTTGAAGTTGGAGTGAGAATTGACTCCTCAGCGTCGGAAGAGGGGGGTCATTCGATTGTTTGTTGCAGGCGGCTGCCGTTTGTCGCAGGCAGTCTGCGACAAAGTTTGTCGCAGACGCCCTTTTGTCGTAGGCCGCCTGCGACAAAGTTGTCACACACATGAGATCTGTCGCAGTCCATCTACGACAAAGCCCGTCGCAGGCTGGGCTTTATCGCAGGCAGTCTACGACAAACTCGTCACAGGCTGCGCTTTGTCGCAGACCACCTGCGACAAAGTTGTCACAGACACCCTGCGCGCATGCGACAAACAGCGAAGCCTGCGACGCGCTTTGTCACAGGCTGTATCTTCTGTCGCAGACGGCCTGCGACAAATTGACTATTCTGTTGTAGTGCCATTACATCCCAAAACGTGTCATGTCAGTTAAGATTGGACAATTCCTCATAGCCCATGGATCTCTCCTGCGTTTTGTTGATGTGGGATTTGCCTAGGATGTCACATACAAGCCCATTTCCTCATGTCCAATGCTCAAGGTGGTTTGGTGGAAACAAGAGAGCCAAGAAACGATACCCCGTAACTGGTCGAGGTCTTCATTTCAGGTACTTAGTCTTTTTTATGCTTATTAATTGGTTCTCAACTTGCCTTGTGATGATTGGTTGGAAATGATATTGTTATGCGTGCTTGTGCTCTTGGTGATTTTTGTTGTGATCGTCGAGTGTTGGTTGCTAGTTGTGTGTGTGTTCTTGGAAAGGAATTCTTTTCATTCTGTTAGAAGTGGTTTTTAGTGTGCGGTTGCTTGGAGTGTTAGAAATGAGAATTTGGGTTTGTGAGTGTGTTTGGGGATTGAATGTGGCATTTTTTGCTGCAATTTTCTTCATTTTGGGAAAGTGAGTTTAGTGTGATATTGGGATTATATCCTTAAAGTTATGGACAATTTTAACATCCTCGTCCAATCGGATGAGTTGAGACTTGAGTTTGGTTCATCTAAGCATCAGAAATGATGTCATTGAGGTCCCATCGAAGTCTGGTTCGTTCAAGAGTGGGATGAGTTGAGTTCACAACCTGAATGGTGATTGGTAGAAGGTACACAGTCGTGTTTCTAGATATAGAGTCTGGTATCATGCTGGACATCTCTCGGCCGAAACCTCCAGGAAGTGGTACACGACCGTGTGTTTATAATACATGTCGTGTACTATAGATACACAATGTGTATATGAAACACGTTGTGCATCAGCCTCTAGCGACATAATTAACTCATTTTGGTGGGGTTTTCATCCCTTTTCTTCCCCAATTTGACCTGCAACACTTTTTGACGAAGAAAGAGTTCTCTCGACTTTGATCCTTGATTCCATGAGCTACAAGAGTCAGATCAGAGAGTCGTTTATTCCTATGAATTCCTGTGAACGAGGAGAACAAGTATTTAGATTCAACTAGAGGTGGGAAGCTACTGTTTGGTGTCAATGAGAAGGAGAGACGCGAATTTGGGAGAGAGAAAAGCCTACAACTGAGCAACTGGAAGATAATTTGAGCCTCGTCTTCTATTCCAGGTGAGGACCATGTGTCGTTAGGCTTTGATGAGTAACGTGAGAGTTGAAACACGAGATAGGTAAGAATCTAGGGTTTTGCATGAAATCGATTAGAGTAAAATTGGGGGAAACTTGATTGGTGTTTGTAGGAATTATTAGAGTATTATTATGGTAGTTCCGTGTTAGCTCTAATAAGGAAGTTTTCCTAGGGAGGAAGTTTACTTGTTAGAATTCCTACTTATGGTATAGTCCCTAGTTGGTTGGGTATAAAACTCCATGTACTGTTATCCTTGGAAATTATTATGAATATACTCTTCTCCCCTAATCATCTCTCTTACTATTCTAATAGTGTTGTTAATTGTTTGATCGGTGTTGTTGCCTTGTGATATATTGGAAGATTGATGATGTTAATAAATGTAGATAGAAGTCAGTGCTAGGGGTAAACTAGCACTACAAAAATCCGCTTGTTTAGCGTCGGTCAGAAACGCTGGATAGCGTCGGTTGCTGACCGACGCTAAAGGATTTAGCGTCGCTCAAAAAAAGCGACGCCAAATATACCGACGCTAAATTTTAGCGTCGGTCGCCACGCGACCGACGCTAAATCCGTATAACGAGCGACGCTAAATCCTTGACCGAATAGGTCGCTAACCAACCCAATTTTTTTTTGTTTTCGTTTTTTATTCGTTTTTTATTTTCATTTTCTATTTTGTCACTCCTTTTTCCATTTATACAATTTGGTCACTTAAATTTATTAGGTCACCCTTTTGGTCACTACTTGTCCAATCAGTCAATCCTTGATGATGACGGCGACGATGATGGCGACGGCGGCGGCGGCAACGATGACGGCGACGGATGACTGGAAACAGATGGCTGGGGAGAAATGGAGAAAATGAGAAGAAGAGGAAGAGGAGAAGAAGAGGAAGATGGAAGAGGAAGAAGAGGAAGAAGAGGAAGGCTGGATCTGGAGATCTGGAAAAGGAAGAAGAGGAAGAGGAAGAAGAAGGTGGAGGAGGAAGAAGAAAGGAAGAAGAAGAAAGATGGAGGAGATCTGGAAAAGGAAGAAGAAAAAGAGGAAGAAGAAGAAAGAGGAAGAAGAAGGTGGAGGAGGAAGAAGAAAGGAAGAAGAAGAAAGATGGAGGAGATATGGAAAAGGAAGAAGAAGAAGAGGAAGAAGAAGAAGAATTTAATAAAAAGTTTCAGAAAAAGAGAAGAGGAAGAAGAAGAAGGCTGAAGGAGGAAAGATGGAGGAGAGAGATGTGATTAGGGTTAGGGTGGCGGCTTAAATATATATGTGTTTTAGCGTCGGTCGGCGACCGACGCTAAAACATGTCGGTAACCGACGCCAAAGCTGGTTGGCTTCGTTTCTGACCCAAAATCAAATTTAGCGTCGGTTTTGGTCAGAATTTAGCGTCGGTCTCCGTTCGACCGACGCTAAACCCTCGGTCAAACGCGAGTCAAGGGTTTAGCGTCGGTTCCTAACTGACCGACGCTAAATACTTCCCCACCGAGCGACGCTAAAGAACTTTTTTTGTGTAGTGTAGTTTTTATTATATATATATTGGATATTGTTGTCCGTTGTAATTGATAATGATCCCAGTGAAGAATGATCATGTGAAGAATGAACAGATGAGTAACTATAAACGCTCATTGAGACTACCCTTGTTTCCCATTGTTAATGTAGGGTGGCCAATGAGGCTAGCAGTTTACTCTTGGCACATGTGAATTGTGGAATCGTGTGTGATGGTATTGGATATTGAGTATGTTAGGAATGGTGGTGACATTGTGAATGAAAGAAATGTTGGGCAATTACAGTTGTGTTGTGATTTCATCAAAGTAAGAAAATATATTTAGCTCCATGTGGACTCAAATGCGTTAGTCGTATCCAGGTTCGAGTCTGGTATGGTAATAGTGGCAGTGGGTGACAAATTGCTGAAATATCATCACCAAGTCAAACTCAAAATACAAGCACCAACACAATTTCAGGGGTCTGGGCATTTTTTTGGTTTTGGTTTGCAAACCGAACCTGAGCTCTATTAGGTGGATTAAGAGTGAAACTCAAATACAAGCTCGACTATATCACTTAGGGGTCGTTTGGTTGGATGATATCTACATATCATGATATGTGAGATATATTGATATGTTAGTATATTGATATTGGTAAAAGTGATTCTTTGATATCACTGTTTGGGTAGTGATATTTAAATGAGTGGTCAATTGTGAGTGCATGGATGAATGTACCAAAATACCCTCATTTGCTTGAACAAAGTATAAAAGTAGTCCTAACATTTACTTAAAAAACATGTGTGTTTAGATATTAAAATTTCTAATCTCTCTTTTTTAATTCGTGAATGTATTTATAAATTAATTACTCGAGTTAATTATACTTTTAGAATACTAAATGGCCATATTAAGAAAATAATTAGTATTATGTTTACCGCTAACACATCTCCCTCTTCTAGCCAAATTAAAATAAAAAGTTAAAATAATTTTCATGGTGAATTCTAATTCTAACTAAAAAATTATAATTAACTAATTAAAAACTAAATTATAATTATTTATATTAATTAATAAATAAATATAAAAATACATAAACACGAGATAATATAAAATGAGAAAAAATAAATTGGGGGTAATGGGGTTGATGACATTATAATTGTGAAGGTTGGGTGAGGATAGAATTGTCCAAAAACTGTGATATCAATATCACTCTGAAGATATTCACCTCCCCACATGAATATCTGTTGAGTGATATTGATATCACTTTTGGCCCCAGATATCATGATATTCAGGACAGAAAAAAACGATGATACCGTGAATATCATGATATCTGCAGTTATCAATATCAATATCACTGCAACCAAACGACCCCTTATTAATAAGTTGAATATTATTGCGCGCAATTTTTGTCACGTATCATAAAACACTAAACAATATATGGCGTGTGAATGTTCCGGCAAAGGATCAGGCTCCAACCCTTTCCAAGGGTTGGAAGTCTTCCAACATTATCTCAACCATTAGATCACCCTTTGACCTTTTGACCAATCTAATGGTCTAGATTGTTAGGAGTATTTAGGACATTACATACATAATTTAATTATTATATTTAAATTAAATAATTAATATTCCCAAGGACCGCCGGTGACTCTCTGGCGGCCGGCCACCATCGCCGACGAATTTTCCGGCGACCGGCTGCCGTCACTGGCAACTTTTCCGGCGAGACTCCGGTGCTTTTTTTTTTGCTTTCAAAAAAAAAATCCTTTAAAAAATAACTAGTTAACACCTTTTGAGACTCATGTCCCAACTCCCAAGTCTATCTCATCAAGTCCGTTTCTACTTCCACTTGGGTCATAACTTGCATTCTGGAAAAGTAATACACAAAATCAAAGCAACTCAACCTTCGAGTTCCAGTCCACAGCAGCTGGACAGTACTCAATCTTCTTTTTGCTTTGTCCAATGCTCAACCGGAAACATTTCTTCACCACAATTATGGTGCAATGCCGATAGAGCAAGGCTAAAACCCACAACAACTCTACCTGCTCAACTCTTACCAATGCCTAGTATCCAACACTTTTAACAGTTAAGCTTCCACCCATCATACCCAAGGACCGCCGGTGACTCTCCGGCGGCCGGCCACCATCGCCGACGAATTTTCCGGCGACCGGCCGCCGTCACTGACAACTTTTCCGGCGAGACTCCGGTGTTTTTTTTTTTTTTTTGCTTTCAAAAAAAAAAATCCTTTAAAAAATAACTAGTTAACACCTTTTGAGACTCATGTCCCAACTCCCAAGTCTATCTCATCAAGTCCGTTTCTACTTCCACTTGGGTCATAACTTGCATTCTGGAAAAGTAATACACAAAATCAAAGCAACTCAACCTTCGAGTTCCAGTCCACAGCAGCTGGACAGTACTCAATCTTCTTTTTGCTTTGTCCAATGCTCAACCGGAAACATTTCTTCACCACAATTATGGTGCAATGCCGATAGAGCAAGGCTAAAACCCACAACAACTCTACCTGCTCAACTCTTACCAATGCCTAGTATCCAACACTTTTAACAGTTAAGCTTCCACCCATCATACCTTTTTCTAATTGCAGATCATTCAGCTTTGGGAACAAAAAATAAAACCACAAACATAATTTGTAAACCAACCAACAATATGATGGGATATGGACCTTGTAACACTCTTGGCTAACTGCTATCTCTTCTTTAAACATAACATCCTACAAAGCAGCTGCAATTTAAAATTAATAACTAACCCGACTCCGACTTGGTGAAGTCTAATATTTTCTTCACGAGTCCAGCTGAATAGGAACAAGCAGTCGCAGACCTTCAATTTCTGCACTAAACCAGACACAACTATAACTAAGATGCAACATGTAGAAGATTCCGTTTCCATGCATCTTGCAACCTTCGATAGAGCACTGTAGGCAACACACAGTGTGTAAGATACGCACTTTATCCAACCAGAAAAGTGAAACATCAAATATCAAACTAGAAAAGTGACGAGTTCCGGAGTTCACTCAGAAATCTTTTGATTGCTCTATTAAACAATTCCAGCAATTCCAATTATTTTCCTTCCTACCCCCCAACTTGAGCATCATTATCATCTGAATGTGAGGCAGAGACAACTGAGAAAATAGAATGTTCCCCGTAAGAATATACAAGAAAATATTCTTGAGCAAACTATCCTCTCAAGATATCAAAACTTACCACCATAGATTGTGACACTACATGTTCACTAAATGAAACTGAAGAAGTTATGCAGCATTCGGAATAAACCAGGTTATCCCAGATATTACAAAGGACCAATCATCTAGCAACCTGAGTTCTGAAATCTTCACGAAATCAGCCTCTGATACTGCCTCCAGGAAACACGATGCAATTTCAAGCATTGTAAATGAACATCAGCTACAAATTTAAAACTGAACCTCTGCTGACCGTATCCACTTAGCACAGCTTATTCCAAGCATCTGTTAACCTAGAATCCATTTACCACGACCACGGGATCATAGCTCATTCCAAGCACGTGTTAACGTAGTGCATATTATTCTAGTCAAATCTCTTCCTCTTTCCCCTTGATATATCATCAAAATCATTGTCATATAACACCTGTCCACCATTCCTGTAGTTTCCTTCTTGCTCTTCCATATCCCTCACTCTTCTATTAACATTCCCAAGTCGATTCTTCATACGCCTGTCAAATTCCCTATCCCTCTGATTACCTCTTTCCTGCATTGCTTGGTCTTCAGAAAATATCCTGAAAGGCCTAGGGCCATCCTCTGGGTGAGGATGAAAATTTTCACCTTTAACGCCATTAAATGATGGTCTAAATGGACGAACAGGTCCACATCTTTCACTAAACCTTCTTCTATCATCACCATCTCCATCAGCACCTAGATCATGAAATCTATCAGATTGCATGGGGCCCACAAAGAACTCATCACCGTCTTTCCTTTCATGAGGATCATGATTAACAAATCTCCTATTGTTTCTAAGTAAAGGGCGACCATTAGGGTTCCTATTTGGGTTGATTGACCTGGGATGAAAATGATTTTTGTCAGGATCCATTTCCCTCATATCATTCGGTCTTGGCAAGTATGGTGGGGAACCATGTCTTCTTATCCCCATATCTGCAATAAAACCAGGATGGCCGGGTGATCTCATTCTATCCATCCTGAAATTTGGCGGGGACATACGACCAGTCAAATCTGAGGACGCACCAAATCCGCTAGGAGATCTTCTCCTGGATGATGACCATTGGCCAGGAGAGCGAGATCTTAATGGGGATTTGGAATGAATTTGGGAAGCCCTCCTTTGCATTGAGGGAAAGTTACGAGGTCCTTGTCCAAAATGCCCATTTAATCCTTCGTATGGAGGCTGAGGTCGTACGAATGTATGCTCACTAACATCCTCAGGGTAACCTCTCACGATCTTATCTGGATGTCTTGGTCCAAGAACTTCAGAACCATCCTCACCAATATTTCTTGGAACCCTATGCACCATCCGAAGGCCACGTCCTACAGCTCTATCTCTCCCTTCAGGAGAATGCCTTCTCGAGGGTAAATGACGAAACTCATTATCCGTAATGTTTCTCCCTCCACGACCATTATTAATGAAGTTACCATCTGGCCCAATGTTCTTCATGAATTCTGCATCACCTTTCTGCCTGACAAAATCTGGATGCTCATTGTAAAAGTTTGAGGGGAAGTCACGTTCAGGATTTCTATCACCACTCCGACTCGGAAACCTTCCTCTAC
This sequence comes from Linum lewisii, assembly GCA_034768395.1. Taxonomy (NCBI): domain Eukaryota; kingdom Viridiplantae; phylum Streptophyta; class Magnoliopsida; order Malpighiales; family Linaceae; genus Linum; species Linum lewisii. The sequence goes on from CM068297.1 coordinate 49,469,803, forward strand.
CACGATTAAAATTTAATCTATTGTTCCTATAATAATGACCCTGATGCCGCTCTCTTGAGAAGTTTTGGTAACCATCATCATTGTAAGCTTCATCCCTGAAATATTTTGCAATCAGATTTCTAACAGCTTTCAACAACAAGAAACAAATGGAAGTGAAATACAAATTAAATGAATAATCACCTCCCTCGAGGATGGAATTTGTCTCCATCAAAATACATATCAGGCAATCTTTCTCTACCAGGATGTGACTGAAATGAACTGCTTGAGGTAAATCTGGTTCTATCAGGAGACGTCATGTTGGAAGCCTTGGGTAAGTCAATTATCCTGCTCCGGTTATTACATTCATTGGGATCTTTACCTACATCATCACCAGTTAATAGGACTTCCTCGTTCAACAATGCTGGATCACTCTTATCCAAACCATCCATTTTAGTACTCTCATCCGAAACTTGTGTAATCACAGACAAGGATTCAGCAATCATGTCTTTTCTTTCAACTGAGCCTTCCATTTGTCTACCCTTCTCCTTGAGCGGAGATGAACTCAGATAAATATCCCTAGGATTCCTCGGATGGTTTGCATCAGAATATGCAGAGCGAAGATTTTCAGCTTCATTAACTGTTGCACCCTCCGGTGCACATTGTAATTGTCGATCTTGAACCTCACCATCTTCACAGTTATTACGACTAACCCCATCCTCTTCTATGTCCATTGGAACAGAATTGCCATCAGACTCAAACTCGGAGCCATAAGAATCATCCTCTAACACATCACCTGATAAATTAATCTTGTCTTCTTCACTAACACAACGGTCAGCATTTCCAGGCAATGATTGGGTGCTGTCATCCCTACATCTCACTTCACATCCCTTGGGTATATCATCATTCTGATAACTGCTAAAAGGAGCATTGGTGGTACCATGCACATCCCATTCACCATGACTTGGAGGTTCCGAAGTCTCGTGTCTCAAAGTTGCTCTGGAAGTCACACTTGCTTCAAGAACTACATCCTTGTTAAGATAAATTTTATCAACACTCTTAACTTGTTCTAAATGGTACGAAGCATTTAGCATCTGCTTGACCAACCCTGTATCTTGATTATCTGACAATTGATTATTAATTGGACAAGCACCCTGGTCCTTCACTTCAAGATGTGGTGGTTCTTGGTTCTTAGAATGGTCAGCTAACCCCTCTAGTTTATCAGGTTGGACAATCTGTTCTTGTTTCTCAGATAGGTATGATACGTTATCTAGCTTACCAGGGCACTCCAGTGCAACCCCTAGCTTATTAAACTGCTCCACCGCCTCGTTTAGTTCTTCTGGCTGTTGCGGCTTTAAATGTACTTCACTAAATTGTTGGGTTGTTATTGTGTTGGGTTCTACTTCATCCGTAGTAGACAATTGTTGTGATGCTCCTTCTAGTTTGTAGAGTGCTTCAATATTACCTGGTTCATGAGATAACTTTACTCCCGCCTTCATAACTTCTGGACTGCCAGATTTTTTAGATTGCCATTCTATTGTCTTTTCTGCCCTTTGCCCTTTGCCCAACTGCTGAGATATATTTTCTTCTGTCCTCAATGCTTTCCCAATACCTGACTGCTGAGATATCCCATCTACAAACTTGAGCATTTCCCGGCTACTATCTTGACTAGGCTCGGATTTTATTGATCTAGGAGCAATTGATTTCAGATAACTAAAATTTCCGAACTTGAGAACTTCCTTGGCAAACTTCTCCATCAGTTCTCGACTTACTGGTGTCTCGCCTACTGCTGAAGGAATGTTAAGAATAGGTGGATTGCGCTCATCAAGCGGTTCCTGCTTAACGCTCTTAGAATTACTCAATTTTGAGCCAATTGAAACCAGTGGCACCTTGGGCAATATGGTATTAGGAACAACCTTGCTGGGGTCCTCGTTAGAACCTGAACTAGATGGCACTTGACCGAGGTTAAATGAAAGAAAGGATGGGCTGAGGTGCATATGAAGTGAATTATCAGTTACTCTACCTGTTGCCTTATCATCAGAAGAGTCGTCCCATGCATCCATTGTAGTGTTCAAATCCCAGTTTAATCTGCCGGTGCATCTACTAATGCTATCAGAAGTAGTATTCACATTATGTGCTTTGCACTTATAACTGGTTCCTGCCATGCTTAAGGAAGCATTCCTTGAAAAAGGCACCACGTTTTCCTGATTATGACACTTTCCAACGCTACCACATTCTTCAGCATCAACAAGGTGTTCTTTAAGGCCCAAAGACAATTCAAGATTCCCAGCGACTGCAGACAATCCAGATTTAGGCTTTCCTGCTGCTATGCTCTTGCTAAGAATATTATCAGCTGGTTTACAGTCAGCAAGAGCTGATTTTAACTCATCGTCAGCTGCATTTATAGAATATTTACCAGCAGTCTCTGATACCAAAGGATTCTCACTGCCTAGACGAACCAAAGATTCAGACGGAACCTCACTGTAGGCTGGGCTTATAGAATCTTTACCATGAGTTGCAGAAGCCAAAGGGTTCTCACTGCCCAGACCAACCAAAGATTCAGGGACAACCTCACTGTTGGCTGGATTTATAGAATCTTCACCACGAGACTCCAAAGGCTTCCTCTTGCTTCCTAAACAATTTGAAGATTCAGGCAGAACTTCACTGTTGGCTGGACCTTTCAAATCTGAACATTCAGGCGCTACCTCACTGTTAGCTGGATCTTTAGAATCTTCACCACGAGTCTCCGATGCCAAAGGCTTCTTCTCACTGGCTAGATGAGCCAAAGATTCAGACGGCACCTCATTATTGCCTGATGATGTTTCACTTTTCACTCTTTTGACTAATGAGTGATTAATAACACTTGTTGGTATAACCTTGACATGTAATCTCCTCCTTGCATCAGACAAACAAGACAGACTGCCTTCAAGATTAGGATTTGAGGGAGCGGAAGTAACATGCTCATTCTGTAGAGAATCATTCTTCAACGATACTTGAGACGGTTGTCCATCAGGTGGAGGTGAAGAAAGGCGAAACAGTCTTCTTTTCTTGATAGGAACACCTGAAATATCAAAACTAGGCTGCTGGGCAAAAGGTTTTACCCCAGACTGCCAACAGAAGACAAACACGCTTAATATCCAGAAAGCCGGAAAACAAACATTGGGTGCAGCAATAACTCGGGAAAAGGAATAAACACCTCTTCTTTTCCAGAATCTGACATTTCCTCAGAGTTCACTCTCTTTTGTAACACCCTTGTACTGATAACCTTTTAAACCAAAAAAATGTAGGATATCAATTCAGAAAATTACGCTTAAATAGCAACACATTTTATTGCAAGAATTACAAGCCCAATTGAACAGGATATATGGCCTTAAGCACCTGCAAGGAAAGAATCAAAAATTGAACTTAAAAACCCAATAATTGAAAGCATCTACTTTGCAATAAATGGATGCAGCGCTGATGATGCAAAAATGGTCAGACACTGGAGAGCCACGCAGCAGGCAGAAGATCGCTGGAAATAAAGACACACTAATACGCCATAAATTAAGGCGGCTTGTCATTACAGCCAGATCTAGATCCCGAACCAGACAGCTAACGGAGGACAACCCCCTTGTAGGAGAATACCAAAACTAGAGGTCGATTAGAGACTACCGTGTCAGTATCCTTTTCACTTTTTTGGAGATACAATCTACAGAGGTTACTTCATTTCATAATTTCCATGCTGAAAATCATAAATCGGATTACAGAGAAGTGCCGACATAGCCTGTCCTTGTGTCCACTATTGAACCGAGATACCCCAAATCCAACACAGCCACAAACTCTCAAAGTTTCTATTGAAATTTATAATCAAAATTCATATTCCTCACGCAAGAAACGGGTATGGAAGGATTGAGGATCGTCAAACCAGACTTGGGGGAACGTAGACAAAACAAATCTGGAGACCAATCAAAGCCGATATAATCTGAAACCGCCAAACAAGAAAAAAACAAACTAGCACGAGAGAGAGAGAGAGCCGGCGAGAACGGCAGCGATAATTACCTCAATAGAGGGTGAGATGGAGGGAGAAACAAGGAGTGTTGTCAGATAGAAATAGAGAGAAGGAAAGCGAGTTTCTGAGATATATTGAAACAAGGAAAGGAAGGAAGGGACGCAGAAGTGAGCGAGAAGGGGGGGGGGGGAGAATTTAGGGTTTGGGGGTGAAGAATTTCCAATTTTCTAAGCTCCCTTACTATGTCTCAAGGAGTGTTGTCAGATAGAAATAGAGAGAAGGAAAGCGAGTTTCTGAGATATATTGAAACAAGGAAAGGAAGGAAGGGACGCAGAAGTGAGCGAGAAGGGGGGGGGGGGGGAGAGAATTTAGGGTTTGGGGGTGGAAGAATTTCCAATTTTCTAAGCTCCCTTACTATGTCTATCAAAAATGGTTGGCTCATTGGTATTCTTCCATGTTGGTTTTGGCTTTATTATCAATTTGACCCAGTGCTATAAGTGAGCTAAAAACCAACATCTTTTATTCGAAGTTTAAAGATTCGAAAATAAACACAAGAACTTGGATGAAATAGGATGCTGACTATATAGTTAAAGAGCTATGAACCCTACGTGTCACGTGAATGATGCATGAACTTAGGGGGTGATAACCTAAGCTTAATAAACTCGATCTTTCTAGCCTAGCAACATCGCTCCAAAGTAAGAAGAAAATCAAAATAGTATCTGAATGCTAAAAAGAAACTTTATCAATGAGCATCATGCTGCATAATACAAGTCAAAGAAATCTCCCTTATATAGAGGAGGTTAGCAGCCAAGGCCTTACAAATCTTAATCTGAAGTGAACTCTAAAAACTACTACAATAATCAAATACTTAGAGAACAAGGAAAGGGAAAATAATAAACTAAAGGATAGTTAGTAAACTATAAAACAATGGTTCAAAATAACTATCCCACAAAAGTAGGACATATCGTATTCCGCGAGTTTCTTCTTTCAGGTTTACTCAAAGGAGTTAGTAACTATTCAATTTAAACAAGTTGTGTGGTGTGAGTTCCACGAGATTTCTAAAACTAGCATGCAAGGAAAGAAATAATTAATTAAAGCTAACATATTAATTGGTTGGTTTCAATTAACAAGACAAGAGCTTAGACTCGAATCCCCCTAAGTTCGCCAAGGCATTGGCAATCAGAAGACCGGAAGGTTTAAGACTAAATTCACTCAATTCATAATCACCGCCATAGCTCCTTACCCTTAGGTCTAAGTCCACGAACATTCGCTACTATTGGACTAGCTCCCAAGATCAATTTTACGTTCGTGCATTCGCTTTTGTAACGAATAACTTATAGGTGCACCTATATTGATTCTATGAGCTACACTTGAAACGGATTAACCCTAAACAACCCTTATTGGTCAAGTGAATTCGCTGAATAGGTTAACTATTTAATTCAACGTTATAGAACAAGGCGGACGTTCGCCATTATCATTTATCCTAACAAGAATCTAATCTAGGTGAGTTGGACGATACTTGGATAGGGGTCAGAGAGGTGGCGTGATTCCATCTACAACGGGAAGACCTTGGAGGTACTTCTTGAGGCGATCACCGTTCACTATGAATGGTTCTTGATCGACATCTTTAATTTCCACAACTCCAAATGGTGTCTGCCTAGCCACCATGAAGGGATCGGACCACTGGGACATCAGCCTTTTCGGGTCGAGCTTCAAGCGTGAGCTATAGAGCATGACTTCATCACATGGATAAAATTGTTTGGGATCCTTGAACGTGTCGTCCAATTGTGAAACCAAACATAATTCTAGCGGGTCGCTAGGAAAGGCATAACGAAGTCGGTCGAGGCTAACTTCAAAGAATCAATAGAAAAATAATCAGCAAGTGGAGCAGCAGCATATTGCATACCGTCCTTAAGGAAAAATGTCACACTATCCTCTCCGAGCTTTAAAGTCAACCAGCCATGCTTGGCATCGATGTTAGCACCGAACGTTGCTAGAAAGGGTCAGCCCAGGAGAAGAGTTACATCTACCTCTCGGGTATGTAGCATAACGAAATCAGCTAAGATGGTAAACATGCCACAACGAACAGCTACATGCTTTACCACTCCCCTAGGTATCGTCACAAATCAATCGGCTAAAACAAGATGCATATTAATAGGCTTAGTTCTCCTAGATTAAGCTTTTCATATAAGCATGTAGGCATCACATTAATAGAAGCACCTAAGTCAGCTAAGCTACGTTCAATCTTACTACCATTAATGGTCCATGGTAAAGTGAAAGAGTCAGGATCGCGACACTTAGTTGGAGGGGGTAGGGATGGTGAGCGGGAGAGGACAGCAGATCACTCCTCGTTGAGGGAGATATAAGACACCTCTCCCTTCTTCGTGTTCTTCAGAAGATCCTTAAAGAATTTCCCAAGTGGTGGTATCGTCTCTATAGCATTAGTGAGTGGCATCTTGAGCTCCGTGTTCTTAAAATACGAGTACCACTTTTTGTACTAGGAGTCGTGGGTCTTTGACTTCAAGGCCTTAGGAAACAGAATCCTAGGTTGATATGGGGGTAGAACAGGCGCAAGAATAGGCTTCGTATGAGGTGGGGCAGTCACCTCCTCTTCTTCATCCTTCATTGTGATGTGTTCGATCTCTTGCATGTCAATGGCGATGTCATCAGGAACCATGATTGGAGTAGAATCAGGGACTGTAAGGCTAGCTAATTGTTTGCTGCTTCTCGTTGTGATGGCATTGGCGTGCTCATTCATTGGATTCAGATCCGTCTGGCTAGGCAACTAACCGAATGGGCGATTACTAAGAGAAGGTTGACGATGTTGCTTAGCTGGCTCTCCACCCTCTGTCCTTGAGCTATCTGACCTTGATTCAAGGCTACTTGAGCCTTGAACTGGTTGATGTGGTGGTCAAGTTTGTCCACTATTCGATTGAGCTTCTTGTCCATCTCGCTCTCCCTAGGAAATTGTTGCGTCGTCTTTTAGGGTGGTTGCCCTCCAGTGAATCCAGGTGGTCCTTGATAGCGATAGGTGTTGTTAGCGTACTAATTCAGGTGGTTGCCAAGTGTTGTACCATAGTTGCTTTGGTTCCGGTGTGGTGGCTGGTAAACTCCACTTGATTAATTTGAAGGCTTATGCTCTTGAAAGGACCCAAATGGTCGGTCGATCTAATTTTGATTCACGCTGGAGTTGTAAGGTGGACATTCTAGGAAGCTTCCTTGTTACTGATGTTGTTGAGGCTATCTATATTGGCGGTAGCTAGAGTATCCTAGCTAGTTGTTGGTGAAGCCTCGCCCAACAAAATCCAGCTCTTGTACAGACCAGACACCTACTTTGCCAAAATTCTGGCAATTCCCTCCGTTGTGCGCGCATGCGCCATACCACTTATAGTCTCTGACGAAGACAAAAGTTGATGGCGGGGTGATTGGTGCTCCGACTTTCTTGACATACTTCTAAACTTCACCCTTGATCTTCTCTTCGAGGCCCAATTGGCTCTTGGTTCCTTCAGGTTTTCTCTCCTAGTTTCTGGATTTAGAGACACAAGTTGCAAAATGGATAAGAGTAGCTTTCAAAGTAAGGACGGTGTAGTCATCTTCGGCCAAGGAGTTTAACTACTTGGCAGACTCGGCGTTCATCCCTCTAGCAAAGATCTCGGCCAACTGTCACTGCTCGAAACCATGGTGAGGGCAGTCATAAAGGAGCTCTTGGAATTCATTCCAAGCATCATAGAGACTGATTCCATCCTTCTACCGGAACCGGGCCATTGAAGTGATCGTGCCCACCAAACTCAGCACCACCACACCCCGGCAGGCACCACTCCCTAACTTACCCATGTTGGCTTAGAGTGGGGGAACTTATGGAGCAACCAGGAGAGGTTACCCCTTGGTGGAGGGGAAAACACCAGACCCAGAGCCCCAACATCAAGTCCTGATGCTGATGCCAATCCGGCCCCCAACACTGATGTCGGGCCGAGACCATACCGGCCAAGGCCGATGCTAGCGCCGAGTCGAGCGCTGATGCTGGCACCACATCCAACACCGAAGATAACTGAAGTGTCGGAGCTTAAAGATACCTCTGGGATGATGCTGACACCCAACTAGGACCCGACGACCAAGCACAGGGGGGAGGCAGCCAAGGGCCCAGAGCCGATGCTAACCCAGGCGCAAGGCCGAAGCCATAACTCGTACGAGACGCGTTCAGGGTCGACCAAAAATTCCAGTCGTGCTTTTTAGGAATCCTTCAGCACTAAGGATTCCCTAGTCTTCAAGGACAAACCTCCATCAATCCCAGTCCAATTTGGAGAAGGACTCAAGGAGGGCACCCAAGACACGGCACCCAACGACGCCCAGAACCGTGCCCAGGAACCCCACACCACGGAGAAGATAGAGTCCCAGTCTATAAGGGATTTTTCACACCTCATCCATCTTCAACATGGATTAGGGTTTTCCGTCGGCTTAGGGTTTCGAACGGCTTTATCGGATATTGCTATTTTTAGACTTTTAGTATTTCGGTTCTAATTTATTCCTACTTAGACAATTTAGGAATTGTTTTTACTATTTTAGGAGTTAGAGTTTTAGGAGGAATCAGAGAGCCTATTCTTGATCCTCACTGGTGAACGCGCAGTCGTTGTGATGCGTTTCACACAAATAACTAACAAAGCTACAAAAGCTAGGGTAGATCGTATTCCAAGGGTCTTCTAAGATTGACTACTTCAAAACTGACAAAATACTCGAATGTAGACAAGTTGTGCGTGGTGCGAGTTCCACGACTTCTAATTCTAAGAAATGCAGAGAAATTAAAACAAATTAAACTAAAGCAGATTGGAAATTAGGGTTTGAAAACAGAGATGACAAACGAACTTAGACTTTGAATCCCCCTTCGTTCCCCAGAGCATTGGCAATCAACAGATCAGCGGATTTCGATTCTCATTCAATCAATTACTAAGACACCACCATAACTCCTTACCCTTAGGTTTAAGACCGGTGAACGTTCGCTCTATCCATTCTAACTACCAAGATTAACTAGCTGCCCGGGTACGGTCGCCTCTCGCAACGACTTAATTAACTGGTGTAATTACTAATGAGTTATGAGTTACTCTTGCAGTGGATTAACCCTAACCGGTTCCTACGAAAGGCACGCTCCAATTATAAGGTTAATTGTTCAATTCGATGTTCTAAAGTAAGGGGAGCGTTCGCTTCTATCTTTAGCTTAACCAGAATCTAATCTAGGTGATCAATCCAGACAAGAAACATGAACAATGACGAACAATCAAACATGAAAAAGAAACTGATTGAATTTCGAATCGAATCACCGCCGATCCGTGACCGCTTTAAAGCCCTGGGTCACTTAGGGTTCATCTAGTCTAAGCTCTAACGAGTTTAGCTACTCATGTTTATCACAAAAGAATCAAAGACAAAGAAAGAGTTCATCATTCAGAGGAAGAACATAAAAGAATCTGAAAAACCTAATTTAGACGACTCCGGCAGACTTCGATCTTCAGTAAACTACACTCCTAGCTCCGGTTCTCCGAGATGAAAGGGACGGCGTCACAATCTCTTTCCGGCTCTTCGAACTCTAACTCTTCGCTCCAGAACTTCAGAGAATCCTTAGAAAACGTAATTATGAAAAGATATGTTGTGTTTTTTTTGGTCTTGGGCCGCCGGTTAAGTATTTATACTTAACCCTAATCTGCCGTATTTCTTCTGTTATTTTCGCCGAAAATATTGAGGAATTTTTGGCGAAAATTCCTTTGCAAATGAGGGGTCCGCCGGCTGATTCTCCTGTGATTTTCGTTTTGGTTCAAAAACTCATTGGTTTCGCCGAAAACTCCTTCAGTTGCCAACAGCCGATTTGTGATGATATTTTCGCCAAAATTACAAGGGTGTTTTCGGCAAAAATTCCTTTGTAATCCGGGCAGGAATTTTCTTGAACTTGATTGGCTCCTTTGATCGATTCCGGTTCAGTTCCTCGATGTTCCAATGCCTTAGACACGTCCTTGGTTACTTATTTGACGGCAAAAACCTGTGCTAACATAAAAACACTAGAAAACCATCAAATAGACCCGAAACGGGCCAAGGTAACACAAATGGCACGAGATAGGGCAATCGATTGAATATTCGTTATTCTACCCTAAAAACCACGTCTTAAGCAAAGAAATGTCGCTTAAATGAGGCTGATAATCACGTCAAATCGAGTGTCATCAAATACCCCACACTTAAGCTTTTGCTTGTCCTCAAGCAAACTGAATAGAAACGCTCATGTTCATAAATGATAAGATCGATTAAATTGGAGCTCAATCAAACACAATGAATTATTAGACAGCTAATTCTAGAACAAGAAACCTAACATGCATACAGATCAGCCAAACTACCTGGTCTCACTAATAAAATGCACACGACAAGTAATTAGCAACCAATTATGCACGAATTTGACCTGACCGACCAGACTCCTCACACAGGATATGTATAGTACAATGGGAACTCTCACTCTCTGTGTTTAAGGACGTGTTTATGCTCTCGATCATTTTCTGTTACCGAATTCTATCATAGGTTTGCATTTCGACCACATCTCCACCACTGTGACAACACGAGTATCTAGTCAAGAAGGACTTCCCTGCTAGGACCGTAATGAAATCTACACTACTTGGGTTTATGATGCGATGGATGATGGGAATGTATGATGATGGCTTGGTGCGGTGTAGCTTTCGACTAACTTCCCTCGAATCTAATCTATGGCTTTCTACCGTCTAACCAAACACGGGTGGAATAATGAACGCTCGTCCTATGATACCCTCAAGCAACCTAGCTCTTATTCTTTTTCTTTACACGATTTTTTTTCTTTTCTTTTGAACTTTTTCTTTTGACTTCGTTCTTCCATTTGTAGGGAGAAGAACGTTTTATTGAACTAGAAACTTTTCTGATTTTTTTCTTCACTTTTTTTTTCGAAATTTTCTTTCTTCTTCTTTTTCTTTCTTTTGTGCCGATTTTCTTTTAGTTGCTAGAGGGATTTACACGTCTGGACATATTAGCTAAGACCACCTGTTTAATGGCTATAGGCAGGTTACCACAAACTGACTTCCTGTAGGTCAATCTAGAACTACAACCACAGGGGATCAACGAGGAATGAAAGAAATGGGAAATGGCTGTAATGTATTATCGAACTGAAAGAACAGGCCAAGCTCAAGGGTCTAAACCTAATGGATTTATCGTTTGGTAGGCTATCTGGCTTAGTAGCTGAATCTAGGTGCCCCTATCCTTCTAGAACTCGTGTCATCGTGTGGTCTCGAGTAGGTCTCATGCAAATTCTAACTCATTCAAGCAAACAGAAAACCACTCAGAAAGAATTAAAATTGCAAGTTACGAGCAACGGATCAAAAGCTCACAGTTGGTTTACTAGTCGGATTCGGTCATTTTCATGCAATCAAGGCTACAAACTACAAGTGTGATTTAAAAATTCTGTTCTGACCAGGCAATTTAGCATCAAAGTATACAAGTTGGTTCTCAAGTTCTAGGTTAAGCAGTCAAAGCATCATTATGAAGGTTTGAACAACAACTTAACATCAAAAATCAAGAACTGAGCATTCTAATGCTAGAGAGACTGGAATGGAATCACGAGGCACACAAAAACACAATTCAAGGGCAATCAAGTTCATGCAAGGTTCTCTAGCATCCTACCCACACTTAAATCGGACTGTGTCCTCACAGGACTAATTCTAGAGTTCAGAGTGAAGTAGAAGAACCTGAACCGAGATGATTGGTGTAAGGGATGTGCATGGGTCCTCAGAGCGGAGGGAATCTACCCAAGCGAAGCAAAGGGAATCTCCCAACTGCATACAAAACAAAAACAAAGAAAACATAAAAAGGAAACCGGGACAAGTGTCCCGGATCCACACAGAAAAAAGTTGGACCGAAATCCGAAAAGAATAAATAAAAAGAAGGGACAAGGAAAAGGACACCACCTGATCATGGCTGGTCAGAGGTGCCGGGGGGTGGAAAGTGGAGGTGCTCGCCGAGCTGTCGTTGCCACGCTAGCTGTGCCTCATACCGTCTGTCGGCGCGGCGCATATGCTGCTGCATAATAGTCCATCTCGCCTCCAGAGTGGCGTTGTCGGTGATGCACCACTCCTGCAGTCGCTCGTACAGCTCACCAACGTTCGCGGGGTGCGGTCGGTGCGGAGGGGAAGCGCTTGGTATGGATCGGGAATGTGTGGCGGCGACTGGTGTGTGTACCCTGCCTGATGATGTGGCGAGGGTATATAGTCTTGGAATTCTGGCGGTGGCTGGGGCTGCTGCTGCTCAGTGTCATCCTCATCCTCCGACTCGACCACATGCTGGGGAGGAGGATCTGCTGCCACCTGGGGACTGAGGTCCAGCTCTAAGTCGTACTCAACCGCTAAGTCTCCTCCAATGGTCCTAACGTGGTGTCGTGGAATGTTCGGGCCATATTCATGGCTGATGTCGAAGGAGATGATGAGCTGACCTATGAAGTTACCTCCCAGGAGTGCACGAGGTAGCTTCCGCCTCTTGGTCTTCTGGCAGAAAATGCGAGCAAGCACCCAACCGGGGTGAAGAGGGTAGCTCTCTCGGATGGCTCGGAGAAGCATAAGCTCCTCCTTGAGGATATGGTGGCGATCCTTATCCGGAACATATAAAAGGGATCTACGCCAAACCATATGAATAAATTTAAAGAGAGGGTGAGAGAGGGACTTAACTGAGTCATGGCCCGTGAGGCGATCACCGGGCACTCCCGTCATGTGGCTCCAGAGCGCGTGGTACTCCTCGTCCTCATCATCGTCGCCCCAACCTAGGTGATGATCGTGATAATGCTCGTAGGGGATGCCTAGATGAGCATCAAACTCATCGTAGGTGAGCTGCCTGTACACCCCACCAAGATAGAAGGTAACAACCTTCTGGCCTTGCCGCCTCTTATGCTCATCCAGATCAAAGGTCGCCCAGAACTCCTGAAGGGCGATGTCTGAAAAGTCGGCAGCTATGGTGGTCAGCTCCAGGAGGCCGGCCGGTGCTAGGGTGTCATGCAAGTTCCGGTAGTAGTCCTCGTCGTGCTTGTGCAGGGACTCCATGGAGAGAGGGCGTACCTTAGCTCCCCGAATGTGCTCGATCTTCTGGAAGCACTCGAAGTAGAAGTCAGGTAGACGGGCGATCGTGCGATGGTATCCAGCCTGGCGAGGTAGTGCTGGAGGAGGGCCCTGAACGGCGGGTGTGACGGGAGCGGGGGCTCTGGAGTTCGAGGCGGTATCAAGTCGCGCCTTAGTCCTGCGCTCATAAGTGGTGTTCCTAAAACCAGAATGAAACCAGATCAGTCAAACTTAAAACCCTACCCCACACTTAGTAGAAAAACTCAATTTCACAAAGAAATGAGGAAAACCGAGTGGGGGTAAGCAAAGCAGAGTAACCGGTAATCATAGACAGTAAAATACATGCTTAGGAACAGCCAGAATCGGATAAGCACAATCAAAGTTCAGAGAGTCAAACCGACATTCATAAAGTCAACATTATAGCATAATGAACCCTAATCATGGCAAGACTATCACAACTTGGAGAATGACGGTAAAATATGATCTCAAATGGCAAGCACGATAATCTGAACGAGAATGAACACATACGACAGCCAAACGATCAAATACAGTTCATGGTCAAACCGACATTTCTCACAAGTCAACATAACAAAGAATCAATCGTATGCAAAGCAACACATGATCAAATGATATGGAAATTAAGCACGAAACTCCCTAAGCATGCTATAACAGTTCAACAAGTTCAGCTAACCTAGTTCACACGAAATCAGTCAGCACGCAAAACGAGGCAAATCGAAAAGTCAACCGAAAGTCAACCTCGACGAAATTCAGCAATCTATATGTCAAAAGATTCGTATTGAAAAGTTCTACAACTTACCTTGAAGCCATGGATGCTAAAAACAAACGGTTTGGGAGAAATCGGTGAAAAACTCTGAAAACAAGGGTTTCGGTGAACTGGAGCTGTAGAGCTCCGATTCGAACGTTCTAGGGCTCAAAATGATTGGAAGGGGGAGGGGAGTTGAGCGGCGGCGGGAAGCGACGGCGGTGGCGGCGGGAAACGGCGGCGGCGGCGGTTTAAAAAGGGTGGCGGTCGGGTTTGAGAAAACAGGGGAAGTTTTCGGCTGTGGGTCGAAAACGAAATAAGGGAAGAGAGAGGATAAAACCGGATTTTTAAGGTGAAAATTTTGCTGATTTTCAAAGGGATTTTTGGCGAAAACACTTGAACATTTTCGCCGAAAATAGGAGTTAAAATCACTGCCGGTTTTCAAATAAATTTTCGCCGAAAACCAATGAATTTTCGATCCGAAAATATGAAACAGGAGAATGGTTTCGAAAATTCAAAAGGCGATTTCGCCGAAAATAGGGTTTAATTTTCGCCGGAAATTTTGAACACTATGAATTGAAAATATTTTCCCAATCCCGACAGACTTCAGAAAATCACAGTTAAATCCACAAAAATCAAAACGACCTCAATCAACTTGCAAACTATACTACGACACGTAGACTTAACACGAAAAATAATAAATCAAACAATCTGACACTTTTGGCTCCCCCGAACCGACTCTAAAACACTAAGGTTGATAAAAATTAAAAACGGACTCCAGCCTTGGGTTGCCTCCCACGAAGCGCTCTTTTATTAACGTCCTTGAGCTGGACGATACCTGGACGGTATTAGGAGACATCCCAACTCAGATTCTCCTTAACGCTCGCGTCAGAGTTCATGATGTACAGCTTTGGGGCTTCTCTGGTAAGCGTGAATCTCTTCCCGTTCGCGTGTAAGAGCTTGGTACGTCCATCGGGAAAATGATCAATGATCTTGAACGGTCCGAACATCTCTCTGGAGAGGTCATCCTTCTTGAGTGTTACGATGGAAGGAATGAGGACTGTCGGCTTCGTCTCCTTCTTATTCTCCTGCTTGGTATCACCAGGATCGGTGATCGTCAGTATTTCCTTAGGAGATGCTTTCGGCTTCTCCCTCCATACTAGTTCCGGCGCCGATTTCTCGGAACGATTTGATGGTGCAGCTGGCTTGGTGGAAGACGGCGGAATTTTTGGCCTCCAGACCATTTGGGTCTTCGTCTTCTTGTTCTTTCCCCGAGGTCTGCTCGATTTTGTGCTTGGTGGCTTAGAAGAGACTTGCAGTTCCTTCTTCTTCTTCTTGAGCGGCTTCTGAACCGAAGTCTCTGGCTTCTTCTTAATAACCTATTCAATATCTGCAGCAACAACTGATCTAGAGACACTGGAAGAAGCATTAGTAACGGAGTTGACCGGAGTCAACTCCACAGTTTCAACAGCTAGGCAGGTGAGATTCTTCATTCTTAGAGTCATATTTCATGCCATCTTTAAGACGGAACGTTTTCGTTTCTTTACCGACCCTTAGAGTTAAAGAACCATTTGGAACGTTAATATTCATTCCAGTAGTAGCCATGAAAGGTCGACCTATGAGAATGGTAGAATCATCCGTACTAGTATCCATAATCACATAGTCAGCTAAGAACGTGAACGGACCACATTTAGTGACAACGTCTTTAATCTCTCCCTTAGGGGTTTTAAGTGATCTATCAGCAAAGACAAGTTGCATACTAGGCGGTTCAAGTTCTCCTAGGTTCAATTTTTCAAACAGGCTCATAAGCATGACATTAACAGACGCTCCTAGATCAACTAAACAACGTTCAATCTCAACATCATTAATGACCAAAGGTAAAGTAAAAGAACCAGGATCAGATAACTTAGCTGGATATGGAGAGGCAGGTTTCTTAATACGAATGTCAGGATATCCTTCCTTGCTCCCCTTCATGCCAGTCTCGATCCTTGCATTTGGCAGCAATGCTCTTGGAAAAGGAGGCTTCACGACGTACGGTGCAAGAGGAGGATCATCCTCCTTAGGCGCCGGTTCCTGCTCTTCTTCTTCCTCCGGAGTTTCAGCGATCCTGCGTAATACAGAACAAGCATCAACAATTAAGTTTGGGAGTTTCGAGCGGTTACCATCTTGGCTTGCTCCTTTCTCGGATTTGGCTCTGTCTGGCTTGGAAGTTGGCCAAATGGTCGACCAGATGCTAGCATGCTCGAGGTGTTGTTCACGGCTTGCTCAATTCTTTGTCCAGATGCTATCTGTTCTTGATTGAGAAGAGCTTGAGCCTTGAACTGACTGTCATGATCATCGAGTCTGGTGATGATCTGGCTGAGCTTCTTATCTAGGTTACTGACATTGTTCTCTCTTTGATGCTGCTGCCCTGGATAGGTATTATTAAGATATTGATTCTGGCGATTGCCAGGAGCAGTTCCATAATTACCCGGATTGCGATGCGACGGCTGGTAGACACCTGCCGGCGGATGGTTAGGCTTCTGATCCTGAGCTGGACCAGCCGGGCGGTTATTCTGGTTTTGGTTATGGTTGGCGCCATTATTGTAGGGAGGTCTGTCTTTATAGTTCCCTTGCTGTCTGATGTTACGGTAGCCAGCATAACCATTCTGATTATTAACGAAGCCTTGCTAAATGAAATTTACCTCTTCGGCAGACCAGACTTCTGCCTTACCAAAATTCTGACAACGGCCTCCGTTATGTGTGCAAGCTCCACACCACTCGCAATCGGCAATGTAGACAGAAGCTGCCGATGGCTTGATCGGTGTGGTAGACTTCTTCAAATGCTTCTCTACTTCTGCTTTGATTGTAGCTTCGAGATCTAGCTTGCTCCTTGATCCTTCAGATTGTCGTTCCCAGTTCCTTGACTTGGAAGCACAGTTTGCGAAGTGAAGAAGAGCAGATTCAGGTGTTAGTGTAGTGCAATCCCCTTCAGCAAGAGAATTGACCCACTTGGCAGATTCTTCTCGAAGTCCTCGAGCAAAGATCTCAGCTAACTATCTCTGCTCGAATCCATGATGCGGACAGGTGTAGAGAAGTTCTTGGAATCGATTCCAAGTATCATACAAGCTTTCTCCTTCTTTCTGGGAGAATCTGGCGATGCTGTCCTTAATAGCAGTTGTTCTGGCCGGAGGGAAGTATTCTTCAACGAAGTCCTGAGCCAGAGTATCCCAATCAGTGTAATAGCCAGGTGGTTTGCCAGTAAGCCACCTCTTAGCAGGGCCTTTCAGAGAGAACGAGAAAGCTCTCAGACAAAGAGTGTTTTTGTTGAGGTTTCCGCTCTTGAAAGTGCTGCAGAGATCAAGGAAGTCTGCAAGATGAGTGCACAGATTATCTAGGGGCCTGCCTTCAAACTGTAAATCCCTAGAGATCATAGTCAAGAATGGAATCTTGATCTCATAGTCATGATCTCCTTCAATGCGCGGAACGGCAATGGCAGATCGAACGCTAGTCGCGCTCGGCTTATTGTAGTCTGCTAGACTCTTCTGTGCAGGTGGTGGTGGCGGCGGTTGATCGCCATTCGGTGGTGGTGGTGGTAATCTATCGTCCATGGCAGGAGATGGAGGAGGTGAGAGCGACTCGGTGTATGAAGTGGATGAAGATGACGGTACAGGTGAAGATGGAGACGAGGAACTCTCATTCAGGTCCTCGATCTTGATCGGAGTGACGGGTGGATTGGATCTGTTTTTTTTCAAAATCTGTGATCTAAGAGGTGGAGCAGAACTGCCTGGTCTCTCTCCACTCTTAGCCTGTTCGGTTTGAGAGCGAGTCCAAGGACGGTGAGGCATACACCTGTAAACCTACAAATAACAAAGACAAACAAAACCAGTGTGAAATCGAAGTGGATGGAAAGGTGAAAGATGGAAAGTAGAAGAATAAATTGCCAGTTCTTCTTTCGAACAATCAAAAGAAGTCCCCGGCAACGGCGCCAATTTGGTGAACGCGCAGTCGTTGTGATGCGTTTCACACAAATAACTAACAAAGCTACAAAAGCTAGGGTAGATCATATTCCAAGGGTCTTCTAAGATTGACTGCTTCAAAACTGGCAAAATACTCGAATGTAGACAAGTTGTGCGTGGTGCGAGTTCCATGACTTCTAATTCTAAGAAATGCAGAGAAATTAAAACAAATTAAACTAAAGTAGATTGGAATTAGGGTTTGAAAATAGAGATGACAAACGAACTTAGACTTTGAATCCCCCTTCGTTCCCCAGAGCATTGGCAATCAACAGATCAGCGGATTTCGATTCTCATTCAATCAATTACTAAGACACCACCATAACTCCTTACCCTTAGGTTTAAGACCGGCGAACGTTCGCTCTATCCGTTCTAACTACCAAGATTAACTAGCCGCCCGGGTACGGTCGCCTCTCGCAACGACTTAATTAACTGGTGTAATTACTAATGAATTATGAGTTACTCTTGCAGTGGATTAACCCTAACCGGTTCCTACGAAAGGCACGCTCCAATTATAAGGTTAATTGTTCAATTCGATGTTCTAAAGTAAGGCGAGCGTTCGCTTCTATTCTTAGCTTAACCAGAATCTAATCTAGGTGATCAATCCAGACAAGAAACATGAACAATGACGAACAAATCAAACATGAAAAAAGAAACTGATTGAATTTCGAATCTAATCACCGCCGATTCGTGACCGCTTTAAAGCCCTGGGTCACTTAGGGTTCATCTAGTCTAAGCTCTAACGAGTTTAGCTACTTATGTTTATCACAAAAGAATCAAAGACAAAGAAAGAGTTCATCATTCAGAGGAAGAACAGAAAAGAATCTGAAAAACCTAATTTAGACGACTCCGGCAGACTTCGATCTTCAGTAAACTACACTCTTAGCTCCGGTTCTCCGAGATGAAAGGGACGGCGTCATGATTTCTTTCCGGCTCTTCGAACTCTAACTCTTCGCTCCAGAACTTCAGAGAATCCTTGGAAAACGTAATTATGAAAAGATATGTTGTGTTTTTTTTGGTCTTGGGCCGCTGGTTAAGTATTTATACTTAACCCTAATCAGTCGGATTTCTTCTTTTATTTTCGCCGAAAATATTGAGGAATTTTCGACGAAAATTCCTTTGCAAATGAGGGGTCCGCCGGCTGATTCTCCTGTGATTTTTGTTTCAGTTCAAAAACTCATTGGTTTCGCCGAAAACTCCTTCAGTTGCCAACAGCCAATTTGTGATGATATTTTCACCGAAAATACAAGGGTGTTTTCGGCGAAAATTCCTTTGTAATCCGGGCAGGAATTTTCTTGAACTTGATTGGCTCCTTTGATCGATTCCGGTTCAGTTCCTCGATGTTCCAATGCCTTAGACACGTCCTTGGTTACTTATTTGACGGCAAAAACCTGTGCTAACATAAAAAACACTAGAAAACCATCAAATAGACCCGAAACGGGCCAAGGTAACACAAATGGCACGAGATAGGGCAATCGAGCAAAGAAATGTCGCTTAAATGAGGCTGATAATCACGTCAAATCGAGTGTCATCACTCACTTATAAATAAAGGCCTATTGCCTCATCGTAAAAAAACACCTTTGATCAAATATACATGTAAAATTTTAGAACTTTTGTTCTTTATCCTTCAAGTCTTTGCTCGTTGTTGCATTGCTTAAGGTTTGGTTTATCATCTTGGGCATCCATCCCACGGTGTGTCACCTTCGACTTGATACTTAGGGTTCATAGCTCTCTATAGCTAGCGGGTCCAAGTCATATCCACCCCCGGTTACTAAGGTTAGACATGTCTGTTTTGTTATTCAGCTTATTAGTACAGGGTCGCCGCCCATGGTTGTGGATCGGTTCATATCAGCTGGTATTAGAGCGAGGTTCAACACTAGGACAAACTCTATCCATTTATCTTTATTGCTTTTATAAAAAATTTCAAAAACCCCTAAAAAGTTTCATAGTTGTTACTGATTCTGTTTGTTCGTTGTTTTCAGTATTTCAATTTCGTGTAAGGCAGAAAAAGTTGGTGGCCATCATCATAAGAAAAAAATACAAAAAGAAAGAAAAGAAAAGAGGTCAAAAACAGAAAATTGACCCAACCAAAGCAAGGCCACCTTGCCATAAGTTTCAATATAGGTTGATCTTAAGAAGAGGGAGAAGTTTTTTGATTTTTCATAGTTTTCGTTGCTTTGTTTTCAAATTCTTGAACCGACCCTTAGACTACTAATTGCAATTTGCTTGATAGACAAGTCGTAGCAAGGATAGTACTTGTGGCTAGAGATATAATCCTAGTTTTTCAAAGTCTTGTTTGTGCTTTACGATTTGATAGATTCGAACTTGGTAGCTTTGAAGAAACTTGCAACTACTTGAGCTTGAACTTTGTTTCTGATTTTTAAACCTACTTGAGTGCTTACTTATATATTAAACACGAGTGGTAATATCAAGAGTGTGTGAGTTTAGTTCATCTTGTTAGTTGAGAGATTTTGGGAGGCCTTTGTTCTATCTTACTAACCATGGCAGATGAGAGGATGACGGCCATAGAGGCTCAAATCGCATCCCTAGCTCAAACCATCACCAACTTCATGGAGCACCAGCCGAGAGGAGGTGGATTTCTTGACAACAACAGGCGGCCACTAAGAGGCTGATGATGATGTGAGCAGCCTGAAGCTGACCGTGCCTAAATTCGCCGGCAAAGCCAATGCCGATGAATACATCGATTGGCAGCGAAGCATGGAAGACTTCTTGAACGGCCATAACTATTCTGAAAGGAAGAAGGTAATTGTTGCTACTATTGAGTTTACTGACTATGCTGCCCTATGGTGAAGTCAACTCAGGCGGTAGGTCCAGAGGGATGAGGTGAATCTGATCGAGACATGGAGGGCTCTGAAGAGAAAGATGAGGAAGAGGTTCATACCGGCCGCCTGCACACGTGACCTACACATGAAGCTCTAATAATTGAAGCAAGGTAGCATGTCGGTGGAAGAGTACAACAAGGAGATCGAGATATTGGTGACTAGGCTAGACCTAAAGGAGGATGAGGAAGCCAGAGTAGCCAGGTTCACAAGCAGATTGCAAAAGGACATACTTCACCAAGTTAACATGATCAACTATGTTGATTATGAAGAATTAGTGGCATTAGCCATCCGTGTGGAGAGGGAACTGAAGAGTTCCTTCAGGAGGCTACCCACAACCACACCAGCCAACCCTTGGAGAGGAAACACTAATGCTGGAAAAGCCCCATGGAAGCCGAATGTTGAGAAGAGCGCCGCCCGACAAAACCCTAATACTAAAGGGCCGACACCCTAGGTAAACCCTAGCACTACGCCTACTGTTCCAAATTCTAACCCACACCCTAGTAACATCGTGTGTTTCAAGTGTTAACGAAGAGGCCAAAGAATGGGAATTGGCTGTAATGTATATCGAACTGAAAGAACAGGCCAAGCTCAAGGGTTTAAACCTAATGGATTTAGCGTTAGGCAGGCCATCTGGCTTAGTAGCTGAATCTAGGTGCCCCTATCATTCTAGAACTCGTGTCATCGTGTGGTCTCAAATAGGTCTCATTCAAATTCTAACTCATTTAAGCAAACATAAAACCACTCAAAAAGAATTGAAATTGCAAGTTACGTGCAATGGATCAAAAGCTCACAGTTGGTTTGCTAGTCGGATTCGGTCATTTTAATGCAATCAAGGCGACAAACTACCAGTGTGATTATAAAAATCTGTTCTGACCAGGCAATTTAGCATCAAAGTATACACGTCGGTTCTCAGGTTCTAGGTTAAGCAGTCTAAGCATCAATAAGACGGTTTGAACAACAACATAACATCAAACATCAAGAACTGAGCAATTCTAATGCTAAAGAAACTGGAGAAGCACCGAAAAACACAATAAATGGGCAATCAAGATCATGCATGGTTCTCTAACATCCTACCCCACACTTAGACTATTATGTGTCCTCACAGGACTAAAAAGAGATTTAGAGTCACGGGGAACCTGGGAAAGGGGGCGGTGTGGCGGATGGGATTTCGGAGAGCGTGCCGCGGAGCGGAGTAGAGTAGCTACCAAAAGACACCTACAAAACAAAAACAACCAAAAGATCAAAAGGAAACCGGGACAAGTGTCCCGAAACCACACATAAAAAGGTTGGATCGAAATCCGAAAAGAAGAAAGAAAAACAAAGGGAAAGGATAGAAACAACCAGATCACTATCCCTCATGTGGGGTGGAGGTGGAGTCAGTAGAGGGGGAACGCCAAGTCGCTGTTCAATCTGTTGTCGCCATGTGAGCTCAGCCTTGTGTCTAGAGTCCTGGTTGGTCATGAACTATTGTAGAATGGCCCATCGCGCAGTCTGCGCCTTCTCGTGCTCTACTCGGTCCTTCTACCATTGGAGTGAGCAGGCAGAGTAACCGAGCTGCCATTGCTCAATACGGGCCAGCCTCTTGTTAATCTCGTTGGGCATCTGTGGCTAAGGTGGAGGAGGCAATTCCAGAAGGGGGGTGTGGGACAACGGCTCCATATCAGGAGCTCCAGCTAGAGGTGGAGGCAGTGGCGGAGCCAGAAAATTTGCCAAGGGGGTGCTCTTTAAAAAATCAAACCGAAAAATATTGTATTCAAATATTGTTCTTTTTTAATCAAATAATATTTTTATAATATTATATTACAAATTCTTATCATAAAGTTAGAGTCCAACACAACTTAATTTCAACGAATTACAATTAATAAGATATTATGAAATACATTATTTGCATATAGTGGCGGAGCCAAAACTCAAGTAGGCAGTGGTCCGATACAAAAACTATATATGATAACATTTAAGTTTCTAATAAATTTCTTCTATGGTTGAAACATTTAGACTATAAAATTGATAATGAAATTGATTGAATTCAAGAATAAGTCAATTAGTTTAGTGGAAATTTTTATAATTTAAAACAAGGGGTTTTTTGTTCTTTTTTTTTTACAAGAAAATACTGAATATATTCTTTCTCAATGAGGAAACACCTTACAATACAATTACATAGAGAGTTGGAAGCCAATTGTAAGCAATTGTAAGGGAGAGAATTATTCTTCGCTGCCTTGGCCATTGAGTCCGCGATCGTATTAAGACGTCTAATGATTCAATCAAGGAACTATAATGAATAAATTAACATGTAAATGACATACATTCTTGCCTTGTTTATATTAGGGGGGATTATTTGAGAGCTATATTCTGATTAATGAAAGAAGATTGGAAAATTCGAAGACAGATAGTGCTGAGTTAGTGAGGTTTGAATCGCAATTGATCAGTATTGGAAAAGAGAGTAGTACATACCTATAAAGTAATTATAAACTATAAATAAAGTATGTTTTGTAGTTAGGTGGTAATTGGTAAATAGTTTAAGTACTTGAGTGCATGATAGTGAGATTGATATGTGAAATTGGGTTTCATGAAACAAATAATAAAGTTAAGGGGGGTGCAACGCACCCCCACGTTTGAACGTGGCTCCGCCACTGGGTGGAGGTGCTTTCTTTGGGCGGCGGGGGACCATTCTGTAATCGTCGAGACTACCAGAGAGGTCAAGGCCCCGAGCTATGGTGAGCTCAACTCCGATGTGCTCAATCTGAACACGAGGAATATCAGGGCCCCATTTGTCGTCGATCCAGAGGTTGTTGATCAAACAGGAAATAAAGGGGCCGCCAGCAAATTCGGAGGGGAGTTTCTTGCTGGTCGTGCGCTTGTGGAAGAACCTCGCAAGCCACCATCCGGGGTGAAGACGAACTTCCTCTTCTATAGCATGGAACAATACGAGCTCCTCTAAGGAGACATGGTGACGGCCCGCCTTGCTGCAATAACACAGGGATTGCGTCCAAACATAATGAAGGAGTTTAAACAGAGGGTGAACAATGTCGCCTACCGAGGGGTTGATGATAGGCTTGACCTCGGGTTGGCTAGAGATAAATTTCCATATCGCGGGGTATGGGTCATGTGCGATGGAGTAGACGTCTGTAAATCCAATGGCGGCGTCCTGGACGATGGCAAGGGGGTCAAGCAGGTGGGCGAATTCGTGGGTTGTCTTCTCATATTGAACACCACCGAGGCAGAAGGATACAAGCTTCTGGCTGCAGCTGGGTTTTGGCGTAAGGCGCTTAAATGAGCTCCAAAATTCTTGAAGGGCGACCAGAGGATAGGGGAAGCCGAAAGTGGTCAAAGATCGCAGGCCGGTTTGTTCAAGGACGTGGTCGACGTTGGAGTGCCAAGCCGGATAGTGGTTCTTGAGACTGTCTAAGGAGAGAACTGCCACCTTTGTCGGAGGGATGACTTTGATTTTCTGATATACCTCCAGTTGGTGCAGCTCAAGGGCAGCGATAAATGGATGCAGGGCCTAGTGCCGGCGACAAGAGCACTGGGACAAGGATCACCGGGGCCGGTGTAGCTTCGGGGACTAAAGCAGATGGCGCGGGCGGACGGGAGGGTTGAGCCTTGTCCCGTCGAGCCTTGGATCGTTGCTCTCTATCTGCACTGGTGGTCTTGAAACTCTTCGGATTCCTGTAATACACAACTCAGAGCAGACCAGAATTAGATGACAAGAATCCTACCCCACACTTAGTTTGAAACCACGATTCTGAGAAGAACGAAGCGGATAAGTGGGGGTAAGCAAATAGGCCTAGAAATCACAATGGCAAAGTATAGCAGAAAAGAAACGGCCAGCATGCAAGGGAAAAACGACATCCAATCACCAAGAAAGAGAAACCACGCAATTGACAGTTGACAGAGCATAAGACAATTCATCGGCACAAGATCATTGAAAATCATCCACGAGGGCAATAAAGATCAAAGGGCTTCCAAAAGTTGAGCAAGACTACACCAAAACAGCAGACACGCAATTTAAGGAAAACCGAAAAGTCAACCAAAGTCAAATATGCCAAAAACTGAAAGTCAATACGCCAAAAGATTTAAAATCGAGGGCTGAACAACTAACCGTGAAGACATGACTCGAGAAAATGGTTGGAAATCCGAGAAATCGACCAAAAGCTTGAAAACTTGTTTCGGGAGGAACCAGAGCTACAGGGCTCCGATTCAAGAGAGCTAGGCTGCAATCAACTAAGGAGGAAGGAGGGGCTCGAGCGACGGCGGTTGGACGGCGGCAAAGCAAGGGACCGAACGGGGATGACGCGAGAAAAGAGAGAGAAAGAGATGCCGGGCTTGGGTTTTCGGGGGGGGGGTTCCGCGAAAAAGAAGTCCAAGTAAGGCTTTTAAAGCAGGCGAAAAGGCTCAGAGTTTTCGGCGAAAAATCCCTCAAAAAACAAAACGACGCCGGCTGGAAAAGTTAGTTCTCACCGCGAAGTCATGTTTTTGGCGAGAACTTTTCGAAAATGAGAAACAGGAGGATCTGGTGGTTTTAATACCAAAGTTTTCGGTGAAAACTGGAGGAGTTTTCGCCGAAAACTCATTTGAAAAACGGGTTTCAACAATTTTTTTAGAGGGGGGTTTAAAAGAGACGACTCTAAATAAACACAAACTGACTCCAGCCGTGGGTTGCCTCCCACGAAGCGCTCTTGCTTAACGTCCGTGAGCTGGACGATACCTGGATCGGAGTTACTGGGCTGACGCGAAGTAATGCACATCGATGAGGGAGACAACCAATCCTTGTAGGTATTTCTTGAGTCTATGGCCATTGACCATAAAAGGTTCTTGACCGTGGCCTTGAATTAGGACGCTCCCAACCGACGTCTGCCTAACCACTATGTAGGGGCCGGACCAACGGGTTTTCAGCTTACCCGGAAAAGCTTCAGACGAGAATTGTAGAGAATGACTTCATCTTCGGGTAAAATTGCTTGACCCCCTTCAGTTGAGCGTCATGGATCCTCTTGGTGCGTTCTTTATAGAGTTTCATGCTCTCGTACGCGTGAAGACGATGCTCCTAAAGCTCAGCAATCTGATCGTGGCGCATATTCCCTGCTACTGCATATTTCATGTTTAACTCTTTAGTAGCCCAAAATGCCTTGTGCTCAAGCTCAACCGGCAAATGGCATGCCTTGCCATAAACTAGTTGATACGGTGAGGTACCGATGGGAGTCTTGTAGGCAGTTCGATATGCCCATAAGGCATCATTGAGCTTATATGACCAGTCCTTGCGAGACCGGCCAACTGTCCTATCAAGAATCCGCTTGAGCTCACGGTTTGTCACTTCCACTTGACCGTTAGCTTGAGGGTGATAAGTAGTGGACATTCGGTTGGTGACGCCAAAGTGTTTGCACACCCGGTCGAAGTGTCCGTGGAAGTGGGTACCCCTATCGCTTATGATGAAGCGCAGTGAACGAAAACGCGTGAAGAGACGCGTAAGGAACCGTCCCACCACTCTTGAATCGTTGGTGGGTAAGGCTTCAGCCTCAGCCCACTTAGAAACATAATCAACAGCCACAAGAATGTACTTGTTTCTGTTGGAGGCTGTAAAGGTCCCATAAAATCGATTCCCCAAACATAAAAAATTTCAACCGTTAATGAAACAATTTGAGGCATCTCATTACGGTTAGAGATGTTACCTGATCGTTGGCATGCATCACAATGACGAGCAATAGTGTCGCAATCACTAAAGATAGAAGGCCAGTAAAATCCAGTTTCGAGTACCTTTCTTGCAGTGCGGTTGCCGCCAAAGTGCCCTCCAAACTGACCTTCATGGCACTTACGCATGATGTCAGCGGCCTTGATGTAAGAGACGCACCTTCGGATCATCCCATCAATTCCAATGCGGTACAAGAATGGCTCATCCCAAAAGTAAGACTTGGCTTCTTTAATGAGCTTCTTCCGCGCATTATAATCCAGTCCCGGAGGTATTATGTCGCGAGATAGATAGTTAGCTACGGTGGCATACCAGGGCTCTTCCGGTGTTGCTGCATTACTCAGCTCTTGAGCATGAGAAATTGCCCAAGGCTCGATGGCTATGCTGTTGACCTGTTCATAGATTTCAAGACGCAACAACTCGTCAGGGAAAGAATCATTAATAGGAGTAGTAGTAGACTTACCTGTCTGTGACTCCTCGAGTTGGGAGAGGTGATCGGCTATTAGGTTCTCAGCTCCCTTCTTGTCCTTGATCTCTATGTCGAACTCTTGGAGAAGGAGAACCCATCGAATAAGTCATGGCTTCGAATCCTGCTTGGCTAGGAGATGGCGCAGAGTGGCGTGATCGGTGTAGACGATGGTGTGCGAAAGAACCAGGTACTGTCTGAACTTATCGAAGGAGAAGACAATAGCTAAGAGCTCATTCTCTGTGGTAGTGTAGTTTCTTTGAGCATCGTTAAGCGTCTTGCTAGCAAAATAGATGGGATGAAACCTCTTTTCTTTTCTCTGTCCAAGAACAGTGCCAACTGCAAAGTCACTAGCATCACACATAATCTCAAATGGAAGATTCCAATCTGGTGTTGTGAGGATTGGTGCAGTGGTAAGCTTGGTCTTCATGATCTCAAAGGCTTCGAGGCATGCCTTGTCTAAAATGAAAGGGCCGTCTTTCTCTAGAAGCTTGGTCATTGGAAGAGTGATCTTGGAAAAGTCTTTGATGAACCTCCGGTAAAATCCAGCATGACCGAGGAAGCTTCAAAACTGTCTTGACCGAGGTTGGCGGTGGAAGACTAGCGATGGTTTCGAGCTTGGCACAATCGACTTATATACCGAGCTTGGAGATCCTATGGCGAAGAACGATTCCTTTGGTAACAATAAAGTGACACTTCTCCCCAACTAAGAGCTAAATTGGTTTCCTCACAATGGGCTAGTACCTTGTCCAGGTTGGCTAGGCACTTAGAAAATGAGTCTCCACAGACAGAGAAGTCGTCCATGAATACTTCTACCACATTCTCTACTAGATCTCCGAATATAGCAAGCATGCATCTCTGAAAAGTAGCGGGAGCATTACACAAACCAAAGGGGATACGACGATAAGCAAACGTACCAAACGGGCAGGTGAAGGTCATCTTTTCTTGGTCATCGAGCTCGATGGGAATCTGGAAGTAACCAGACATCCCATCTAAGAAGCAGTAGTACTCATGGCCAGCTAACCTCGCCAGCATCTGATCAATGAATGGCAGTGGAAAATGATCTTTCTTTGTAGCGTCATTAAGGCGTCGGTAGTCTATTGAAACCGTGACTGAATTTAGTCACGGTTTCAATAGAAACCGTGACAAAAAATGGTCATTTTAGTCAGGGTTTCTTAAAAAAACCGTGACAAATTAGATGACCAAATTGTTCTATTGAAATTTTCAGTGACCCATTAGTTCATTTCATTAATTACAGGTCCAGACCCTCAACTTTTTCTATTATGCAAAATGATCCATGAAATTAAAATGTTAACAAGATATCCCAATTAATTGCGAATCAGTCACTGAATTTATTTATATTGTCAAAATAACCTAATTACAGTTTGATGTGACTTTAATTAGTGCATTTTAAGCTTATGAATGACCTATGAAATGCCCGTGTTTATTCGTGAAATGACATGACTTATATGCTTTTATTGAATTTCTGTGCAAAGTGTCATTTTGTTGTCCGGTTGCCACTTTGGAGCCAAATTCGTGGTCTATTGGAGTTGCCTCTGTGCATTTTCAGGTTATGGCATCAAAGTACGAATGACAAGGAGCGCATAGGAGCAAACGGGAGGTCATTTGGAGTCCGGACGAGGGAGATATGAGCATTACAAGATCGAGTTTTCTGCAGAGTGCAGGGGTGCACGCCGTGCAGGGGTGCACGCCGTGCAGGGGTGCACGCCATGCACTGTCCCCTGCACTATAAATACTCTTGTTTTGGCCATTTTGAGGGAGGATTGGACCTCTCTTGAACCCAAAACACATACCCATGAACCCTCAAACCCTAGAACACGTTTTTGGAGCAATTTGAAGCCATTGGAGCTAGGATTGAAGCCAACAAACCTTGGGAGAAGTGCTTACAAGTGGAGAAGTGAAGATCATCTCAAGGATTCATCCATGGTGTTCTTGGTGACCATTCTTCCTTCTTTTCTCTTTACTCCCTTGGCCATGTGTGGCTGAGTTTCTAGGGTTCATCTTGGATGGGTAGATTAGTTGTGCTATGATAGAGGGATGATTGTATAGAACTTGCCATGATTGATCTTGGTTGTATGAGGATGATTCCTAGACTTGTTCTTAATGCCATTTTATGCCATGTTTGCTTAATTTGGTCCATTCATTGTGATTTGATGCATGAGAGTGCTTGGATTGCATAGATTGTAGGTCTAGGGATTGAAGTGAGTGTGTTCTAAGAGATTAGATCATCTTATTTCAACCATTTTCACTTGATTTCTCTCTTGGGCATTTTATTGAACACTTGGTGTGCATGTGGATTTTCATTCAATTGAGTTTGAAAAAGGCTTTTTGGTGAATCTCTTAGTGTTAGGGCATTGATATGAGAGTGTTGTGCCTAGCCTTGTGGTCATAGAGTCTTAAGAGAGGTTCTTGTGTCTTGGCATTTCATCAAACACTTAGAATGCATCCTTTTTCACTTAGCTTGAGAGCCAGAGCCTAAGTTGAGTGGTATTAGGATAGGGACGAGGTGCTACGAGAGTGCATTGAGTCTATAGGAGTGAAATGCATGGTCATCCGAATGCAAACTCGATCTTAATTGGCTTGTTTGTTCAATTAGTCATCTTGAGCATGATGAAACTACCCACCAAGAGAGCCCCCTTTGTCTTTGATTTGAACCACCTTTCTCTCTTGCTTAGTCTTTGTTAGTATTGCATTTCTTTACCTTTGTTTCTGAATTTCTAAATCAACCCAAACCAATTTCAAATGTTTAGACCGTCTATGAGAAGTGTGAGTATTGGTTTATGAGAGGACCCCGTGGAATACGACCTTGGTAAAATCGCATTTATCAAGTTTTTGGCGCCGTTGCCGGGGACTCTCTCATTCCTTTGAAAGCATTTAGTAGTAGACCGATCTATTCACTTCCTTCCAATTTAGTTTTTGCTTCCTTTTACTTGTTGTTTGGTTTTGTTATTCCGCATTGTCGTATTACTTGGGTGTGTTTGTTGTGCTTGTTTGCAGGAGATTTTGGGTTAGTGCATGAGGCGTTCAGCTCGTCTTCAAGCACGAATCCAAGGACTAGAACAAGTGCTCGAGTCACCTACCACTTCCCCACCTCCTACAGTTGAAGAAGAAGAAGTTGATCGCATCTCACACCTCACTATGTCTCATCACGAGGATGAAGATAACCATTCGGAACATTCTCACCATACCAATGATGATGATCACTCACAAAGGGGTGCAAGACGTACCTTGGCGGATTATGCTCGTCCTACTCTTGAAGGGGCAGCCTCTAGCATTGTTCGAAGACCCGTCAATGCTAGGAACTTTGAGCTCAAGCCTAATATGATCCAAATGGTTCAAAATGGAGTGGTGTTCAATGGCATTGATGGTGAATGTCCATCTAGGCATCTCAAGGACTTCTTGGAGATATGTGACACGGTTAAGAATGACCAAGTTCACCCGGATTGTGTGAGACTCCGGCTCTTTCCTTTCTCACTCAAAGGTAGAGCTAAGTCATGGTTGGAGAATCAACCGAGTAGAGCTTTCACCACATGGGAGGGCCTAGCCGAAGCTTTCCTTGAAGAGTTCTTTCCTCCCTATATGACGGATGCAATCGAGACCGCATCAACCACTTCATACAACACAAGGGAGAGCTCTTCCATGAGACTTGGAATAGGTTCCAAGCCATTCTTCGGTCTTGTCCTCATCACAACTTCGCCGAATGGAGCTTGGCGGACATCTTTGCTAGGTCCCTTGATTTTGAGAATACAAGGATGATCAACCAAGCCGCCGGAGGTGACTTAAGGATGCTCACTCCCGAAGATGCTCTAGAACTCTTCGCGGAGATGGCCAACAAGACAAGGAGTTGGTCTCGACAACAACCTCCTAAGTCTAAGTATGGAAGTGACACGCACTATGACTCTCGGTCCGTAAGTGTTGATGCACCAAAGGAGTCGTCTAGCTATGGGAAGAAGCCTAAGTTACCGGGGCACCGAGATGAAGATGATCCAATGATCGCTCTCCTTATGTCTAAGATGACGCCATGGCTTCACAAGTAAGCAATCTTAGTATGCCTAAGACTCCCTCTAAGCCATCTAAAGTGGGTAATCCACCGGTTGCTTCGTATTATTGTTGTGAAGGTTGTGGGGGTCAAGGCCACGATGTTAGTGCTTGTCCTTCCGCCACTCCTGAACTTGGCCAAGGCGACCTTGAGGAGGTAAGCTTCGCACAAGGTCAAGGTTTCCATGGTAATTTCAGCCCCCAAGGTAACTATCAAGGTAACTATAACCGACCTTGGTACAACAAGTCTAACCAAGGTTACCAAGGCCAAGGGAGTCAAGGTAGTGGTTATAGCAAGGGCTACAACCAAGGAAATCAAGGAGGTTATCAAGGTTATAGGGGTTATCAAGGCAACCAATGGTCTCAAGGAAGTAACCTAAACCAAGGTAGCCAAGGGACTCAAGGAGGACCCCAAGGTCAAGGGCACCAAGGGGAAATCAATGGAATCAAAGTGGACATCCAAGTCAAGGTTTCCAAGGTCCTACCCCACCGGGAATGTACAACCATAGAGGTGAAGGACCACCCGGGTTCAACAAGCCTCCTCAAAATAAGGAGGGTGGTTCTTCGATCTCTCAAGAAGACACCAATGCGGCAATGATCCAACTCATCAAGAATCAACAAGCTTCAATTGCCAATTTGGAGAACCAATTAGGACATATTTCTAAGGCACTCTCGGAGCGACCCTCGGGCACTTTACCTTCCAATACCGAGATCAACCCCAAAGGTCCGGAGCATTGCAAGGTAGTGACCTTGAGAAGTGGAAGACCCTTGCAAGATACAACCTCTACCCAATTGACTCTAAAGAGGTACAAGATCCTAATCTAATGGTTGATGATGATGATATTAATGATCCTCCTTCGGATGAAGTTGAGGTTGAAGTCGAACCTCCTACGGGTAATGTGAACACTAAGGTTGCCAAGGAACCTAGTAAGGCTACATCGAGTACACCACCGGTCTCTCCTCCCGCACCGGTTGTATCTCCATACAAGCCTAAGCCTCCATACCCATCTCGATTGAAGAAGGATGGCCTTGAGAAGGTTTTCAAGAAGTTTGTGGAGCGGATTAGTCAAATGCAATTCTCTCTTCCGTTTCCCGAAGCAATGACTATGATGCCCCAATATGCTAAGTTCATGAAGGAACTCTACACCAACAAGAGAAAGCTACCGGAGACATCTCTAGTCCACCTTAATGAGGAATGCTCCGCCGTTCTCTTCAAAAGTCCACCCAAAAAGCTCAAGGATCCGGTACCTTTACTATCCCTTGTGCTATTGGTAATATTTCTCTTGCTAATGGTCTTGCGGATCTAGGTGCTAGTATCAATGTCATGCCTTATTGCATATTTGAGAAGCTAGGGTTGTCTAATCTTCGTCCTACTCGTATGTACATTCAACTTGCGGACAAGTCGACCAAGAGTCCTAGGGGGATTGTTGATGATGTGCTAGTTAAAGTAGGCCCTTTTGTCTTCCTAGTTGACTTTGCGGTCATAGATACCGATGATGTGGATGTCTCATTGATATTTGGTAGACCATTCCTAGCTACTTCTCGTGCTTTGATTGATGTGCATGACGGAAAATTGACATTGAGAGTAGGACAAGAGAGTGTCACATTTTGCATAGCCGATGGCATGAAGTTTGCTCACGCACAAGATGATTTAGAGTACTCTTGTGATACTATTGCTTCGGCTAGTGTGTGTAGTATTTCTAACTTCGTGTGTCGAGATTCTTTGGATGTTTGCCTTAGAACGGATGTGCAGGAACATTTAGGCACCCCGGAGTTAAAAGCTCAAGTGGCTTACCTTGATGAAGGGAGAGACAAGTTAGAGGGTGAAACGGTTTTTGTTGCTCTCCCGAAGGTGGAAAGGGTAAAGACCTCCTATGAAGAACCACCTACTCTTGAGCTCAAGCCTCTTCCCGCACATTTGGAGTATGCTTTTCTCATGCCAGATTCTAAGCTACCGGTCATCATCAATTCTGAGCTTCTACCCGAGCAAAAGGACCGTCTAGTGGAGCTCCTCAAGAAGTACATGAGAGCTATTGCGTGGAGCATCTCGGATATTCGAGGTATAAGTCCCACATTTTGCTCACATCGGATCCTTATGGAGGAAGATTTCAAGCCGGTTGTGCAACCACAAAGAAGGCTAAATCCTAACATGAAGGAGGTTGTGAAGAAAGAGGTTATTAAGCTTATGGATGCGGGGATTATCTTTCCTATCTCGGATAGCCCTTGGGTTAGCCCCGTGCAAGTTGTTCCCAAGAAAGGAGGGATCACGGTGGTAGCTAATGACAAGGATGAGCTTATCCCGACAAGGACGATCACCGGGTGGCGTGTTTGCATAGATTATCGTCGACTCAATGATGCCACTAGGAAGGATCACTTTCCTCTACCTTTCATGGATCAAATGCTCGAGCGTCTCTCCGGTCACGAGTACTATTGTTTCTTGGATGGTATGTCCGGGTACTTCCAAATCCCGATCGCCTCGGAGGACATCGAGAAGACCACATTCACATGCCCCTTCGGTACTTTTGCTTATCGACGGATCCCCTTTGGGTTGTGCAACGCTCCCGCCACCTTCCAACGGTGTATGCTTGCCATTTTCGATGATTTGTGGAAGATATCATGGAAGTGTTCATGGACGACTTCTCGGTTTTTGGGGATTCATTCGACCTTTTGCTTGAGGAACCTTGAGAAGGTCTTGCGTCGGTGTGAAGAGACCAATCTTGCATTAAGTTGGGAGAAGTGTCATTTCATGGTCAATGAGGGGATTGTTCTTGGTCACAAGATCTCTAAAAAGGGCATTGAGGTTGACAAGGCAAAGTTGGAGACCATCTCTCAACTTCCTCCACCCTCATCCGTGAAAGCCGTGAGAAGCTTCTTGGGGCATGCCGGTTTCTATAGGCGCTTCATCAAAGACTTCTCGAAAATAACTACTCCTATGACTCGGCTTCTTGAGAAGGATGTGGAATTTCGTTTTGATGAAGAGTGCTTGCAAGCTTTTGAACTCCTCAAGGGTAAGCTCACGAATGCCCCTATACTCATTGCTCCGGATTGGTCAAAGTCATTTGAGTTGATGTGTGATGCTAGCGATTACGCCATTGGAGCGGTTCTAGGCCAACGAATCGACAAGAGATTCCATCCAATATACTATGCAAGTAAGACTCTCAATGATGCTCAAAGGAACTACACAACTACGGAGAAGGAGCTCTTGGCCATAGTGTTTGCTTTTGATAAGTTTAGGTCCTACTTGGTACTTTCTCACACTATTGTCTTCACGGACCACCAAGCTTTGAGGTACCTTCTATCTAAGACCGATGCTAAACCAAGGTTGATCCGATGGGTCCTTCTATTGCAAGAGTTTGATATTGAGATTCGAGATAAGAAGGGTCCGAGAATGTAGCCGCCGACCACTTGTCTCGCTTGAAGAGGCGGAAATGGTACACAATGGTAATGAAGAGATCAATGACAACTTCCCCGATGAGCTATTATTCGCTGTAGCAACTTTAGAGTTCAAGGAACCTTGGTTCGCGGATTTGGCTAACTATCTTGCTAGTGGAGACTTGAAGGAGGGCCTCTCCACTCAAGACAAAAGGAAGTTCTTT
The DNA here is from genome assembly GCA_034768395.1 of Linum lewisii. Lineage (NCBI taxonomy): Eukaryota > Viridiplantae > Streptophyta > Magnoliopsida > Malpighiales > Linaceae > Linum > Linum lewisii. The sequence continues at coordinate 49,504,264 of CM068297.1, forward strand.
GCGGATTTGAAGCATTACTATTGGGACGATCCTTTTATATTTCGAGTTGGCTCGGATGGTATGATTAGAAGATGTGTCACTTATGGAGAGTCTAAGGACATCATGCGACATTGCCACTCCGGTCCTACGGGTGGACATCATGGAGCAAATCGCACGGCTCGCAAGGTACTTGAGTCCGGATTCTTTTGGCCCTCGATCTTCCGAGATTGTCAAGACTTTGTCAAGTCTTGCGATGCGTGTCAACGTTCAGGTAACATCTCTTCCCGTAATGAAATGCCTCAAAATGTCTCGTTAGTGGTAGAAATATTTGATATATGGGGTATTGATTTCATGGGACCGTTTCCTACTTCGCATGGTAACAAGTACATATTAGTTGCGGTAGATTACGTGTCTAAATGGGCGGAGGCACAAGCTTTGCCTACCAATGATGCCCGAGTCGTAGGGAAGTTTCTTGTTAAGTTGTTCACCCGTTTTGGTACCCCTCGTGCTATCATTAGTGATCGAGGTACTCATTTTCAAGGGCAATTCGATAGAGTATGCCACCGGTTCGGCGTCACTCATCGGATGTCCACCTCGTATCACCTCAAACTAGTGGCCAAGCCGAGGTGACCAATAGGGAACTTAAGAGAATCTTAGAGAAGACGGTCGACCAATCACGGAAAGATTGGTCGAAGAAGCTTGATGACGCTCTATGGGCCTACCGCACGGCCTACAAGACCCCTATAGGCACTACTCCCTATAGGATGGTCTATGGCAAAGCATGCCATTTGCCGGTAGAGCTCGAGCACCGAGCTTATTGGGCATTGAAATTTCTAAACCTTGATATGAGTCTCGCAGGAGAAGAGCGTAAGTTTCAGGTACATGAGCTCGAGGAGTATCGCCATCATGCATATGAGAATGCAAAGCTTTACAAGGAGAGGACGAAGCTCATTCATGATTCCCGTTTGAAGCCGGGCAAGGATTTCAAAGTTGGTGATCAAGTTCTCCTATAAAACTCTCGGCTCAAGCTCTTTCCCGGGAAATTGAGGTCTCGTTGGTCCGGCCCCTTTACGGTAACTCATGTTTTTCCTTATGGCACCATCGAGGTAATCTCTCCATCCCAAACCGAACCTTTTAAGGTGAATGGCCATAGACTTAAGCATTATGTTGTTAGTGATACTATAGGTGCTGTTGAGGTCTTGTCTTTGGTCGTGCCTTGAGTGTTCCTTGCTTCGTCGAGCTTAAGACGTTAAACAAGCGCTTCTCGGGAGGCAACCCGAGTGTTTTTCATGTCTTTTCTTCTTGATTCGATTGCATGATTGTGTGTTTTTGTGGTATTCAAGGTCTTTGAGTTGTTGTGGTGTCCTTTGTGGTCTCGTAGGCGTTGAGATTCTGAAGTTCGGGGTCTGTTTTGGGTTGATTTGGCGGTGTTTTGGTCGTTTTTCGTCGAGGTGAAAATTTGTTTTTTAGCTGAGGAGGTGCACGCCGTGCACCACTATGCACGCCGTGCATGATGCACGCCGTGCACCGTGCACGGTTTGGTGCACGTGCTGTCCAGGAGGATTCGAAAAGTTTTCAGCTCCAAGGTGCACGCCGTGCACCACTGCACGCCGTGCATGATGCACGCCGTGCACCGTGCACGGTTTGGTGCACGGGCTGTCCAGGAGGTTCCAGAAATTTTTTCACCTCCAGGGTGCACGCCGTGCACCCTTGCACGCCGTGCACCCTGCACGCCATGCACCCTTACACGCCGTGCACCTGATCTTTCCCTTTGCAATTTTTTGGGTTTGGTTTGTGGTTGGCTCGGTTGATACTTGATTTTCTGGTTTGAGTCATTGTTCGGTTTGGTTTTGGTTCACCCAACTCCCTTATCCCCTTCCCTCCTCACCCCCGACCCTCTCACTCTCTCTTTCTCAGCCGACGCCACCTCACCGACCAGCTCCACCCGCCGCCATCTCTTTCCCTCCTGCCCGCCGCCGACTCCAGTCGACCCGACCGCCGGCCTTCCCACCGACCAGCTCCACCCGCCGCCATCTCTTTCCCTCCTGCCCGCCGCCGACTCCAGTCGACCCGACCGCCGGCCTTCCCTCCGATCAGCCGCCGCCGCCGCCACCAACTCCTGCCCGCCACCGACTCCTGCCCACCCGCCCCACTCACCCATCCCGTCCGCCCAGCCGCCGCCGCCAGCTCCCATCTGCCCAGCCCCACCCGACCACGCAACCCAGCCGACGCCGCCGCCGCCACCAACTCCTATTCGACCCCAGCTCCGGCCGCCCTTCTGCCCAGCCCAGCCCCACCCGACCACGCAACTCCTGCCCAGCCGCCACCAACTCCTGCCCGCCGCCACTCTTGCCCAGCCGCCAACCTGCCCCAATCTCAGGTTTCTTTTGGCTTGAATTTCTGATTTGGTTGCTTGAGTTAGTTGGCAGTTGGTAGTGTGGTTTGATTGAATGTTGATATTGTTGGCTTGCTTTGAATTGTGGAGTTGGGCATTGATTTTGATTGTTAGGATTTTGATGTGAGGGGTGTGATTTGGTTGCTTCGTTTAGGGTGTGGGATTTGCTTGGTTTCATGTGAGCAGGTTTGGGGTTATGGCGTTGCTTGTGTCCATTGTTGAGCCGATTTTGGCTTTGTGAGATTGATTGATTATTCTTGATTGGTGGATGGTTGCAAAGGATTAGTGGTGGCTTGATGGGGGCAGAATGTTGTTTTATCGTGATTTATTTGAATGGTGGAGTTAGGTGTGGTTGTTAGTGTTTGACTTGTGATCCTACTCCGTGCCTATCTTTGTGATGTGTCTTTTGTTTCTACAGGTTCTGAATTCGGGGACCGAATTCCATTCTTTGTGTGAGGAGGGGTGTGGTTAATCACCACTCATTGGTTTAAACTTTGTGCATTCCTCCTTGCATTGTGTGGACTTAGGCTTATATGTTCTTGATTCGTGTTTTTGATCCATTATGCATGCCTTTTGCTTAGCTGTGGATCTCTGTGATTTGATTTTTGCTAGCATAGGTTGTTGCACTTGAACTTGATGATCTTGAATCGTGCTCAATATTGTGCTCAATGTTTTGATCATGTGTTATGATTCGGCGCCTTGATAGGATTTGTCTTAGGAGTGTAGCCTTTTTGGTTGATTCTTTGTATGCACTTCTTTTGCAGGATGCCTCCTAAGGGTAAAGCAGCTTCTTCATCCTCCGCCCCCAAGCGATCCAAGGCACCAGCTTCCAAGAAGCGGAAGGGACAAACTGGGGAGTCTTCTGCTCCTCCACCACGGTCGCCTTCGCCGCCTCCAGCTCCTCGTGGCGTCGACCCTCCTGAATCAGTGGTTCAGAGGATCTTCGACTTCGACCCCAGAGATCGGGCTTACAGTCGTTATCAGGTTATGGAAAGATGGCCCGTGGCGAGGCAGGGTAGATTTGATTTTGAAGGGTTGCAGAGTCATGATGGTTGGTTGGATGCTTTGAAGACTTTGGCTGATGGAGCCGGTATTTGGCCGCTCTTGGAGGTTGACGAGAGGGCGTATGAGTGGCCTACAAAGGAGTTCTTGAGCACTCTCACCGTGGAGTGTCACGAGACCACTAGTGAGGTTTGTGTGCGCTTTAGGCTCGGCGGGATGGCGCGTGTGTGCTCCATTGACGAGTTTGGATACCGCCTTGGGTTCTATGAGTGGGTGCAGGTTCAAAGTGGCGAGCTCTCTGGGTTGGCTCTCATATCTTCTCTTGCGGGGGACGCCAAGAGTGCATTCTTCAAGGAAATTGCACCGAGGACTAGAGGTTATTCAGCTCGCTCATCCAAGGTCACAGAAGTGAATCGGCCTATGCTGAAGCTCCTCCATCACTTCTTCCGGCACTCCATCACCCACAGGAAGTCTTCCTCCTCTCCAGGTGTAGTCTCAGTCAGAGATTTGTTTCTCTTTTATTGCTTGGAGAGGGGCATCAAGCTGCATCTAGGTGATTTAGTGCTAGGAGCCCTCCTTCAGATACAAGCTAGTGACACTACTGGTGTTCTACTAGGAGGAGGATTTGTGACCAGGTTGGTGCGTGGGTATGAGTGCCTTGATGCTTTTGGTCCTGCTCCAGCATTTGTCGAGCCTCGACCAGTTCTCTTGCGGATTGTCCTACCTACAGCTCAGATCACAGACCTTCTAGTTCCGACTTGTCGGGTCTCAGATGATGACAGTGATGAGGAGGATGGGGAGATCGACCCTACTACACTTCATGAGCTTATCTCGGGGATGGGTCGCCTCACCACCGTAGTGGAGGATATGCGTGAGGGACAGAGGAGAGACAGTGCGGCGATACAGGATCTTAACAGGAGAGTTCAGAACCTAGAGGCGTACAACGCTAGGGACTTTGAGAGCCAGCAGTTCTATGGACAGCAGCTTGCTCAGGTGCATGAGGTTCAGCAGTTTCAGGGTATCCAGCTTACTCAGATTCAGCATTCTCAGTACTAGCAGCAGCATCAGTCCTACTACTACCAGGAGAGCTTCCACTCTGAGTCCGGCCCCTCCAGCACTTGGGCAGTCTTTCCACCGCCTCCCCCGTTTGACGGCTACCATCCGTGGTCACAGTGGCCTGGGCACCCACGACCACCACCCCACTGAGAGCCACAGGATCACTCACCACTTCTCAGGACTTTGGATTTTTTCCTTTCTTTTATTTCTGTTTATGACTGCATGTTTTGTTGTGTTTGACTTCTTATTTTCTCTTTTCATTTCTGGCTTTGAACTTGTCATGTTGTTGGATCACACATCTCATCCGTACTCTCATCTTGTCGACTATGGGTTGTGTTTGAGTGGTGTACCCTCCCTTGTTTTCTACAGGTACCCCTGATTCAGGTCCTCGTCCTGAACAGGTTACTTGACCCGGGATTCCATCTCCGGCTCCTCTTCTTCACCACGTGGTATATTCGTTCCACCTTATCCTCTCTCTCTCTTGATCATTGAGGACAATGCTCATGTTAGTCGTAGGGGAGTTTGAGGTTTGGTGTGATTATTTGTCGGTAAAAGTCTAAAGCTATGTTTTGATGTGTTGCATGATCTTAATTGAATGTCGAATTCCTCTATTGTAGAATCGTTCGGTTCTTGACTTTTGGTGTTTAATTGACTTCAAGTTTTCACAATGACGTTTAGACTGTCCTACTTAGAACCTATAACATGCATGTTAGCACTAATATCAAATGAGTCTAGGCCAGAACTGAGATTTTATCACTCTTGTATGTTGGTTGACTGGTTTGATACGTGTTTTTGTACCACTCGATAACACCGGTCTAAAATGATGAAGGCAATCAGAATTTTCACCCCTTTTCCATGTCTTTCTTTACCCTTTTTGATCCTTCGTGATTGTGGCTTGAGATTAGACGGAATCCAATTCGAAATCTTGTGTGGAAGTTGTAAAGGGCTAAGGATCAAGTGGCTAAATTGAAAAAAAAAAAAAATTGCTCAAAAGAAAAGCTAGGCAAGCTCGGCACCTAAGTGAAGTGTCGGGTTGAGCACTAAGCAAAAGGGCAAAGGCTGTGAGCTAGGCAGGTTCAACACCTAAGTGAAGTGTTGAATCGAGCACTAGTATGCAGTAAGAAAAAAAAAAGAGAAAAGAAAGAAAGAAAAAGAGTTCTCAAATGTAGCCCTTGATCCTAGCCAGAGTTTGTAAAGTGCGGATCTAGAAGCGGATGAAGTCGAGTCGATAGCCACATCATAATCACTCGCCACTTACGATCCATGTTCCGATTTCAAGTCCTTTTGATTAGAGTTGGTGTTGTCGTGGTCGGTTTTGCTGTGTCCCAATCAACCACTACTTGAAGTGTGCAGAAATTAGTGAGGTTTAGACTTGTTTGGTTGATGTTCTTGCATGTGTAAGTTTAGTTTGTTCGTGGAACAGTTTAAGCTAAATTGTGATTGCTTGAATCTCAATGGACCAAACTTGTCATTGTGAACTTGGATGTTTTCTAATTCATTTGCTTGAGGACAAGCAAAGCTTAGTCGTAGGGGAATTTGATGTGACTTTAATTAGTGCATTTTAAGCTTATGAATGACCTATGAAATGCCCGTGTTTATTCGTGAAATGACATGACTTATATGCTTTTATTGAATTTCTGTGCAAAGTGTCATTTTGTTGTCCGGTTGCCACTTTGGAGCCAAATTCGTGGTCTATTGGAGTTGCCTCTGTGCATTTTCAGGTTATGGCATCAAAGTACGGATGACAAGGAGCGCATAGGAGCAAACGGGAGGTCATTTGGAGTCCGGACGAGGGAGATATGAGCATTACAAGATCGAGTTTTCTGCAGAGTGCAGGGGTGCACGCCGTGCAGGGGTGCACGCCGTGCAGGGGTGCACCGTGCAGGGGCACGCCGTGCACTGTCCCCTGCACTATAAATACTCTTGTTTTTGGCCATTTTGAGGGAGGATTGGACCTCTCTTGAACCCAAAACACATACCCACGAACCCTAAAACCCTAGAACACGTTTTTGGAGCAATTTGAAGCCATTGGAGCTAGGATTGAAGCCAACAAACCTTGGGAGAAGTGCTTACAAGTGGAGAAGTGAAGATCATCTCAAGGATTCATCCATGGTGTTCTTGGTGACCATTCTTCCTTCTTTCTCTTTACTCCCTTGGCCATGTGTGTGCTGAGTTTCTAGGGTTCATCTTGGATGGGTAGATTAGTTGTGCTATGATAGAGGGATGATTGTATAGAACTTGCCATGATTGATCTTGGTTGTATGAGGATGATTCCTAGACTTGTTCTTAATGCCATTTTATGCCATGTTTGCTTAATTTGGTCCATTCATTGTGATTTGATGCATGAGAGTGCTTGGATTGCATAGATTGTAGGTCTAGGGATTGAAGTGAGTGTGTTCTAAGAGATTAGATCATCTTATTTCAACCATTTTCACTTGATTTCTCTCTTGGGCATTTTATCGAACACTTGGTGTGCATGTGGATTTTCATTCAATTGAGTTTGAAAAAGGCTTTTTGGTGAATCTCTTAGTGTTAGGGCATTGATATGAGAGTGTTGTGCCTAGCCTTGTGGTCATAGAGTCTTAAGAGAGGTTCTTGTGTCTTGGCATTTCATCAAACACTTAGAATGCATCCTTTTTCACTTAGCTTGAGAGCGAGAGCCTAAGTTGAGTGGTATTAGGATAGGGACGAGGTGCTACGAGAGTGCATTGAGTCTATAGGAGTGAAATGCATGGTCATCCGAATGCAAACTCGATCTTAATTGGCTTGTTTGTTCAATTAGTCATCTTGAGCATGATGAAACTACCCACCAAGAGAGCCCCCTTTGTCTTTGATTTGAACCACCTTTCTCTCTTGCTTAGTCTTTGTTAGTATTGCATTTCTTTACCTTTGTTTCTGAATTTCTACATCAACCCAAACCAATTTCAAATGTTTAGACCGTCTATGAGAAGTGTGAGTATTGGTTTATGAGAGGACCCCGTGGAATACGACCTTGGTAAAATCGCCATTTATCACAGTTTTAACTAATAAAAAAATGAAAATTTACAATCTCCGCCGTCGCCGTCGATTCCATCTCCATTGTCGCCGTTGATTCCATCACCACCGTCGCTGTCGATTCCATCGCCGCTGTCGCCATCGATTCCATCGCCGCCGTCACCGTCGATTCCATCTCTGCCATCGCCGTCGATTCCATCTCCGCCGCCTTCGAGCTCCAGATCCCCACCGCCTTCAAAATCAATCCAGATCCCAAAGCTGAGGGTTGATTTCGTCGCCTGCGATTTCGTCGCCTGTGATTCCGTCGCCGCCATCTGGAATCGGAATCGAAATCCCGCCGCCTTCAAGCTCCAGATGATGCCTTCAAGCTCCGCCGCCGCCGCCTTCTGTTTACTGGTGGTGTTGTGAAATCGCCGGCGGAGTACTGAAGAAGAAAGAGTGAAGATGAAGAAGAAATAAGAAAGAAAGAAAGAGTGAAGATCGCCTTCTGTTTACTGAAGAAGAAGGAGTGAAGATGAAGAAGAAAGAAAGATAGAAGAAGTAATGAAGAAGAAGGATTGTGTGAAAAAGAAAGCCAGCCACAGATTGCCAGAGTGGCAGTGGCAGTGGCAGTGGGCATGGTTTGGTAAATACTTTGTCACGGTTTCTAATGAAACCGTGACAAATTTAGTCACGGTTTCTTTTAAAACCGTGACAAATTAGTCACGGTTCCTTTAAAATCGTGACTAATTTGTCACGGTTCCTTTCAAACCGTGACTAATTTGTCACGGTTTTAAAAGAAACCGTGACTAATCAGTCACGGTTTTAAAAACCGTGACTAACTAACCGTGACTAAAAAACCGTGACCAATGATTGATTTTCTTGTAGTGGCAGACTCTCCACCCGGTAACCGTGCGAGTGGGAATGAGCTCGCCTTTTGGATTAGGGATGACTGTAATACCTCCTTTCTTCGGAACAACTTGAGTTGGACTAACCCAAGGACTGTCGGCAATAAGGTATATGATACCGGCATCCAAGAGCTTTAGGACTTCCTTCTTCACAACTTTCTGCATTAGAGGATTTAGTCGGCGTTTCGGCTGCCTAACTGGCTTGAATTATTCATCTACAACTATCCGATGTTTGCAGAAGGTCTCGGAAATGCCCGTGATGTCGGCTAATTGCCATGCTATAGCTCGAATGTGCTTCTTGAGTAATATGATCAGTTGCTCTTTCTGCTCGGGAGATAAAGCTAAGTTGATGATGACTGGCAACTGACATTCTTTCCCCAGAAATGCATACTCTAGGTGGTCGGGGAGTTCCTTCAATGCGAGTTCTGGAGGGTTCTCGTATGAAGTGGTGATCCGACTTGAAGATGGTTCAATATGGGGTGGCGCAGAAGTGGTTGTGGTTGTCATCTTTCGGTCGTCTAATTCGTCTTGCCATAGGCGCTGCTCTTGGTCTTCTAACGCGTTTTCAAGTCCTGAAATCAAACACAACTCTGGTGGATCACTAGATAAAGTGTTAGTAATGAAGTTGGCCGAGGCCAACTCCATAGCATCAACAGTATAACATTTATCATCTTGAGCTGCAGAATATGTCATGCTATCCCTAATGCGGAAAGTGACGCTATCCTGTCCTACACTTAAAGTTAACAAGCCTTGTTTACAATTTATATTCGCACCGGCGCTGTCAAGAAAGGTCGACCCACGATAAGCGTTCCATCTAATTCACGGGTATCCAGAACAACGAAATCTGCAATAATAGTAAAAGGGCCACAGTGAACAGCTACATCTTCTATTATACCCCTAGGCAGTTTGACAAACCTATCGGCTAACACGAGATGTAGAGTAAGCGGTTTCGGTTTTCCTAGGTTTAACTTCTCATAAAGATAAATAGGCATAACATTAATGGAAGCACCGGAGTCAGCTAGACTACGCTCAATTTTAATATCATTTATTATGCATGGTAATGTGAAAGGACCGGGATCAGAACACTTAACTGACGAAGGCGGCGGCTGTCGTATAGGAGATGGCGCACCGAAGAGGGAAGCGCATTCATTGGTAAGCGTGACAGAGTACGCCTCTCCATTCTTCACCTTCTTCACGAGATCTTTAAAGAATTTTCCAAGTGGTGGTATGATCTCTACAGCTTCAGTTACTGGTATCTTGATCTCTGCATTCTTGAGAACGTTATACCACTTCTTATACTGGGTGTCGTGATCCTTGAATTTGCTCATCGCAGCTTTTGGAAAAGGAATCCGAGGTATATATGGTGCTAAGACGGGCTCAGGAGCTGTCTTGGGAGGAGGAGTCGGTGTTACCTCTTCCTCTTCTGTGTTATCTTCAATCTCTGGCATATCTATGGCAGTAGTATCTGGTATCATGTCCAGTTCTGAAGCCTTTGGATTACCGGATTACCTGTCTGCTTGCCATTCCTGGTGGTGATGGCTTGAGCTTGTTCGCTCCTAACACTGAGGTTGCCTTGAAATACTGCTTGATTAAGGAGAGGATTACTAGTAAGAAATCTGGTCACATTGTTTATTGCATCTTCCACTCGTTGGCTCTGAGCCATTTGTCCTTGATTGAGTGCAGCTTGAGCTTTGAATTGATTGTCATGTTCATCGAGTCTGCTCATGATTCGGTCCAACTTTCTCTCGTAGTCCTCGTCTCTATTGTAATACAGATTTGATCGAGAATGTTGTTGTCCTCCAATGAATCCAAGAGGTCCGCGGTATGCTTCCGAGAATCAGTTGTTACGGTTCTGACCCTGAGGTTGGTAGTTCCTGTAGTTGGAGTAGCCTTTCTGGTTGTTGGTGAAGCCTTGACTAATGAAGTTCACCTCTTCTGAAGACCAGTCATCTATTTTACCGAAGTTAAGGCAGCTTCCACCATTATGAGCACAGGTTTCGCACCATCCACAGTCAGCCAAAAAGACGGTAGCAGAAAGGGGATCGAGGGATACGCCAATTGTCTTTAGATGCTTCTGAACTTCTGCTTTGACTTGATCTGCGATGCTCATCTGACTCTTGGTACTTTCTCTCTGTCTCTCCCATTTTCTTGACTTTGAAGCACAACTAGCAAAATGAAGAAGAGCGTCTTGAGGTGTAAGAGCAGTGCAATCTCCCCCAGCTAGGGAGTTGACCCACTTTGCAGATTCCTCATGCATACCACGAGCAAAGAATTCAGCCAGCTGCCTTTGTTCATACCCATGGTGAGGACAGTTGAAGAGAAGTTCTTGGAATTCGTTCCAAGTGTCGTATAGGCTTGCATCTTCTTTCTGAGTAAACCTGAAGATGCTATCCTTGTAGGCAGTTGTCCTTGATGGAGGGAAGTATTCCTCAACGAAATCTTGAGCTAAAGTCTCCCAATCAGTGTAATGTTCAGGTGGCTTGCCACTAAGCCATCTGTTAGCTGCACCTCTGAGAGAGAATGGAAAAGCTCGAAGGCATAGAGCGTTCTTGTTGAGGTTCCCAGTCCTGAAAGTTTCACAGACAGCCAGAAAGTCAGATAAATATGTGCAAGGATTATCATCTGGCTTTCCTTCAAATTGCACATCCCTAGAGATTAGTCCCAGGAAGGGGATCTTGATCTCATAGTCAGGATCGTCGTCATTATAAGGCATGGTGATGGAAGACCGAACGTTAGTTGCGCTCGGCTTACTGTAGTCCGCAAGACTCTTTGGAGCAGCCATTGCGGTAGGGAAGGATGAAACGGAAGAGATTTGATTCTATACCTGCTATGATCTGCAAGGGACAAAAACAAACACAACCGGTGTAAAATTGAAGTGTGATGGGAAATGAAAGATGGAAAGATAGAAGAATAAAAATGCCAGCTCTTCTTTCAACGAAATAGAAGAATCCCCGGCAATGGTGCCAATTTGATGAACGTTGTTAAGCGTATCAAATAACTGTCAAGCACAAAGCAGGACAGATCGTATTCCACGGGCCTCTTCTACTTGCTTACTCAAATGTGTTGCAATCTTATTCATGATCAAACCGTTTGTGCGTGGTGTGAGTTCCACGACTTCTATACTAGGATGCAAGATAAATTGAAATGAAATTAAAATGCAGAATGATTGGTTGTTTGACTAGACAGACGACAGACAACCTTAGATCACCAGAGCATTGGCAATCAACAGACCAGCGGTTTTCAATTTTGATTCATTCAGTTCACAGACACCACCATAACCCCTTACCCTTAGGGTTAAGACTGGCGAACGTTCGCTCTATTCGATCTAACTACCAAGATTAATTAGTCGCTTAAGTACGATTGCTTCTTGCGACGACAAAACTAACTGGTGCAATTACTAGAGATTCATGAGTTACTCTTGAACTGGATTAACCCTAACTGGTTCTTACGAAAGGCACACTCCAATGAATAGGTTAATTGTTGATTTGGTGTTTTAAACTGAGGCGAACATTCACTACTATCCTCATCTTAACAAGAATCTAATCTAGGTGGCCAAACCAGAAAGAAACACAGAGAACAAAGAACAAATCAAACATGAAGGAGAAACTGAATGAACTTCGAATCTAATCACCACCGATCCGTGACCGCTTTAAAGCCTTGGGTCACTTAGGGTTCATCTAATCTAAGCTCTATGAGTTTAGCTACTCATATTCAATACAGGAGAATCAAAGACGAACAAGGAATACATCTCAGGAACGAAAGACATAGAAGAACTGTAAAACCTAATTTCGACGAATCCATGAAGCTTCGATCTACTGGATCTTCAACTCCTAGCACTAGTTCTCCGAGACGGAAGGATGGCGTCACGATCCTTTCCTAGCTCCTCGAACTCTTTTCACTCTTTCTCTCTCTCGTCTAAGTCTTGGAATTTTCATCCAAAAGTAAGTATGAAGTATCTAGCCAGCGATTTCTCTTTTATAGTTGTCCGCGATCGGCTTGGAAAACAACTTAGTTTTCGCCAAAAACTTGGGAAGTTTTCGGCGAAAACTTCCTTTAAAAACCCTGCTTGCTTCGACTGTTTCTTCTGTTCCAAATTCACCTAGAGTTTTCGGCGAGAACTTTGACTTCTCGCCGAAAACTTCTTCTTGTAAGCTCTGACGATTTCTTCTTGAGTTTTTGACGAAAACTTCAGGTCTTTTCGCCAAAACTTCTTTGTAAAATCGGGCAGGATTTGTGTTGACTTGATTGGCTCTTGGATCGATTCTGGTGCGGTTTCTTGAGGCTCCAATGCCTTAGACACGTCCCTGGTTACATTATTTGACGGCAAAAACATGTGCTATCATGAAAACACTAGGAAACCATCAAATAGACCTGAAACGGGCCAAAGTAACACAAATGGCACGAGATAGAGCAGTTGAGTGAATATTCGCTATTCTGCCCTAAAAACCATGTCTTAAGACAAGAAATGTTACTTAAATGAGGCTGATAATCACGTCAAATCGAGTGTCATCAATTGTACCCCTTGTAGCCTTGGAATCCTCCTTGATTACCTTGGTTATAACCCTTGTTATAACCACCTCATTGATTCCAAGATCGGTTGTAGTTAACCCTTCGATAACCACCTCCTAAAATTAGCGTGTCAACCAACGCTATAAGCCTTCCCTGGTTCGATTTTTTGGTTAACCGGATGGTTAGATCAGCGTCGGTCAGTAGAAACAATTTAGTGTCGGTTATGACCGACGCTAAAACGCGTGTAAATAACGTCGGCTTACACGCATTTTAGCGTCGGTCATCGACCGACGCTAAAACGCGAACATATAAAAACCCCACCCAGACGACAGAAATCAGTATGCAACTCCTCCCCAAAGCTTGAAGTTCTCAACTCCCCAATTCCTCTGAAATTGCCGGCATTCGAGCTAGGAGCTGCTGTGACGCTATTCTCATCTCCCGTGCTTCCTTGACATCTCCTCCTGTGTATCGGTGTAAGTTATTTAATTTCTAGATTGTAATTTAAATTTCGTTTATTTTGTAGAGAATTAGAATTGTATATGTTCTGATTATTTAGGATTGTAGAGAATTAGAATTGTATACGTTGTGATTATTAGAATTGTAGTGAATTGAAATTGATGTGACTCCTAGAATAGTATTGAATTGTAGATTGTAATTTAAATTTCATTTAGTTTCTAGATTGTATGTGTCAATAGCATTGTTGTGGATTGAGATAGTTATTCTGATTAGTTCTAATTGTACATGTTGTGGTTATTTTCTCAGTGCCCGTATCGAGTAGTTATTTTCTCGTGGTTTTGTCTTCTGCCTTTTTGTCACTCACCCCGGTGTAAGGTATGCATTTGTTGTCCTTTTTTTTACACGTAAATTAATTGATTGTAATATGCATGTCTCATAAAAATGATTAAACTTGTATAGTAATATGTATGTTGTCAAGATTAATCTAATTCCTAGTAATATGTATGTTTTCACTATGATCAGTTATACTTTTTTTTTAAAATGAGATTAATTAGTAGAATTGTTTGTTATTTTTAATTAATTGTTAGAATATGATTAATATTAGAATTCATTAATATGTATGTTTGGTCACAACCGACGCTAAATGCTACTGCAGGTCAACGCGTGGTTGACCAGACACCCACGTTTTAGCGTCGGTCTAGCAATTTAACGTTGGTCAGACGTATCGACCGATGGTATTTGCTAACCACTGAGCCGGTTGGTGGTTCGACCGAAATACTATAGCGTCGGTTGGCACGCATTTTTGCGTCGGTTGACCAAACAACCGACACTAAAGTTTAGCGTCACCAAATCTGGCGTCGGTTTAGCCGACCGACGCTATTTATTTTGGCGTCGGTCATGATCGATGCTAAAACGCCTGTATGACCGACGCCAAACAGCTGTTTTTTGTAGTGCTTGAGGGTTGAAGTTACCATACAATCCTTGACCTTGCACAAAGTTTACTTCCTCAATGTATTCACCTTGATTAGGCTCAGAAGTAGCGGAAGGGCAAATATTAGCATCATGGCATTGACCTCCACAACACTCACAACAAAACACCGAAGCAACTGGTGGATTGTCCAAAGGGGAAGTGGGAACCTTTGATGATGAAGTCCTAGAAGGAGGCTTAGACATGGTAAGGTTGCTTACTTGTGAGGCCATAACATCAATCTTTGACATGAGGAGGGCGATCATGGGATCCTCCTCATCACGGTGTCTCGGTATCTTCGGCTTCTTCCCATAGTTAGAAGGCTCATTTGGTGCGTCCACACTTAAGGCCCGAGAATCATAGTCAGAGTCGCTTCCATATTTGGACTTAGGGGGTTATTGTCTAGCCCAACTCCTTGTCTTGATGGCCATCTCCGCGAAGAGATCAAGAGCATCCTAGGGAGTGAGTCTCCTTAAGTCACCTTTGGCCACTTGGTTGATCATCCTTGTATTCTTAAAATCAATGGATCTAAAAAAGATGTCCGACAAGGTCCACTCGGCGGTGTTGTGATGGGGGCAAGACTGAAGAAGAGCTTGGAACCGATTCCAAGTCTCATGAAAGAGCTCACCATTATGTTGTGTAAAGTGGTTGATGCGGTCTCGGATTGCATCCGTCATATAAGGTGGGAAGAATTCTTCGAGAAAAGCTTCGGCTAGGTCCTCCCATGTGGTGAAAGACCTACTCGGTTGGTTCTCCAACCATGTCTTAGCCCTACCCTTGAGTAAGAAAGGGAAAAGTCGAAGTCTCACACAATTCAAGTGCACTTGGTCATTCTTCACCGTGTCGCATATCTCTAAGAAGTCCTTGAGATGCATAGATGGACATTCACCATCAATGCCATTGAAAACCACCCCATTTTGAACCATTTGGATCATGTTGGCCTTGAGCTCAATGTTCCTAGCATTGATGGGTCGTCGAACAATGCTAGAGGCGGCCCCTTCAAGAGTAGGGTGATCATAGTCCGCCAAAGTACATCTTGCACCCCTTTGTGAGTGATCATCATCATTGGTATGGTGAGAGTGCTCCGAACGATTGTCTTCACCCTCATGGTGAGACATGTTGTTGTGTGTGGTGTTATGGACTAAATGATGAGGATAGATGGTCGGTGGTTCAATCACTTGTGCAAGACCTTGAAGTCGTGCTTGGAGGCGAGTGAGTCGCCTCATGCACTAGCACAAGATACCTACACACAAGCACAACAAGAACAACAAAGTAACACGATCAAGCAAACAAGTAACAAGGAAGCAAAAACTAAATTGGAAGGAAACGAATAGATCGGTCCCCTACTAAATGCTTTCTTAGGATTGAGAAAGTCCCCGACAATGGTGCCAAAAACTTGACGTGCCAATAATCAACCACGAAAGTACGATTATTAACACTCAAGGTCGTATTCCACGAGGGCTCTCTCAAAGACTAATACTCACACTCCTTGTAGACGGTCTAGACATTTAAACTGAGTTTTGGTTTGAGAGAACGAATCAAAAGCATAAGCAAAACTAAATCAAGTAAGACAATAACTAACAAGGAAGGTTGAGGTTCAAACAAGAGAGAAGAAGGTCAACTTAGTGAGGGATATCTTCATGCTCAAGAGTAATGAAAGTCGAATTGAGTCACAAGCATCAATGTTTAATTGATTAGCTATGCATAACACTTAGATCGACTCAACCAACTCTTGCAAGAATGATTCACTACTTCTAAACCACATGAACTATGCTTTCGCTATAGAAACAAAGGAATGGAGTGCTTTAATGAAGCTCAATGAAATGCTCACACACCTAAACTCCTAATCAACAATCTCTAACACAAGGCAATGATGCAAGATACTTTCATATCAAACATAGAACATTAGAATAGCAACTACAAGGTCTTTCAACCCCTAATTGAAGAAAAACCCTAATGCACACCAAGTTCTTGTAGAAATGCTAACAAGGGAATCAAGTGAAAATGGTTGCAATTGAGTAATTCAATCTCTCAAATCATCAATTACAATCCTTAAACCTTAAATCAACATCATCCAACAACTTTCATACATTGAATGACATAGGAATGTACCATAGAAACTGATGAACGTTGTAATGCGGTCAATCAAATAACTGTCAAGCACAGAGCAAGACAGATCGTATTCCACGGGCCTCTTCTACTTGCTTACTCAAATATGTTGGCAATTTTATTCAAGGTTGAACACTTAGAGCGTGGTGTGAGTTCCACGACTTCTATACTAAAATGCAAGGTAAACTGAAATGAAATTAAAATGAAGAATGATTGATTGATTGACTTAGACAGATGACAGACAAGCTTAGACTTCGAATCCCCCTTAGATCACCAGAGCATTGGCAGTCAACAGACCAGCGATTTTCAATTCTAGTTCATTCAGTTCACAGACACCACCATAACTCCTGACCCTTAGGTTTAAGACTAGCGAAAGTTCGCTCTATCCGATCTAGCTACCAAGATTAATTAGTCGCCCGGGTACGGTCGCCTCTCGCAACGGCTTAATTAACTGGTGGAATTACTAACAATTTATGAGTTACTCTTGCAGTGGATTAACCCTAACTGGTTCCTACGAAAGGCACACTCCAATGAATAGGTTAATTGCTTGATTTGGTGTTTTGAAGTAAGGCGAGCGTTCGCTTTTATCCTTAGTCTTAACAAGAATCTAATCTAGGTGGCCAAACCAGACAAGAAACACAGAGAATGAAGAACAAATCAAACATGAAGGAGAAACTGAATGAATTTCGAATCTAATCACCACCGATCCGTGACCGCTTTAAAGCCCTGGGTCACTTAGGGTTCATCTAATCTAAGCTCTACGAGTTTAGCTACTCATATTCAATATAGGAGAATCAAATACGAACAAAGAATACATCTCAGGTAGGAAAGATAAAGAAGAACTGTAAAACCTAATTTTGACGAATCCTTGAAGCTTCAGTCTGCTGGATCTTCAACTCCTAGCACTGGTTCTCCGAGATGGAAGGATGGTGTCACGATCCTTTCCTCGCTCCTAATCTTTTCACTCTTTCTCTCTTTTGTCTAAGTTTTAGAATTTTTGTCCAAAGTATAAGTTATTTAGATCTCTTCCTCCAGCCACTGGTTTTAGTATTTAAACCTAAACTAATTTCTGCCAGATTTGCCTAGAGTTTTTGGCGAAAACTTCTCAAGTTTTCGCTGAAAACTTCTTTGTAAAATGACTGATCTCTCGGCTGTTTCTCCTATGATTTCCGGCCTAGGAGTTTTTCACCGAGAACTTGGGGTTTTTGTTGAAAACTTCTTCTTGTGAAGCTCAGCCAATTTCTTATGGAAGTTTTCACCGAAAACTCTAAGGGTTTTCGTCGAAAACTCAAGTGTAGATTGGGGCAGGATTTTGGTTCACTTGATTGACTTCTTGGATTGGTTCCGAAGTGGTTCCTCGATGTTCCAATGCCTTAAACATGTCTTTGGCTACTATATTTGATGGCAAAAACCTGTGCTAACATGAAAACACTAGAAAACCATCAAATAGACCCGAAACGGGTCAAAGTAACACAAATGGCACGAGATAGAGCAGTTGAGTGAATATTCACTATTCTCCCCTAAAAACTATGTCTTAAGCAAGGAAATGTCGCTAAAATGAGGCTGATAATCACGTTAATTTGAGTGTCATCAGAAACCCAATCAAGCTCACATGGCATATAAGCGCAAGGTTTAAGGACCAACTTCTTACACAACGACTATGGAGGACTCAACTCAATCATCCATCTATCCTAGCATGAATCATCACCCCCACTAAGTTGAACCCTAAGTTTAGCCTAGCACAACCATGGAGAGGACCTGAAATGGAGAGGGGGAGATCACCATAGCTTCCATGAAAGATCCTTCAATCTTGCACTTCAAGTTGCTACTCCAAGGTGAGAGACTTCACTCCTAGCTTCACTTGCTCCAATCTTCCTTTGCTCCTTGGGTTGAGGGATGGAGAATGATTAGCGATCGTTGAGTGTGAAATCATATTCTATAATCTCTGTTTTGTGTCGAATGAAAGCCCCCTTTCCAATCGACGAATCGCGGTTTATATTTATTGGAAAAGATCAAAGTTCTAGGCGAGAACTATGAAGTTCTCGCCAAGAATTTCTTTATAAAGCCCCCTGGAATTCTCGTCAAGAAAAAGCACTGATTCCTTCAAATGTTCTCGGCGAGAACATTGTAAGTTCTCGCTGAGAACTTCTTCATAAATGTTACTGGCAGAACTTTGCATTAATCTCAAACTTGCAATGGCCCTAACTCCCTCGTCCTAGCTCCGATTGCGCTCCCGTTTGATCCTCTGTGCTCCTTGTCATCTGTACTACCATGCCAAGGCTTGAAAATGCACAAATAGAACTTTGATAGACAACGGATTGGGTTCAAAAGTGGCTTTTGGACAACAAAGGTGCACTTTGTGCAAAACAACTCTAAAAGCACACAAGCAATGGCATTTCAAGATTAAAAATGGGAGATTCTTAGGTTAATCATAGGTCTAAACACGAGCAATAATATCACATCAGGGTCGTACCTGGGCTGGTACGAGGGCTCCTGGCTCGGGCTCCTATGTGTCCTAGAGCGGGTGCATGGGCTCGTGCTGGGGCATGAGCTAGGGCTCATGCTGGGGCTCGGGCTGGTGCTCGGTCATGTCAGCCTGGGCAGCTGCTCCTAGTGTTTTGGCACTCTCCCTAGGGGTTCTCCTTGTTCAGCACCTTCTTCAGTGATGGCCGCCATGTAAGGTATGAAATCTGTCTCGGACAGGGTGACTAGATTGCTGTCCGTGTCCAGGTTGTCCACATCGGACAAGGTGTCCTCGTCGGACTCAACTTCTAGGATTGGGGCTCGGATGTGCATGGCTTGAGAATTTCTCTAGGCCCTCCATGACAACTTTTTCTCCATCTTGTGAACCCGTATCCTCCTCTTCTTTGGCCACCTCTTCTTCATCATCGATGATCACCTCTCCTTCTCTGATCACCATTGCCCTCTGGTTTGGGCAATCCCTCGCTACACATTCCCCGTTGATCCCCTGTGGTTGTAGTCTAGATTATCCTACCAGAAGTCGGTTTATGGTAACCTGCCTATAGCCATTAAACAGGTGGTCTTAGCTATTATGTCCAGATGTGTAAACCCCTCTAGCAACTAAAAGAAAATCGGCACAAAAGAAAAAGAGAAAAAGAAAAAGAAAGAAAATTCGAAAAAATAGAAAAAGTTCAAAGTCCTAAGTTTATAGTTCAGTTCAATAACGTTTTTCTCCCTACATATGGAAGAACGAAGTCAAAAGAAAATTCAGAAAAAAATGTGTAAAGAAAATAAAAGTGCTAGGTTGTTTGAGGGAATCATAGGACGAGCGTACACTATTCCACCCATGTCTGGTTAGACGGTAGGAAGCCATAGGCTAGATTAGAGGGAAGTTAGTCGAAAGCTACACCGCGCCAAAGCCATCATCATTCATTCCCATCATCCATCTCATCTTAACCCTTTTAGTGTAGAATTCGTTACAGTCCTAAGCAGGGAAGTCCTTCTTGACTAATTCTCGTGTTGTCAGAGTGGTGGAGATGTGGTCGAATTGCAAACCTATGACATAATTCAATACAGGAAATGATTAAGAGCAGAAACACGTCCCTAAACACAGAGAATGAGAGTTTCCCTTGTACTAAATATTTTCTGTGTGAGGAGTCTGGTCAGTCAGGTCAAATTCGTGCATGATTGGTTGCTACTTCTTATCATGTGCAGTTTTTAGTGAGACCAGGTTGTTTGGCTGATCAGTATGAATGTTAGGTTTCTTGCTCTAGAAGTAGCTGTCTAATAATTCATTGTGTGAGCTTGAACTTCAATTTAATCGATCTTATCATTTTTGAACATGAGCGTTTTCTATTCAGTTTGCTTGAGGACAAGCAAAAGCTTAAGTGTTGGGTATTTGATGACACTCGATTTGACGTGATTATCAGCCTCATTTAAGCAACATTTCTTGTCTTAAGACATGGTTTTTAGTGCAGAATAGCGAATATTCACTCAACTGCTCTATCTCGTGCCATTTGTGTTACTTTGGCCCATTTTGGGTCTGTTTGATGGTTTCCTAGTGTTTTCATGATAGCACAGGTGTTTGCCGTCAAATAATGTAACCAGGGACGTGTCTAAGGCATTGGAGCCTCAAGAAACCGCACCAGAATTGATCCAAGAGCCAATCAAGTCAACACAAATCCTGCCCGGTTTTACAAATAACTTCTCAAGAAGAAATCATCAGAGCTTACAAGAAGAAGTTTTCGGCGAGAAGTCAAAGTTCTCGCCGAAAACTCTAGGTGAATTTGGAACAGAAGAAACAGTCGAAGCAAGCAGAGTTTTTAAAGGAAGTTTTTGCCAGAAACTTCCCAAGTTTTTGGCGAAAACTAAGCTGTTTTCCAAGCCGATCGCGGACAACTATAAAAGAGAAATCGCCGGCTAGATACTTCATACTTACTTTAGGAAGAAAATTCCTAGACTTAGATGAGAGAGAGAAAGAGTGAAAAGAGTTCGAGGAGCTAGGAAAGGATCGTGACGCCATCCTTCCGTCTCGGAGAACCAGTGCTAGGAGTTGAAGATCCAGCAGATCGAAGCTTCACAGATTCGTCTAAATTAGGTTTTACAGTTCTTCTCTGTCTTTCCTACCTGAGATGTATTCCTTGTTTGTCTTTGATTCTCCTGTATTGAATATGAGTAGCTAAACTCGTAGAGCTTAGATTAGATGAACCCTAAGTGAGCCAGGGCTTTAGAGCGGTCACGGATCGGCGGTGATTAGATTCGAAGTTCATTTAGTTTCTCTTACATGTTTGGTTTGTTCTTCGTTGTCTGTGTTTCTTTTCTAGCTTGATCACCTAGACTAGATTCTTGTTAAGCCGAGGATAGTAGCGAACGTTCTCCTCACTTTAGAACATCAAATCAACAATTAATCTATTCAATTGAGTGTGCCTTTCGTAGGAACCATTTAGGATTAATCCACTACTAGAGTAACTCATAAATCACTAGTAATCGTGCCAGTTAGTTTCCGTTGCAGAAGTGAATGCACAGACGGTTAATTAATCTTGGTAGTTAGATCGGATAGAGCGAACGTTTGCCGAACTTAAACCTAAGGGTCAGGAGTTGTGGTGGTGTCTAAGAACTGAATGAATTATGATTGAAAACCGCTGATCTTGTGATCGCCAATGTTCTGGGGATCTTAGGGGATTCAAAATCTAAGCTTGTCTGTCGTCTTGTTAAGTCAATCAATCTTTCATTTTGTCTTTTTTTCATTTCAATTTCTTTGATTTATAGATTAGAAGTCGTGGAACTCACACCACGCACAACGTGTTTAAACTTGAGTAATTTGTCAGCTCATTTGAGTAAAAAATTAGAAGAGACCTATGGAATACGATTTACCTCGCTTCTAGCTTGGTAGTATGTGACGCACGCATTACAACTTTGATCAAATTGGTGTCGTTGCCGGGGACCCTTCTAAAGAGTTGGCACTTTATTTTTCTACCTTTCCATCTTTCATTTTTCCATCACACTTCGAATTTACACCGATTGTTCTTGTTTTTGTCATTTGTAGGTTGCTTGCAGGTAGATGAACCGCCCGTTCACTCGTTCTCAGTCTAAGCCTATCAAGACTTCTACTTTAGACAAGTCGGGTAGTTCTGCTCCGCCTAAGCAACCTCGAGTTTCAAAGCAAGTCAGAATCGATCCGCCCCCATCTTCTACACCTATAAAGACCAAGGAGTTTAAGGAGAGCTCCTCGTCTTCTTTCGCTTCATCTATGTCGTCAGATTCACCGCCACCCTCTCCCACCGCAATGGCTGCTCAGAAGAGTCTTGCGGATTACAACAAGCCAAGCCAAACAAGCATTTTGTCCGCCATTGCTGTGCCACACAATGAAAATGATCCTGACTATGAGATCAAGATCCCCTTCCTGGGAATGATCTCTTGGGATGTGAAATTTGAAGGAAAGCCGCATGACAATCCATGCACATTTGGTGGATTTCCTAGCTATATGCGAGACCTTTAAGAGTGGGAGTCTCGATAAGAACACATTATGCTTACGACCCTTCCCATTCTCTCAAAGGTCCCGCAAAGAGATGTCTCAGTAGCAAGCCGCCAGGTCACTACACCGACTGGGATGTTCTTGCTCAAGACTTCGTAGAGGAATACTTTCCTTCTTCTAGAACTATAGCTTACAAGGACAACATTGCCAGATTCGTTCAGAAGGAAGGGATGAGCTTATACGATGCTTGGAATGAATTCCAAGAACTCCTCTACAACTGCCCTCATCATGGTTTCGAACAAAGACAACTAGCTGAGATCTTTGCTCGAGGTATGAATGAGGAATCTGCTATGGCTGAGGGAGATTGTACAGCTCTTACTCCAATAGCTGTTATGCTTCACTTTACCAACTGTGCTTCCAAGTCAAGGAATTGGGAGAGACAATCAGAAGGAGTTAAGAGTAAGCTTAACATTAAAGAGCAGATTAAAGCAGAAGTCCAGAAACATCTAAAGAAGGCTGGTGCGCCTATTAACCCTCCATTAGCCTCTGTCTATGTAGCTGACTGTGAATGGTGCGGAGCTTGTGTTCATAACGGAGGGAGTTGCCAGGATATTGGAAAAACAGATGTCTGGTCTGTGGATGAGGTGAGCTTCATTACTCATGGCTTCCCTAATAACCAACAAGGGTACATTGGTTACCGCAACTACAGGCAACCTCAACAGGGAAGTTTCCAAGAGGTACCCCCTACAACTCTGGAGCCAACCAGAACAAGAACTAGAATCAGAAAAGCCAACCATCTGGGTCATACCAAGAGCAGAAGCCGAACACCCAATCTGGAGGAGTGTATTAACCGCCACATAGAAATCAAGGCAACTACGGTACAACACCTAGCAATCGCCAGAATCAGTACTTGAACAATAACTATCAAGGCCCTCCTGGATTCATCGGAGGACAACAGCCTCAACGACCCACACCTCAAGACAACAAGGAGACCGAGTTGGATAAGAAGCTCAATCAGATCATCTCTAGGCTCGATGATCATGATAGTCAATTTAAAGCTCAAGCCATCTTGAACCAAGAGCAGATTGCACAAGGTCATAGAGTGAAGAGCCAAGTGAACAACATCGCTAGCATGCTCTCTAGTGGTCATCCCTTCGGTAAACTGCCAAGCCAGACAGAATCAAATCCCAAGAATGAGCATGTTAAGACTATCTCCACTCAAAATTGCAAGAGCTCAGCTGCTACTACGTCTCCTGATCCGATCATGAATCCTGATGCTGTAGCTATTGATATACCAGAGATCAAAGAAGAAGAAGAGAAGGATACCTCGCCAAGAACTACACGAGCATCGGAGCCACCTCTTGCTCCGTATCTGCCAAGAATTCCCTTCCCCAAGGCGTTGCTACCCAAGGGAGAAGACAAGGACAACTCAAAGAAGAAGAAGGAAGCATCTTCCACTCCCTCCAAGGGAGATTGCTCTGCCGTCCAGTCTCGATCGCCACCCATACCGATCCCAACAAAGTGTTTCGATCCTGGCTCTTTTACATTGCCTTGCATCATTAATGACATTGAGGTTGAACATAGCTTGGTTGATCTAGGCGCATCCATAAATGTCATGCCTATGTGCTTATATGAGAAACTGAACTTAACTGAATTAAATCGATTAGCATGCAATTGGTTTTTGTTGATAGATCCATGAGAGCACCTAGGGGATTGGTCAAGGACATGGTTGTGCGATGTGGTCCGTTTACCTTCTTAGCTGATTTTGTCATCATGGATACCCGAGAGGAGGATGTTACTCTTCTCCTAGACTGACCTTTTATGGCAACATCCGACATGACTATTAATGTCCCTAACGGATCGTTAACATTAAGGGTTGGAAAGGATAGCATAACATTCCTTCTCAAGGACGGTATGAAATACATTCCTAAGGGAGAAGCACATTGTTTATCTATTGAAACTGTGGAGTTGGCCACGCTCAACTCTGTTACTAATGTCACTCCAAGTGTTTCTTCCAAGATAGCTGCTATAGGTGCTGAACAGGTGAACAACCGGAAGAATAAGTGATGACACTCGATTTGACGTGATTTTCAGCCTCATTTAAGCGACATTTCTTTGCATAAGACATGGTTTTTAGGGAAGAATAACGAATATTCGCTCAACTGCTCCATCTCGTGCCATTTTGGTCACTTTAGCCCGTTTCGGGTCTATTTGATGGTTTTCTAGTGTTTTGTGATAACACAGGTTTTTGCCGTCAAATAATGTAACCTAGGACGTGTTTAAGGCATTGGAACCTTGAGGAATCGCACAAGAATCAATCCAAGGAGTCAATCAAGTCAACACAAATCCTGCCCAGCTTTACAAAGAAGATTTCGGCGAAAAGTCCTTAAGTTTTCGCCGAAAATCCAAGAAAAAATCATCAGAGCATAGAAGGAGAAGTTTTCGGCGAGAAGACTAAGTCTTCACTGAAAACTCTTGATCAAAATAACACAGGAGAACAGTCGACTGGTGCCAGCCTTTTCAAAGAAGTTTTTGGCGAAACCCTTAAACCTAATCCGGATGGGAAAGGGTTAAGTATAAATATCATACAAAATATCATAATTTCCAGACTTAAGAAGTTCGAGAGAACAAAGTTTTGAGAGTTCGAAGAGCCAGGAAGAGATCGTGACGCCATCTTTCCACCTCGGAGACTCGGAGCTAGGAGTGAAGATTACCGGAGAGCGGAGCTTTGCCAGAGTCATCTTAATTAGGTTTTACAGCTTCCATCTGTTCTTCCTTTTCATGATGAACTCTGTTTCTGTCTTTGTTTATGCTGTTATGAACATGAGTAGCTAAACTCGTAGAGTTTAGACTAGATGAACCCTAAGTGACCCAGGGCTTTAAAGCGGTCACGGATCGACGGTGATTAGATTCAAAGTTTAATCAGTTTCTCTTGCATGTTCGGTTTGTTCTTCGTTGTTTGTGTGTCTCTTCTAGCTTGATTAACTAGATTAGATTCCTGTTAAGCTGAGAATAGTAGTGAACGTTCGCCTCACTTTAAAACACCAAATCAACAATTAACATATTCATTGGAGTGTGCCTTTCATAGGAACCAGTTAGGGTTAATCCACTTCAAGAGTAACTCATAAATCGTTAGTAATTCCACTAGTTAGTTTAGTCATCGCAAAAAGCGACCGTATTCGGGTGACTAGTTAATCTTGGTAGCTAGATCGGATAGAGCGAACGTTCACCAGTCTTAAACCTAAGGGTAAGGCTTTATGGTGGTGTCTTAGAATTGATTGAACGAGAATTGAAAATCGCTGGTCTGTTGACTGCCAATGCTCTGGCGATCTAAGGGGGATTCGAAATCTAAGCTTGTCTGTCATCTTTGTTAAGTCAACCAATCTCTCAATCTATCGTTTAAATTACTTTTTAATTTACCTACATTTCTAGAATAGAAGTCGTGGAACTCACACCACGCACAACGTGTTTAAGCCTGAGTAATCTGCCTTTACATTTGAGTAAATGATTATTAGAAGACCCGTGGAATACGATCTGTCTTGCTTTGTGCTTGATAGTTATTTGACTACATGCGCTTGAAAATGCGTCCAACAAATTGGCGCCGTTGCCGGGGACTTCTATTAATTGATTAAAAGAAGAACTGGCATTTTATTCTTCTACTTTCCATCTTTCATATTTCCATCCACTTCGATTTTACACCGGTTGTGCTTGTTTTTGTCATTTGTAGGCTGTCTACAGGTTTATGCATCACCGCCCTCTCACGCGCTCCTTAACCAAGACTGACAAGTCTAAGAGTGTAGAGAGACCAGGTAGCTCTGCTACGCCAAGGCGACCACAAATTCTGAAGAAAGGCAAAATCAATCCACCTCCATCCTTCACGCCAATTAAGATCGAGGAACCGAATGAGAATTCCTCATCTTCATCCTCATCCGCTTCATCAACCGCATCACTTTCACCCCCACCATCTCCTATGATGGGCGATCAATTACCACCACCACCACCACCGGGGGCACCAAAGAGTCTAGCTGATTAAAATAAGCCGAGCGCGACTAGCGTTCGATCTTCATCGAAGGAGACCCTGACTATGAGATTAAGATCCCTTTCTTGACCATGATCTCTAGGGATCTACAATTTGAAGGCAGGCCACTTGACAATACGTGCACTCACTTGGCGGATTTTATTGATCTTTGCGAGACTTTCAAGAATGGGAATCTCGACAAGAACACCCTATGCTTGAGAGCCTTCCCGTTCTCTCTTAAAGGTGCAGCTAAGAGGTGGCTCACTGACAAGCCACCCGGTTACTACACAGATTGGGATTCTCTTGCCCAAGACTTCGTGGAAGAGTACTTCCCTCCCTCAAGAACAACCGCCTACAAGGACATCATCTCTAGATTCTCCCAGAAGGAAGATGTGAGCTTATATGACACTTGGAATGAATTCCAAGAACTTCTCTATAATTTCCCTCACCATGGTTTCGAGCAGAGGCAGCTAGTTGAAATCTTTGCTCGAGGTCTACGTGAAGAATCTATTAAATGGGTCAATTCCCTAGCTGAAGGGGATTGTACTACCCTCACACCTGAAGCTGCTCTTCTCCATTTCGCAAACTGTGCTTCCAAGTCAAGGAACTGGGAACGACAATCAAAAGGATCAAGAAGCAAGCTCGATATTGAAACAACCATTAAAGCTGAAGTTGAAAAGCACTTGAAGAAGTCTACTACACCTATTAAGCTGCCATCAGCCTCCGTTCTTGTTGCCGATTGCGAGTGGTGTGGAGCTTGTGCTCATAACGCAGGACGATGCTAGAACTTTGGCAAGGCAGAAGTCTGGTCTACTGAAGAAGTCAACTTCATCTCCCAAGGTTTTAATAACAATCAACAAGGTTATGTTGGCTACCGCAACTACAGACAACAGAGAAATTTCCAAGAGCGACCTCCCTATAATGTCGGCGCCAACCAGAACCAAGGTCAAAATCAGAATAACCGACCAACTGGTTCACTCCAGGATCAGAAGCCAAACAATCCAACTGGAGGCATCTACCAGCCGCCTCACCGAAATCAAGGCAACTATGGAACAGCTCCTGGCAATCGCCAGAATCAATACTTGAACAACATCTATCCAGGACAGCAGCATCAGAAAGACAACAAGGATAATGATCTAGACAAGATGCTCCACCAGATCATCACCAGACTTGACGATCATGATAGTCAGTTCAAGGCTCAATCTCTCCTCAACCAAGAAAAAATCACTTCCGGACAATGAATAGAGCATGCGGTGAACCAGATCTCTAACATGCTAGCAAATGGCCACCCCTCTGGCCAGCTCCCGAGCCAAACCGATCCAAATCCAAGGAAGGAGCAGGCTAAGATGGTCTCTATTCAAAGTCCGACGAACTCACCTGTTAATACTTCTTCTAATCCATACAAGGCCATTGAAGTTTCGGAGAAGAAGAAAGCAAAGGAGGAGGCGCCAAAAGACTACGATCCTCCTCTTGCTCCGTATTATGAGAAGGTTCCCTTCCCAAATGCTTTGCTACCGAACGCAAGGATCGAGACCGACATGTGGGGGAACAAAGAAGAACGCTTTGCCGTTGTAGCAAGAAGCCTTCCTCGCCATTCCCAGCTAAGTGCCCCGATCCTGGTTCTTTCACTTTACCTCTTATCGTTAATAATATTGAAATAGAGCGTAGCTTGGTTGATCTAGGTGCTTCCATAAATGTCATGCCTATGAGTTTGTTTGAAAAGTTGAATCTAGGAGAACTTAAACCAACTAGCATGCAACTTGTTTTTGCTATAGATCATAAAAAATGCCTAGGGTAGAAATTAAAGATGTTGTCACTCGATGTGGTCCTTTTACTTTTCTAGCCGATTTTGTGGTTATAGATACTAGAGAGGAGGATTTTACTATCCTCATAGGTCGACCCTTCATGGCAACAACCGAGATGCAAATCAATGTCCCGAGTGGTTCCTTGACCTTGAGGGTTGGTAAGGATACGATAACATTCCACCTCAAGGACGGTATGAAATACACTCCTAAGGAAGAAGAAGCTCACTGTCTTTCTGTTGAAACTGTGGAGTTGACCTTGGTCAACTCCGTTACTAACGTCTCTTATAGTGTTTCTCCGAAGACTGTTGTCACGGGTGCTGAATAGGTCATCCAGCAGAAAACCAGACCTACGACACAGAAGCCACAGAAGAAGAAGGAACTGAAAGCCTCCTCTTCTCAGTCGTCACCAAGCAAAGATTCTGACGGGCTAAGAAAGAAGAATCCAAAGAAAGCTAAAATGGTCTGGATGCCAGTTGCTCCGCCATGTTCTTCCGAGCCAGTTGCTCCGCCAATTCCTGTCAAGCCGCTGGTGCGGAAGCCAGTGAAGAAGGAGAAGTATAGAGCATCTCCCAAGGAATCACCGAAGATCACAGATCCCGGTAAAATGAAGCAGGAAGCTAAGGAAAAGACGAAGCTAACTGTTCTCATTCCTTCTACCGTCACACTTGCGAAGGATGATCCCTCACAAGAACTATTCGTGCCATTCGAGATTGCTGGCCATCTTCCCGATGGACGTACCAAGCTCATTCATGCTAACGGGAAGATATTCACACTCGTCGGAGGTACCCCAAAGCTTTATTTTATGAATTCCGACGCAAGTGTTAAAGAGATCCTGAGTTGGGATGTCTCCAACACCGTCAATGTATCGTCCAGCTCAAGGACGTTAATCAAGAGTGCTTCGTAGGAGGCAACCCACGGCTGGAGTCAGTTTTAATTTGTATGTTTACTTTCATGTTTTAGAGTCGGTTCGGGGGAGCCAAAAGTGTCATTTGCTTGATCTGTTATTTTTTCTTGTGTGAATGGTGTGTCTTCGGTTCGATTCCAAGTTGTTTGAGGTTGTTCCGATTTTTGTTAAATTAGTTCTGATTTTCCGAAGTTTGCCAGAATTGCGAAAATGTTTTAAAACTGCAGGTCAAGGTTTTCGCCGAAAACTCCCCTTTTAAACCCATTGTATTTTCTAACCAGTTTTGACAAACTTTTCGGCTAAAAGTTTCATACTTTTCGGCGAAAAATCAATTTGAAATCCGGCAAAAAGAAGTGAAAGTTTTCGCCAAAAACTTTCAGAAAAATCCAAAAAATTTCCCCCTTTTCCGGGTCAATTTCTCTCTCCCTCATTTTTTAACGAAATCGCAGCCCCCCCTCTCATCAAAAAAATTGCCGCCGCCTTTAACCCCTCACCACCGCCACTTTCCACCATTTCCACCATCACCGAGAGTCGCCGCTTGACTCCCCTCTCTTCCCTGATCATTTCGAGATATAGATCGTTCGAATCGGAGCTCTAGAGGTTTAGTTCTGCCAAAACCTAGTTTTTTGAGTTTTTCGCTGATTCCTCTTCTCCTGTTAATTTTCAGCCACCATGTCTTCAAGGTAAGTTATTGGATTTTCATTACGAGTCTTTTGACATATAGAATTCTGAATTTCGTCGGGGTTGACTCAGTTGACTTTTCGGTCTACCTTGATTTGCGTGCCGACTATTTCGTGTAAATTTTGGTGAATTGATTGCTTTGGGATGATCTAGCATGTGTAGGGAGACTTGTGCTATAATTTGATATCATTTGGCCATGAATTACTATGCTTAAAGTTTAATTCTTTTGCGGTGTTGACTTTTGTGAAATGTCGGTTTAACCATGAACTATTGATGCTTATTTGGCTGCCATGCTTACTCATTGAAGTTCATATCGCTGTGTTTGTATTCTGAGCTTATGTTATGCCTTGATTCAATGATTTGTGCTCGTGAATTACCATGGTTAGGGTTAAATTTGTTACAATGTTGACTTTTTTTGGCATATCGGTTTGACCTATGAACTCAATATGTGATTTTGACGCTCTGGCTGATCCTATGCGTGTGCAATGACCAATTGTGCCTACTGGTTACTCGCTTTGCTTACCCCCACTCGGTTTTCCTCATTTCTTTGTGACATTGAGTTTTTCGGCTAAGTGTGGGGTAGGTGTTTGGTTTGACTAATCTGGTTCCATTCTTTGTTATGTTCTAGGAATGTAGACAGGGAGTGATGGATGAAGGCCAGGCTAGACACCGGGTCTAGCTCCAGAGCACCTGCTCCAGTCACTCCTGCCGCCTATGGTCCTCCTCCAGCATTCCCAGACCGCCTCGGGCACCACTCCACCATTGCCCGCCTACCGGAGCATTACATTCAGCGCTACCAGAGAGTCCAACACACTCCCATAGCTGACATGCGACCACTCTCTCTAGAGTCCATCCTCGAGCATGATGAGGAGTGGCACACGAACATCCACGACTCTTTGGCAGCTGCAGGTCTTCTGGAGCTGTCCACCATTGCTGATGACTTCCCCTACCTCGCTCTCCGAGAATTCTGGGCTACCTTCGAGCTTGACAAGCACAAGAAGAGGCAGCACAAGAAGGTCATTTCCTTCTACCTCGGTGGGGTGCACAGAGACTTCACCTATGATGAGTTTGCAGACCATCTCGGCATCCTGCCAGAGCATTACCAAGACCACCATCTTGGTTGGGAGGACAACTCGGGTAAGGGCCCGGATTATGACGCACTTTGGAGCCACATCACCTGAGTACCAGGTGCTCAGACCACGGCTCATAACTCCGTCAGGTCACTCTGTCACCCTCTCTTTCATTTTATCCATATTGTTTGGCGTAGATCTATTTTGTTTGCTCCAGAGAAGGATCGCCACCATATCAGTAGAGAGGAGCTCATACTACTCCGTGCCATCCGAGAGGGCTACCCCCTTCATCTAGGATGGGTGCTTGCACCTTTTCCACCAGAAGAACAAATCGACAAAGGCACCCTGCGCCCTTCTTGTCGGTAACTTTGTTGGGCGCCTCATCACAAACCTTGGCCTCAACCAGTCATGGGACCTTGACGTCCCGCGCCACGTAATAAAAACTGTTGGTGGAGACTTAGCCGTCGAGTACGACCTCCAATTTGACTCCAGTCCACAAGAGGCAGCAGTTCCACCTCTACACCAAGGGGTCGAGTCGGAGGAAGAAGATGATTCTGGGAAGCAGCAGCCCCAGCTAGAGCATGATGTTCACCACTAGATGCTCCCACAGCAGCCGCCAGCGGGGTATGCATATGAACAGCAGCCGCCCCTCCAGGATCCATTCCAGATACCTCATCCGCACTCCCGACTGTCTCTAGGAGAATTTGGAGAGATGCTAGATCAACTCCAGGAGTGGCGAGTGGAGGACAACGCCACCCAGGACGCCCGATGGCTTATTACTCAGAGGCACATGCGTGTGCAAGACAAGAGGTATGAGGCACGGCTGGCATGGCAGCAGCGAGTCGCGACCTTCTTCCATTTTCCACCTCCCGATGCACCTGACCAGCAGCGAGTCCCAGTTTCCTTTTGATCTTTTGTTTGTTTTTGTTTTGTAGGCAGAGTTTTGGTAGATTCCCTTCCAGCTCCGAAGTTCCGTGCTCATCCCCTACATCAATCATCTCGGTCCAGGTTCTTCTTTTTACTCTCCACTCTAGTTTAGTCCTATGAGGACACAGAACGGTTTAAGTGTGGGGTAGGATGCTAGAGAACCTTGCATGAACTTGATTGCCCTTAATTGTTTTTTATGTGTTTCGTTGTGCCTTCCCAATTTCTCTAGCATTAGAATTGCTTAGTTCTTGATTTGTGATGTTAAGTTGTTGTTCAAATTGTCATAATGATGCTTAGACTGCTTAACCTAGAACCTGAAAACCAACTTTTATACTTTGATGCTAAATTGCCTGGTCATAACAGATTTTTAAAATCACAATTCTAGTTTGTCGCTTTGATTGCATGAAAATGACCGAATCTGACTAGCAAATCAACTGTGAGCTTTTGATCCATTGCACATAACTTGCAATTTCAATCCTTTTTTAGTGATTTTCTGTTTTCTTGAATGAGTTAGAATTTGCATGAGACCTATTCGAGCCACACAATGTCACGAGTTCTAGAATGATAGGGGCACCTAGAATTAAGCTACTAAGCCAGATTGCCTACCCAACGTTAAATCCATTAGGTTTAAACCCTTGAGCTTGGCCTTTTCATTCGGTTCGATACACATTACAACCAATCCCCATTATTTCATTCCCGTTGATCCTCTGTGGTTGTAGTTCTAGATTAGCCTACCGGAAGTCAGTTTGTGGTAACCTACATATAGCCATTAAACAGGTGGTGTTAGCTATTATGTCCAGACGTGTAAACTCCTCTAGCAACTAAAAGAAAATCGGCACAAAGAAAAAAAAGAGAAGAAAAATAAAGAAAATTCGAAAAAATCAGAAAAGTTCAAAGTTTCAAAGTTTATAGTTTAGTTCAATAACGTTCTTCTCCCTACATATGGAAGAACGAAGTCAAAAGAAAATGTAAAATGAAAAAAACTGCAGAATAAAGTGCTAGGTTGCTTGAGGGTATCATAGGACGAGTGCACAATATTCCACCCGTGTTTGGTTAGACGGTAGGAAGCCATAGGCTAGATTCGAGGGAAGTTAGTCGAAACCTACACCGCACCAAAGCCATCATCATACATTCCCATCATCCATCTCATTATAAACCCATGTAGTGTTGAATTCGTTACAGTCATAAAAGGGGAAGTCCTTCTTGACTAGTTACTCATGTTGTCACAGTGGTGGAGATGTGGTCGAATTGCAAACCTATGACAGAATTCAGTAACAGAAAATGATTGAGAGTAGAAACACGTCCCTAAACACAGAGAATAAGAGTTTCCCGTGTACCAAATACTTCCTGTGTGAGGAGTCTAGTCGGTCAGGTCAAATTCTTGCATGATTTGTGATTACTTCTTGTCGTGTGCAGTTTTTAGTGAGACCGGGTTGTTTGGTTGATCAGGATGCATGTTAGGTTTCTTGTTCTAGGGATTATTTGTCTAATAATTCATTCTGCATGCTTGAACTTCAATTTTTACCGATCTTATCATCTGTGAACATGAGCGTTTTCTATTCAGTTTGCTTGAGGACAAGCAAAACCTTAAGTGTGGGGTATTTGATGACACTCAATTTGACATAATTTTCAGCCCCATTTAAGTGACATTTCTTTGCTTAAGACATGGTTTTAGGGCAGAATAACGAATATTCGCTCAACTTCTCCATCTCGTGCCAATTTGGTTACTTTGGCCCGTTTTGGGTCTATTTGATGGTTTTCTAGTGTTTTTGTGATAGCACAGGTTTTTGCCGTCAAATAATGTAACCTAGGACGTGTTTAAGGCATTGGAACCATGAGGGATCACACCGGAATTGATCCAAGGAGTCAATCAAGTCAACACAAATCCTGCCCAGCTTTACAAAGAAGATTTCAGCGAAAAGTCCTGAAGTTTTCACCAAAAATCCAAGAAAAAATCGTCAGAGCATAGAAGGAGAAGTTTTCGGCGAGAAGACTAAGTCTTCACCGAAAACTCTCGATCAAAATAACACAGAAGAATAGTCGACCGGTGCCAGCCTTTTCAAAGAAGTTTTCGGCGAAAAGATATGAAGTTTTCGCCGAAAACCTTAAACCTAATCCGACTGGAAAGGGTTAAGTATAAATATAAATTGGCAGCTCAGAAAATATATCATACAACATATCATAATTTCTAGACCTAAGAAGTTAGAGAGAACAGAGTTTTGAGAGTTCGAAGAGCCAGAAAGAGATCGTGACGCCATCTTTCCACCTCGGAGACTTGGAGCTAGGAGTGAAGATTACCGGAGAGTGGAGCTTTGCCAGAGTCGTCTTAATTAGGTTTTACAGCTTCCATCTGTTCTTCCTTTTCATGATGAACTCTGTTTTTGTCTTTGTTTCTCCTGTTATGAACATGAGTAGCTAAACTCGTTGAGCTTAGACTAGATGAACCCTAAGTGACCCAGGGCTTTAAAGCGGTCACGGATCGGCGGTGATTAGATTCAAAGTTCAATCAGTTTCTCTTGCATGTTCGGTTTGTTCTTCGTTGTTTGTGTTTCTCATCTAGCTTGATTAACTAGATTAGATTCCTGTTAAGCTGAGGATAGTAGTGAACTTTCGCCTCACTTTAAAACACCAAATCAAAAATTAACCTATTCATTGGAGTGTGCCTTTCGTAGGAACCAGTTAGGGTTAATCCACTTCAAGAGTAACTCATATATCGTTAGTAATTCCACTAGTTAGTTTAGTCATCGCAAGAAGCGACCGTATTCGGGCGACTAGTTAATCTTGGTAGCTAGATCGGATAGAGCGAACGTTCACCAGTCTTAAACCTAAGGGTAAGGAGTTATGGTGGTGTCTTAGAATTGATTGAACGAGAATTGAAAACCGCTAGTCTGTTGACTGCCAATGCTCTGGCAATGTAAGGGGATTCAAAATCTAAACTTGTCTGTCATCTTTGTTAAGTCAACCAATCTCTCAATCTGTCGTTTAAATTAGTTTTTAATTTACCTACATTTCTAGAATAAAAGTTGTGGAACTCACACTACGCACAACATGTTTAAGCCTGAGTAATCTGCCTTTACATTTGAGTAAGGGGTCGTTTGGTTGCAGTGATATTGATATTGATAACTGCAGATATCATGATATTCAGGATATCATCGTTTTTTCTGTCCTGAATATCATGATATCTGGGGTCAAAAGTGATATCAATATCACTCAACAGATATTCATGTGGGGAGGTGAATATCATCAGAGTGATATTGATATCGCAGTTTTTGGACAATTCTATCCTCACCCAACCTTCCCAATTATAATGTCATCAACCCCATTACCCCAATTTTTTTTTCTCATTTTATTATTGTCTCGAGTTTATGTACTTTTATATTTATATTAATTAAGATAAATAATTATACTTAGTTTTAATTACTTAATTAGAATTTCTTTTAGTTAGAATTAGAATTCCCCATGGAAATTATTTCAAATTTTTATTATATTTTGGCTAGAAGAAAGAGATGTGTTAGTGGTAAATATAATACTAATTATTTTTCTTAATGAATGGGCGTTTAGTATTCCACGAGTATAATTAACCCGAGCAATTAACTTTTAAATACATTCACGAATTAAAAGGAGAGATTACAAATTTTAATTACTAAACGCACATGCTTTTTTATTAAATGTTATGACTTATGACTACTTTCATACTTTGTTCAAGCAAATGAGGGTATTTTGACACATTCACCCATGCATTCACAATTCACCACTGATTTGAGTATCACTGCCCCAAACAATAATATCAAATAATCACTTTTACTAATATCAATATACTAACATATCAATATATTCCATATATCATGATATGTAGATATCCTCCAACCAAACGACCCCTAAACGATTATTAGAAGACCGTGGAATACGATCTGTCTTGCTTTGTGCTTGACAGTTTTTTGACTACACGCGCCTGAAAATGCGTTCATCAATAAGCCTCCAGCACAGAAGCCAAGGAAGAAGGAGGAACCAAAAGCATCCTCTTCTAAATCGCCGTAACTTAAAGATCCTAGCGAAGTGAAGAAGAAGAATGCGAAGAAGACCAAGATGGTGTGGAAGCCAATCACTCCGCCACCCTCTACCAAGCCAATTCCTCCGCTGCCTTCTACCAACCCACCGGAGAAGGATGCGCCTTCGAGAGACCTCTTCGGGCCATTTGAAGTCACCGGCTACCTTCCTGATGGACGAACTCAGTTGACCCACATCAACGGGAAGCGTTTCTTACTTACCGGAGGTAAACCAAAGTTGTACTTCATCGACTCCGACGCGAGCGTGAAGAAAATTTTGAACTGGGACACATCTTGAGCACCATCCAGGTATCGTCCAGCTCAAGGACGTTAAGCAAGAATGCTTCGTGGGAGGCAACGCACGGCTGGAGTCAGTTTTGATTTTTTAGTCAGTTCTCGTCTATAGAGTCGGTTCGGGGGAGCTAAAAGTGTCATTTGTGGCTTCTTAGTTTTCTTTTGTGTGTCGTGTATTCTCGGTTCAGTTCCGATGTATTTAGGATTTTTCCGATTTTTGTTATTTTTTCAAAGTTGCGTTGCCTGTGTTTTCGAAAAAATCTGTTCTAACTGTCAGGTCAGTTGTTTTCGCTGAAAACCTTCAAAGTTTTCGGCGAGAACGTTGGTTTTAAACCCACTGCCTCCTGTCCCTAATTTCGACAAACTCCTCGCCGAAAACTTTCAAAGTTTTTGGCGAAAACTTTTCTTAAATCTGGTGCATTTGAGTCTCTATTTTAACCATTTTAAAAGAAGTTCTCGACGAAAATTTTAATAGTTTTTGGCGAAAACTTTAGTCAAAATTTTAAAACCCCCCTTATCCATTTTGCCCGTACATCCCCTCATTTTCAGACCTGTTTTCGTCGAACCAAGCAGTTCCCCGCCACCACCATTTCTTTTCTTTCGCCTCACCACCCCGATTTAGTAGTCGCCATCCGCCGTCGGTCGATCCCCCTCCCTGTTCTGAGTTTTCCGCCACATAGATCGTCCGAATCAGATCTCTATAGCTTTGGTTCCACCCGAAACACCATCGCTCGAGTTTTTGCCTTTTCATTATTTTCCGTCCATTTTCTGCAATCATGTCTTCAAAGTTAGTTGTTGGGTTTTCAATTTCAATCTTTTTGACATATTGATTGTTGAATTTCGTTGAACTTGATTTCAGTTGACTTTTCGGTTTACCTCGATTTGTGTGTCTACTGTTTTGGTGTGAATTTTTCTGAATTGTTCGAACCTATATGATCTAGGCTGCTTAGGGAGCTTTATGCCATGATTTGATGATTATTGAACTTGATTTTCCATGCGTAATTGCGAAATTAGGTTGAGTGTTGACTTTCTATAGAATGTCGGTTTTACTTTGCATCCTTGATGATATTTTACCGTTCGACAGTTCCAGTGCATGCCTTAAGTTCAATTTTGGTTACCAGATGTTAAATTAGCTTACTCCCACTCGGTTTCCCTCGTTTCTTTGTGAAAATTGAGTTTTTTACCAAGTGTGGGGTAAGTTGTCGGTTTGACTAATCTGGTTTTCTATTTTTGACAACTTTTAGGAACAGGGGTAAGAGGCCAAAAGTTAGTGGTGCAGGATCATCTTCCGCCAGAGCTGGAGCCAATGCCCCAGCCCCTGTCACTCCCGCTCTTGCCGGTCCTCCTCCGGCCAACCCCAACTACCAAGGAGTCCATCGGTTCATCGCCAGGCTTCCGGTCCACTACTTTGATCGCTACTGGAGGATCTGTAATGTCCCTCCAGCCGACGTTGCACCTCTTTCCCTGGAGTCTGTCCAGGAGCATGACCAGGAGTGGCACGATAACCTCAGCCACTCCGTCGTCACGGCAGGACTTCTTGAGCTCACCACTATCACTGACAACTTTCCGCACGTCACTCTCCAGGAGTTCTGGAGCACATTCGAGCTCGACACCCGCAAGAACAGGGCGTGCTTAAAGGTGATCACCTTCCGTCTTGCCGGCCAGAGGTGCGTACACACATACTGATGTGACTATATTTAGTGCATTTTAAGCCTTTGATTAGCCTAAGGATTTCCCATGTTTGATCTCATTTTGCTATGATTTATATGCTTTTATTGAAGTTTTATGCAAAGTGCTATCTTGTTCTCCGGTTGCCACTTTGAGGCCAATTCTGTGTCTATTGGGGTTGTTTTCTTTGCATTTCCAGGTCTTGGCATTAAAATACTGGTGACAAGGAGCACGTAGGATCAAACGGGAGGTCAATCGGAGCTAGGACGGAGAAGATATGATCGTTGCAAAATTGAGAAAAATGCACCTTGAAGTTGAAGAAGTTTTCGGCCGAAAACTCTAAGTTCTCGGACCGAAAATTCTAAGCAGTCGGCGGACATCTGACCATTGAAGATATTTTCGGCGAAAACATTCAAAGTTTTCGCCGAAAACTTTAGAAGAAATGCAGCAGCCGTTTAGTGTTTTCAAGGGTAATTTCGGCAAAAATATTACATCATTTTCGCCGAAAATTATAGTGTTGTCCGGTGCACTATATAAAGAGGAACGAGGCGAATTAAAAGGAGAGCTCATTATTATTTTACACACTCGCCGAACACTCTCTCCCTTTTCTCTCATTCTTCTTCCATCACCAATCCAACATCAACCCTAGCTATTTCTGCTGCAAATTGGAGTAAGGAGCTTGGATTGAAGCCCACAACCTTGGGGAGAGGAGCTTGCAAGAAGATGATTGCCATGGAGCTCTTGGTGACCATCTCTCCTTCTTTCTCTTTTGTACCCTTGGCCATGTGTGGCTGATTTCCTAGGTTTCCTTGGATTGATAGATAGTTATGCTAGGATAGAGGTTGATTGTGCAAGTTTGCCATGATTGATCTTGGATTGTAAGAAGATGGTCTCTATGACTTGTTGTTAATTCCATTGATGGCTATGGCTTGATTGGTCTATTATTTGTGATGTAATGCATGAGAGTGCTTAGATTACATGGATTGTAGGTCTAGGGGTTAAAGGGAGTGTGTTCTAAGAGATTAGATCATCTCAATTCAACCATGGTTGCATGATTTCTCACTTGTGCATTTTATCGAACACTTGGCGTGCATTAGGTTTTTCATTCAATTGAACTTTGATTAGTATTTTGATGATTCTCTTAGTGTTAGGACATTGACATGAGAGTGTGGTGTCTAGCCTAGTGGTCATAGAGTCATAGGAGAGGGTTTTGTAGCTTGGCATTTCATCAAACACCTTTAATGCATCCTTAGTCACTTAGCTTGAGAGCGAGAGCCTAGGTTGAGTGGTTCTAGGATAGGGATTTAGTGCGACGAGAGTGCATTGAGTCTATAGAAGTGAAATGTGTGGTCATTCGATTGCAACCTCGATCATGTTTGGTTTGTTTGTGCATTTACTCCTCTTGAGCATGATGAAGCTATCTTTCCAAGTGAACCTCCTTTACCTTTGATTTGCACCGTTTTGTTTTGCTTTCTTGCTTAGTTTCCTTTATGTTTTTATTTCATTTTCAAACTAAAACCAATTTCAAAAGAATAGACCGTCCATGAACCGTGTGAGTATTAGCTATTGAGAGAGCCCTCGTGGAATACGACCTTGATTGTTGTGAGTTAAAACTTTACATGATCATGACTTGTTTTCTGTGAATTTCGTGGCATATTCCATTCCTCTAGCATAGAATTGCTCGATTCTTGACTTGTGATGTTAAGTTGTCTTTCATAATGATGCTTAGATTGCTTAACCTAGAACCTGTAACCAACTTGCATGCATTGATGCTAAATTTCCTGGTCAGAACAGAAAATTTTATCACGCTTGTAGTAATTCACCATGATGACACTCGATTTGACGTGATTATCAGCCCCATTTAAGCAACATTTCATACCCTTTGATGCCATTTTGATGAGTATTTGGTGCATTTGTCGTAACTTTGTGATTATCGGCTCCTAGTGCGTACATTGTCCATTTCTTGGCTATTTTTACCCTTTTTGTGAGCTTTTATGTTGAGCCCCCAGGTTACCACATTATAGAGGACTCTCTCACGAGTCCAGCGCTTCAAACGGAGACCAAATCGGAGTTCAAACGGAGCGGGAATTATCGAAACAAGTTGGAGCTGGTTTTTAACTAATATTTTCGGTGAAAATGTGGTGATATTTTTGACGAAAATTCCTTTGAAAATCCGGGCAGAAACCCTAATTTTCAGCCTTTTCCAACTTGTAAAGGGTTTCTGGGGTTATATATAGACTTTTTGAAGCCAGATTAGATAATCACGAATTTTGGCTGATTAGCCACGACCTTAGGGTCGATAGATAGAGTTTAGAGAGTTTGAAGATCCGTGGAGAGATCGTGACGCCAACCCTTCACCTCGGAGACTCGAAGCTTGGATTGAAGATTACCGGAGAGCAAGGCTTTGCCAGAGTCATCAGAATTAGGTTTTTCAGTTCTTATCTGTTCTTCCTCTGTACGATGAACTCTATTTCTGTCTTTGATTCTTTTGTTATGAACATGAATAGCTGAACTCGTAGAGCTTAGATTAGATGAACCCTAAGTGACCCAGGGCTTTAAAGCGGTCACGGATCGGCGGTATTTAGATTTGAAGTTCAATCAGTTTCTCTTTGCATAGTTGTTTTGTTCGTCATTGTTTATGTTTCTTCTCTGGTTGATCGCCTAGATTAAGTTTTTGCAAGCTAGGGTTAGTCGCCAGACAGCTTCCCTGCTTTGGCGCATAAACTTGTCTTCCTTGATCACCTTATTTAGATTCTTGTTAAGCTGAGGATAGAAGCGAACGCTCGCCTCTCTTTAAAACATCAATTCAACCAGTTAACCTTATAATTGGAGTGCCTTTCGTAGGAACCGATTAGGGTTAATCCACTGTAAGAGTAACTCATAAATCGTTAGTAATTGCACCAGTTAATTAAGTCATTGCGAGAGGCGACCATACCCGGGCGGCTAGTTAATCTTGGTAGTTAGATCGGATAGAGCGAACGTTCGCCAGTCTTAAACCTAAGGGTAAGGAGTTATGGTGGTGTATAGAAACCGATTGAATTAGAATTGAAAACCGTTGATCTGTTGATTGCCAATGCTCTGGTGATCTAAAGGGGATTCGAAATCTAAGTTCGTCTATCTTCTCGTTAGTCAACCTTTTACTTTTCTGTCTTTTCTTTTCCTGCTTTTTTAGATTAGAAGTCGTGGAACTCATACCACGCACTAAGTGTTTAAATCTGAGTAATTTGCCAGCTTCTCTGAGTAGTCGATTAGTAGAAACCCTGTGGAATACGATCTAGTCTACTTTCGGTAGGTTAGTTATTTGATACCGCTAAAACTACAGCATCAAATTGGCGCCGTTGCCGGGGACTCTTCTAATTGTTTGAAAGAAGAGTTGGCATTTTATTCTTCTACCTTTCCGCTCTACCATTTATTTTTCCTCCATATTTCCATGATTGACCTGGGTAGTGCTTCTTAGTTTTGATTATGCAAGATTACAGGTGGTATGACCGGTACCGAGAGTGGTACATCAATGAAGCACCATATCCCGAAGATTATCGAGAATTGCTACATCAACAACAACTACAGACGGCGAGATTTGACTCCCTCTTTGAGAAGATCTCTTCAATGCTACAAGGTTACCAAGAGATACACCAACAAGAACATCAAAGTGGCGCTAGAGATAACGAAGAGATCATTCTACAAGCTCATGAACATCAACAATGCTCGTCGAGAACCCTATCCGCCTTGGATGATATCTCTACAATATTACAAGCTCATCTCACGACGGACATCAAGCTCGAGCAACCAAAGCAGTTAATGATAGAAGACGCTCAAGAGCTGTTCGAAGAAGAAGATGATGATCCTATCCATGACTATTATGAGCTAGAAGAATCCTTGGCGGTGGTGGTTGATGAAGACATAAAGCCAATCCATCCTGAAGTTGAAGCCGAAGAGGAGCACCTAGAAATTGAGGAGATAGCCTCACTTACACTTCCGCTGAGTCAACCTGTAGAGAAGATGGAGCTCATTGACCATGCCGCGCCGTACTACCTCTTTCCTCCTTGAGTAGGAGAATTTGAGAAGAACTGGTCATCCAACCTGTTCCGCGATCTATTGGAGCACTACCGGCTACATCACCCTTCTGGAGTGCTACATGGTACTCAACCGCTGTCCTTGAAGAAGACGATTGACTTCAAGGAACTCCTAAGTTGGGGTCCCTAACAGGTACCGTCCGGCTCAAGGACGTTAAGCAAGAGCGCTTCGTGGGAGGCAACCCACGGCTGGAGTCCGTTTTGAATTTTTGAGTCAGTCTTTTTCGTCATTCAAGTCAGTTTCAGGGAGCCAAAATGTCAGATTTCTTTTATTTTCGTCTGTTTTAATTTCCTGTGTCAGGTCAAATTTTCGCCGAAAACTCCTCAGATTTTTCGGTGAATACTTTAGTTGGTTTGAGTCTGTTCCAGTGGGTTTTCAAAGTTGTTTTCGCCGAAAACTTCTAAAGTTGCTGATTAGCCACGACCTTAGGGTCGATAGATAGAGTTTAGAGAGTTTGAAGATCCATGGAGAGATCGTGACGCCATCCCTTCACCTTGGAGACTCGGAGCTTGGATTGAAGATTACCGGAGAGTGAGGCTTTGCCAGAGTCATCAGAATTAGGTTTTTCAGTTCTTATCTGTTCTTCCTCTGTACGATGAACTCTGTTTCTGTCTTTGGTTCTTTTGTTATGAACATGAATAGCTGAACTCGTTGAGCTTAGATTAGATGAACCCTAAGTGACCCAGAGCTTTAAAGCGGTCACGGATCGGCGGTAATTAGATTCGAAGTTCAATCAGTTCTCTTTGCATAGTTGGTTTGTTCGTCATTGTTTATGTTTCTTCTCTGGTTGATCACCTAGATTAAGTTTTTGCAAGCTAGGGTTAGTCGCCAGACAGCTTCCCTGCTTTGGCGCATAAACTTGTCTTCCTTGATCACCTTGTTTAGATTCTTGTTAAGCTGAGGATAGAAGCGAACGCTCGCCTCTCTTTAAAACATCAATTCAACCAGTTAACCTTATAATTGGAGTGCCTTTCGTAGGAACCGATTAGGGTTAATCCACTGCAAGAGTAACTCATAAATCGTTAGTAATTGCACCAGTTAATTAAGTCGTTGCGAAGAGGCGACCGTACCCGGGCGGCTAGTTAATCTTGGTAGTTAGATCGGATAGAGCGAACGTTCGCCAGTCTTAAACCTAAGGGTAAGGAGTTATGGTGGTGTATAGAAACCGATTGAATTAGAATTGAAAACCATTGATCTGTTGATTGCCAATGCTCTGGTGATCTAAAGGGGATTCGAAATCTAAGTTCGTCTATCTTCTCGTTAGTCAACCTTTTACTTTTCTGTCTTTTCTTTTCCTGCTTTTTTAGATTAGAAGTCGTGGAACTCATACCACGCACTAAGTGTTTAAATCTGAGTAATTTGCCAGCTTCTCTGAGTAGTCGATTAGTAGAAACCCTGTGGAATACGATCTAGTCTACTTTCGGTAGGTTAGTTATTTGATACCGCTAAAACTACAGCATCAAATTGGCGCCGTTGCCGGGGACTCTTCTAATTGTTTGAAAGAAGAGTTGGCATTTTATTCTTCTACCTTTCCGCTCTACCATTTATTTTTCCTCCATATTTCCATGATTGACCTG
Organism: Linum lewisii; assembly: GCA_034768395.1. Taxonomy (NCBI): domain Eukaryota; kingdom Viridiplantae; phylum Streptophyta; class Magnoliopsida; order Malpighiales; family Linaceae; genus Linum; species Linum lewisii. Next base: position 49,547,617 of record CM068297.1, read on the forward strand.
GGTAGTGCTTCTTAGTTTTGATTATGCAAGATTACAGGTGGTATGACCGGTACCGAGAGTGGTACATCAATGAAGCACCATATCCCGAAGATTATCGAGAATTGCTACATCAACAACAACTACAGACGGCGAGATTTGACTCCCTCTTTGAGAAGATCTCTTCAATGCTACAAGGTTACCAAGAGATACACCAACAAGAACATCAAAGTGGCGCTAGAGATAACGAAGAGATCATTCTACAAGCTCATGAACATCAACAATGCTCGTCGAGAACCCTATCCGCCTTGGATGATATCTCTACAATATTACAAGCTCATCTCACGACGGACATCAAGCTCGAGCAACCAAAGCAGTTAATGATAGAAGACGCTCAAGAGCTGTTCGAAGAAGAAGATGATGATCCTATCCATGACTATTATGAGCTAGAAGAATCCTTGGCGGTGGTGGTTGATGAAGACATAAAGCCAATCCATCCTGAAGTTGAAGCCGAAGAGGAGCACATAGAAATTGAGGAGATAGCCTCACTTACACTTCCGCTTAGTCAACCTGTAGAGAAGATGGAGCTCATTGACCATGCCGCGCCGTACTACCTCTTTCCTCCTCGAGTAGGAGAATTTGAGAAGAACTGGTCATCCAACCTGTTCCGCGATCTATTGGAGCACTACCGGCTACATCACCCTTCTGGTGTGCTACATGGCACTCAACCGCTGTCCTTGAAGAAGACGATTGACTTCAAGGAACTCCTAAGTTGGGGTCCCTAACAGGTACCGTCCGGCTCAAGGACGTTAAGCAAGAGCGCTTCGTGGGAGGCAACCCACGGCTGGAGTCCGTTTTGAATTTTTGAGTCAGTCTTTTTCGTCATTCAAGTCAGTTTCGGGGAGACAAAAATGTCAGATTTCTTTTATTTTCGTCTGTTTTAATTTCCTGTGTCAGGTCAAATTTTCGCCGAAAACTCCTCAGATTTTTCGGTGAATACTTTAGTTGGTTTGAGTCTGTTCCAGTGGGTTTTCAAAGTTGTTTTCGCCGAAAACTTCTAAAGTTGCAGATTAGCCACGACCTTAGGGTCGATAGATAGAGTTTAGAGAGTTTGAAGATCCATGGAGAGATCGTGACGCCATCCCTTCACCTTGGAGACTCAGAGCTTGGATTGAAGATTACCGGAGAGTGAGGCTTTGCCAGAGTCATCAGAATTAGGTTTTTCAGTTCTTATCTGTTCTTCCTCTGTACGATGAACTCTGTTTCTGTCTTTGGTTCTTTTGTTATGAACATGAATAGCTGAACTCGTTGAGCTTAGATTAGATGAACCCTAAGTGACCCAGAGCTTTAAAGCGGTCACGGATCGGCGGTAATTAGATTCGAAGTTCAATCAGTTCTCTTTGCATAGTTGTTTTGTTCGTCATTGTTTATGTTTCTTCTCTGGTTGATCACCTAGATTAAGTTTTTGCAAGCTAGGGTTAGTCGCCAGACAGCTTCCCTGCTTTGGCGCATAAACTTGTCTTCCTTGATCACCTTGTTTAGATTCTTGTTAAGCTGAGGATAGAAGCGAACGCTCGCCTCTCTTTAAAACATCAATTCAACCAGTTAACCTTATAATTGGAGTGCCTTTCGTAGGAACCGATTAGGGTTAATCCACTGCAAGAGTAACTCATAAATCGTTAGTAATTGCACCAGTTAATTAAGTCGTTGCGAGAGGCGACCGTACCCGGGCGGCTAGTTAATCTTGGTAGTTAGATCGGATAGAGCGAACGTTCGCCAGTCTTAAACCTAAGGGTAAGGAGTTATGGTGGTGTATAGAAACCGATTGAATTAGAATTGAAAACCGCTGATCTGTTGATTGCCAATGCTCTGGTGATCTAAAGGGGATTCGAAATCTAAGTTCGTCTATCTTCTCGTTAGTCAACCTTTTACTTTTCTGTCTTTTATTTTCCTGCTTTTTTAGATTAGAAGTCTTGGAACTCACACCACGCACTAAGTGTTTAAACCTGAGTAATTTGCCAGCTTCTCTGAGTAGTCGATTAGTAGAAACCCTGTGGAATACGATCTAGTCTACTTCGGTAGGTTAGTTATTTGATACCGCTAAAACTGCAACATCAAATTGGCGCCGTTGCCGGGGACTCTTCTAATTGTTTGAAAGAAGAGTTGGCATTTTATTCTTCTACCTTTCCGCTCTACCATTTATTTTTCCTCCATATTTCCATGATTTACCTGGGTAGTGCTTCTTAGTTTTGATTATGCAGGATTACAGGTGGGATGACCGGTACCGAGAGTGGTACATCAATGAAGCACCATATCCCGAAGATTATCGAGAATTGCTACATCAACAACAACTACAGACGGCGAGATTTGACTCCCGCTTTGAGAAGATCTCTTCAATGCCACAAGGTTACCAAGAGATACACCAACAAGAACATCAAAGTGGCGCTAGAGATAACGAAGAGATCATTCTACAAGCTCATGAACATCAACAATGCTCGTCGAGAACCCTATCCCCTTGGATGATATCTCTACAATATTACAAGCTCATCTCACGACGGACATCAAGCTCGAGCAACCAAAGCAGTTAATGATAGAAGACGCTCAAGAGCTGTTCGAAGAAGAAGATGATGATCCTATCCATGACTATTATGAGCTAGAAGAATCCTTGGCGGTGGTGGTTGATGAAGACATAAAGCCAATCCATCCTGAAGTTGAAGCCGAAGAGGAGCACATAGAAATTGAGGAGATACCCTCACCTACACTTCCGCTGAGTCAACCTGTAGAGAAGATGGAGCTCATTGACCATGTCGTGCCGTACTACCTCTTTCCTCCTCGAGTAGGAGAATTCGAGAAAAACTGGTCATCCAACCTGTTCTGCGATCTATTGGAGCACTACCGGCTACATCACCCTTCTGGAGTGCTACATGGCACTCAACCGCTGTCCTTGAGGAAGACGATTGACTTCAAGGAACTCCTAAGTTGGGGTCCCTAACAGGTACCGTCCGGCTCAAAGACGTTAAGTAAGAGCGCTTCGTGGGAGGCAACCCACGGCTGGAGTCCGTTTTGAATTTTTGAGTCAGTCTTTTTCGTCGTTCAAGTCAGTTTCGGGGAGCCAAAATGTCAGATTTCTTTTATTTTCGTCTGTTTTAATTTCCTGTGTCAGGTCAAATTTTCGCCGAAAAACTCCTCAGATTTTTCGGCGAAAACTTTAGTTGGTTCGAGTCTGTTCCAGTGGGTTTTCAAAGTTGTTTTCGCCGAAAACTTCTAAAGTTTTCGGTGAAATGTTTAGTCTGTTTGAGTCTGTTTCTATTTTTGAAATAATTTTCGCCGAAAACTTCTAAAGTTTTTCGACGAAAATGTTTAGTTAAGTCGTCTGTCTTTGTTTTCAAAGTAGTTTTCGCCGAAAACTTCACAAGTTTTTCGGCAAAAACTTTAGTTGGGTCAGAAAATTTTCGAAAACTAAAAAAAAAAGATTCAAAATATTTTCAAAATTCCCCTAAACCGTCTTCGTTTCGACTTTTATTTTGTGTGGATCCGGGACACTTGTCCCGGTATCCTTTTGATCTTTTTGTTGTTTTTGTTTTTGTAGGAACTTAAGTAGCTACTCCGCTCCACTTTGGACTCTCCGTGCTCATCCGCTACACCGACCATCACCTTCCAGGTTCTTCATATCTCTCTCCTCTAGATTAGTTCTGTGAGGACACAGAACCGTTTAATTGTGGGGTAGGAGTCTAGGATTATGCATGATCTTGCTTGCTATCTATGATTCTGTGGTTCAAATTTGAAAATTTTCTAGCATAGAATTGCTCAATTCTTGACTTTTGATGTTAAATTGACTTCAATTTTGAACAATGACGTCTAGACTGTTCCATTTCAAACCTGTAACCAACGTGTTGGCACTGATATTAAATGAGTCTAGGTCAGAACAGATCATAAATCACTTCTGTAGTTGAAACTTGAATTAATTGAATTAATTGGTTTGTTAATAACAAAGCTCGATAACACCATTCTAAGATGATAAATGCTAGCTTCTCCATGTTTTCACTCCATGTTTGTTCACCTGTTATTATGGCTGGAGATTAGGCGGAAATTCAATTCAAAATCTCGTGTAAAAAGTTATAACTACTAGGATCAAGTGGTTAAATCGATAAATCAAGTGTTTGAGTGGTGAAATTCGAAATGTGCAATTTAATGTAAAATTCTTTAAAGTGCTGAAAATAAAGCTAGGCCAGCCCGACACCTAAGTGAAGTGTTCGGGTTGAGCACTAGCAAAAGGCACAAATACTGTGAGCTAGGCAGGTCCAACACCTAAGTGAAGTGTTTGGTATCGAGCACTAGTATGCAGTAAATAAATTAAAGAAAGTTTGAATCTTGAAACAAATTGTTGTTTAAATCGGTCCTAGCTAGAACATGTACCGTGCAGATCTAGAAACGTATGAAGTCGAGTCGATAGCCACGTCACTTTTCCTACCTCCGCATCCACATAATGGCTAGAGCTTAAAGTCTTTTTGATTAGAATTGGTGTTTTCGTAGTCGGTTAATCATAATTAATTGTTTTGCCAAGAAACGAGCTTTGTTAAAACTACTAATTGAAGTGTGCAAAAATTAGTGAGATCGAAAACTTGTTTAGTTGATGTTCTTGCATGTGTAGGTCACTTTTTCTATGTGGAACAGTCTAAACCAAATCGTTAGAATTGAATCTCAGTTTAATCTCGTGTCATTTGTGAATTTGAGTGTGTTCTAGTTCAGTTTGCTTGAGGACAAGCAAAAGCTTAAGTGTGGGGTATTTTGATGACACTCGATTTGACGTGATTATCAGCCCCATTTAAGCAACATTTCATACCCTTTGATGCCATTTTGATGAGTATTTGGTGGATTTGTCGTAACTTTGTGATTATCGGCTCCTAGTGCGTACATTGTCCATTTCTTGGCTATTTTTACCCTTTTTGTGAGCTTTTATGTTGAGCCCCCAGGTTACCACATTATAGAGGACTCTCTCACGAGTCCAGCGCTTCAAAAGGAGACCAAATCGGAGTTCAAACGGAGCGGGAATCATCGAAACAAGTTGGAGCTGGTTTTTAACTAATATTTTCGGTGAAAATGTGGTGATATTTTCGGCGAAAATTCCTTTGAAAATCCGGGCAGAAACCCTAATTTTCAGCCTTTTCCAACTTGTAAAGGGTTTCTGGGGTTATATATAGACTTTTTGAAGCCAGATTAGATACACACGAATTTTTGCTGATTAGCCACGACCTTAGGGTCGATAGATAGAGTTTAGAGAGTTTGAAGATCCGTGGAGAGATCGTGACGCCATCCTTTCACCTCGGAGACTCGGAGCTTGGATTGAAGATTACCGGAGAATGAGGCTTTGCCAGAGTCATCAGAATTAGGTTTTTCAGTTCTTATCTTATCTTCCTCTGTACGATGAACTCTGTTTCTGTCTTTGGTTCTTTGTTATGAACATGAATAGCTGAACTCATAGAGCTTAGATTAGATGAAGCCTAAGTGACCCAGAGCTTTAAAGCGGTCACGGATCGGCGGTAATTAGATTCGAAGTTCAATCAGTTCTCTTTGCATAGTTGTTTTGTTCGTCATTGTTTATGTTTCTTCTCTGGTTGATCACCTAGATTAAGTTTTTGCAAGCTAGGGTTAGTCGCCAGACAGCTTCCCTGCTTTGGCGCATAAACTTGTCTTCCTTGATCACCTTGTTTAGATTCTTGTTAAGCTGAGGATAGAAGCGAACGCTCGCCTCTCTTTAAAACATCAATTCAACCAGTTAACCTTATAATTGGAGTGCCTTTCGTAGGAACCGATTAGGGTTAATCCACTGCAAGAGTAACTCATAAATCGTTAGTAATTGCACCAGTTAATTAAGTCGTTGCGAGAGGCGACCGCACCCGGGCGGCTAGTTAATCTTGGTAGTTAGATCGGATAGAGCGAACGTTCGCCAGTCTTAAACCTAAGGGTAAGGAGTTATGGTGGTGTATAGAAACCGATTGAATTAGAATTGAAAACCGCTGATCTGTTGATTGCCAATGCTCTGGTGATCTAAAGGGGATTCGAAATCTAAGTTCGTCTATCTTCTCGTTAGTCAACCTTTTACTTTTCTGTCTTTTATTTTCCTGCTTTTTTAGATTAGAAGTCTTGGAACTCACACCACGCACTAAGTGTTTAAACCTGAGTAATTTGCCAGCTTCTCTGAGTAGTCGATTAGTAGAAACCCTGTGGAATACGATCTAGTCTACTTCGGTAGGTTAGTTATTTGATACCGCTAAAACTGCAGCATCAAATTGGCGCCGTTGCCGGGGACTCTTCTAATTGTTTGAAAGAAGAGTTGGCATTTTATTCTTCTACCTTTCCGCTCTACCATTTATTTTTCCTCCATATTTCCATGATTTACCTGGGTAGTGCTTCTTAGTTTTGATTATGCAGGATTACAGGTGGGATGACCGGTACCGAGAGTGGTACATCAATGAAGCACCATATCCCGAAGATTATCGAGAATTGCTACATCAACAACAACTACAGACGGTGAGATTTGACTCCGTCTTTGAGAAGATCTCTTCAATGCTACAAGGTTACCAAGAGATACACCAACAAGAACATCAAAGTGGCGCTAGAGATAACGAAGAGATCATTCTACAAGCTCATGAACATCAACAATGCTCGTCGAGAACCCTATCCGCCTTGGATGATATCTCTACAATATTACAAGCTCATCTCACGACGGACATCAAGCTCGAGCAACCAAAGCAGTTAATGATAGAAGACGCTCAAGAGCTGTTCGAAGAAGAAGATGATGATCCTATCCATGACTATTATGAGCTAGAAGAATCCTTGGCGGTGGTGGTTGATGAAGACATAAAGCCAATCCATCCTGAAGTTGAAGCCGGAGAGGAGCACATAGAAATTGAGGAGATACCCTCACCTACACTTCCGCTGAGTCAACCTGTAGAGAAGATGGAGCTCATTGACCATGTCATGCCGTACTACCTCTTTCCTCCTCGAGTAGGAGAATTCGAGAAGAACTGGTCATCCAACCTGTTCCGCGATCTATTGGAGCACTACCGGCTACATCACCCTTCTGGAGTGCTACATGGCACTCAACCGCTGTCCTTGAAGAAGACGATTGACTTCAAGGAACTCCTAAGTTGGGGTCCCTAACAGGTACCGTCCGGCTCAAAGACGTTAAGCAAGAGCGCTTCGTGGGAGGCAACCCACGGCTGGAGTCCGTTTTGAATTTTTGAGTCCATCTTTTTCGTCGTTCAAGTCAGTTTCGGGGAGCCAAAATGTCAGATTTCTTTTATTTTCGTCTGTTTTAATTTCCTGTGTCAGGTCAAATTTTCGCCGAAAACTCCTCAGATTTTTCGGCGAAAACTTTAGTTGGTTCGAGTCTGTTCCAGTGGGTTTTCAAAGTTGTTTTCGCCGAAAACTTCTAAAGTTTTCGGTGAAATGTTTGGTCTGTTTGAGTCTGTTTCTGTTTTTGAAATAGTTTTCGCCGAAAACTTCTAAAGTTTTTCGACGAAAATGTTTAGTTAAGTCGTCTGTCTTTGTTTTCAAAGTAGTTTTCACCGAAAACTTCACAAGTTTTTTAGCAAAAACTTTAGTTGGGTCAGAAAATTTTCGAAAACTAAAAAAAAAAAAGATTCAAAATATTTTCAAAAGTCCCTAAACCGTCTTCGTTTCGACTTTTATTTTGTGTGGATCCGGGACACTTGTCCCGGTATCCTTTTGATCTTTTTGTTGTTTTGTTTTTGTAGGAACTTAAGTAGCTACTCCGCTCCACTCTGGACTCTCCGTGCTCATCCGCTACACCGACCATCACCTTCCAGGTTCTTCGTATCTCTCTCCTCTAGATTAGTTCTGTGAGGACACAGAACCGTTTAAGTGTGGGGTAGGAGTCTAGGATTATGCATGATCTTGCTTGCTATCTATGATTCTGTGGTTCAAATTTGAAAATTTTCTAGCATAGAATTGCTCAATTCTTGACTTTTGATGTTAAATTGACTTCAGTTTTGAACAATGACGTCTAGACTGTTCCATTTCAAACCTGTAACCAACGTGTTGGCACTGATATTAAATGAGTCTAGGTTAGAACAGATCATAAATCACTTCTGTAGTTGAAACTTGAATTAATTGAATTAATTGGTTTGTTAATAACAAAGCTCGATAACACCATTCTAAGATGATAAATGCTAGCTTCTCCCATGTTTTCACTCCATGTTTGTTCACCTGTTATTATGGCAGGAGATTAGGCGGAAATTCAATTCAAAATCTCGTGTAAAAAGTTATAACTAGCTAGGATCAAGTGGTTAAATCGATAAATCAAGTGTTTGAGTGGTGAAATTCGAAATGTGCAATTTAATGTAAAATTCTTTAAAGTGCTGAAAATAAAGCTAGGCCAGCCCGACACCTAAGTGAAGTGTTCGGGTTGAGCACTAGCAAAAGGCACAAATACTGTGAGCTAGGCAGGTCCAACACCTAAGTGAAGTGTTTGGTATCGAGCACTAGTATGCAGTAAATAAATTAAAGAAAGTTTGAATCTTGAAACAAATTGTTGTTTAAATCGGTCCTAGCTAGAACATGTACCGTGCAGATCTAGAAACGTATGAAGTCGAGTCGATAGCCACGTCACTTTTCCTACCTCTGCATCCACATAATGGCTAGAGCTTAAAGTCTTTTTGATTAGAATTGGTGTTTTCGTAGTCGGTTAATCATAATTAATTGTTTTGCCAAGAAACGAGCTTTGTTAAAACTACTAATTGAAGTGTGCAAAAATTAGTGAGATGGAAAACTTGTTTAGTTGATGTTCTTGCATGTGTAGGTCACTTTTTCTATGTGGAACAGTCTAAACCAAATCGTTAGAATTGAATCTCAGTTTAATCTCGTGTCATTTGTGAATTTGAGTGTGTTCTAGTTCAGTTTGCTTGAGGACAAGCAAAAGCTTAAGTGTGGGGTATTTTGATGACACTCGATTTGACGTGATTATCAGCCCCATTTAAGCAACATTTCATACCCTTTGATGCCATTTTGATGAGTATTTGGTGGATTTGTCGTAACTTTGTGATTATCGGCTCCTAGTGCGTACATTGTCCATTTCTTGGCTATTTTTACCCTTTTTGTGAGCTTTTATGTTGAGCCCCCAGGTTACCACATTATAGAGGACTCTCTCACGAGTCCAGCGCTTCAAAAGGAGACCAAATCGGAGTTCAAACGGAGCGGGAATCATCGAAACAAGTTGGAGCTGGTTTTTAACTAATATTTTCGGTGAAAATGTGGTGATATTTTCGGCGAAAATTCCTTTGAAAATCCGGGCAGAAACCCTAATTTTCAGCCTTTTCCAACTTGTAAAGGGTTTCTGGGGTTATATATAGACTTTTTGAAGCCAGATTAGATACACACGAATTTTTGCTGATTAGCCACGACCTTAGGGTCGATAGATAGAGTTTAGAGAGTTTGAAGATCCGTGGAGAGATCGTGACGCCATCCCTTCACCTCGGAGACTCGGAGCTTGGATTGAAGATTACCGGAGAATGAGGCTTTGCCAGAGTCATCAGAATTAGGTTTTTCAGTTCTTATCTGTTCTTCCTCTGTACGATGAACTCTGTTTCTGTCTTTGGTTCTTTTGTTATGAACATGAATAGCTGAACTCGTAGAGCTTAGATTAGATGAAGCCTAAGTGACCCAGAGCTTTAAAGCGGTCACGGATCGGCGGTAATTAGATTCGAAGTTCAATCAGTTCTCTTTGCATAGTTGTTTTGTTCGTCATTGTTTATGTTTCTTCTCTGGTTGATCACCTAGATTAAGTTTTTGCAAGCTAGGGTTAGTCGCCAGACAGCTTCCCTGCTTTGGCGCATAAACTTGTCTTCCTTGATCACCTTGTTTAGATTCTTGTTAAGCTGAGGATAGAAGCGAACGCTCGCCTCTCTTTAAAACATCAATTCAACCAGTTAACCTTATAATTGGAGTGCCTTTCGTAGGAACCGATTAGGGTTAATCCACTGCAAGAGTAACTCATAAATCGTTAGTAATTGCACCAGTTAATTAAGTCGTTGCGAGAGGCGACCGCACCCGGGCGGCTAGTTAATCTTGGTAGTTAGATCGGATAGAGCGAACGTTCGCCAGTCTTAAACCTAAGGGTAAGGAGTTATGGTGGTGTATAGAAACCGATTGAATTAGAATTGAAAACCGCTGATCTGTTGATTGCCAATGCTCTGGTGATCTAAAGGGGATTCGAAATCTAAGTTCGTCTATCTTCTCGTTAGTCAACCTTTTACTTTTCTGTCTTTTATTTTCCTGCTTTTTTAGATTAGAAGTCTTGGAACTCACACCACGCACTAAGTGTTTAAACCTGAGTAATTTGCCAGCTTCTCTGAGTAGTCGATTAGTAGAAACCCTGTGGAATACGATCTAGTCTACTTCGGTAGGTTAGTTATTTGATACCGCTAAAACTGCAGCATCAAATTGGCGCCGTTGCCGGGGACTCTTCTAATTGTTTGAAAGAAGAGTTGGCATTTTATTCTTCTACCTTTCCGCTCTACCATTTATTTTTCCTCCATATTTCCATGATTTACCTGGGTAGTGCTTCTTAGTTTTGATTATGCAGGATTACAGGTGGGATGACCGGTACCGAGAGTGGTACATCAATGAAGCACCATATCCCGAAGATTATCGAGAATTGCTACATCAACAACAACTACAGACGGTGAGATTTGACTCCCTCTTTGAGAAGATCTCTTCAATGCTACAAGGTTACTAAGAGATACACCAACAAGAACATCAAAGTGGCGCTAGAGATAACGAAGAGATCATTCTACAAGCTCATGAACATCAACAATGCTCGTCGAGAACCCTATCCGCCTTGGATGATATCTCTACAATATTACAAGCTCATCTCACGACGGACATCAAGCTCGAGCAACCAAAGCAGTTAATGATAGAAGACGCTCAAGAGCTGTTCGAAGAAGAAGATGATGATCCTATCCATGACTATTATGAGCTAGAAGAATCCTTGGCGGTGGTGGTTGATGAAGACATAAAGCCATTCCATCCTGAAGTTGAAGCCGGAGAGGAGCACATAGAAATTGAGGAGATACCCTCACCTACACTTCCGCTGAGTCAACCTGTAGAGAAGATGGAGCTCATTGACCATGTCATGCCGTACTACCTCTTTCCTCCTCGAGTAGGAGAATTCGAGAAGAACTGGTCATCCAACCTGTTCCGCGATCTATTGGAGCACTACCGGCTACATCACCCTTCTGGAGTGCTACATGGCACTCAACCGCTGTCCTTGAAGAAGACGATTGACTTCAAGGAACTCCTAAGTTGGGGTCCCTAACAGGTACCGTCCGGCTCAAAGACGTTAAGCAAGAGCGCTTCGTGGGAGGCAACCCACGGCTGGAGTCCGTTTTGAATTTTTGAGTCCATCTTTTTCGTCGTTCAAGTCAGTTTCGGGGAGCCAAAATGTCAGATTTCTTTTATTTTCGTCTGTTTTAATTTCCTGTGTCAGGTCAAATTTTTGCCGAAAACTCCTCAGATTTTTCGGCGAAAACTTTAGTTGGTTCGAGTCTGTTCCAGTGGGTTTTCAAAGTTGTTTTCGCCGAAAACTTCTAAAGTTTTCGGTGAAATGTTTGGTCTGTTTGAGTCTGTTTCTGTTTTTGAAATAGTTTTCGCCGAAAACTTCTAAAGTTTTTCGACGAAAATGTTTAGTTAAGTCGTCTGTCTTTGTTTTCAAAGTAGTTTTCACCGAAAACTTCACAAGTTTTTCAGCAAAAACTTTAGTTGGGTCAGAAAATTTTCGAAAACTAAAAAAAAAAAAAGATTCAAAATATTTTCAAAAGTCCCCTAAACCGTCTTCGTTTCGACTTTTATTTTGTGTGGATCCGGGACACTTGTCCCGGTATCCTTTTGATCTTTTTGTTGTTTTTGTTTTTGTAGGAACTTAAGTAGCTACTCCGCTCCACTCTGGACTCTCCGTGCTCATCCGCTACACCGACCATCACCTTCCAGGTTCTTCGTATCTCTCTCCTCTAGATTAGTTCTGTGAGGACACAGAACCGTTTAAGTGTGGGGTAGGAGTCTAGGATTATGCATGATCTTGCTTGCTATCTATGATTCTGTGGTTCAAATTTGAAAATTTTCTAGCATAGAATTGCTCAATTCTTGACTTTTGATGTTAAATTGACTTCAATTTTGAACAATGACGTCTAGACTGTTCCATTTCAAACCTGTAACCAACGTGTTGGCACTGATATTAAATGAGTCTAGGTTAGAACAGATCATAAATCACTTCTGTAGTTGAAACTTGAATTAATTGAATTAATTGGTTTGTTAATAACAAAGCTCGATAACACCATTCTAAGATGATAAATGCTAGCTTCTCCCATGTTTTCACTCCATGTTTGTTCACCTGTTATTATGGCTGGAGATTAGGCGGAAATTCAATTCAAAATCTCGTGTAAAAAGTTATAACTAGCTAGGATCAAGTGGTTAAATCGATAAATCAAGTGTTTGAGTGGTGAAATTCGAAATGTGCAATTTAATGTAAAATTCTTTAAAGTGCTGAAAATAAAGCTAGGCCAGCCCGACACCTAAGTGAAGTGTTCGGGTTGAGCACTAGCAAAAGGCACAAATACTGTGAGCTAGGCAGGTCCAACACCTAAGTGAAGTGTTTGGTATCGAGCACTAGTATGCAGTAAATAAATTAAAGAAAGTTTGAATCTTGAAACAAATTGTTGTTTAAATCGGTCCTAGCTAGAACATGTACCGTGCAGATCTAGAAACGTATGAAGTCGATTCAATAGCCACGTCACTTTTCCTACCTCCGCATCCACATAATGGCTAGAGCTTAAAGTCTTTTTGATTAGAATTGGTGTTTTCGTAGTCGGTTAATCATAATTAGTTGTTTTGCCAAGAAACGAGCTTTGTTAAACCTACTACTTGAACTGTGCAGAAATTAGTGAGATCGAAAACTTGTTTGGTTGATGTTCTTGCATGTGTAGGTCACTTTTTCTACGTGGAACAATCTAAACCAAATCGTTAGAATTGAATCTCAGTTTAATCTCGTGTCATTTGTGAATTTGAGTGTGTTCTAGTTCAGTTTGCTTGAGGACAAGCAAAACCTTAAGTGTGGGGTATTTGATGACACTCGATTTGACGTGATTATCAGCCCCATTTAAGCAACATTTCATACCCTTTGATGCCATTTTGATGAGTATTGGTGCATTTGTCGTAACTTTGGGATTATCGACTCCTAGTGCGTACATTGTCCATTTCTTGGCTATTTTTACCCTTTTTGTGAGCTTTTATGTTGAGCCCCCAGGTTACCACATTATAGAGGACTCTCTCACGAGTCCAGCGCTTCAAACGGAGACCAAATCGAAGTTCAAACGGAGCGGGAATCATCGAAACAAGTTGGAGCTGGTTTTTAACTAATATTTTCGGTGAAAATGTGGTGATATTTTCGACGAAAATTCCTTTGAAAATCCGGGCAGAAACCCTAATTTTCAGCCTTTTCCAACTTGTAAAGGGTTTCTGGGGTTATATATAGACTTCTTGAAGCCAGATTAGATACACACGAATTTTTGCTGATTAGCCACGACCTTAGGGTCGATAGACAGAGTTTAGAGAGTTTGAAGATCCGTGGAGAGATCGTGACGCCATCCCTTCACCTCGGAGACTCGGAGCTTGGATTGAAGATTACCGGAGAGTGAGGCTTTGCCAGAGTCATCAGAATTAGGTTTTTCAGTTCTTATCTGTTCTTCCTCTGTACGATGAACTCTGTTTCTGTCTTTGGTTCTTTTGTTATGAACATGAATAGCTGAACTCGTAGAGCTTAGATTAGATGAACCCTAAGTGACCCAGGGCTTTAAAGCGGTCACGGATCAGCGGTAATTAGATTCGAAGTTCAATCAGTTCTCTTTGCGTAGTTTTTTTGTTCGTCATTGTTTATGTTTCTTCTCTGGTTGATCGCCTAGATTAAGTTTTTGCAAGCTAGGGTTAGTCGCCAGACAGCTTCCCTGCTTTGGCGCATAAACTTGTCTTCCTTTATCACCTTGTTTAGATTCTTGTTAAGCTGAGGATAGAAGCGAACGCTCGCCTCTCTTTAAAACATCAATTCAACCAGTTAACATTATAATTGGAGTGTGCCTTTCGTAGGAACCGATTAGGGTCAATCCACTGCAAGAGTAACTCATAAATCGTTAGTAATTGCACCAGTTAATTAAGTCATTGCGAGAGGCGACCGTACTCGGGCGGCTAGTTAATCTTGGTAGTTAGATCGGATAGAGCGAACGTTCGCCAGTCTTAAACCTAAGGGTAAGGAGTTATGGTGGTGTATAGAAACCGATTGAATTAGAATTGAAAACCGCTGATCTGTTGATTGCCAATGCTCTGGTGATCTAAACGGGATTCGAAATCTAAGTTCGTCTATCTTCTCGTTAGTCAACCTTTTACTTTTCTGTCTTTTATTTTCTTGCTTTTTTAGATTAGAAGTCGTGGAACTCACACCACGCACTAAGTGTTTAAACTTGAGTAATTTGCCAGCTTCTCTGAGTAGTCGATTAGTAGAAACCCTGTGGAATATGATCTAGTCTACTTCGGTAGGTTAGTTATTTAATACCGCTAAAACTGCAGCATCACACCATCATTGCATGAAAATGATCGAATCCGACTAGCAAACCAATAGTGAGCTTTTGATCCATTCCACATAACTTGCAATTTCAATTCTTTTTGAGTGGCTTTCTCGTACCTTGAATGAGTTAGAATTTGCATGAGTCCTATTCGAGATTACACGATGACACAAGTTTTAGGAGGATAGAGGCACCTAGAGTCAACTACTAAACCAGAAGCCAACCTAACGATAAATCCATTAGGTGTAAACCCTTGAGCTTGGCCCTTCTTTCGGTCCGTTATACATTACAGACAATTCCCATGTTTTTCATCACCCCGTTGATCCCATGTGGTAGTATTTCTAGATTAGCCTACCAGAAGTCGATTTGTGGTAACCTGCCTATAGCCATTAAACAGGTGGTCTTAGCTATTATGTCCAAACATGTAAATCCCTCTAGCAACTAAAAAAATTGCCACTAAGAAAAAAACCAGAAAATTCGAAAAATAAATAAAAAAGAGTTCAAAGTTTCAAAGTCCAGTAGTTAGTTAATAACGTTCTTCTCCCTACATATGGAAGAACGAAGTCAAAGAAAATGTAAAGTGAAGTCAGAAAAAATTAAGAAAAAGAAAAAGAAAAATACAATAAAGTCCTAGGTTGCTTGAGGGTATCATAGGACGAGCTTACATTATTCCACCCGTGTCTGGTTAGACGGTAGGAAGCCATTGGCTAGATTCGAGGGAAGTTAGTCGAAAGCTACACCGCACCAAAGCCAATTCCATCATTCATCCCATCCTCCATTCATCATAAACCGTTGTAGTGTAGGAATCGATACAATCCCTTGCAAAAGTCCTTTTGACTAGTTACTCGTGTTGTCACAGTGGTGGAGATGTGGTTGAATTGCAAACATATGACATACTTCGATCGAAAAAGTGATTGAGAGCAGAAACACGTCCCTAAACACAGAGTGCGAGGGTCCTCCTTGTACTAAATATTATATGTGTGACGAGTCTAGTCGGTTAGGTCAGATTTGTGCTTGATTGGTGATTGCTCCTTGTTTTGTGCAGATAATTAGTGAGACTAGGTCGTTTGGTTGACGTGTATGCATGTCAGGTCACTTGTTCTAGGAGTAGCGGTTTAATGATTCATTGTGAAGGCTTGAACCTTAACTTGATCGATCTTGTCATTTGTGAATCTAAGTGCGTTCTAGGTTAGTTTGCTTGAGGACAAGCAAAAGCTTCACTGTGGGATATTTGATGACACTCGATTTGACGTGATTATCAACCTCATTTAAGCGACATTTCCCTGCTTGAGATATAGTTTTAGGGTAGGATAGGGTGTTTTCACTCGATTGTTCTATTTCTTACCGTTTTGGTTACTTTGGCCCGTTATGGGTCTATTTGATGTTTTTCTAGTGTGTTTGTGAATGCACAGGTTTTTGCCATCAATAACCTAGCCACAGACGTGCTCGGGAAGTGAAGGAACCTTAAGGAATCGCCTAGAATCAATCTAGAAATCACACAAGCCAGAAACCAAATCCTCCCCTGCCACAACTGAAGTATTCGGCGAGAACTTCCAAAGTTCCCGCCGAGGAGTTTCACACACAAGAACACATGAGACATTAGGCAAGAAGTACTCGGCGAGAACTCTGAAAGTTCTCGTCGAAGAGTTTGTACACAAGAGATCCAGGAGACATTCAAAAGAAGTCTTCGGCAAGAACTTCCAAAGTTCTCGCCGAGAACTATTGAAGACGAAGACACAGGAGGCCTTTGAACTAAAGTTCTCGGCGAGAACTTTCATAGTTCTCACCAAGAAGTCTCTCCTTTTCCGGCTGGGCTTTGGTAAACCCTATATAAGGCAGCCGACTGACGTCATTCAAAACAATCTCTTTGACATACTATCACGACGCTAGTCGATATACTTTTTCCACAAACTAATTTCCAGACTTCATAGTTCGAGAGAGAGTTGAGAGCGTTTGATGCTAAGCTAAGAGCTAAGCAGATCGTATTCCACATGTCTCTTCCAATCGTCTACTCAAATATGAAGGCAAATTACTCAGGTTTAAATCACAAGTTGTGCGTGGTGTGAGTTCCACGACTTCTAGACTAATAATCAGGAAATAATAAATGAAAACAGAAAATAGTTGAAAGATTGGTTGACTTAACAAGATGACAGACAAGCTTAGATTTCGAATCCCCTTAAGATTACTAGCACACTGGCGATCACAAGACCAACGGTTTTCAACCCTAATTCACTTAGTTCTTAGACACCACCATAACTCCTGACCCTTAGGTTTAAGATTGGCGAACGTTCGCTCTATCTGATCTAACTCCCAAGATTAATTGATCGCCCGTGTGTTCGCTTCTGCAACGGAAAACTAACTGGCCCGATTATTAGTGATTAATGAGTTACTCTAGCCGTGGATTAACCCTAACTGGTTCCTACAAAGAGAAATTGTTCCAATGAATAGGTTAATTATTGATTTGGTGTTTTAAAGTGAGGCGAACGTTTGCTAATATCCTCAGCTTACCTAGAATCTTAACTAGGTGATCAAGCCAGAAAACAAACACAAAAGCAATTAAGAACAAACCAAACATGCAAGAGAAACTGATTGAAACTGGATTTAATTACCGCCGATCCGTGACCGCTTTAAAGCCCCGGGTCACTTAGGGTTCATCTAGTCTATGCTCTATGAGTTCAGCTACTCATATTCAAAACAAAAGAATCAAAGAAAAACAAAGAATACATCTTTAACTAGGAGAAACAGAGAAGAATTGTAAAACCTAATTTCAGACGAATCTGAGAAGCTTCAATCTCCTGGATCTTCAACTCCCAGCACCGAGTTCTCCGAGATGGAAGGATGGCGTCACGATCTCTTCCTAGCTCCTCGAACTCTCTAAAATCTATCTCAAACTTTCAAGTCTGGAATTTAATCCACAGAATAGGGTTTTTTTTAATGTGGCCGCCGGTTTTGTATTTATAGGGTTTACGATTCCAGTCGAAAAAAGGAATTAGTTTTTGGCGAAAACTTGGGAGTTTTCACCGAAGACTTCGGGTGACACTTGGCTGGATTCTTCTGTCTTTGACTGTGAATTTCGTGCAAAGTTTTCGGCAAAGACTTCAGACTTTTTGCCAAAAGCTTCAGTTACAGCCGGGGCAGTGATTTCTTCTAACTTGGTTGATTTCTGGATTGCTCTCGGGCCATCCCTTGAGGTTCCTTTGCTTCCTGAGCTTGTTCGTGGCTTGTATTTGACGGTAAAAACTTGTGCATTCTCAAAAGCACTAGAAAACCATCAAATAGACCCATAACGGGTCAAAGTAACCAAAACAACATGAATTAGAGCATTTAGGTGAAAACATGCTAAATCACCGTAAAACCCGAGCTTCAAGCAAGGAAATGTAGCTTAAATGAGGCTGATAAACACGTAAAATCGAGTGTCATCAGCGTCCTCAGTTCCCAGAGAGATCGTGATGCCATCTTCCCACATCAGAGTGCTCAGAGCTAGGAGTTGAAGATTCAAGAGATTGAAGCTTCTCGGATTCATCAAATTAGGTTTTACAGTTCTTCTCTGTTCTTCCTACGTCAGATGTATTCCTTGATTGTTTTCGTTTCTCTTGTATTGAATATGAGTAGCTAAACTCATAGAGCTTAGATTAGATGAACCCTAAGTGACCCATGGCTTTAAAGCGGTCACGGATCGCGGTAATTAAATTCAGATTCAGACAGTTTCTCTTGCATGTTTGGTTTATTCTTCATTGTCTGTGTTTTTTTTCTAGCTTGATCACCTAGACTAGATTCTTGTTAAGCTGAGGATAGTAGCGAACGTTCACCTCACTTTAGAACATCAAATCAATAATTTATCTATTCAATGGAGTGTGCCTTTCGTAGGAACCATTTAGGATTAATCCACTGCTAGAGTAACTCATAAATCACTAGTAATTGAGCCAGTTAGTTTTCCATTGCAAAAGTGAACGCATAGACGGTTAATTAATATTGGTAGTTAGATCAGATAGAGCGAACTTTTGCGGAACTTAATTCTAAGGGTCAGGAGTTATGGTGGTGTCTGAGAACTGAATGAATTAGGATTGAAAACCGCTGGTCTTGTGATCGCCAATGTTCTGGTGATCTTAGGGGGATTCAAAATCTAAGCTTGTCTGTCGTCTTGTTAAGTCAATCAATCTTTCATTTTGTCTTTTGTTTTCATTTCAATTTCTGTGATTTATAAATTAGAAGTCGTGGAACTCACACCACGTACAACATGTTTAAACTTGAGTAATTTTTCAGCTCATTTGAGTAAACGATTAGAAGAGACCTGTGGAATACGATCTACCTCACTTCTAGCTTGGTAGTATTTGACACACGCATTACAACGTTCATCAGTTGTTTGGCTGATTTGTATGCATGTTAGGTTTAATGTTCTAGGTGTGTCAGTTTAATATTCATTGTGGAAACTTGAATCTCAATTTGATTGATCTTATCATTTGTGAACCTGAGTGTATTCTAGTTCATTTGCTTGAGGACAAGCAAAAGCTTAGTCGTAGGGGATTTTGATGTGATATTATTGCTCGTGTTTAGACCTATGATTAAACTAAGAATCTCCCATTTTTTATCTTCAAATGCCATGGCTTGTGTGTTTTTAGAGTTGTTTTGCACAAAGTGCACCATTTTTGTCCGGAAGCCACTTTCAAACCCAATTCCTTGTCTATCGAAGTTGTCTTTGTGCATTTTCAGGCTTTAGCATGGTATTACGGATGACAAGGAGCACAAAGGATCGAACAGGAGCGCAATCGGAGCTAGGACAAGGGAGTTAGGGCCATTGCAAGTTCAAGATTAATGCAAAGTTCTGCCAGCAACGTTTATGAAGAAGTTCTCAGCAAGAACTTACAATGTTCTTGCCGAGAACATTTGAAGGAATCAGTGCTTTTTCTCGACGAGAATTCCATGGGGCTTTATAAAGAAATTCTCGGCGACAACTTTGATCTTTTCTACCAAATATAAACCGCGATTCGTCGATTGGAAAGGGGGGCATTCATTCGATACAAAATAGAGATTACAGAATATGATTGCACACTTGACGATCGCGATTATTCTCCATTCCTCAACCCTAGGAGCAAAGGAAGATTGAAGCAAGTGAAGTCTCTCACCTTGGAGTAGCAACTTGAAGTGCAAGATTAAAGGATCTTCCATGGAAGCTATGGGGATCTCTCCCTCTCCGTTTTAGGTCATCTCCATGGTTATGCTAGGCTAAACTTAGGGTTCAACTTAGTGGGGGTGATGATTCATGCTAGGATAGATGGATGATTGATTGAGTTGAGTCCTCCATAGTCATTGTGTAAGAAGTTGGTCCTTAAACCTTGTGCTTGTATGCAATGTGAGTTTGATTGGGTTTCTATGGTACATTCCTATGTCATTCAATGTATGAAAGCTGTTGGATGATGTTGATTTAAGGTTTAAGGATTGTAATTGATGATTTGAGAAATTGAATTACTCAATTGAAACCATTTTCACTTGATTCCTTTGTTGACATTTCTACAAGCACTTGGTGTGCATTAGGGTTTTTGTTCAACTAAGGGTTGAAAGACCTTGTAATTGCTATTCTAATGTTCTATGATTGATATGAAAGTATCTTGCATCATTGTCTTGTGTTAAAGATTGTTGATTAGGAGTTTAGGTGTGTGAGCATTTCATTGAGCTTGATTAAAGCAATCCATTCCTTTGTTTCTATAGTGAAAGCATAGTTCATGTGGTTTAGGAGTAGTGAATCAGACCCGAACTCCCCAAGAGCACCGACGCCAGCCCTGGCGCAATCCACTACATGTGCCACGAGTCCGACCCATTGACGGACCGCGCCCCACCAACCTTGGCAATCATAATGACTAGTCCCAGTGGTCTGCCAGGGAGAGATAGAGATTCAAGGACGAATCCTTCTCAAGAAGAGGGGTATGAAGTGATCGCGGCCACCAAGCCCGTCGCCACCACGCCCCGGAGGGCACGACCCCCCAACTTACCCATTTTGGCTTTTGGAGTGGCGGAACTTATGGAGAAACCAAGAGAGGTTACCCCTTCGTGGAGGGGAACACACAAGACCCGGGGCTCCAACATCAAGTCCTGATGTTGATATCTATCCGCCCCCCATCACTGATGCCGGGCCAAGACCATACCGGCCCAAGGCCGCTGCCAGCGCCGAGCCGAGCGCTGATGCCGGCACCATAACTGAAGTGTCAGAGCTTAAAGACACCTCTGGGATGATGCTGATGCCTAGCTGGGACCCGAAGATTGAGCACAGGGCTGAGCCAGCCAAGGGCCCAGAGTCGATGCTGACCCAGGCACAGGGCCAAAGCTAGAGCCCGTACGAGACGTGATCAGGGCTGACCCAAAATTCCAGCCGTGCTTTTCAGGAATCCTTCAGCACTAAGAATTCCCTAATCTTCAAGGACAAACCTCCATCAATCCCAGTCTGATTCAGAGAAGGACTCAAGGAGGGCACCTAAGACACGGCACCCGATGACGCCCAGAATCATGCCCAGAAACCTGGTGGTGCCTAGGAATCCGCCCATGACCAGGATTCCTATCCTGATCAGGAAACCCCCACACCACGGAGCATTACCCGTGTTTCCAAATCCTTTTAGGAATAGGAAACACGGAGAAGATGGAGTCCTAGTCCAGAATGGATTTTTCACACCCCATTTATCTTAGACATGGATTAGGGTTTTCCGCCGACTTAGGGTTTCGACCAGCTTTATCAGATTTTTCTATTTTTAGACTTTTAGTATTTCAGTTCTAGTTTTATTCCTACTTAGACTATCCAGAAATTGTTTTTACTATTTTAGGAGTTAGAGGTTTAGGAGGAATCAGATAGCCTTTTCTCGATCCTCACCTATAAATAAAGGCCTACTACCTCATTGTAAAAAACACGTTTGATCAAATATACAAGTAAAATTTCAGAACTTTTATTCTTTCTCCTTCAAGTCTTTGCTCATTGTTGCATTGCTTAAGGCTCGGTTTATCATCTTGGACATCCATCCCACAGTGTGGCACCTTCGAGTTGATACTTAGGCTTCCTAGCTCTCTATAGCTAGCGGGTCCAAGTCCTATCCACCCCTAATTACTAAGGTTAGACTTGTTTGTTTTGTTATTTGACTTATTGGTATAGGGTCGCCGCCCACAGTTGCGAATCGTTCATATCAGCGATGCTGTCTTTGTATGTTGTAGTCCTGGAGGGAGAGAAGTATTCCTCCACAAAATCCTGAATGAGAGCATCCCACTAGGTGTAGTAGTCTGGTGGCTTGCTGTTGAGCCATCGCTTGGCAGCACCCCTTAATGAAAATGGGAATGCACGTAGATAGAGTGCATTCTTGTCTAGCCCCCTAGATTTGAACGTGGCACACATAGCGAGGAAGTCTACGAGGTGAGTGCAAGGATTGTCATGTGGATTCCCTTCAAACTGAATGTCCTTAGTAACCATGCCCAAGAATGGAATCTTGATCTCATAGTCCGAATCTGCTTTAGTAATTAGACAGAGATGCTTAAGTGGACGCCAGCTGCGCTCGGTCTGTTGAAATCTCCCATGTTATGTTGCTCTGCCATTGTGGGATGTGGTGTGCGTTGAGTGGGTGGTGATGTTCCCGAATATGTAGATGATGAAGAATATGAAGATGAATCTTCTTTAGTCTCCTCGATCTTCACTACAAAAAAACTGCTTATTTTAACAACGGCCAGTAAACAGGGGCTGTTAAATATTTAACAGCGGCTCAAAGCCACTATTAAATTTTCGTATGTAAAGCTCCATCGGGAAAACACCTCATCTATTCTCTTCTCATTCTCTCCTCACAGCCCCTAAGCCCTCCGTCGCCTGCGAACGATTTCCGCTGCCGCCGAGCTCCCATGCCGCTGCCACAGTCTCTGCCGTTGTCTGCCATTGAAAGCTTAGTATTCTTATTGCTCCTAATTTTCAGCCCTCTTTTTTAGGTTTAGTCAATTGAAATGATTAATGATATTTTGTGGTATTGATTAGGTTAGAAGTGTTGTTTAGAGTAAAAAAACCTAGTCTACATTTGATGGATTGTGAGTAATGATGAGTTTCGAACATTTGTAGATGAACCCTAATTTTAAAATTGGAGGTTTTCAAAATTTCAGCAACTATCACGAATTTGAGTCATTTTATTATACGATTAAAATTATGTTTGACTTTTGAACATTTGAGTCTTGTATAAACACGAATGAGTTCATATTGGCTTGCTCGGAAAGTTTTCACTTATTTTATGAATTGGTGATCAAGTGAGTTCATGTGAGATCATGCCTTACGAAATTATCTTTTTATTTGGTGTTAGGTGAACACAAAGAACTCCATTGTTCTTTTGGGGTATAATTTGGACTTGCAAACTCATATCATACGAGTCCAAGAAATTGAAGTTGTCGACTTAAGGTACACAAATTTTCCTCCTTTTTGTTGTAATTTTGTACATCATAATTAGTTAGTGCATGAATTTTGGATTTAATATTATGATAATTAAATTGCAATGTTGTACATTGTTGTGTGAATTCAAGGGTTTGATTGCCTAGAGTTCAAATGACTAGTTCACTTCAATTTTTGTTTATATTTCTTATGGTATATAAGAATTCTTCTATGGTATATAACTTGTGTGTTATGAGTATATTATAATGCTTATATGGTGTAATTGTGTGTTATGAGTATGTTAGAATTCTTATATGGTATATTAGAATGAATTGTATGTTATTTTATAGGTTGAAGAGTATGAGATTAGGTGGAAATACGAATAGGTCATGTCGATTTTTTTTAAAAGTATGCATATATGTTTTGTTGTAGTTAATATTAATGATGTAGTTAGTGAGTAGTTAGATCCATTAATTAGGAATATAATTAAATCTTAATTACTAACACATATAAATGCTAATTTATATCTCTCTCCTTTTTCCCACCACAGTTAGGTACATTAGATAAGTAGTAACTTAGTGATGGATAAGTCCTGGATGACTTTACTTCGTAACCAACCCCAATACCTAGCTGGTGTGGAAACATTCTTGGATTTTGCTTTCACACATAGCAAGGGCGGAAGTGTCATATCATGTCCTTGCTCTAAATGCAAATTGAACAAAAGCTACGACAGAGACACGGTTTTCCATCACTTGTTAAGAAAACCTTTTCTTCAGATCTACACATTCTGGTATATTCATGGCAAAACGACGGAGGTGGGACATACATCATTTATGCCAAATGCTGGTAATAATCCTGTTAACACAACTAGTGGTTCAACACTAGTAGAAATTCCTGTTCAACCTAGTCATGTAGAAGCCATGCATGATCTAGTGAATGATGCCTTCGGGGTGATTAGACCAGAAGGTCTAATTATGGATGATCCCACAATGATGTCTGTTAGCAAGAGGGCCTCTTACTGATGCAATTAGCTACACTTCATACGATGTTAATGGTTGTAGATTTCGCACAACAAAACGAGATGGGATGCGAAAGACACAAAATAGTGGGGTGTATGTTGATTTGGCCACTCAAAGTTATGCAAGTTCTTCCGACACTCGACCAGTTGAAGGTTCAGTTCCATATTATAGGAATTTAGAAGAGATCATATAGTTGAATTATGGTGGACGATATGTTGTTGTGTTCAAGTGTAAGTGGGCTAATACACTTACTAGTAGGGGTCTCAAAGTGGACGACTTAGGATTCAAATGTGTGAACTTTGAGAATCTGATACACACTGGGGCACAGGCAAACGATGAACCATATATCTTAGCCACTATTGCAAGAATGGTGTACTACGTTGATGATTTGAAGGACATAGGTTGGTCCATTCCAATTCACATGAAACCAAGAGACATGTATGATATGAGGCGACGCAATCGAACTATATGTTTGATGTGTTTTCAAAGGCAGAATTTGGCCAGTTGTCGAGTTTCAAAAAGCTGTACATATTTAGGACTGTATAGTAAATCATTAGCTCTCACATTAATTTTTTCCCTTTCCTTGTATATATATTGTAATACTAGAGTTCGTTGGGTGGAAAATGCGAAAATAAAAAATTGGGCTACTGTAGGGGAAAATTGGGCTATCATCAGTTGAAGGTACACTACAAAAAAATGCTATTTGGCGTCCGTCATACACGCGTTTTAGCGTCGGTCATGACATTACCTGGGAGGGGGTCACGCCAGATCCCATACCGCGAACTCTACCACTGTGCTCCTTCGGATAGACAAGTCCGAGTGCATCGTTCGCAGAAGGAAATGTCAGGACTGTGGGATCACGAGTCAGCTCCAGAATCCGAGGCTGCACATTGATGACAAAAATGGGTTTCACAAACCAAAGTTAATTAAATAGGCACTATTGGAGATTGTTTTGTTAGATTGGAATAGGTGATCAAGTACTTACCACATTAGGATCAGTGTAAGCCTGATCCTTCTTTGTGTGAGTGATAGCATACAACTCACCTCTACTGGGCGCATTTCCTCCCCTTTCAGCTACCTACAGGTGTACGAACTAAACAATATCAATACACTTTCTAAAAGGTACTAATACAAAAAAATTATTAGCAATTTGAACTGAATTATTACCAACTTCAGTCCTCTAACTCGCAACTTCTTTGACCCTACAGTGTGGGGTGAGGTGTAACTCCTCCGGGCGGCTGAATTCTTGCGAGATTTCTCCTACAAATTGTTATTCATTTAAATGATTTAAGTTGATATAATATATTCACATAATGTCTAATTTGTAATCGACTTACCACCATATCGGGTCTCAGTCTGATATCCACAAATTGTGCCCACATAGGCGCAGAGATCCTGCCCGGCTTGTGTTGTATTGCCCACGCCCTAGGGGGCTCCACAAACTCCTCCCAGTCGAAGTCCTGGCCCGCTTCTTCAGCTTCCTTCTTCAATTTCTCCTTGTATGTGTTAACCACATAATTTCTCCAAAGGCAGGTTTTGCAGTCCTTCCACTTCCTACCAATATCCTCCATGATGTACTTAGTCGCAAGGTCTATCATCTCTGGTGGCTCAATCATGATACAACGCTGCATCAAATTCAATGATTATAAATTATTACTTACTATTAAATTTACATAACACAGGAATGAATTTCATATTTGAATACTTACAAACACAATAGCCTTCAAATCATTCTTCTCTCCGTCCGTCACGTTGGGCCACTCCTCATACTGTAGTGGGAGGAGGTTCTGGTCATTACCCAACAAATCGGTGAACTGACCCAACAGAGCGGCGGGGCCCGCAGCCGTAGGCCCTAGAGGTTCCCAAGGCATGATGACCTTCTTGCAATCGTGAAGTCTCAAAATCTGGCTACTGGCCACAGGCTCCTGAGTCCTAACTCCTGCTGGATCGATGAGCTCTACCATCCAAGGAACTGAACGAGGAGCCATATCTGCAAATCCAAATCCAAATATTTATGTCAAACATTCGAGTATTGAATATAGAACAATAACACTTAGCTCAAACTGATTTTACCAAACACTAGTTAATCATCGAACTCTACAATTTCAGGCCTAACTAGGGGTAGATCAGTGGAATTATCAAAATCAGACAACTCTGGATTCATAATCTTTCGAGCATTATTTGAAATTCCCATTTACCCATTGTGTATATAGCTGCTGGACAAGTTTTCCCATCTGGTCTTGGCCAAAGCTCTCTTCTGATTTTCATCATTTTCAAATCCATCCTTGCTTTCAGGTGATCCTTACTTCAATCTTTCTCATTTATCAAAGTGTACATGATATTATCGCATAGATTCTTCTCTATGTGCATAACATCCAGATTGTGTCGCAACTTATTGAACTCCTAATAAGGTAACTGAAAGAAACAACTCTTCTTCTTCCATTGTTCTGCTTTTTTTTGTTTCCTCCATCACCTCTTGCTTTCTTCCTTGGCAGTTCACTCTCCTTCGTCTTCCCAAAAGTAACATTGATGTTCTCAACCTGCTGTAAAATTTCAGAGCCAGATAAGAGTTTGGTTGCCTCTCTTAAATCAACATCAAGATTGAATTTTTGTAATCTCCAAGGATGTTCTGCAGGTAAGAAACGTCGACTTCCTATGAAACAATTCTTCCCACTCCCCGCCAAATGCAATGAATCCTGGTCTAATTACAAGTAGGGCAAGCCTGTCCTGTATAAGTGTTCCACTCAGATAATAAACTCAGTCCAGGGAAATCACTAATTGTCCACATTAGCGCTGCCCTCAACGTGAATGATTCTTTCTTCACTGAATCATATGCTTCTACACCTTCCCATAACATTTTCAACTCATCAACTAAAGGTTGTAGGTAGACATCGATATCATTTCCAGGAGCTTTCTTTCCAGGAATGATACCAGACAATATCATACCTGTTGACTTCATGCATTCCCACGGAGGCGTGTTGTATGGCATTAGTACAATTGGCCATGTGCTATGACTAAGGCTCATATTCGCAAAAGGATTAAAGCCATCAGTAGCAAGGCCGAGCCTAACATTTCTTAGATCTGAAGCAAACCCAGGATACCTAGTGTCAAAGTCAACCCACACTTGACCATCTCGTGGATGTCGCGACATTCCATGAATAGTTCTTTCTGCAGAATGCCACACCATACTCTCAGCTGTTCTAGGGCACATGAACAATCTTTTCAACCTTGGAATTATTGGAAAGTATCGATATATGATGACACTCGATTTGACGTGATTATAAGCCCCATTTAAGCAACATTTCATACCCTTTGATGCCATTTTGATGAGTATTTGGTGCATTTGTCGTAACATTGTCCATTTATTGGCTATTTTTACCCTTTTTGTGAGCTTTTATGTTGAGCCTCCAGGTTACCACATTATAGAGGACTCACTCACGAGTCTAGCGCTTCAAACGGGGACCAAATCGGAGTTCAAACGGAGTGGGAATCATCGAAACAAGTTGGAGCTGGTTTTTAACTAATATTTTCGGCGAAAATGTGGTGATATTTTTGGCGAAAATTCCTTTGAAAATCCGGGCAGAAACCCTAATTTTCAGCCTTTTCCAACTTGTAAAGGGTTTCTGGGGGTATATATAGACTTTTTGAAGCCAGATTAGAGATACACGAATTCTGAGAGATCAGCCACGACCTTAGGGTCGATAGATAGAGTTTAGAGAGTTCGAAGAACCGTGGAGAGATCGTGACGCCATCCTTCCACCTTGGAGAGCTCGGAGCTTAAAGTTGATGATCCAGGAGATCGAAGCTTCGCCGGAGTCGTCAGAATTAGGTTTTTCAGTTCTTATCTGTTCTTCCTCTGTATGATGATTTCCTTTGTTGCCTTTGATTATTCTGTTATCGTTATGAATAGCTAAACTTGTAGAGCTTAGATTAGATGAACCCTAAGTGATCCAGGGCTTTAAAGAGGTTACGGAT
This sequence comes from Linum lewisii, assembly GCA_034768395.1. Classification (NCBI taxonomy): domain Eukaryota; kingdom Viridiplantae; phylum Streptophyta; class Magnoliopsida; order Malpighiales; family Linaceae; genus Linum; species Linum lewisii. The sequence goes on from CM068297.1 coordinate 49,575,591, forward strand.
TGGCGGTAATTAGATTCGAAGTTCAATCAGTTTCTCTTTGCATGGTTGTCTTGTTCTTCATTGTTTATGTTTCTTTTCTGGTTGGTCGCCTAGATTAGGTTTTTGCAAGCTAGGGTTAGTCGCCAGACATCTTCCTGCTTTGGCGCATAAACTTGTCTTACATGATCACCTAGTTTAGATTCTTGTTAAGCTTAGGATAGAAGCGAACGCTCGCCTCTCTTTAAAACATCAATTCAACCAATTAACCTTATAATTGGAGCGTGCCTTTCGTAGGAACCGGTTAGGGTTAATCCACTGCAAGAGTAACTCATAAATTGTTAGTAATTGCACCAGTTAGTTAAGTCATTGCGAGGGCGACCGTACCGGGCGGCTAATTAATCTTGGTAGTTAGAACGGATAGAGCGAACGTTCGCCGGTCTTAAACCTAAGGGTCAGGAGTTATGGTGGTGTATAGAAACCGATTGAATTAGAATTGAAAACCGCTGATCTGTTGATTGCCAATGCTCTGGTGATCTAAGGGGGATTCGAAATCTAAGTTCGTCTATCTTCTCGTTAGTCAACCTTTTACTTTTCTGTCTTTTATTTTCCTGCTTTAGTAGATTAGAAGTCGTGGAACTCACACCACGCACTAAGTGTTTAAACCTGAGTAATTTGCCAGCTTCTTTGAGTAGTCGATTAGTAGAAACCCTGTGGAATACGATCTAGTCTACTTCGGTAGGTTAGTTATTTGATACCGCTAAAACTGCAGCATGAAATTGGCACCGTTGCCGGGGACTCTTCTAATTGTTTGAAAGAAGAGTTGGCAAATTATTCTTCTACCTTTCCGCCTTACCATTTATTTTCCTCCATATTTTCATGATTTACCTGGGTAGTGTTTTTGAGTTTTAATTATGCAGGATTACAGGTGGGATGACCAGTACCAAGGGTGGTACATCAATGAAGCACCATATATTGAAGACTCCCAAGAGATGGATTTACACACTTATGAGCATCAACAATGGATGGCAAGCACCCAAGCCGCGACCGACAACCTCCAATCAATGGACGATGCTGCTGATGCATGGAACGCCGCGCTCAAGCGACTAGGGCAATTGAAGGGAGAAGATGCTCCAGAACATTTCAAAAAAGAGCCTGAAGCTACACACCACCAACAAAATCACCAAGAGGTGTATATACCGGCTCATCAGCATCGAAAACAGACGGCAAGAGTAGAATCCGCCTTGGATGATCTCCTTTCGAAGCTACAAGCCCGTAACATGGTGGATGTCGAGCTCGAGCAACCAAATCCACTAATGGAAGAAGATGCTCAAGAGCCGTACGAAGATGAACATGACAATCTCACCCATAACTATTGCGAGCTAGAAGCATCTGATGAAGAATCCTTGGCGGTGGCGGTTGATGAAGACAAAGAGCCAATCCATCTTGAAGTTGAAGCCGAAGAGGAGCACGAAGAAATCAAGGAGATATCCTCAATTGAGGTTCCGCCAAGCCAACCTATAGATCAAGCCAGAGACGAGCACGTGGGAATCAAAGACGTCAAGGGTTTGGAAGCATACATACTCGATCCCGAGAGACCTCTTGATGAGCATCAGGTGGAGAAGATGGAGCTCATTGACCATGCCACGCCATACTACCTCTTTCCTCCTCTAGAAGGAGAATTCAAGAAGAACTGGTCATCCAACCAGAACCCCGATCTACTAGAGCACTACCGGCTACATCACCCTTCTAGAGTGCTACATGGCACTCAACCGCTGTCCTTGAAGAAGACGATTGACTTCAAGGAACTCCTAAGTTAGGGTCCCTAACAGGTATCGTCTGGCTCACAGACGTTAAACAAGAGCGCTTCGTGGGAGGCAACCCACGGCTGGAGTCAGTTATTTTCATTTTGAGTTGTTTTGTTTTAAAACCCCTCTTAAAAAAAAAAAACACTGCCGCCGTTTTCAAATAGATTTTCGGCGAAAATGTACCATTATTTTCACCGAAAATCCCTTTTTAAAACCGACCTGTTTCTCCTGTTCCAACTTTTCAAACCGAAAACAACTTAACTTTTCATCGAACATCATTTTGATTTTACAAAACATTTTCGCCGAAAATTTTTAATTATTTTCGTCGAAAATTTTCAATCATTTTCGCCAAAAATCTTGTGTTTTCCGCTGACTATTTATACCGGTTTCGACTTCTAATTTTCTCCCCGCCCTCGGAACAGTAATCAGGTTGTTTCTATCCTTTCCATTTCTTTTCTTTCTTCTTTTCGGATCTCGATCCACTTTTCTTCTTTGTGGATCGGGGCACTTGTCCCGGTATCCTTTTGATCTTTTTGTTGTTTTTGTTTTGTAGAAACTCGAGTAGCTACTCCGCTCCACTCTGGACTCTCCGTGTTCATCCGCTACACCGACCATCACCTTCCAGGTTCTTCGTATCTCTCTACTCTAGATTAGTTCTGTGAGGACACAGAACCGTTTAAGTGTGGGGTAGGAGTCTAGGATTATGCATGATCTTGCTTGCTATCTATGATTCTATGGTTCAAATTTGAATTTCTCTAGCATAGAATTGCTCAATTCTTGACTTGTGATGTTAAATTGACTTCAATTTTGAACAATGACGTCTAGATTGTTCCACTTAGAACCTGTAACCAATGTGTCGGAACTGATATTAAATGAGTCTAGGTCAGAACAGATCACGAATCACTCTTGTAGTTGAAATTTGAATCAATTAAACAGTTTTGCTTGTTAATCACAAAGCTCGATAACACCGTTCTAAGATGATAAATGCTAGCTTCTTCCATGTTTTCACTCCATATTTGTTCACCTGTGATTGTGGCTAGAGATTAGGCGGAAATTCAATTTGAAATCTTGTGTAAAAAGTTATAACTAGCTAGGACCAAGTGGCTAAATTGTTGAATCAAGTAATTGAGTTGTTCAAGTTAATGTTAAGTTCTTTAAAGTGCTGAAAATAAAGCTAGGCAAGCCCGACACCTAAGTGAAGTGTTCGGGTTGAGCACTAGCATAAGCACAAATACTGTGAGCTAGGCAGGTCCAACACCTAAGTGAAGTGTTTGGTATCGAGCACTAGTATGCAGTAAATAAATTAAATGGAAGAAGTTTGAATTTTGAAACAAATTGTTGTTTAAATCGGTCCTAGCTAGAACATGTAACGCACAGATCTAGAAACGGATGAAGTTGAGTCGATAGCCACGTCACTTTTCTTACCTCCGCGTCCACATCATGGCTAGAGCTTAAAGTATTTTCTCATTAGAATTGGTGTTATCGTAGTCGGTTAATTATGATTAATTGTTTTGCCAAGAAACGAGCTTTGTTAAAACTACTACTTGAAGTGTGCAGAAATTAGTGAGATTGAAAACTTGTTTGGTTGATGTTCTTGCATGTGTAGGTCACTTTTTCTACGTGGAACAGTCTAAACCAAATCGTTAGAATTGAATCTCAGTTTAATCTCGTGTCATTTGTGAATTTGAGTGTGTTCTAGTTCAGTTTGCTTGAGGACAAGCAAAAGCTTAAGTGTGGGGTATTTTGATGACACTCGATTTGACGTGATTATATGCCCCATTTAAGCAACATTTCATACCCTTTGATGCCATTTTGATGAGTATTTGGTGCATTTGTCGTAACTTTGTGATTCTAGGCTCCTAGTGCATACATTGTCCATTTATTGGCTATTTTTACCCTTTTTGTGAGCCTTTATGTTGAGCCTCCAGGTTACCAGATTATAGAGGACTCTCTCATGAGTCCAGCGCTTCAAAGGGGGACCAAATCGGAGTTCAAACGGAGCGGGAATCATCGAAACAAGTTGGAGCTGGTTTTTAACTAATATTTTCGGCGAAAATGTGGTGATATTTTCGGCGAAAATTCCTTTGAAAATCCGGGCAGAAACCCTAATTTTCAGCCTTTTCCAACTTGTAAAGGGTTTCTGGGGTTATATATAGACTTTTTGAAGCCAGATTAGATACACACGAATTTTGGCTGATTAGCAACGACCTTAGGGTCGATAGATAGAGTTTAGAGAGTTTGAAGATCCGTGGAGAGATCGTGACGCCATCCCTTCACCTCGGAGACTCGGAGCTTGGATTGAAGATTACCGGAGTCGTCAGAATTAGGTTTTTCAGTTCTTATCTGTTCTTCCTCTGTATGATGATTTCCTTTGTTGCCTTTGATTCTTCTGTTATCGTTATGAGTAGCTAAACTTGTAGAGCTTAGATTAGATGAACCCTAAGTGATCCAGGGCTTTAAAGCGGTCACGGATTGGCGGTAATTAGATTCGAAGTTCAATCAGTTTCTCTTTGCATGGTTGTCTTGTTCTTCATTGTTTATGTTTCTTTTCTGGTTGGTCGCCTAGATTAGGTTTTTGCAAGATAGGGTTAGTCGCCAGACATCTTCCTGCTTTAGCGCATAAACTTGTCTTACTTGATCACCTAGTTTAGATTCTTGTTAAGCTGAGGATAGAAGCGAACGCTCGCCTCTCTTTAAAACATCAATTCAACCAATTAACCTTATAATTGGAGCGTGCCTTTTGTAGGAACCGGTTAGGGTTAATCCACTGCAAGAGTAACTCATAAATCGTTAGTAATTGCACCAGTTAGTTAAGTCGTTGCGAGAGGCGACCGTACCCGGGCGGCTAATTAATCTTGGTAGTTAGAACGGATAGAGCGAACGTTCGCCGGTCTTAAACCTAAGGGTCAGGAGTTATGGTGGTGTATAGAAACCGATTGAATTAGAATTGAAAACCGCTGATCTGTTGATTGCCAATGCTCTGGTGATCTAAGGGGGATTCGAAATCTAAGTTCGTCTATCTTCTCGTTAGTCAACCTTTTACTTTTCTGTCTTTTATTTTCCTGCTTTATTAGATTAGAAGTCGTGGAACTCACACCACGCACTAAGTGTTTAAACCTGAGTAATTTGCCAACTTCTTTGAGTAGTCGATTAGTAGAAACCCTGTGGCTAGTCTACTTTGGTAGGTTAGTTATTTGATACCGTTAAAACTGCAGCATCAATATATTTTCATTGCCTTAAGTTTCTTCTCTTTGCTTCAATCAACTACGTCATCATCAACACCACCATCCTTGTATCTAGACTGCTTGCAAATCCTGCAACTCGTCTCATCTATGTCATTACCCCAATACAACATACAATCGTTCACACATGCATGAATTTTCGTGTATCCCAGCCCAAGCCGTTTGATCATTTTCTTTGCACTATATCCTGTTGGCGGTATGTTGGCAAACTCAAAAGCTTCATGCAGCAACTCAATAATCATTGATATTGCTTTATCGCTGATGTTATGCATCCCCTTGATATGATAAAGTCTCGGAATGAAAGATAATTTGGAGAACTTCTTACATCCTTCATATAGTACTGTTTCTCCATCTTTTAGTAAATCCCTCAAATTTACATTGTCATCATCAAACGGCTCTTGTATTGGCTCAGGGATGCTAGTGTCATTATCTTCGCTCATAGCAATCTCTTCATTCATTTGACCTTCCTCATTAACATCTTCATTAGCAAGTACTTCAGTAGTAGTCTCGCGGACCTCCTCAGTAACGACACCAAAAGCATCATTAACCATTGAACGAAGTGATCTAATATGATCACTTCCATGCACTATTGTATGTGCAGTCCTAGAGGAAGATCCATAGAGACGCTCTCCATGTCGATCCCAAATAGTATATCTTGGCGGAAATGGCTTGCGGAGTAAATGCTCATAGACATCATCTCTACACAGCCACTTCTTGAATCCACATTTTGGACATGGATAGACTATTTGCTCTCTGTCGTTGTTGTTGGAGAAAGCAAAATTCAGAAAGCTTTTTAAGCCAGTCATGTACTCCGGTGATAATCTTGGGGTGTTAATCCAAGATTTATCCATTAGGAGATACCTGATTTAGTGTAGGGAATAGATTCTCAGTAGTGGAGATCATAATCTACATATAAGTTAACTTAGGTAAAATGCTAAGATGTTATAACATTAATTTGGAATCATGTAGTAGCAAATAATATACTAGTAACTAGTGTTTGTACAAAATTACCATGAAGTAGCTAGCAATATGGTACTGAGTTTAGTTAACTTAAAAACAAACCCTAACTCAACCAATGAATTCTAAAATTAATCACATTCTAACAATTAATTACAAATAACAAACAATTCTACTAATTAATCTAATTTTAAAAATAAATTATAACTACCACATTATTCGTACTGAAAACACATAACACACTAATCATATACTTTTATTCGCATTAAACCATAAAAACAAATTATAACTGATCATAGTGAAAACATACATATTACTAGAAATTGGATTAATCTTGACAACATACATATTACTATACTAGTTTAATCATTTTTATGAGACATGCATATTACAATCAATTAATTTACGTGTAAAAAAAAGGCTAAGAAATGCATACCTTACACCAAGGTGAGTGAGAAAAAGGCAGAAGACAGAACAACTAGTCGATACGGGCACTGAGAAAATAACCACAACATATATAATTAAAACTAATCAGAATAACTATTTCAATTCACTACAATGCTAATGACACATACAATCTAGAAACTAAACGAAATTTAAATTACAATCTACCATTCAATACTATTCTAGGATTCACAGCAATTTCAATTCACTACAATTCTAATAATCACAACGTATACAATTCTAATTCTCTACAATCCTAATAATCAGAACATATACAATTCTAATTCTCTACAAAATAAACAAAATTTAAATTACAATCTAAAAATTAAAAAATTAAATAACTTACACCGATACACAAAAAGGAGATGTGAAGGAAGCACGGGTGATGAGAACAGTGTCACAGCAGCTCCTAGCTCGAATGCCAGCGATTTCAGAGGATTTCAGAGGATTTGGGAAGTTGAGAGGATTTGAAGCTATGGGGAGGAGTGCATAATGACTTCTAACGCTGGGTTGGGGGTTTTTATATCTTTGGGATTTAGCGTCGATCGATGACCGACGCTAAAACGCGTGTCAACCGACGCTATTCACACACGTTTTTAGCGTCGGTCATGACCGACGCTATTCTCTTTCTGCTGACCAACGCCAATTTAACTGTCCAGCCACCCAAAAATCAAACCGGACAATAGCGTCAGTTTTTAGGCCCATTTTAGCGTAGGTCGTCAATCAACTGACGCTAAAACATGAAGTCAACTGCTTAGCGTAGGTTGTTGACCGACTGATGACACTCGAATTGACGTGATTATCAGCCTCATTTAAGCGACATTTCTTTGCTTAAGACATTGTTTTTAGGGTAGAATGACGAATATTCAATCGATTGCCCTATCTCATGCCACTTGTGTTACCTTGGCCCGTTTCGGGTCTATTTGATGGTTTTCTAGTGTTTTTACGTAAGCACAGGTTTTTGCCGTCAAATAAAGTAACCATGGATGTGTCTGAAGCATTGGAACCTCGAGGAATTGAACAGGAATCGGTCAAAGAAGCCATTCAAGTTCGAACAAATTCTGGCCAGTTTATACACATATTTTCGGCGAAACTACCCTTTGGTTTTCGCCAAAGATGGAAGAAGAAACCACTGGCCGATTGAGAGGAAGATTTCGGCGAAGGTACCATGGAGATTTCGCCGAAACCGTAGGAAGGAATCAACCGCTTCGAGTATGAAGAAATTTTCGCCGAAACCCCTTCACTATTTTCGGCGAAAATTCCAGTTGAATTCAGGAGAATATCGGGTTGGTATAAATAGAGAACTCGGGGCTATTATCGGGGAGGACGAACCATCACTTAACACACATCACTTTTTACAACACACACAAAAATGACGACAGAGAGAGAGGCAGGGCGAGTAGATAGAGTTCGAGGAGCAGGAACGGATCGTGACGCCATCCATCCATCTCGGAGAGCCAGTGCGAGGAGCCAAAAATCCAGCAGATTTGAGCTGCCAGGAAACATCGAAATTAGGTTTTGCAGTTCTTCTCTGTCTTCCTACCTGAGATGTATTTCTTGTCTGTCTTCGATTCTTCTGTATTGAGTATGAGTAGATAAACTCGTGTAGCTTAGATTAGATGAACCCTAAGTGACCCAGGGCTTAAAGCGGTCACGGATCGGCGGTGATTAGATTCGAAATTCATTCAGTTTCATCTTGCATGTTTGATTTGTTCTTCGTTTTTTGTGTTTCTTGTCTGGTTTGGCCACCTAGATTAGATTCTTGTTAAGCTAAGGATAGAAGCGAACGCTCACCTTACTTTAAAACACCAAATCGAACAGTCAACCTTATAATTGGAGTGTGCCTTTCGTAGGAACCGGTTTGGGTTGATCCATTGCTAGAGTAACTCATTAATCACTAGAATTTGCACCAGTTAAGTTAAGTCGTTGCGAGAGGCGACCGTACCCGGGCGGCTAATTAATCGTGGTAGCTAGATCGGATAGAGCGAACGTTCGCCAGTCTTAAACCTAAGGGTCAGGAGTTATGATGGTGTCTGTGAACTGAATGAACTAGAATCGAAAATCGCTGGTCTGTGACTGTTGTTGCCTTGGTGATCTAAGGGGAATTCGACATCTAAGCTTGCCTGTCATCTTTCTAGTCAATTAATCAATCTTCAATCTTTCTTCGGTTTAATTTTCATTTCTTCTTATTTTTGCATTCTTAGTATAGACGTCGTGGAACTCACACCACGCACAACTTGTGGTTGAACTTGAATTAAAACTGTCAACTCCCTGGAGTAAGGAAGTAGAGGAAACCCCTGGAATACGATCTGATATAGCCTTTTATTAGCATTAGTAGTTATTTGGTTGAACGCATCACAACGACACGCTCACCAAATTGGCGCCGTTGCCGGGGACTCTTCTACTTCGTTGAAAGAAGAGTTGGCATTTTTATTCTTCTACCTTTTCATCTTTCATTTTCCATCACACTTCGATTTTACACCGGTTGTGCTTGTTTTTGTCTCGTGCAGATCATAGCAGGTACAGAAGCAGATCACTTCCGTTCCATCTTCCTTTACCGCAATGGTTACTCTTAAGAGTGTTGCGGACTACAGTAAGCTGCGCGCATCTAACCTCCGTTCACCCATCACCGTGCTTACTAATGACGATGATCCCGACTATGAGATTCAGATTCCTCTCTTGGAGCTAATCTCTAGGGACGTACAATTCGAGGGAAGACCAGATGATAATCCCTGCACACACATAACCAACTTTTTGGTTGTCTGCGACACCTTCAAGTCTGGGAATCTCAATAAGAATGCATTATATCTCCGAGCTTTCCCGTTTTCTATCAGAGGTGCAGCTAAACAATGGCTTAGCAGCAAACCGCCAGGTCATTACACTGAATGGGAGGCATTAGCTCAAGATTTTGTTGAGGAATACTTTCCTCCTGCAAGAACAACTGCTTATAAAGACCGCATCTCCAGGTTCACTCAGAGAGAGGATGCAAGCCTGTATGACACTTGGAACGAATTTCAGTCTCTTCTCTTCGACTGCCCTCACCATGGGTATGAACAGAGACAGCTGGCTGAATTCTTTACTCGAGGTATGCGCAAAGAATCTGCAAACTGGGTCAACACCTTAGCCGACGGAGATTGCACCGCTCTCACTCCTCAGGATGCTCTTCTGCATTTTGCTGACTGTGCTTCGAAATCTAGAAACTGGGAGAGGCACATAGAAGGAACCAAGAGTCAGAGCCAGAGTCAGATAAATGTTGCAGAGCAGATCAAGGCAGAAGTTCAGAAGCATCTGCAAGCAGCTGGTATCCCTCTCGACTCTCCGTCAGCTACCGTCTTTTCGGTTGACTGTGGATGGTGTGGATCATGTGCTCATAGCGACGGAAGTTGCCTCAATTTCGGTGCAGCAGAAGTCTTGTCTACTGAGGAGGTAAACTTCATTGATCAAGGTTTTGCCAACAATCAGAAAGGCCATGCCGGTTACAGAAACTACGTGCCAAGGAAGCAAAGCAGCCGGTTGGTAGATCCTTATTATAGACCTCCGGGATTCATTGGAGGGCAACACCAGTTTCAGGCGAAGCCGTGCTACAGTAGAGATATGGACTATGAGAGGAAGTTTGATCAGATCATGAGCCGACTTGATGACCATGACATTCAGTTAAAAGCCCAAGCCGCACTTAATCAAGGAACAAAGGCACAAACCCAGAGGATAGAAGATGTAGTACTCAATATGGCGAAACTTTTTACCAGCAATCCTCTCCTTAATCCAGAAGCATTTCAAGCAGACTCCGATATAAGGAGTGAACATGCTCAAGCTATTACCACTAGGAGCGGCAAGCAAACAACTGATCCAAAAGCCCCGGAACCTGACATGATACCAGATACTAGTGCTGCCATGGATATGCCAGAAATAGAAGATATCACAGAAGAGGAAGAAGAAGCACCTGCTCCTCCTCCGCCGCCCAAGACAGCCCCTGAACCTGTCTTGGCGCCATATGTACCTAGGATTCCTTTTCCAAAAGCTGCGAGGAGCAAAGCCAAGGATCACGACACTCAGTATAAGAAATGGTACAATGTTCTTAAGACTGTAGAAATCAAGATACCAGTGACAGACGCTGTAGAGATTATACCACCACTTGGGAAGTTCTTTAAAGACCTCGTGAAGAAAGTGAAGAGTGGCGAGGTGTACTCTATCACGCTCACTAATGAATCGCGTCTATTCTAGGTGCGCCATCTCCCATTCGACAGCTGCCACCACCCCCAGCTAAGTGTCCTGATCCCGGTTCTTTTACATTACCGTGCATTATTAATGGCATTCAAATTGATCGCAGCCTGGTTGATTCTGGTGCTTCTATTAATGTTATGCCTGTCTATCTATATGAAAAGCTGAATCTAGGGCAATTAAAACCGATTACTCTGCATCTCGTTTTAGCCGATAGGTCTGTCAAACGGCCTAGAGGTATAGTAGATGTAACTGTTTGCTGTGGTTCCGTTTACTATACTTGCAGATTTTGTTGTTTTAGATACTCGTGAGCTAGACGGAACACTTATCCTAGGTCGACCTTTCATAGCAACTGCTGGTGTGAATATAAATTGCAAACAAGGCTTATTAACTTTAAGTGTAGGTCAAGAGAGTGTTGCATTCCGCATTAAAGATAGCATGAGATATTCTATTGCTCAAGATGATAAATGCTATGCTGTTGATCCCTTAGAGACGGCCTCGGCCGACTCCGTTACTAATGCTTTATCTAGTGATCCGCTAGAATTGTGTTTGATTTCAGGGATTGATAATGCGTTAGACGACCCAGAGCAGCGCTTATGGCAAGATGAGCTAGATGAACAAAAGGCAACATTCACACCCTTACATGCGCCTCCACACATCGAACTAGCTTCGAGTCAGATTACTACTTCATATGAGAATCCACCAGAACTTACTCTAAAGGAGCTGCCTGACCACCTGGAATATGCATTTCTGGGGAAGGACCGCCAGCTACCAGTCATCATCAGCTCCAATCTGACTCCTGAGCAGAAAGAGCAACTGATTGGGCTACTCAAGAAGCATGTCCGAGCTATTGCCTGGCAGTTGGCAGACATCAGAGGCATCTCTGAAACCTTCTGCAAACATCGGATAGTTGTTGATGAAGAATTCAAACCAGTCAGACAACCGCAACGCCGACTTAACCCTCAGATGCAGGAAGTCGTAAAGAAAGAAGTACTCAAGCTTCTAGATGCCGGTATTATCTATCCTATCGCCGACAGTCCTTGGGTCAGCCCGACTCAAGTCGTCCCAAAGAAAGGAGGAATCACAGTCATCCCTAATCCAAAGGGTGAACTCATTCCCACCCGAACAGTTACAGGATGGAGAGTCTGCATCGATTATCGACGACTAAATGATGCCACCAAGAAGGATCACTTTCCACTGCCGTTCATTGATCAGATACTTGAACGATTGGCTGGTCATGAATACTACTGCTTCTTAGACGGGATGTCCGGTTACTTTCAGATCCCCATTGAGCTTGCTGATCAAGAGAAGACAACCTTCATATGCCCGTTCGGTACGTTTGCTTATCGTCGTATTCCTTTTGGTCTATGTAATGCTCCCGCTACTTTTCAGAGATGCATGCTTGCAATATTTGGTGATCTGGTAGAGAATGTGGTAGAGGTGTTCATGGATGACTTCTCTGTCTATGGAGATTCATTTTCAAAGTGTTTGGCTAATCTGGATAAGGTGTTAGCTCGTTGTGAGGAGACTAACCTAGCTCTTAGCTGGGAGAAATGTCACTTCATGGTTACAGAAGGTATTGTTCTTGGCCATAGAATATCTAAGACAGGTATAGAAGTCGATCGGGCCAAGCTTGAGACCATTGCCAGCTTACCACCGCCGACCTCGGTCAAGACAGTTCGAAGCTTCCTCGGTCATGCTGGATTCTACCAGAGATTCATCCAAGACTTCTCCAAGATCGCTCTCCCCATGACCAAGCTACTCGAGAAAGATGTTCCTTTTGTTTTTGATAAAGCTTGTCTCGAAGCCTTTGATACTCTGAATACTCAACTGACCACCGCACCAATTCTTACAGCACCAGATTGGAATCTCCCATTCGAGATCATGTGCGATGCTAGTGATTTCGCCGTTGGCGCGGTTCTTGGTCAGAGAAAGGAGAAGAAATTTCATCCTATCTACTTTGCGAGCAAGACACTCAATGATGCTCAGAGAAACTACACTACCACGGAGAAGGAACTCCTAGTTATCGTTTTCTCCTTTGATAAATTTAGACAGTATCTGGTTCTCTCACATACCATCGTCTACACAGATCATGCCGCTCTGCGCCATTTATTAGCCAAGCAGGATTCAAAGCCACGTCTCATCCGGTGGATCCTTCTCCTCGAAGAATTCAACATAGAAATTAAAGACAAGAAAGGAGCAGAGAACTTAGCAGCAGATCATCTTTCTCGACTCGAGGAATCACAAACAGGTAAGTCTACTACCCCTATCAATGATTCTTTCCCTGACGAGCTGTTGCGTGTTGAGACATTTGAACAAGTTAACAGCATAGCTATTGAGCCCTGGGCAATTCCTCACGCTCAAGATCTGAGTAATGCCGCCGATTCAGATGAGCCTTGGTATGCAACTCTGGCTAACTATCTCTCACACGGCATTGTACCTCCTGAACTGGATTTCAATGCACGCAAAAAGCTTTTTAAAGAGGCCAAGTCATATTTCTGGGACGAGCCTTTCTTATACAGCATCAGTCTTGACGGGATGATCCGGAGATGTGTCTCTTACACTGAGGCAGCTGACATCATGCGTAAATGCCATGAAGGGCAGTTCGGAGGACACTTCGGAGGCAACCGCACGGCGAGAAAGGTACTCGAAACAGGTTTCTACTGGCCTTCCATTTTTAGTGATTGCGATGTTTATGCTCGACATTGTGATGCATGCCAGCGATCAGGTAACATTTCCAACCGTAATGAGATGCCCCAAATTGTTTCTTTAACCGTTGAAATTTTTGATGTTTGGGGGATTGATTTTATGGGTCCGTTCACACCCTCCAACGGAAACAAGTACATTCTTGTAGCCGTTGATTACGTTTCTAAGTGGGCTGAGGCTGAAGCTTTACCCACTAATGATTCTAGAGTGGTGGGTCGGTTCCTTACTCGTCTTTTCACGCGTTTTGGTTCACCGCGCTTCATCATAAGCGATAGGGGTACCCACTTCCACGGACAATTCGACCGGGTGTGCAAACGCTTTGGTGTCACCCACCGAATGTCCACGGCTTATCATCCTCAAGTGAATGGTCAAGCGGAAGTGACGAATCGTGAGCTCAAGCGGATTCTTGATAGAACAGTTGGTCGGTCTCGCAAGGACTGGTCATCTAAGCTCAATGATGCCTTATGGGCATATCAAAATGCCTACAAGACTCCCATCGGTACCTCACCGTATCAGCTGGTCTATGGCAAGTCATGTCATTTACCAGTTGAGCTTGAGCACAAGGCATTCTGGGCTAATAAAGAGTTGAATATGAGCTATGCAGTAGCAGGTAATAACCGCCATGACCAGATCGCTGAGCTTGAGGAGCACCGTCTCCACGCTTATGAGAGCACAAAGCTATACAAAGAACGCACGAAGAGAATTCATGACTCTCAGTTGAAGACGATCAAGCAGTTCTACCCGGGAGAGGAAGTGCTCTTATATAATTCTCGATTAAAGCTCTTTCCAGGTAAGTTGAAATCTCGATGGTCTGGCCCTTATACCGTGGTCAGACAGACGCCCTTAGGCAGCGTCTACATTAAATTGCACGATCAAGAGCCGTTTGTAGTCAATGGGCATAGGCTTAAGAAGTATCTGCAAGGGTTAGCCGTATCCTCCATAGACGTGCACTACCTTGTTTTGGAATCCTGACACGAATCCAGGTATCGTCTGGCTCACGGACGTTAAACAAGAGTGCTTCGTGGGAGGCAACCCACGGCTGGAGTCAGTTATTTCCCATTTTGAGTCATTTTGTTTTAACACCCCTTTTGAAAAAAGAAAAAAAAAACCCTCCGCCGTTTTCAACACAGTTTCGGCGAAACCATGTCCACATTTTCGCCGAAACCATGTGTTCAATTCCACCTGATCCTCCTGTCCATACTTTTCGAACCGAAAACCCAAATCCTTCGCCGAAACGATTTCTTCCATTCTAACTATAATTTTCGCCAAAAATTTTCCCTTCTTTTCACCGAAAATCTCCCTTCGTCTTCGCCGAATATCCTGAGTTCCCAAACGCCTATTTAATCGGGTCTCGGCCTCCTATTTTCGCCCCCCCCCATTCCAAAAATTTCACCACTTTTCCCCCATCCCTGCTTTAAGACCGCCGCCAGCCCACCGCCGCCTTGAACTCGCCCGTCCGCCGCCGCCGCCCCACTGAACAGTAGCCGCCGCCCCATCCCCTTGTCATGCCCTAGTTCCCAACCCTAGAATCGAAGCTTTCCAGCTCCGGTTCCGGCCGACCTAGTTTTCAAGTTTTTCCCTGTTTTCGTGGATTTCCAATCGTTTTCTCAAATCATGTCTTCACGGTTAGTTGTTCAAGCTTTGATTGTGCATCTTTTGGCTTGTTAACTTTCAGTTTTGACGTGGTTGACTGTGGTTGACTTTTTGGTTCTCCCTTATTCTTCTTGACTGCTTTGTCGATATCAATTGGCTAGGTCTGGTATTGTTTTTGTGGCCTCTTAGGAATCGTGCCTTGTTGTCTGTATGATTGTGTTCCTGAATCATTCGTGCCTGCCTAATGAATTGACAGTTTATCAATGATATATCTTGATTT
Organism: Linum lewisii; assembly: GCA_034768395.1. Lineage (NCBI taxonomy): Eukaryota > Viridiplantae > Streptophyta > Magnoliopsida > Malpighiales > Linaceae > Linum > Linum lewisii. Next base: position 49,590,815 of record CM068297.1, read on the forward strand.
TATGATCTCTCGGTTGATTAGTCTACCCCAACTTGTCCCAATAAGTGTGGGGTAAGAGTCTTGTAATCTAATGCTGGTCGTCTCTGAGTTGTATTTTACAGGGCTCCAAAGCGTTTTAAGACTACCAGTGCAGATAGAGCGCATCGATCATCAGCTCGCCAAAGCAAAACATCACCTTCTCGACGTCCCGCGCCAGCTGCACAGACATCGACGACTGTGGCCACCATTCCAGAGGATGCACCGACTCCTGCGTCCCCTATTTCCTCTATTCCTACGCCTGCCAATGGGGTCGTCCATCCTTTCATCGCCGCCCTGGAGCCGCACCAGCTCGAGGTCTTTCTGAAGATCAAAGACATCCCTCCGACTAAGGTGGCAGTTCTGTCTCTTGACAGTCTCAAAGCGCACAATCCGGCTTGGCACTCGACAATTGACACCGCTCTTAGTAAAGCCGGATTGCGAGTGCTGACCACTAATGGATCCTCGTGCCCGCTTGTCGCCCTCCAGGAGTTCTGGAGTTCATTTCGGCGCCTCACCCCGAAGCCCTTTCGTGAGCAGAAATTCGTTTCCTTTCGCCTCGGTGGTGTTCTTCATGAGAAGTCCCTTCGCTAGTTCGGCCGCTTGCTGGATCCGCACGTCAATTTCTATACTGCATTAGCTGGCTTTGAGGACACATACTCCATCACCAGTGCTCCTTACCCGGATGTGTGGAAATGGGCCTGCTGCGAGGATGAGAGCTCACCTATCGTCCACCCCACGGTCGGTGACATCTTTCACCCTGTTCTTAAATTCTTGCATTATGTTTGGGTACAGTCTCTGTGTTTTTGCAGCAAGACGAGCCGCCACCACGTTTCTCTGGAGGAGCTCGTATTATTCCGTGCTTTAGAAGAGGATGCCAACCTGCACCCCGGCTGGTGGCTTGCACGATTCTTTCACAAGCGCACTACCGCCAAGAAGCTTCCTACTGAGCTTCCAAGAGGCCCCTTCATTTCTATTCTGATCGATAACCTCCAGCTCGGTGATAAATGGGACCCAGATATTCCTCGCATCCCGATTGAGCCTATAGGCGCTGAACTTGCATTAGCACGACACATCGACCTTTCAGAGACTATTGAGCATTGCACATCGCTCCCTCATCGCACGACCCAGCCAGTTGACCGCCCACCGTCGCGAGCGCAAATCACCGCGGAAATGAATGAAAGTCTGGTGCGTATTGAGAAGTGGCAGCTAGACTACTCGGCTGGTTCGTTGCAATGGCAGAAGGACCGAGTAGCACATGAGGAGACTCAGAATGAGCGTTGGTCCACTCTACAGCAATTCATGGCTGACCAATCAGCCAGACACATGGACGAGCTCGCCTGGCGACAGCAGATGGAGCAGCGGTTCGCCATATCCTCCATTTCCACTGCACCTCCACCTCCTCCTGCGGAACAGTGATCAGGTTGCTTCTATCTTTTTCCTTTCTTTTCTTTCTTCTTTTCGGGTCTCGACCCAATTTTATTCTGTGTGGATCCGGGACACTTGTCCCGGTGTCCTTTTGATCTTTTTGTTGTTTGTGTTTTGTAGGATTTTGAGTAGCTCTGCTCCGCTCCGGACTCTCCGTGTTCATCCACTACACCGACCATCCCCTTCCAGGTTCTTCGTATAACTCTACTCTAGTTAGTCCTGTGAGGACACAGAACAGTTCAAGTGTGGGGTAGGGTGTTAGATAACCATGCATGATCTTGATTGCCTATATCTTTGTGTGTGCCTCGTGATTCCTCTCCAGTTCTCTAGCATAGAATTGCTCAATTCTTGACTTTGGATGTTAAATTGACTTCAATTTTGAACAATGATGTCTAGACTATTCCACTTAGAACCTGTAACCAACGTGTCAGAACTGATATTAAATGAGTCTAGGTCAGAACAGATCATAAATCACTTCTGTAGTTGGAACTGGAATTAATTGAATCAACCAACTTGTAACAACAAAGCTCGATAACATCGTTCTAAGATGATAAATGCTAGCTTCTTCCATGTTTTCAGTCCATATTTGATCACCTGTGATTGTGGCTTGAGATTAGACGGAAATCCAATCCGAAATCTTGTGTAAAAAGTTATAACTAGCTAAGATTAAGTGGCTAAATGGTTAAATCAAGTAATCAAGTTGTGCTAATCAATGCTAAGTTCTTTAAAGTGCTGAAAATAAACTAGGCAAGCCCGACACCTAAGTGAAGTGTTCGGGTTGAGCACTAGCAAAGGCACAAATACTGTGAGCTAGGCAGGTCCAACACCTAAGTGAAGTGTTTGGTATCGAGCACTAGTATGCAGTAAATAAATTAAAGAAAGTTTGAATCTTGAAAGAAATTGTTGTTTAAATCGGTCCTAGCTAGAACGTGTAACGTACAGATCTAGAAGCGGATGAAGTCGAGTCGATAGCCACGTCACTTTTCCTGCCTCCGCGTTCATATCATGGCCAGAGCTTAAAGTCGTTTTGATTAGAATTGGTGTTATCGTAGTCGGTTAATTATGATTAATTATTTTGCCAAGAGACGAGCTTTGTTAAAACTACTACTTGAAGTGTGCAGAAATTAGTGAGATCGAAAACTTGGTTGGTTGATGTTCTTGCATGTGTAGGTCACTCTTTCTACGTGGAGCAGTCTAAACCAAATCGTTAGAATTGAATCTCAGTTTAATCTCGTGTCATATGTGAATTTGAGCGTGTTTCTATTCAGTTTGCTTGAGGACAAGCAAAAGCTTAAGTGTGGGGTATTTGATGACACTCGAATTGACGTGATTATCAGCCTCATTTAAGCGAAATTTCTTTGCTTAAGACATTGTTTTTAGGGTAGAATGACGAATATTCAATCGATTGCCCTATCTCATGCCACTTGTGTTACCTTGGCCCGTTTCGGGTCTATTTGATGGTTTTCTAGTGTTTTTACGTAAGCACAGGTTTTTGCCATCAAATAAAGTAACCATGGATGTGTCTGAAGCATTGGAACCTCGAGGAATTGAACAGGAATCGGTCAAAGAAGCCATTCAAGTTCGAACAAATTCTGCCCAGTTTATACACATATTTTCGGCGAAACTACCCTTTGGTTTTCGCCGAAGATGGAAGAAGAAACCACTGGCCGATTGAGAGGAAGATTTCGGCAAAGGTACCATGGAGATTTCGCCGAAACCGTAGGAAGGAATCAACCGCTTTGAGTATGAAGAAATTTTCGCCGAAACCCCTTCACTATTTTCGGTGAAAATTCCAGTTGAATTCAGGAGAATATCGGGTTGGTATAAATAGAGAACTCGGGGCTATTATCGGGGAGGACGAACCATCACTTAACACACATCACTTTTTACAAACACACAAAAACGACGACAGAGAGAGAGGCAGGGCGAGTAGATAGAGTTTGAGGAGCAGGAACGGATCGTGACGCCATCCATCCATCTTGGAGAGCCAGTGCGAGGAGCCGAAAATCCAGCAGATTTGAGCTGCCAGGTAACATCGAAATTAGGTTTTGCAGTTCTTCTCTGTCTTCCTACCTGAGATGTATTTCTTGTCTGTCTTTGATTCTTCTGTATTGAGTATGAGTAGATAAACTCGTGTAGCTTAGATTAGATGAACCCTAAGTGACCCAAGGCTTAAAGCGGTCACGGATCGGCGGTGATTAGATTCAAAATTCATTCAGTTTCATCTTGCATGTTTGATTTGTTCTTCGTTTTTTGTGTTTCTTGTCTGGTTTGGCCACCTAGATTAGATTCTTGTTAAGCTAAGGATAGGAGCGAACGCTCGCCTTACTTTAAAACACCAAATCGAACAGTCAACCTTATAATTGGAGTGTGCCTTTCGTAGGAACCGGTTAGGGTTGATCCATTGCTAGAGTAACTCATTAATCACTAGAATTTGCACCAGTTAAGTTAAGTTGTTGCGAGAGGCGACCGTACCCGGGCGGCTAATTAATCGTGGTAGCTAGATCGGATAGAGCGAACGTTCGCCAGTCTTAAACCTAAGGGTCAGGAGTTATGATGGTGTCTGTGAACTGAATGAACTAGAATCGAAAATCGCTGGTCTGTGACTGTTGTTGCCTTGGTGATCTAAGGGGAATTCGAAATCTAAGCTTGTTTGTCATCTTTCTAGTCAATTAATCAATCTTCAATCTTTCTTCGGTTTAATTTTCATTTCTTCTTATTTTTGCATTCTTAGTATAGACGTCGTGGAACTCACACCACGCATAACTTGTGGTTGAACTTGAATTAAAACCGTCAACTCCCTGGAGTAAGGAAGTAGAGGAAACCCCTGGAATACGATCTGCTATAGCCTTTTATTAGCATTAGTAGTTATTTGGTTGAACGCATCACAACGACACGCTCACCACGGACCGACGCTAAAATCCTACGTTTCAACCGACGCTAAAAGGAGTTTTTTTTGTAGTGGTAGAGGAAGGGTTGGTGCCAATGATAGCTTTCAGGACTAGATATGGACATTATGAGTTTCTCATGATGCCTTTCGGTCTTACCAATGCTATGCTCCTGCTGCGTTCATGGCAATCATGAACAAAGTTGTCCATGAGTACTTGGATAAGTTTGTAATAGTATTCTTTGATGACATTCTCATCTATTCTAAGAATGAGAAGGATCATGAGGAGCACTTGAGAATTGTCTTCCAGAAGCTGAGTGTAAGATCCCCGCCCAACCGAATGATTTGGTACTCGAGTTTGGATGATTGAGACATTGGAAACAATGTTCTTGAGGCCCCATCGAAGTTCGGGACATTCACAATTGAGTCGGGTTGAAGTTACAAGCGAGTACGTTGAAAATTCGTTGAGGGTGGCAGACTATAACACACGGCCATGTGTTATAGACACATGTCGTGTGTCTTCATAACGCATGCCGTGTGTTATGATAAACAGCCGTGTGTCTTGATCTGACTATAAAAGATGGGTTTTTGATGGATTTTCATGACTTTCCCCTCTCTCTTTCCTCCCGAAAACCCCTTTGACGAACCAAAAACCCCCAAGCTTCAAACCTTGATTCCGAGAGCTACAGAGGTCCGATTGGTGATCCGTTTGTTGCTACACATTCCTGGCGATGAGAGGAAGAGATCGCATATCTCCGTTCTGGATATTTAGGTCTTAGGCCCTGTCAGTTGAAGAAGGAAGAAGCTTCATTTTTGGTGTTGTAGAGCTTGGCTGTTCGGGTTTCTAGAAATTGTTTAGGGCCTCGTCTTCTTGTCTGGTGAGTGTTTAGCATACGATAGGTAGTGATGTTCGATGTGAGGAGTTGAAATTCTGACATAGATGAATATAGGTATTGCATGAAATTGAATGAGAGTAAAAGCTGTTAACTACTCTATAATTGATTGTGGTTTGATTTGTGATGAGTGTTGTGATTTGATGAGTTGGTTGCTGATTGAATGCTGATTGTTATGTGTTGGGATTGGGGTGATTGATTAATGATGATGATAAACGGTTTGGCTCTAGTAATGAGTGATAAGAAACACGGGTTTATGATCTGGATTACTCTCCTACAAACGGAGCTCCATTTGGAGAAGTATTGAAGGAGGTAGAGCTAGGCCAAGTCCTAGTAGAGCATGGATGGAGCCTTAAAGAGCACGACTCGGATGCTGATCCGAGGAAGCCCATGCCAGGATCTATAATCAGGCTACCACCTAAGCCTGATCCAGGAGGAGAGTCCAGCCAAGGAGAAGAGCCAAGGGGTCAGCCCATGACCAAGCAGTCACGGGCCAAAGCTAGATTAATACTAAGCAAAGCTGAATTTCTGGACAGTTTCGTAGCCCGACAAAGAGTGACGAATATGGGCTACCTGGAGACATAATTTGGGCTGATTCCCAACATGAAAGTTGTAGCCCATGGAGTCTACTAGTGATCTGCAAAATATCATAATTCTAAGAATTGTTTTGGTATTTATTTGGCTAATATTTCCAGAACCCGTTTAGGCTATTTTTGGGGAAACTTATCCCCCAAGTTTAGTTTTCTTCTTTAGGAAGGATTTTTCCCTTGTACGAATTTTACATCCCTTTTAGTGTAGATTAGGATTAGTTTAAGTCCTCTTTAGTATTCTAATTATGACTATTTTTATTATTTCTTTATTAGTTTAGGAAGTAGCTATTTAGGAGGATTATGAGAGCTTGTTCCCTAACTCCTTCCTATAAATAGAGGCCTTCGCCTCCCTTGTACAAACACAACTTTGAAATCAATAAACCCCCTTTTTCAGAACTTATGTTCTTTTCCCTTCGAGTTAATGTGAGGAGCATTGCTTAAGGTTGGCTTATCATCAAGAGCATCCATCTCTTGGCGTGGCGCGCTCGACTTGATACTTCTGGTTCCTATCTCCTTTATAGCTAGCGGGTCAAAGTCCTAATCCGCCCCGGTTCCATAGGTTCATCACGTTGCTAGGATCATCAGCTTGTGGTCTTCAAGGGTCGTCTGCCCACAGTTGCAGTGGTTCACATCAGGTTGTTAATGTGATTAGTGGTGTAGAACTATGGTAAGGAATAGTGGAATTGGCAACTTTATAATGGAATCGGTAAATGGAATTGGGTAGTGGAATTGGTTGAATGGAATTGCATTGATGTTGTGTGTAATTGATTTGGTCGTGATTCGTGGAATATAGTTAGAAGTGGATTAATAACGGAATTGATGGTGTATTGATGATGGACTTGATGCTTGGTATTGGATGAATTTGATGGGGAACTTAATGAATGGATGTGTTAGATAAAGTGGAGAAATGGGTTAATTAATATGATTGAATGAAATGTTAGAAACTCATTGGTGCATGCTGATGACACTCGATTTGACGTGATTATCAGCCTCATTTAAGCGACATTTCTTTGCTTAAGACATGGTTTTTAGGGTAGAATAACGAATATTCAATCGATTGCCCTATCTCGTGCCATTTGTGTTACCTTGGCCCGTTTCGGGTCTATTTGATGGTTTTCTAGTGTTTTTATGTTAGCACAGGTTTTTGCCGTCGAATAAGTAACCAATGACGTGTCTAAGGCATTGGAACATCGAGGAACTGAACCGGAATCGATCAAAGGAGCCAATCAAGTTCAAGAAAATTCCTGCCCGGATTACAAAGGAATTTTCGGCGAAAATACCCTTGTATTTTCGGCGAAAATATCATCACAAATCGGCTGTTGGCAACTGAAGGAGTTTTCGGCGAAACCAATGAGTTTTCGAACCGAAACGAAAATCACAGGAGAATCAGCCGGCGGACCCCTCATTTGCAAAGGAATTTTCACCAAAATTTCCTCAATATTTACGGCGAAAATATTAGAAGAAATCCGGCTGATTAGTGTTAAGTATAAACACTTAACCCGGCGGCCCAAAAAAGAAGACCTGAACACAACACATCATAATATACTTTTCAAAATCAGAATTTGAGGAATTCTCTGAAGTTCTGGAGCGAAGAGTTAGAGTTCGAAGAGCCGGAAAGAGATCGTGACGCCATCCCTTTCATCTCGGAGAACCAGAGCTAGGAGTGTAGTTTACCGGAGATCGAAGTCTGCCGGAGTCGTCTATATTAGGTTTTTCAGATTCTTTTCTGTTCTTCCTCTGGATGATGAACTCTTTCTTCGTCTTAGATTCTTTTGTGATAAACATGAGTAGCTAAACTCGTTAGAGCTTAGACTAGATGAACCCTAAGTGACCCAGGGCTTTAAAGCGGTCACGGATCGGCGGTGATTAGATTCGAAATCCAATAAGTTTCTTATTCATGTTTGATTTGTTCTTCATTGTTCATGTTTCTTGTCTGGATTGATCACCTAGATTAGATTCTTGTTAAGCTAAGGATAGAAGCGAATGCTCGCCTTACTTTAGAACATCGAATTGAACAATTAACCTTATAATTGGAGTGTGCCTTTCGTAGGAACCGGTTAGGGTTAATCCACTGCAAGAGTAACTCATAAATCATTAGTAATTACACCAGTTAATTAAGTCGCTGCGAGAGGCGACCATACCCGGGCGGCTAGTTAATCTTGGTAGTTAGAACGGATAGAGCGAACGTTCGCCGGTCTTAAACCTAAGCGTAAGGAGTTATGGTGGTGTCTTAGTAATTGATTGAATGAGAATCGAAATCCGCTGATCTGTTGATTGCCAATGCTCTGGGGAACGAAGGGGGATTCAAAGTCTAAGTTCGTCTGTCATCCTTGTTTTCAAACCCTAATTTCCAATCTGCTTTAGTTTAATTTGTTTTAATTTCTGTACATTTCTTAGAATTAGAAGTCGTGGAACTCACACCACGCACAACTTGTCTGCATTCGAGTATTTTGCCAGTTTTGAAGTAGTCAATCTTAGAAGACCCTTGGAATACGATCTACCCTAGCTTTTGTTAGCTTTGTTAGTTATTTGTGTGAAACGCATCACAACGACTGCGCGTTCACCAAATTCACTGCCACAAATTGTCACCTCTTCTGGAAGAGTGAGGTGCAGTCACGCCTCCTGGAAGAGTGGCGTGATCTATTGTTGTTGTTGATGTGTCGATGTAAGTTTGGGCCATGGGTCCTTCTTGAAGAAAGGATGCGTCTTGGACCCTCTTGGAATAGTGGGTGCGTCTGACCGGCAGGGGTGGTGTATGGATGAACTCTAATGACGCCTATTAAACTCACATAGATAATTAAAATGAGAAGTATGTGTATGTGTTTGTGTATGTGAATGTGTGTGAGTGTGTGATCTATGCGTTTGTGTGAGTACAAGATGGATTGTGAGATGACTTGTGTTGTGATGTTGAACTGTATGCATGATGTTCCTAAGGTTGAACTGTATGTAAGATGTTTCTGATGTTGAACTGCATGCATGATGTATCGGAGGTTGAACTGTATTTAAGGTGTTTCTAATGTTGAACTTCATGCATGATGTATCTGATGTTGAACTGTATGTATGACGATGCCTTGTTATATATTATTATGGATTGAGAATGTTGAGCTGAGAACTGCACCTATGTGATCACCTAGACTGTTTTAGGGAATTAAAACTAGTAAATGTTGAATTTGATTCCATTGTTAGTGTTGCATGAGGAGTTTGGAATCGCTCTTTCAGGTTAGGTTCAGCGCATAGTTAAACCCAGTGGGTTCACTCAATTTCATTAGGAAATTGATCCCCCCCTCTTCCCCTTTCGTGTTCGCGTGGTTAGGTTGAGTAGATTTGAGGTTCAGGAGTTTCGGTCAAGTTCATAGCAATTGCCGGTTGGAGCTATGAGGTGAAGATTTAGCGATCTACGTTGGAGTTAACCATTACTTTTATTTTTTCCATTTCAGTTGACATTTTTGGTTTGGGATTTTGTAATCTTTTGAGGATCAGATTTTGGATTTATGTTTTAACGGTTGTTTTGGTTTTGGTTATCATTTGTACTCGGATTTGATATATTGGAGGCCTCATTCGGTTTGAACTTTTATAAAGAGTTGTTCTGTTTTCGCTGCCTTTTTACTCTTTTCTTTAAATATTGCATCTTCGAGTGACACTCATACCGGTTCGACCATGGGTTTACCCGAGTCAATTCGGGATGGATGTTACACTGAGGGAGCAGCAGTTCTTTGCAAAGTTCTCGAAATGTGCTTTCTAGTAAGAAGAAGTGCTATTTTTGGGTCACGTGGTTTCTAAGAGAGGAGTGGAGGTGGATCCAAATAAGATTGAAGCAGTAGTTAACTGGTCCCCACTTATGGATGTGTCACATTTGAGGAGTTTCCTCGGGTTGGCCGGTTATTACCGAAGTTTTGTTGAAGGATTCTCCACCATAGCATCTCCTCTTCACAAGTTGTTGAGGAAGGAGTCAAAGTATGAGTGGACAGAGGCGTGTCAGAAGGGCTTTGAAGAGTTAAACATGAGGTTGACTTCAACTCTAGTGTTGACTTTGCCAATTGAAGGAGGCGAGTATGTGGTGTTCAGCGATGCATCGTTGCAAGGGTTGGGTGTGCTTATGCAAAATGGGAAGGTGGTCGCCTATGCTTCCTATCAACTAAGGGTGCACGAGGTGAATTATCCGACTCATGATCTAGAATTAGCTGTTGTGGTGTTCGCTTTGAAGTTGTGGAGACACTACTTGTATGGCGAAACATTCAAGATAATGACATATCAAAAGAGCCTTAAGCATCTTATGGATTAGAAGGAGTTGAACAGTAGGCATAGACGATGGGAAAGAGCCTCTAAAAGACTACGATTGCACCATCGATTACCATCCTGGTAAAGCCAATGTTGTAGCCAATGCTCTAAGTCGGAAGGAGTTGGTTGACCTTAGAGATTTGAGAGTGGAGTTGCAGCTCGGAGAGGTTGAAGGTTTGCTTGCCAAGCTTAGCATTCACCCTCTGCTAAATGATAGGATTGGGTAGGAAAAACTTAAGGATACTAAGCTAATGGCTATAAGAGAAGAAGTGGAGAGGGATTTGGATAACGGTTTTGAAGTGGTTGGTGGTTTGTTGAGGTGTGAAGGTCGTGTGTGTGTGCCGAAAGTATGGGAGTTGAGGAAGGAAATTCTTGAAGAAGCTCATTCCTCGATGCATAATATGCATCCTTGAATGACGAAGATGTACAACGACTTGAAGGTGAGTTTCTGGTGGCCGGGCATGAAGAAAGATGTAGCTCGGTTTGTGTCGATTTTCTTGGTGTGTTAGAAGACAAATGCTGAACACAGAGCCCCAGGTGGATTGTTGCAATCTCTACCCATAGAGTGGAAGTTTGCTGATATCATGATGGAGTTTGTATCGGGTTTTCTGCCAACCAGAGAAGGGAAGGATGCGGTTTGGGTAATTGTAGACCGCTTGATGAAAGTCGCCCACTTTATACCCATCCGGTATAAGCCTAGCGTGGAGGAGCTAGCTAAGTTTTATATCGAGGAAGTGGTAAGGTTGCACAGCATTCCCCAAATCATTGTGTCTGACCGGACCCGAGCTTCACATCTCATTTCTAGGAAGGATTGCATACGACATTGGGGACAAAGTTGAATTTCTCGACAACTTATCATCCTTAAACAGATGGTCAATCGGAGAGAACGATTTTTACCTTGGAGGAGTTGTTGAGGTGTTGTGCTATGGAGTTTCAGACTCCTTGGATGGAATTGTTGCCATTGGTTGAGTTTGCCTACAACAACTCATACCATAGCAGCTTGAAGTTTGCGCCATTTGAAGCTTTGTATGGAAGGAAGTGTAGGACGTCGTTGTACTGGGATGAGGAGGGTGCTAGAGTGTTGTCGTGTCCTCAAATTGTGCAGGAAATGGCTGACCAGGTGAAGGTGATCAAGGAGAAGCTGAGAGTATCTCAAGACAGTTAGAAGTCTTATGCCGACGGTCGTGCTAGGGAGTTGAGTTTTGAAGTTTGGAAGAAAGCGTTCTTGAAAGTGTCGCCATGGAAGGGGCTGATGCACTTAGGTCGGAAGGGGAAATTGGCACCTCATTACATTGGTCCTTATGAGATTTTGGCAAAATCATGTCCGCTTGCCTATGTTCTAGCATTACCAAGCGAGCTAGAGAGAATACACAATGTATTCCATGTTAGCATACTTAAGCGGTATCATGTGGATCCCTCTCATGCGATACATCCAAAAGAGGTGGAGATCGAACAAGATATGAACTATGAGGAGAAGTCAGTGGAAATCGTGGATAAGCAAGTTCGGGTTCTGTGAAATAAGCAGATTCCACAGTTCAAGGTGGTGTGGAGGAATCACGACAGTGAGTCGGCCACTTGGGAGACGGAGGAGAGCATGAGGAGACGGTACCCGGAACTGGTGGAAGCTTATGCCTCAAGTACTTCCTCCCTGTAGTGTTCTTCTTAATTTTTCTTGTTTCGTGCTTCGTTCTAGTGTGCTTTAGGGTGTGAGTTGTGGTTGTGGTTGTGGTGTGTGGTGGTTGTGTTAGTGTTGTGTGAGGTTGAGGTTTGGAATGCAGAAGGTTGATGGCCTTAGAAGGCGAGGCTGTTAAGTTTGTTATTTTGGATTTCGGGTGGTGATGTGATGCTTGAGTTGCTGCATTTTTGCTGTTTTTTTGGTATTGCATTGCTAAGATGAGTTAGGGGTGATTTCGGGGGTGAAATCCTTAAAGTTGTGGAGACTTGTAACATCCCCGCCCAACCGGATGGTTTGGAAATCAAGTTCAGGTGATCAAGGTACTGGAATCAGTGCCTTTGAGGTCCCATTGTGGTTCGGGACACTCGTGCTTAAGTCGGGTTGAGGTTGCAAGTGAGGGTATTGTGTAGTGAAAAACACACGATGTGTGTCTTCAAGGTACACGCCGTGTATCTGTGATACACAGCTGTGCACTAATTCCAGCAGAATTCGTCGAATGTGCCAAAAGATAACACACGGCCGTGTGTCTATGAAACATGTCGTGTAGTTTCGTAACACACGCCTTGTGTTTCAACCTGGGTATAATGATGAGTTCCAATAATGCTGCCCTAGTATCCGAAGGAAAGCTCAGGAGGAAGAAATGCCACTCCAAGCCATGCTGCCGACCGAGTGTAGGAACCCTAGAGCTGAAGATAAGGCCCGACCAGATCCTGACCTCATCTCCAAGGACCCTGAAAATGAAGTTGATGAACCGTCGTTGTGCTGAGCAGGTTCAATCAAATAACTATCAAGCTCAAGAGCTAGGATAGATCGTATTCCACGGGCCTTCGAATGATTGGCTACTTCAGAACTAGCAAATTACTCAAGGAAAAACACGTTGTGCGTGGTGTGAGTTCCACGACTTCTAATTCTAAGGAATGCAGAGAAATTAAAACAAATTAAGCTAAAGCAGATTGGGAATTTAGGGTTTGAAAACAAGAATGACAGAAGAACTTAGACTTTGAATCCCCCTTCGTTCCCCAGAGCATTGGCAATCAACAGATCAGCGGATTTCGATTCTCATTCAACCAATTACTAAGACACCACCATAACTCCTTACCCTTAGGTTTAAGACCGGCGAACGTTCGCTCTACCCGTTCTAACTACCAAGATTAACTAGCCGATCGGGTACGGTCGCCTCTCGCAACGACTTAATTAATTGGTGTAATTACTAGTGATTAATGAGTTACTCTTGCAGTGAATTAACCCTAACCGGTTCCTACGAAAGGCACACTCCAATTATAAGGTTAATTGTTCAATTCGATGTTCTAAAGTAAGGCGAGCGTTCGCTTCTATCCTTAGCTTAACCAGAATCTAATCTAGGTGATCAATCCAGACAAGAACATGAACAATGAAGAACGAATCAAACATGAAAAAGAACTGGTTGAATTTCGAATCTAATCACCGCCGATCCGTGACCGCTTTAAAGCCCTGGGTCACTTAGGGTTCATCTAGTCTAAGCTCTAACGAGTTTAGCTACTCATGATCATTACAAAAGACACAAAGACAAGGAAAGAGTTCATCATCACAAGGAAGAACAGAAAAGGATCTGAAAAAACCTAATTCAGACGACTCTGACAAACTCCGATCTTCGGTAAGTTACACTCCTAGCTCCGGTTCTCCGAGAAGGAAGGGATGGCATCACGATCTCTATCCGGCTCTTCGAACTCCAACTCTTCGCTACAGAACTTCAGAGGATTCTGATCTCGAAAAGTTGTGTTTTTCGAATTATGAATTGTGTATGTATCTCTCCTCTCCGGACCGCCGGATTAAGTATATGGCCATGATTTCTTTGCCTTGAATTTTCGGTCCGAAGAGCTTAATGGTTTCACCGAAATCAGTCTTCACTTGGCATCAGCTGATTTGAACTGCTGGTTTCCCCGAATCTGGGGGCCTGGTTTCGCCAAAACTGTAAGTGTGAATGGCAGATTTTCGGTTTGACTTGATTGACTCCTTTGATCGGTTCCGGTTTGATTCCTCGAGGTTCTTACGCCTTAGACACGTCCATGGCTACGCTATTTGACGGCAAAAACTTGTGCTAACACAAAAACACTAGAAAACCATCAAATAGACCCGAAACGGGCCAAGGTAACACAAATGGCACGAGATAGCTCAATTCTTGACTTTTGAAATTAAATTGACTTCAATTTTGAACAATGACGTCTAGACTGTTCCACTTAGAACCTGTAACCAATGTGTCGGAACTGATATTAAATGAGTCTAGGTCAGAACAGATCATAAATCACTCTTGTAGTTGAAACATGAATTAATTGAATTAATTGGTTTGTTAATAACAAAGCTCGATAACACCGTTCTAAGATGATAGATGCTAGCTTCTCCCATGTTTTTCACTCCATATTTGTTCACCTGTGATTGTGGCTTGAGATTAGACGGAAATCCAATTCGAAATCTTGTGTAAAAAGTTATAACTAGCTAGGATTATGTGACTAAATGGTGAAATCAAGTAATTAAGTTGTGCAAGTCAATGCTAAGTTCTTTAAAGTGCTGAAAATAAAGCTAGGCAAGCCCGACACCTAAGTGAAGTGTTCGGGTTGAGCACTAGCAAAGGCACAAATACTGTGAGCTAGGCAGGTCCAACCCCTAAGTGAAGTGTTTGGTATCGAGCACTAGTATGCAGTAAATCAATTGAAGGAAGAAATTGAACTTGAAATAAATTGTTGTTTAAATCGGTCCTAGCTAGAACATGTAACGCACAGATCTAGAAACAGATGAAGTCGAGTCGATAGCCATGTCACTTTTCCTACCTCCGCGTCCACATCATGGCTAGAGCTTAAAGTCTTTTCTCATTAGAATTGGTGTTATCATAGTCGGTTAATTATGATTAATTGTTTTCCCAAGAAACGTGCTTTGTTAAAACTACTACTTGAAGTGTGCAGAGATTAGTGAGATCGAAAATTTATTTGGTTGATGCTCTTGCATGTGTAGGTCACTCTTTCTACGTGGAACAGTCTAAACCAAATTGTTAGAATTGAATCTCGATTTAATCTCGTGTCATTTGTGATTTTGAGTGTGTTCTAGTTCAGTTTGCTTGAGGACAAGCAAAAGCTTAAGTGTGGGGTATTTGATGACACTCGATTTGACGTGATTATCAGCCTCATTTAAGCGACATTTCTCTGCTTAAGACATGGTTTTTAGGGTAGAATAACGAATATTCAATCAATTGCCCTATCTCGTGCCATTTGTGTTACCTTGGCCCTTTTCGGGTCTATTTGATGGTTTTCTAGTGTTTTTGCGTAAGCACAGGTTTTTGCCGTCAAATAAAGTAGCCATGGACGTGTCTAAAGGCATAGGAACATCGAGGAACTGAACCAGAATTGATCAAAGGAGCCAATCAAAGTCAAACCAAAAATCTGCCATTGACACTTACAGTTTCGACGAAACCAGGCCTCCAGTTTCGGCGAAACCAGCAGTTCAAATCAACTGATGCCAAGAGAAGGATGGTTTCGGCGAAACCATTCAACTGCTCGGACCGAAAATAATGAACAGCCGGCGGAGCCCTGAACTCAAGCCAGTTTCACCGAAACTGTCCCTATGTTTTCGGCGAAAATCCCTTCCAAATCCGGCGTTGTATTGGAAACCCTAAAACGTACCTATTTAAAGAAGCAGCCGGCAACAATAGAGAAAACAACAATCCATTATTCTTATTTTCTCAAATCAGACTTTTGAGAGTCAGCCGACCCTAGGGTCGATAGATAGAGTTTAGAGAGTTCGAAGATCCATGGAGAGATCGTGACGCCATCCTTCCACCTCGGAGAACTTGGAGCTTAAAGTTTTAGATCCAGGAGATTGAAGCTTCGCGGGAGTCGTCAGAATTAGGTTTTTCAGTTCTTATATGTTCTTCCTCTGTATGATGATCTTCATTGTTGCCTTTGATTTTCTTGTTTCTGATATGAGTAACTGAACTTATAGAGCTTAGATTAGATGAACCCTAAGTGACCCAGGGCTTTAAAGCGGTCACGGATCGGCGGTAATTAGATTCGAAGTTCAATCAGTTTCTCTTTGCATGTTTGATTCGTTCTTCATTGTTCATGTTTCTTGTCTGGATTGATCCCCTAGATTAGATTCTTGTTAAGCTAAGGATAGAAGCGAACGCTCGCCTTACTTTAGAACATCGAATTGAACAATTAACGTTAATTGGAGCGTGCCTTTCGTAGGAACCGGTTAGGGTTAATCCGCTTCAAGAGTAACTCATAAATCATTAGTAATTACACCAGTTAATTAAGTCGTTGCGAGAGGCGACCGTACCCGGGCGGCTAGTTAATCTTGGTAGTTAGAACGGATAGAGCGAACGTTCGCCGGTCTTAAACCTAAGGGTAAGGAGTTATGGTGGTGTATAGAAACCGATTGAATTAGAATTGAAAACCGCTGATCTTGTGATTGCCGTTGCTCTGGTGATCTAAGGAGGATTCGAAATCTAAGTTCGTCTATCTTCCCGTTAGTCAATCTTTTAATCTTTCTGTCTTTTATTTCCCTTTGCTTAATAGATTAGAAGTCGTGGAACTCACACCACGCACAACGTGTTTTAACCTGAGTAATTCGCCAGCTTCTTCAAAGTAGTCGATTAGAAGAAACCTCGAGTCGAATACGATCTGCTATACGCTTTTTCTTAGCATTAGTAGTTATTTGGTTGAACGCATCACAACAACACGTTCACCAAATTGGCACCGACTTCTACTTCAAAGAAATGCAGAAAAATTAAAAAGATTAAACTAAAGCAGATTGAGAATTAGGGTTTGGAAACAAGAATGACAGACGAACTTAGACTTTGAATCCCCCTCCGTTCCCCAATGCATTGGCAATCAACAGATCAGCGGATTTCGATTCTCATTCAATCAATTACTAAGACACCACCATAACTCCTTACCCTTAGGTTTAAGACCAGCGAACGTTCGCTCTATCCATTCTAACTACCACGATTAACTAGCCGCCCGGGTACGGTTGCCTCTCGCAACGACTTAATTAATTGGTGAGATTACTAGTGATTTATGAGTTACTCTTGCAGTGAATTAACCCTAACCGGTTCCTACGAAAGGCACACTCCAATTATAAGGTTAATTGTTCAATTCGATGTTCTAAAGTAAGGCGAGCGTTCGCTTCTATCCTTAGCTTAACAAGAATCTAATCTAGGTGATTAATCCAGACAAGAAACATGAACAATGAAGAACGAATCAAACATGAAAAAGAACTGATTGAATTTCGAATCTAATCACCGCCGATCCGTGACCGCTTTAAAGCGCTGGGTCCATTAGGGTTCATCTAGTCTAAGATCTAAAGGGTTTAGCTACTCATGATCATTACAAAAGACACAAAGACAAGGAAAGAGTTCATCATTCAGAGGAAGAACAGAAAAGGATCTGAAAAACCTAATTCAGACGACTCTGACAGACTCCAATCTTCGGTAAGTTGCACTCCTAGCTCCGGTTCTCCGAGATGGAAGGGATGGCGTCACGATCTTTATCCGGCTCTTCGAACTCCAACTCTTCGCTCCAGAACTTCAGAGGATTCTGATCTCGAAAAGTTGTGTTTTCGAATTATGAATTGTATATGTATCTCTCCTCTCCGGACCGCCGGATTAAGTATAAATACTTAACCCTAGTTGGGCCGGGCTGAGCTGATGTTTTCGCCGAAACCATAGGGATAGTTTCGGCGAAAATTCTTGTGTAAATGGCCATGATTTCTCTGCCTTGCATTTTCGGTCCGAAGAGCTTAATGGTTTCGCCGAAATCAGTCTTCACTTGGCATCAGCTGATTTGAACTGCTGGTTTCGCCGAATCTGGGGGCCTGGTTTCGCCGAAACTGTAAGTGTGAATGGCAGATTTTTGGTTTGACTTAATTGACTCCTTTGATCAGTTCTGGTTTGATTCCTCGAGGTTCCTACGCCTTAGACACGTCCATGGCTACGCTATTTGACGGAAAAAACCTGTGCTAACACAAAAACACTAGAAAACCATCAAATAGACCCGAAACGGGCCAAGGTAACACAAATGGCACGAGATAGGGCAATCGATTGAATATTCGTTATTCTACCCTAAAAACAATGTCTTAAGCAAAGAAATGTCGCTTAATGAGGCTAATAATCACGTCAAATCGAGTGTCATCAGAAGCACACTCCAGAGACCCTCTGGAGGCATTCCTGGAGTATAGGAGCAAGAGAGCCCAAGAGTACCTAGCCAAGAAGGGATGGCAACCCAAGACCGATCCAGAGCCAAGTCCTGAGGAGAATTGGAGCACCTGGTTCCAAGGCACCACCCCTGGCCCAACCCTAGCCCGTGAGAGCCACATTTGGAGCTACCTGAGGCGATGCCCGAAGCTAGGAGAGGAAGCCCCGAGCAGAAATGAAGAAGTTCCCAAACCGGCCCCGCCCCGAGCCTAGACCGAGAGCCGGGCCAATCGGGAGTATTTTATGGGAATGGTCGCCGTGTGGACCAAGCCTTTTGGCAAGGCCCTAGCCCTTGGACCAGCCCGGAGCATCAGGCCCCAAGGCCTGACGAAGGCCCGCCGTTGAAGAAGAAGAAGCCCGGAGCCGAGCAAAGGCCCGGCCCGAGACCGGCTGCCCGCCGAGTCCTAGTCCCACCCGGACTAGGAAACCCTAAAACTACCGGTTTAGGGTTTTAGGAGTTTAATTCCTATTTGAGTTGTTTTTCGGGTTTAAAGGCTATTTAATTGTTTTTTCCTTTTTAGTAGGATTTGTTTAGGGGTTTTAGGATTCTTTTTAGGAATAGGACTCTTTATTTTATTATTATTTAGAAGTAGTGTTTAGGGAGGAGAGCTTGTTTCCTCACCTATATAAGGAGGCCGCCGGCCACCCTTGTTCAACAACTTTTATGAAATAAACCCCCTTTGAAAGAACTTTGTTCTGAAACCCTTGCCGTATCTGCATGTTGCGATACTGAAGGATCGACTTATCATCAAGAGCATCCATCTCTTGGCGTGGCATCTTTGACTGGACACTTCTGGTTCCCAGCTGTTATATAGCTGACGGGTCAAAGTACTTATCCGCCCCCGGTTCCCGATGGTTCTACCTCGTTGCACGGTGTCCAACTTGCGGTGTTTAAGGGTCGTCTGCCCACGGTTGCAGCGGTTCACATCAGTTGGTATCAGTGCACGGTTCAGCTCATAGACCACAATCTATCCCAGTCTCCAGGTTTACCTGGATTCATATCCTTTTATTGCTTTCTTTAGAAAATTGATTCAAAAATTCCCTTCTATTTTTATTTCAGTTTCGAGTTGTAAGTTAAGAAAAACAAAAGAAAGCAAGGCTACCTTGCCACGTTATTTCCTTTCGTTGTAAGTTTATTTCTAAGAAGAGGGGATAGAAAATTACTTCCGTTCGATAGTACTAACCATGGCAGACGAGATACTAGCCAACATGGAAGGCCACCTTCAGCACCTTGGAGCTACCATGGCCGCCGTCCAAGAAACCCTAGCCCTGCTTCAAGCCAGCAGAGGACGAGATGAGCGCCGAGAGGACAGCCCTGAAGACCTGAACTGAAGAGCCCGACGACTAGCTCAGGAGATTGATGATGACTTGAGCAACCTCAAGCTCACCGTGCCAAAGTTTGCTGGCAAATACAATGCCGACGAGTACCTAGATTGGGAGAGAAGTATGGAGGACTTCCTCGAGTGCCACCACTACTCCGAACGTAAGAAGGTAATCCTCGCCACCCTTGAATTCACTGACTATGCTGCCCTATGGTGGACCCAGTTCAAAGGTCGGATCCAAAGAGATGAGGAGGACCCAATCGAGTCGTGGCGAGACCTCAAGAGGATCATGAGGAAGAAGTTCGTTCCTGGCACCTATATCCGAGACCTAGACACATCCCTCCGGAACTTAAAGCAAGGCACCATGTCTGTGGAGCAATACACCAAGGAGATAGAGATGTTGGTAGCCAGACTCGACCTCAGAGAAGAGCCCGAAGCGAAGATAGCAAGGTTTGTGGGTGGGCTACACCCCGAGATCATGCATCAAGTCAACCTACTTAACTATGTTGACTACGAGGATCTCAAGGGCCTAGCCAACCGTGTGGAGAGGGAGTTGAGGAGGGGCTATCCCAGAAGATCAGCCACTGCCCCATGGAGAGGCTCGACCACAAGCCAAGCCGCATGGAAGCCCGACCAGCCCCGAGGCTCAAGTTCACGGCCAAACCATAACCCTAGGGGTTCGGCACCACCGGTAACATCTGCCCAACCTACTTCTACGGTTCAGAATTCTAACCCACGTCCTAGTGGAATTGTATGTTTTAAGTGTCAAGGTAGAGGACACATCTCAAGAGACTGCCCTAACCAACGGGCGATGGTTGTAAGAGAAGGAGGAATCAAGACCGATGATGAAGAAGAGGAGAAGAAAGAGGAAGAAGAAGAGTCTGATAAGGGAGAAGAAGTTAAGCCCGAAGGGCTCGAGAAGTTTGCAGGGTTCACTTCTAAAACCCTAGCACCCGGCGCCCCGGCCTCAGCCCCGCCCCGGCCTCAGCCCCCGCCCGGCCCCGACCTTTGCCTCGGCACCAGCCCCGACCCCAGCCCCGACCCAAGCCCCAACACCCGTACCCAGCCCCGGCGCTGCCCGACCAGGCCTCAGCACCCCAGTGCTCGGCCCCAGCCCCGGCACTACCCAACCAGGACCTAGCACCCCAGTGCTCGGCCCCAGCCCAGGCGCTGCCCGACCAGGCCCCAGTGCCCCAGCACTTGGCCCCAGCCCAGGCGCTGCCCGACTAGGCCCCAGCGCCCCAACGCTCGGCCCCAGCCCCGGCGCTATGATGACACTCGATTTGACGTGATTATCAGCCTCATTTAAGCAACATTTCTTTGCTTAAGACATTGTTTTTAGGGTCGAATAACGAATATTCAATCGATTGCCCTATCTCGTGCCATTTGTGTTACCTTGGCCCGTTTCGGGTCTATTTGATGGTTTTCTAGTGTTTTCATGTTAGCACAGGTTTTTTCCATCAAATAAATTAGCCATGGACGTGTCTAAGGCGTTGGAACCTCGAGGAATCAAACTGGAATCGATCCAAGGAGCCAATCAAGTCAAACCGAAAATCTGCCATTCACACTTACAGTTTCGGCGAAACCAGGCCTCCAATTTCGGCGAAACCAGCAGTTCAAATCAACTGATGCCAACAGAAGGATGGTTTCGGCGAAATAAATCAACTGCTCGGACCGAAGACATTGAACAGCCGGCGCAGCCCTGAACTCAAAGCTAGTTTCGCCGAAACTATCCCTATGGTTTCGGCGAAAACATCAGCTCAGCCCGGCCCAACTAGGGTTAAGTATTTATACTTAATCCGGCGGCCCGAGGAGGGAGAATTCATAATTAATCATAATACAACTTTTCGAGATCAAAATTCTCTGAAGTTCTGGAGCGAGGAGTTGGAGTTCAAAGAGCCGGATAGAGATCGTGACGCCATCCCTTCCACCTCGGAGAACCGGAGCTAGGAGTGCAACTTACCAAAGATCGGAGTCTGTCAGAGTCGTCTGAATTAGGTTTTTCAGATCTTTTTCTGTCCTTCCTTTGAATGATGAACTCTTTCCTTGTCTTTGTTTCTTTTGTAATGATCATGAGTAGCTAAACCCTTTAGAGCTTAGACTAGATGAACCCTAAGTGACCCAGGGCTTTAAAGCGGTCACGGATCGGCAGTGATTAGATTCGAAATTCAATCAGTTCTTTTTCATGTTTGATTCGTTCTTCATTGTTCATGTTTCTTGTCTGGATTGATCACCTAGATTAGATTCTTGTTAAGCTAAGGATAGAAGCGAACGCTTGCCTTACTTTAGAACATCGAATTAAACAATTAACCTTATAATTGGAGTGTGCCTTTCGTAGGAACTGGTTAGGGTTAATTCACTGCAAGAGTAACTCATTAATCACTAGTAATCACACCAATTAATTAAGTCATTGCGAGAGGCGACCGTACCCGGGTGGCTAGTTAATCTTGGTAGTTAGAACGGATAGAGCGAACGTTCGCCGGTCTTAAACCTAAGGGAAGGAGTTATGGTGGTGTCTTAGTAATTGATTGAATAAGAATCGAAATCCGCTGATCTGTTGATTGCCAATGCTCTGGGAACGAAGGGGAATTCAAAGTCTAAGTTCGTCTGCCATTCTTGTTTCCAAACCCTAATTCTCAATCTGCTTTAGTTTAATCTTTTTAATTTTTCTGCATTTCTTAGAAGTAGAAGTCGTGGAACTCACACCACGCACTAAGTGTTTTTCTTTGAATAATTTGTTAGTTCTGAAGTAGCCAATCATTCGAAGGCCCGTGGAATACGATCTGCTATACGCTTTTTTCTTAGCATTAGTAGTTTTTATTTGGCTGAATCCCGACCAATGACCGGAGGTTTCACCAAATTGGCGCCGTTGCCGGGGACTTCTTTTGATTGTTGAAAGAAGAACTGGCAATTTATTCATCTATTTTCCATCTTTCATTTTTCCATCCACTTCGACTTTACACTGGTTTTGTTTGTCTTTGTTATCTGTAGGTTTACAGGTGTATGCCTCACCGTCCTTGGACTCGCTCTCAGACCGAACAGGCTAAGATTGCAGGGAATCCAGGCAGTTCTGCTACACCTCTACGATCACAGATTCTGAAGGAAGGCAGATCCAATCCATTCATCACTCCGATCAAGATCGAGGAACCGAAGGAGAGTTCCTCATCTCCATCTTCACCGCACTCTTCATCCGCTTCATACACCGAGTCACTTTCACCTCCTCCATCTCCCACCATGACCGATAGATTACCACCAAACGGCGATCAACTGCCGCCACCCCCACCTGCACAGAAGAGTCTAGCAGACTATAACAAGCCGAGCGCGACTAGCGTTCGATCTGCCATTGCCGTTCCGCGCATTGAAGGAGATCCTGACTATGAGATCAAGATTTCATTCTTGACCATGATCTCTAGGGATTTACAGTTTGAAGGCAGACCCCTAGACAATCCGTGCACTCATCTTGCAGACTTCCTTGATCTCTACAGTACTTTTAAAAACGGAAACCTCGACAAAAACACTCTTTGTCTGAGAACTTTCCCGTTCTCTTTGAAAGGCGCTGCTAAGAGGTGGCTTACTGGCAAACCACCTGGCTCTACACTAACTGGGATACTCTGGCTCAGGACTTTGTTGAAGAATACTTCCCTCCGGCCAGAACAACCGCCATCAAGGACAGCATCGCCAGATTCTCCCAAAAAGAAGGAGAAAGTTTATATGATACTTGGAATCGATTCCAAGAACTTCTCTACACCTGCCCTCATCATGGATTCGAGCAGAGGCAGTTAGCTGAAATCTTCTCTTGAGAACTTCGAGAAGAATCTGCCAAGTGGGTCAATTCTCTAGCTGAAGGGGATTGCACTACACTCACTCCTGAAGCTGCTCTTCTGCACTTCGCAAACTGTGCCTCCAAGTCAAGGAACTGGGAGCGACAATATGAAGGATCGAGGAGCAAGCTAGATTTCGAAGCAGCTATCAAGGTAGAGGTAGAGAAGCATTTGAAGAAGTCTACCACACCAATCAAGCCACCGGCAGCTTCTGTCTATGTTGCCGATTGCGAGTGGTGTGGAGCTTGCACACATAACGGAGGCCGCTGTCAAAATTTTGGTAAGGCAGAAGTTTGGTCTGCCGAAGAGGTAAATTTCATCCAACAAGGCTTCGTTAATAATCAGAATGGTTATGCTGGTTATCGTAACTTCAGACAGCAAGGGAACTATCAAGACAGACCTCCCTACAATGCTGGCGCCAATCATAACCAGAACCAGAATAACCGCCTCGCTGGTCAAGCTCAGGATCAGAAGCCTAACCATCCGCCGACAGGTGTCTACCAGCCGCCGCATCGCAATCCGGGTAATTATGGAACTGCTCCTGGCAATCGCCAGAATCAATATCTTAACAATACCTATCCAGGACAGCAGCATCAAAGAGATAATAATGTCAGTGACCTGGATAAGAAGCTCAGCCAGATCATCACAAGACTCGATGACCATGACAGTCAGTTCAAGGCTCAAGCTCTTCTCAATCAAGAACAAATAGCATCTGGACAACGGATTGAGCAAGTCGTGAACAACATCTCAAGCATGCTAGCATCTGGTCGACCATTTGGCCAGCTTCCAAGCCAGACAGAGCCAAACCCAAGAAAAGAACAGGCTAAAATGGTAACGGCTCGAAAACTTCTGAACTTAATTACTGATGCTTTTTCTGTTTTACGCAGGATCGCTGAAACTCCGGAAGAAGAGGAAGAAGAGGAACAGAAACCAGCGCCTAAGGATGATCCTTCTCTTGCACCATACATCGTGAAGCCTCCTTTTCCTAGAGCACTGCTGCCAAACGCAAGGATCGAGACTGGCATGAAGGGGAACAAGGAAGGATACCCTGACATTCGTATTAAGAAACCTGTCTCTCCATATCCAGCTAAGTTATCTGATCCTGGTTCTTTTACTTTGCCTTTGGTCATCAATGATGTTGAAATTGAACGTTGCTTAGTTGATCTAGGAGCATCTGTTAATGTTATGCCTGTGAGTCTATATGAAAAGTTAAACCTAGGGGAACTTGAACCGCCCAGTATGCAACTCGTCTTTGCTGATAGATCGCTTAAAACCCCTAAGGGAGAGATTAAAGACGTTGTCACCAAATGTGGTCCGTTCACGTTCTTAGCTGATTATGTGATTATGGATACTAGTACAGATGACGCTACTATTCTCATAGGTCGACCTTTCATGGCTACTACTAGAATGAATATTAACGTTCCTAATGGTTCTTTGACTTTAAGAGTTGGTAAAGAAACGAAAACGTTCTGTTTTAAAGACGGCATGAAATATAACTCTAGGAATGAAGAATCTCACTGCTAGCTGTTGAAACTGTGGAGTTGACTCCGGTCAACTCCGTTACTAATGCTTCTTCCAGTGTCTCTAGATCAGTTGTTGCTACAGGTATTAAACAGGTCACTACGAAAAAAACCAGAAATTTCGGTTCAGAAGCCGCTTAAGAAGAAGAAGAAGGAACTGCAAGCCTCTTCTAAACCACCGAGCAGACCTCGAGGAAAGAACAAGAAGACGAAGACCCAAATGGTCTGGAGACCAAAAGCTCCACCGTCTTCCACCGAGCCAGCTGCACCACCAATTCATTCCGAGAAACCGGCGCCGGAGAAGTATGGAGGGAGAAGCCGAAAGCATTTACTAAGGAAGTACTAACGATCACCGATCCTGGTGATAACAAGCCGAAGAAGAAAGAAAAAGAGAAACCGACAGTCCTCATTCCTTCCATCGTCACACTAAAGAAGGATGACCTCTCTAGAGAGCTGTTCGGACCATTCAAGTTCGTTGATCATCTTCCCGACGGACGTACCAAACTACTACATGCAAACGGGAAGAGATTCACGCTTACCGGAGAAGTCCCGAAGCTGTACTTCATGAACTCCGACGCGAGCGTGAAGGAGAATCTAAGTTGGGATGTCTTCTAATACCATCCAGGTATCGTCCAGCTCAAGGACGTTAATAAAAGAGCGCTTCGTGGGAGGCAACCCACGGCTGGAGTCAGTTTTGTTTTGTTTCAACCTTGGTATTTTAGAGTCGGTTCGGGAGAGCCAAAAGTGTCAGTTTGTTTGATTTATTATTTTTCGTGTAGAGTCTGCGTGTCATAGAGTCAGTTGCAAGTTGATTGAGGTCGTTCCGATTTTCCTGGATTTAACTGTGATTTTCTAAAGTTGGTCGGATTTGCGAAAATATTTTAAACCCGAACAGTTCAAAATTTTCGGCGAAACCACCCTTGTTTTCGGCGAAACCGATTTTCAAACTTCGAAGCTGTTTCTCCTGTTCCTCATTTTCGGTTCGAAAAATTTCTGTTTTCGGCGAAACCATTTCAACTAAGATTTTGGCGAAATCGAGCTTCCATTTTCGGCGAAACCGCCTTTTCAAATCGGTTAATCCATGTTAACTTGTAGTTTCGGCGAAACCACCTCTTACTTTCGCCGAAACTGATTTGAAAAATCACTTAATTATTCCCTTTAAAATCCAGACCTCTCTCTTCTTTATCCCATTTTCGCACAGCCTACCCGAAACCCCCCCTCTCCTTTTGAAATCGCCGACCACCCTTAACCTTCTTTGTTCGACTTTTATTCTGTGCGGATTCGGGACACTTGTCCCGGTATCCTTTTGATCTTTTTGTTGTTTTTGTTTTTGTAGGAACTGGAGTAGCTACTCCGCTCCACTCCGGACTATCCGTGTTCATCCACTACACTGACTATCACCTTCCAGGTTCTTCGTATCTCTCTACTCTAGATTAGTTCTGTGAGGACACAGAACCGTTTAAGTGTGGGGTAGGAGTCTAGGATTATGCATGACCTTGCTTGCTATCTATGATTCTGTGGTTCAATTTTGAAATTCTCTAGCATAGAATTGCTCAATTCTTGACTTTTGATGTTAAATTGACTTCAATTTTGAACAAAGACGTCTAGACTGTTCCACTTAGAACCTGTAACCAATGTGTCGGAACTGATATTAAATGAGTCTAGGTCAGAACAGATCAATCACTTCTGTAGTTGAAACTTGAATTAATTGGTTTGTTAATAACAAAGCTCGATAACACCGTTCTAAGATGATAAATGCTAGCTTCTCCCATGTTTTTCCACTCCATATTTGTTCACCTGTGATTGTGGCTTGAGATTAGACGGAAATCCAATTCGAAATCTTGTGTAAAAAGTTATAACTAGCTAGGATCAAATGGCTAAATGGTTAATTGAGTTGTTCAAATTAATTGTAAAGTTCTTTAAAGTGCTGAAAATAAAGCTAGGCAAGCCCGACACCTAAGTGAAGTGTTCGGGTTGAGCACTTGCATAGGCACAAATACTGTGAGCTAGGCAGGTCCAACACCTAAGTGAAGTGTTTGGTATCGAGCACTAGTATGCAGTAAATCAATGGAAGAAGTTGAAACTTGAAACAAATTGTTGTTTAAATCGGTCCTAGCTAGAACATGTAACGTACAGATCTAGAAACGGATGAAGTC
Source organism: Linum lewisii (assembly GCA_034768395.1). NCBI lineage: Eukaryota > Viridiplantae > Streptophyta > Magnoliopsida > Malpighiales > Linaceae > Linum > Linum lewisii. The sequence continues at coordinate 49,617,620 of CM068297.1, forward strand.
AAGTCGATAGCCATGTCACTTTTCCTACCTCCGCTTCCACATCATGGCTAGAGCTTAAAGTCTTTTCTCATTAGAATTGGTGTTATCGTAGTCGGTTAATTATGATTAATTGTTTTGCCAAGAAACGAGCTTTGTTAAAACTACTACTTGAAGTGTGCAGAAATTTGTGAGATCGAAAACTTGTTTGGTTGATGTTCTTGCATGTGCAGGTCACTTTTTATACGTGGAACAGTCTAAACCAAATCGTTAGAATTGAATCTCAGTTTAATCTCGTGTCATTTGTGAATTTGAGTGTGTTCTAGTTCAGTTTGCTTGAGGACAAGCAAAAGCTTAAGTGTGGGGTATTTGATGACACTCGATTTGACGTGATTATCAGCCTCATTTAAGCAACATTTCTTTGCTTAAGACATTGTTTTTAGGGTCGAATAACGAATATTCAATCGATTGCCCTATCTCGTGCCATTTGTGTTACCTTGGCCCGTTTCGGGTCTATTTGATGGTTTTCTAGTGTTTTCATGTTAGCACAGGTTTTTGCCATCAAATAAAGTAGCCATGGACGTGTCTAAGGCGTTGGAACCTCGAGGAATCAAACTGGAATCGATCCAAGGAGCCAATCAAGTCAAACCGAAAATCTGCCATTCACACTTATAGTTTCGGCGAAACCAGGCCTCCAATTTCGGCGAAACCAGCAGTTCAAATCAACTGATGCCAACAGAAGGATGGTTTCGGCGAAATAAATCAACTGCTCGGACCGAAGACATTGAACAGTCGGTGGAGCCCTGAACTCAAAGCTAGTTTCGCCGAAACTATCCCTATGGTTTCGACGAAAACATCAGCTCAGCCCTGCCCAACTAGGGTTAAGTATTTATACTTAATCCGACGGCCCGAGGAGGGAGAATTCATAATTAATCATAATACAACTTTTCGAGATCAGAACTCTCTAAAGTTCTGGAGCGAGGAGTTGGAGTTCGAAGAGCCGGATAGAGATCATGACGCCATCCCTTCACCTCGGAGAACCGGAGCTAGGAGTGCAACTTACCAAAGATCGGAGTCTGTTAGAGTCGTCTGAATTAGGTTTTTCAGATCCTTTTCTGTCCTTCCTTTGAATGATGAACTCTTTCCTTGTCTTTGTTTCTTTTGTAATGATCATGAGTAGCTAAACCCTTTAGAGCTTAGACTAGATGAACCCTAAGTGACCCAGGGCTTTAAAGCGGTCACGGATCGGCGGTGATTAGATTCGAAATTCAATCAGTTCTTTTTCATGTTTGATTCGTTCTTCATTGTTCATGTTTCTTGTCTGGATTGATCACCTAGATTAGATTCTTGTTAAGCTAAGGATAGAAGCGAACGCTCGCCTTACTTTAGAACATCGAATTAAACAATTAACCTTATAATTGGAGTGTGCCTTTCGTAGGAACCGGTTAGGGTTAATTCACTGCAAGAGTAACTCATTAATCACTAGTAATCACACCAATTAATTAAGTCGTTGCGAGAGGCGACCGTACCCGGGCGGCTAGTTAATCTTGGTAGTTAGAACGGATAGAGCGAACGTTCCCGGTCTTAAACCTAAGGGTAAGGAGTTATGGTGGTGTCTTAGTAATTGATTGAATAAGAATTGAAATCTGCTGATCTGTTGATTGCCAAAGCTCTGGGGAACGAAGGGGGATTCAAAGTCTAAGTTCGTCTGCCATTCTTGTTTCCAAACCCTAATTCTCAATCTGCTTTAGTTTAATCTTTTTAATTTTTCTGCATTTCTTAGAAGTAGAAGTCGTGGAACTCACACCACGCACTAAGTGTTTTTCTTTGAAAAATTTGTTAGTTCTGAAGTAGCTAATCATTCGAAGGCCCGTGGAATACGATCTGCTATACGCTTTTTTCTTAGCATTAGTAGTTTTTATTTGGCTGAATCCCGACCAATGACCGGAGGTTTCACCACGCTACCCCACCAGGCCCCAGCGCTCCAGCGCTCGGCCCCGACCCCGGCTGGCACTGCCTAACCAGCCCCGGCACCCCAGCACCCGGCCCCGACTGGCGCTACTCGCCCAGCCTCGGCGCCCTAGCACTCGTCCTCGGTGCTGCCCGACCAGGCCCTGGTGCCCCAGCGACCGGCCCCGACTGGCCCTATCCGCCCAGTCCTAGCGCCCCAGCACCCGGCGCTGCCCTGCCCGACCAGGCCCCGGCTGCCCTAGCACCCGACCCCGACTTGTCGCTGCCCAAGGCCCCCCGGCGCATCACCACCCGACGTGGCACCCGACCACGAGTCTGGCGCGTCCCTGCCCGACGCTCAGCCCCGGTCCTGCCCGACCCCGGCTGCCCCGACACAATGATGCCCGACGCCTACCCACTGCCCGCCGCCGCCAGCTCCCCACTGCCCACCGCCGTCGACTCCCCACTGCCCGCCGCCGCCTATGTCCTGCCCGCCGCCGCCGACTCCCCACTGCCCATCGCCACCGGCTCCCCACTGGCCGTCGCCGCATCCCCATTGGCCAAGATCGCCGCCCTGCCCGACGTGCCCTGGTTTAACTCCGGCACCCCCGTGCCCCGACCCGACAGTTCCTTGTGCACCCAAGATTCAATGGGAGATCACCTCCCGAAGGATTCTAAGGGCCGGCCCGAGTGAAGAAGATCCGGATGCTGACCCGGATGTAGAAATGAGTGAGGAACTCTCACCCGCTACCTCCACGAGCCTTAACATTATTGTCGATAGTTTTTCAGAAGAGGGAGCTATGGAGACCAAAGGAGAAAGCACTGAAGGACCCGAGCCATGGTCCGTTGTTGAATCGAATGACACTCCTAGGTCTGAAGATGTTGCTGAATCATCCCCGACTGTGGCCAACAAGATTGCGGAAGTTTAGAAGAGGGTGATGACTGCTAGAAGAGACCCCGAGATGGATTTGGGGACAAATCCAAGGCAAGAAGAGAGGAATGATGAGCTCCAACAATGCTGCCCTAGTATCCGAAGGAAAGCTCAGGAGGAAGAAATGCCACTCCAAGCCATGCTGCCGGCCGAGTGTAGGAACCCTAGAGCTAAAGATAAGGCCCGGCCAGATCCTGACCTCACTCCAAGGACCCTGAAAATGAAGCACACTCCAAAGACCCTTTGGAGGCATTCCTGGAGTATAGGAGCCAAGTCCGATCCACAGCCAAGTCCTGAGGAGAATTGGAGCACCTGGTTCCAAGGCACCACCCCTGGCCCGACCCTAGACCGTGAGAGCCACGTATGGAGCTACCTGAGGCGATGCCTGAAGCTAGGAGAGGAAGCCCCGAACAGAAATGACGAAGTTCCCAAACCGGCCCCGCCCCGAGCCTTAGACCGAGAGTCGGGCTGATTGGGAGTATTTTATGGGAACGGTCGCCGTGTGGACCAAGCCTTTTGGCAAGGCCCTAGCCCTTGCACCAGCCCGGAGCATTAGGCCCCAAAGCCCGACAAAGGCCCGCCGTTGAAGAAGAAGAAGCCCGGAGCCGAGCAAAGGCCCGGCCCGAGACCGGCTGCCCGCCGAGTCCTAGTCCCACCCGAACTAGGAAACCCTAAAACCGCCAGTTTAGGGTTTTAGGAGTTTAATTCCTATTTGAGTTATTTTTTGGATTTAAAGGCTATTGATGACACTCGATTTGGCGTGATTATCAGCCTCATTTAAGCAACATTTCCTTGCTTGAAACGTGGTTTTAGGGGTAAAATAGCGAATATTCACTCAACTACCCTATTTCCTACCGATTTGGTTACTTTGGCCCTTTTTGGGTCAATTTGATGGTTTTCTAACGTTTTTGTGATAGCACAGATTTTTGCCATCATTTACGTAGCCATGGACGTATTCAAGACCTCAAGGAGTGAACCGGAATCGAACCAGAAATCAAACCAGAGTCAGAATCGAAGATCCAACTGCCCAGCACAATGTTTTCGCCGAAAAGACTATGAGGATTTCGGCGAAAATACCTTCAGAACTCACAGGCTGATTTGCACTGAAGTCTTCGGCGAAAACTTCCTTATGTTTTCGCCAAAAATCCTAGAAGAAATAACATAGGGGATTTTAACTAAAGTTTTCGCCGAAAATCATTTGATATTTTCGGCGAAAATATCTTCCTTTTCCGCGGCAGAATCAGAAAACCCTAATCAACCCTATTTAAAGCAGGAGTCGGCAGCCATTCATACAACAATTGATCAGACAACAATTCATTATTCTTATTTTCTCAAATCAGACTTTTGAGAGTCAGCCGACTCTAGGGTCGATAGATAGAGTTTAGAGAGTTCGAAGATCCGTGGAGAGATCGTGACGCCATCCTTCCACCTCGGAGAACTCGGAGCTTAAAGTTGAAGATCCAGGAGATTGAAGCTTCGCGGGAGTCGTCAGAATTAGGTTTTTCAGTTCTTATCTGTTCTTCCTCTGTATGATGATCTTCATTGCTGCCTTTGATTCTCTTGTTTCTGATATGAATAACTGAACTTGTAGAGCTTAGATTAGATGAACCCTAAGTGACCCAGGGCTTTAAAGTGGTCACGGATCGGCGGTAATTAGATTCGAAGTTTAATCAGTTTCTCTTTGCATGTTTGATTCGTTCTTCATTGTTCATGTTTCTTGTCTGGATTGATCCCCTAGATTAGATTCTTGTTAAGCTAAGGATAGAAGCGAACGCTCGCCTTACTTTAGAACATCGAATTGAACAATTAACCTTATAATTGGAGTGTGCCTTTCGTAGGAACCGGTTAGGGTTAATCCACTGCAAGAGTAACTCATTAATCATTAGTAATTGCACCAATTAATTAAGTCGTTGCGAGAGGCGACCGTACCCGGGCGGCTAGTTAATCTTGGTAGTTAGAACGGATAGAGCGAACGTTCGCCGGTCTTAAACCTAAGGGTAAGGAGTTATGGTGGTGTCTTAGTAATTGATTGAATGAGAATCGGAATCCGCTGATCTGTTGATTGCCAATGCTCTGGTGAACGAAGGGGGATTCGAAATCTAAGTTCGTCTATCTTCCTATTAGTCAATCGTTTTAATCTTTCTGTCTTTTATTTTCCTTTGCTTATTAGTTTAGAAATCGTAGAACTCACACCACACACTAAGTGCTTAAACCTGAATAAATTGTCAGCTTCTTTGAGTAGTCAAGAAGAAGAGACCTCAAGTAGAATACGATCTAGTCTACCTTGGTAGATTAGTTATTTGATACCGCTAATACTGCAGCTATCAGCTATTTAATTGTTTTTCCTTTTTAGTAGGACTTGTTTAGGGGTTTTAGGATTCTTTTTAGGAATAGGACTCTTTATTTTATTATTATTTAGAAGTAGTGTTTAGGGAGGAGAGCTTGTTCCCTGACCTATATAAGGAGGCCGCCGGCCACCCTTGTTCAACAACTTTTATGAAATAAACCCCCTTTGAAATAACTTTGTTCTGAAACCCTTGTCGTATCTGCATGTTACGATGCTGAAGGATCGACTTATCATCAAGAGCATCCATCTCTTGGCGTGGCGTCTTCGACTGGACACTTCTGGTCCCAGCTGTTATATAGCTGACGGGTCAAAGTACTTATCCGCCCCGGTTCCCGACGGTTCTACCTCGTTGCACGGTGTCCAACTTGCTGTGTTTAAGGGTCGTCTGCCCACGGTTGCAGCGGTTCACATCATATAAAAGACGGGATTTCATAATTACTAGCTCTTTTTTCTTTCCACGAAATTCTTTTGACGAACCATCTTTGGCCAAGCTTCAAAGTGCGATTCCAGGAGCTGTAGAGGTCGGATTGATGATCCGTTTCTTCCTACGTGTTCATAGTGACGAGATGAAAAGATTGTTAATCACAATTTCTGGTTTTTCGGTGTAGGGAGCAGTCAGTAAGAAGGGCATAGTCTACGAGTTTGGAGTTGGGGAAATTGATTCTATGGGGAACTAGAAGATGAATAGAGCCTCATCTTATATTCCAGGGGAGGGCTTAGCGTTGTTAGATAGTGTTGGGTCATGTGAGGAGCTATAATCAGACCTAGGTGAGCTTCTGGATTTGCATAAAAATGAAAGAGAGTAAAAGGGGATAATGATTCTGTGATTGACCGTTGCTTGTCTGTAATGTTGGTTGTTGTGATTGATTCTTGATGTTGTGCCGAAGGGAACCTGATGAAATGAACTAATGGCTGAACTGGATTAGAAATGAGAGATAGGTTGACTAGGGGTTCTGTGGTGGATTGTACAATATCGTATTGTTGTCAGTTGTGGTTGCAGGAGGATTGTCCTGCCAATGTGGGGTCGTCCTATGAAAGAGGAATAGGGGGTAACCCTGGACTCACGACATGGCTATCCATGTACTTCTAGGTGGGGGTGACCGGTGAGCTGGCCGATTACACTTTGTGTGAATGTGATGGTGAGTTGTAACACGTAGTTGTGATGAGAAAGGATGAGATGTTGAGATGATGTGGATCGTGTGATTGTGATCTGGATTGTATGAGTGGTGAAATGATTATGAATATAGAACCTGAAGGAACCTACACTACCCCCACCTAAGATTTGTGAAGTGTTGAGTCATGGTTAGTCGTGTTGTGTTGTATACTCCTTCGTGGAAGGATCCTATATGGATGCGTCTAATGGTATACCCCTTCGGGGAAGGATCCGGTGTGGTTACGTCGGGTCGATAGCCGGCTGGGTGGTGGTGTAGGGGTATTCCTTGGCGCCTTAATAACACACATAGAATTGACTTTTTGACTTGAATGCATGTATGCGTGTGAAGTTGTGTTGTGAACTATTCTGAGAATGATAATCTGTAACACCCGTTCCGAATCAACCCGAGTAAACCCGTGGTTGAGCCGGTCCCAGGTACTACCGAGTAAAAACAAGGGTAAAATAGTGAAATTGGCGGTGATCAAAAGACAATAAAAACATGGGAGGCCTCCATAGAAACGCGAAACTGAAATCCGAGTACAATCCAATCCATCATAAATCCTCCAAACCAACATTAATCAGAAAGTACATAAAAAAAGAACCCCAAAATCCCATGGTCAACTGAAATGAACAGAAAAGTCAACTCCGCGTAATCCCAGTCTTCACCTCATGGCTTCCGTCCAGAACTTCACGAAATCAACCTCGAACTCAAACTCCTCAGCTACCTCTACTAGCCACGAGATCCTGAAAGGGGAAAAGGGATCAATTTCCTATTGAAATTGAGTGAACCCACTGGGCCTACCTACACGTTGTCCTACTCTATGGAGCGGTCCCAACTCCCCACAAGACATCCAACAATGGAACCAAACCCAACCCCCCTTTCCATATTTTAATTCCCTAAAAGAGTCTAGGTGATCACGTTGGTCAGTTCTTGTTATCAAGCACAATTCATAACAATAGAATCACACAGAACTAATACATCAAACCACGGCACACACAGCATCATCACATCACATCCATCAACCAAGTCACTACCACAACCACAAGCACACAAACATTCACGTTCATATTATCTAGGTGAGTTATTAGGCGCCAAGGAGTTATCCACACCACCACCGGCCGGCCGACGCACTTCCCTACCGCATGGGAAGTCCTCGCGCTCCCCTACCGCATGGGGAACGCGTTCTCATTAACCATCATCATCATCATCAATCTCATCACTCCCTTGACACCCATGTCAAGGGGATCCACCCCAATGGATCAGACTCAACAACTAGTACCTCGGGTGGGGTAGTGTGGGCTCCTTCCGGTTCTATTTCCAACATACAATTCTCAACATCACATTCTCAACTCATACATCACATCTACTACCAACATACAACACAAATCAGCCACATCTCATTCATAGTCCATAGTTCACAACACATCTCGTCCTCCATGCCCCTGTCATGTTCAAGACTTTGGCCCCAAAAAGGCGCACTTTTGGAATTTTGTCAAAATTCCGCCGAATGATATTACAGAAGTGCACCTGGCACTTTCAAAAGTGCGCCTGCGCACTTCAGGGCCCAAAAACGGCACTTTTTGGTGCATCACCATTCCCCTCTTTGCAACTTCGACCCAACTTAAACCCGAATGACCCAAACCTCAAGGGGAGCTTAAGAGCACTGATTCCAATACCCTAGTCCACCGATCTTGAGTTCCAAACCGTTTGGTTGAGCGGGGATGTTACAAGTCTCCACAACTTCAAGGATTTCATCCCCGAAATCATCCCTAACTCATCCTAGCAATATGATACCGAACACACAGCTAAAATTGCAGCAATCCAAGTATCCTATTGACTTCCGAAATTCCTAACGACGAACCACCAGCCTTCCTTTAACAACTCATCAGCCCTACACCCACTCCCAACACTCTACTTTCACCGAGCACACCCTAGACCTTCTTGGAACCAACACCACAACAAGCAAACACAAAAGCATACATCAAGGGGAATTAATACCTGAATCATACACTTCCACTAACTCCGGGTACCGCCGCCTCATACTCTCCTCAGTCTCCCAAGTAGCCGACTCGCTCTCATGGTTCCTCCATACCACCTTGAGCTGCGGAATCTGCTTATTCCTCAAGACCCGGACTTGCCTATCCACGATCGCGACTGGCTTCTCCTCATAAGTCAAGTCTTGCTCAATCTCCACCTCCTTCGGCTGAATTACATGAGAAGGGTCCCCATGATACCGCCTAAGCACGCTCACATGAAACACATTGTGTATCCTTTCCAACTCCCTCGGCAAAGCCAACACATAAGCCACCGGACCCGACTTAGCGAGGATCTCATAAGGACCGATGTACCGAGGCGCCAACTTCCCTTTTCTACCGAAACGCATCAGCCCTTTCCACGGCGACACCTTCAAAAATACCTTATCCCCAACATTGAAACTCAGCTCTCTAGCACGACCGTCGGCATACGCTTTTTGCCTATCTTGAGCCGCTCTCAATCTCTCCTTGATAATCTTAACCCGATCAGCCGTCTCTTGCACAACTTGAGGACCCGACAACACCCTCGCACCTTCCTCATCCCAACACAAAGGCGTCCTACACTTCCTCCCATACAAGGCCTCAAAAGGAGCGGACTTCAAACTACTATAATACGAGTTATTATAGGCGAACTCAATCAAAGGTAGCAATTCAGTCCAAGGGGTTTGAAACTCCATAGCACAGCTTCTCAACAACTCCTCCAAAGTAAGGATCGTTCTCTCCGATTGCCCATCAGTCTGAGGATGATACGCCGTCGAGAACTTGAGCTTAGTTCCCAATGCTGTATGCAGCCCCTCCCAAAAATGAGACGTGAAACTCGGATCCCGATCAGAGACGATGGATTGAGGAACCCCATGCAACCTTACCACCTCTTCTATATATAACTTTGCCAATACCTCCACACTAGGCTTAAACCGAATGGGTACGAAATGCGTAACTTTCGTCAAACGATCGACTATTACCCACACGGCATCCTTCCCCTCTCTAGTCGGCGAAAAACTCGATACAAAGTCCATGGTGATGTCCGCAAACTTCCACTCCGGAATAGGTAGGGACTGAAGTAACCCACCCGGAGCTCTATGCTCCGCCTTAGCCTTCTGACAAACCAAACAAGTCGCCACATAACGAGCCACATCCTTCTTCATTCCTGGCCACCAAAAACTTAACTTCAGGTCATTGTACATCTTTGTCATCCTGGGATGCATAGCATACATCGAGGAATGAGCCTCCTCCAAAATCCCCTTCCTCAATTCCTCTACTTCCGGCACGCACACTCGACCCTTGCATTTCAACAATCCGCCAACTACCTCAAATCCATTATCCATGTTCAACTTCCCTTCGAATAGCCACCAGAGTAGCATCCTTGAGCTGCTCCTCACCAATCCTATCATTCAGCATAGGCCTAATGTTGAGCTTGGCAAACAAACTTCCCACATCATCTAACTGCATCTCTACCCTTAAAGCTCTAAGATCCACCAACTCCTTTCGACTTAAAGCATCCGCAACCACATTAGCTTTACCAGGATGGTAGTCAATGGTACAGTCATAATCCTTCAAGAGCTCCACCCAACGCCGTTGCCTACCATTCAGCTCCTTTTGATCCATAAGGTGCTTAAGACTCTTGTGATCAGTCATGATCTTAAACGTCTCACCATACAAATAATGCCTCCACAACTTCAAGGCGAACACCACTGCAGCTAACTCCAAATCATGGGTTGGGTAGTTCACCTCATGCACCCTTAGCTGTCGGGAGGCATAAGCGACAACCTTCCCATTCTGCATCAACACACAGCCCAATCCTTGCAAAGACGCATCACTAAACACCACATACTCTCCACCTTCTACTGGCAAAGTCAACACCGGAGCTGAAGTCAACTTCTTCTTCAACTCCTCAAAGCTCCTCTGACATTCCTCGCTCCACTCATACTTCGACTCCTTCCTCAACAACTTATGTAGAGGAGATGCTATGGTAGAGAACCCCTCTACAAACCTTCGGTAGTAACCAGCTAACCCCAAGAAGCTCCTCAGTTGCGACACATCCTTAGGTGGAGACCAATTAACCACCGCTTCAATCTTCTTTGGGTCAACCTCCATGCCTCTTTTAGAAACCACATCCTAAGAAACAATACTTCTTCTAACCAAAAGGCACACTTCGAGAACTTGGCAAATAGTTGCTGCTCCCTCAACCTATGAAAAACAATCCTCAAGTGCTCCTCATGCTCCTTCCTAGTCTTAGAATAAATGAGGATATCATCGATGAACACTATCACGAACTTAATCCAAATATTCGTGGAAGACCTTGTTCATGAGAGCCATGAACGCGGCGGGAGCATTGGTGAGACCAAACGGCATCACCAGAAACTTATAGTGTCCATAGCGGGTCCTAAAGGCTGTCATTGGCACCGATCCTTCCTCCACCTTCAACTGGTGATAACCCGACCTCAAGTCTATCTTCGAGAACACTTCAGCCCCTTGCAATTGATCGAAGAGATCGTCTATCCTTGGAAATGGGTAACGATTCTTGATCGTCGCCTTGTTCAACCGCCTATAGTCAATACACATCCGCATCGACCCGTCCTTCTTCTTCACAAACAACACCGGTGTCCCCCACGGTGATACGCTTGGGCGGATGAACCCCTTATCCAAGAGCTCCTGCAATTGCTCCTTCAACTCCTTTAACTCCGCCGGTGCCATGCGATAAGGTGGAATAGAGATTGGAGCAGTTCCAGGGACCAACTCTATATTGAACTCCACCTCACGCTCGATCGGTGCCCCAGGTAGTTCTTCAAACACATCCGCGAACTCCCGAGCTACAGGTACCTTCTCCAACTCCTCATTCCGTTCAACAGACACTTGCACCAACAACGCTAAGCCCTCACCTGGAATAGAAGATGAGGCTCTAATCGTCTTCTAGTTCCCCAGAAACTCGAATTTCCAACCACCAAACTCGTAGCTCTACCCTTCCTTACTACTCACGACCTACACCCAGAAACCCAAAATGGAGGTTAGCAATCTCTTCTCCTCGTCGCTACGAAACCATAGCAACAAACGGAACTCAATTCCGACCTCTACAGCTCCCGGAATCACCCTTCGAAGATTGCTCGCACTAGGTTCGTCAATGGCTTTTCAGGGAGAGAGAAAGGGGAAAGAAGTTATGAATTTCCGTGCAAATCCATCCTTTTATGCACGAAAAGTGCGCCGGCGCACTTTGGCCCCAAAAAGGCGCACTTTTGGAATTTTGTCAAAATTCCGCCGAATGATATTACAGAAGTGCACCTGGCACTTTCAAAAGTGCGCCTGCGCACTTCAGGGCCCAAAAACGGCACTTTTTGGTGCATCACCATTCCCCTCTTTGCAACTTCGACCCAACTTAAACCCGAATGACCCAAACCTCAAGGGGAGCTTAAGAGCACTGATTCCAGTACCCTAGTCCACCGATCTTGAGTTCCAAACAGTTTGGTTGAGCGGGGATGTTACATAATCTATTGTGAATGTTGAACCGTTATGCTATTGTTGTTGTTATCAATTATGAATGCGAATGATGAACTGAACCTATGCGATCACCTAGATTGCTTAAGGATGTTACACTACAAAAAAATAGTTGTTTGGCGTCGGTTATACACGCGTTTTAGCGTCGATCATGACCGACGCAAAAATAAATAGCGTCGGTCGGCTAAGCCGACGCCAGATTTGGTGACGCTAAACTTTGGCGTCGGTCGTTTGGTCAACCGACGCTAAAACGCGTGCCAACCGATGCTATAGTATTTTGGTCGAACCACCAACCGGCTCAGTGGTTAGCAAATAGCGTCGGTCGATACGTCTGACCTATGCTAAATTGCTAGACCGACGCTAAAACGCGGGTGTCTGGTCAACCACGCGTTGACCTGCAGTAGCATTTAGTGTCGGTTGTGACCGACGCTATTATAGATTCCAGTGGGCAGAATTCTGCTTAATTTTTTCGTTTTCTCATACTCTTCTAGTGCCAATCCCTGCATATGTTTCCCTGCATACATCAATTTCATTTTCACAATTCACTTTTCCAATCAATAAACATACTGAATAAACATTATTCAAATAAATGTCGAAAACATCCTCCTAAAACATTCTACTAAAACATTGTTCTAACACATGCACCTTAAACATCCCCCTAAAGCACGTAAAACACATTCTACCTACTCATCCTCCTCGTCATCGTACGAGTCCATGTCCTGGGCATCCATATCTGGGGGCATACTCCCTTTTCCCTTAGAAGATGAACCCACCAACTGGCTGAGCCGTTGAACCTCCTCCTCCAGATGGCTCAAGCACTGGACCTCTGCCTCCAACACCCTCACTCAATCCTCGGCGGGACAATGGCCGAAGACGTGAGTGGTAGTAGCTGAACTACTACCCTAACTCGATCCACCGGCTGCTCCACCACGTCTCCTACTCATATTAACCTGAATAGACAAAGACAACAAATAATTAGAATTTGACTATTTTAAATTTACATATATCATATACTACATTACATTACCTGGGAGGGAGTCACGCCAGTTCCCATACCACGAACTCTACCACTGTGCTCCTTCGGATAGACAAGTCCGAGTGCATCGTTCGCAGAAGGAAATGTCGAGACTGTGGGATCATGGGTCAGCTCCAGAATCTGAGGCTGCACATTGATGACACAAATGCATGTAACCGATTGTTATATTGTACCTTTCTATAGGGTACATCCAACGGTAATAGACTGGTCCCCTAAGTCTAACTTCTTCAACTAGATGGACCACTAGATGAACCATTACTGTGAAAAAAGATGGGGGAATATCATCTCCAAACAACATAGAGATACCACAATGCGTTCTTGTAACGTATCCAACCCATCAACATGAACCACTTTCGAGCATAATTGCTTCAGGCATGAACAGAATTCCACTAAGACAGATGAGACCTGTGCAGGCAACACATTCCGGATGGACAATGGTAGAAGTTCATGCATTAATATATGACAATCATGAGTTTTCAACCCTAATATCTTTCGGTTCTCCACATCAACACAACGAGATATGTTGCTTAAGTATCCATCTGGTACAACAATGTCTTTCAAGGTTTCGAGCATTGTTTGAATTTCTCGTTTACCCATTGTGTATATAGCTGCTGGACAAGTTTTCCCATCTGGTCTTGGCCAAAGCTCTCTTCTGATTTTCATCAGTTTCAAATCCATCCTTGCTTTCAAGTGATCCTTACTTCGATCTTTCTCATTTATCAAAGTGTACAGGATATTATCGCACACATTCTTCTCTATGTGCATAACATCCAAATTGTGTCGCAACTTATTGAACTCCCAATAAGGTAACTGAAAGAAACAACTCTTCTTCTTCCATTGTTCTGCTTTTTTTTTGTTTCCTCCATCACCTCTTGCTTTCTTCCTTGGCGGTTCACTCTCCTTCGTCTTCCCAAAAGTAACATTGATGTTCTCAACCAGCTGTAAAATTTCAGAGCTAGATAAGAGTGTGGTTGCCTCTCTTAAATAAACATCACCATTGAATTTGGATTTTTGTAATCTCCAAGGATGTTCTGCAGGTAAGAAACGTCGACTTCCTATGAAACAATTCTTTCCACTCCCCGCCAAACGCAATGGCTCCTTGTCTAGATTACAAGTGGGGCATGCCTGTCCTGTATAAGTGTTCCACCCTGATAATAAACTCAGTCCAAGGAAATCACTAACTGTCTGTGACATCCTAGGCAAATCCCACATCGACAAAGCACGGGGGAGATCCATGGGCTATGTGGAATGGTTCAACCTTAACTGACATGACGCTGTTTTGTGGTGTAGTGGTGGGGGTTTGATCTCGAGAGGAGGAGGTCATGGGTTCGAATCCCACCAACACCCAAAAACAAATCCGTGAGGGCTGGGCCCAAAGCGGACAATATCTTGTCAGAAAATGTTGGGGTGCTACAAGTGGTATCAGAGCCTCTCCCCGTCCCTCTTGAACGATGGTGGGGCAAACCTCAACGAGGACGTTGAGTCCCTGAGGGGGGTGTATGTGACATCCTAGGCAAATCCGACATTGACAAAGCACGGGGGAGATCCATGGGCTATGTGGAATGGTTCAACCTTAACTGACATGACGCGTTTTGTGGTGTAGTGGTGGGGGTTTGATCTCGAGAGGAGGAGGTCATGGGTTCGAATCCCACCAACACCCAAAAACAAATCCGTGAGGGCTGGGCCCAAAGCGGACAATATCTTGTCAGAAAATGTTGGGGTGCTACACTGTCCACATTAGCGCTGCCCTCAACGTGAATGATTCTTTCTTCACTGAATCATATGCTTCTACACCTTCCCATAACATTTTCAGCTCATCAAGTAAAGGTTGTAGGTAGACATCGATATCATTTCCAGGAGCTTTCTTTCCCGGAATGATACCAGACAATATAATACCTGTTGACTTCATGCATTCCCACGGAGGCGTGTTGTATGGCATTAGTACAATTGGCCATGTGCTATGACTAAGGCTCATATTCCCAAAAGGATTAAAGCCGTCAGTAGCAAGGCCGAGCCTAACATTTCTCGGATCTGAAGCAAACTCAGGATACCTAGTGTCAAAGTCAACCCACGCTTGACCATCTCGTGGATGCCGCGACATTCCATCAGTAGTTCTTTCTGTAGAATGCCACACCATACTCTCAGCTGTTCTAGGGCACATGAACAATCTTTGCAACCTTGAAATTATTGGAAAGTATCGATATATTTTCAATGCCTTAAGTTTCTTCTCTTTGCTTCCATCAACTACGTCATCATCAACACCACCATCCTTGTATCTAGACTGCTTGCAAATCCTGCAACTCGTCTCATCTATGTCATTACCCTAGTACAACATACAATCGTTCACACATGCATGAATTTTTGTGTATCCCAGCCCAAGCCGTTTGATCATTTTCTTTGCACTATATCCTGTTGGCGGTATGTTGGCAAACTCAAAAGCTTCATGCAGCAACTCAATGATCATTGATATTGCTTTATCGCTGATGTTATGCATCCCCTTGATATGATAAAGTCTCAGAATGAAAGATAATTTGGAGAACTTCTTACATCCTTCGTATAGTACCGTTTCTCCATCTTTTAGTAAATCCCTCAAATTTACATTGTCATCATCAACCGGCTCTTGTATTGGCTCAGGGATGCTGGTGTCATTATCTTCGCTAATAGCAATTTCTTCATTCATTTGACCTGCCTCATTAACATCTTCATTAGCAAGTACTTCAGTAGTAGTCTCGCGGACCTCCTCAGTAACGACACCAAAAGCATCATTAACCATTGAACGAAGTGATCTAATATGATCACTTCCATGCACTACAGTCCTAGAAGAAGATCCGTACAGACGCTCGCCATGTCGCTCCCAAACAGTATATCCTGGCGAAAATGGCTTGCGGAGTAAATGCTCGTACACATCATCTTCACACAACCACTTCTTGAATCCACATTTTGGACATGGACAGACTATTTGCTCTCCGTCGTTGTTGTTGGAGAAAGCAAAATTCAAAAAGCTTTCTAAGCCAGTAATGTACTCAGGTGATAATCTTGGGGTGTTAATCCTAGATTTATCCATTAGGAGATACCTGATTTAGTGTAGGGAATAGATTCTCAGTACTGGAGATCATAATCTATATATAAGTTAACTTAGGTAAAATGCTAAGATGTTATAACTTTAATTTAGAATCATGTAGTACCAAATAATATACTAGTAACTAGTGTTTGTACGAAATTACCATGAAGTAGCTAGCAATATGCTACTGAGTTTAGTTAACTTAAAAAACAAACCCTAACTCAACCAATGAATTCTAATATTAATCATATTCTAACAATTAATTAAAAATAACAAACAATTCTACTAATTAATCTCATTTAAAAAAAAATTATAACTGATCATAGTGAAAACATACATATTACTTGGAATAAGATTAATCTTGACAACATACATATTACTATACAAGTTTAATCATTTTTATGAGACATGCATATTACAATCAAATAATTTACGTGTAAAAAAAAGACAACAAATGCACACCTTACACCGGGGTGAGTGACAAAAAGGCAGAAGACAGAACCACGAGAAAATAACTACTCGATACGGGCACTGAGAAAATAACCACAACATGTACAATTAGAACTAATCAGAATAACTATTTCAATCCACAACAATGCTATTGACACATACAATCTAGAAACTAAACGAAATTTAAATTACAATCTACAATTCAATACTATTCTAGGAGTCACAGCAATTTCAATTCACTACAATTCTAATAATCACAACGTATACAATTGTAATTCTCTACAATCCTAAATAATCAGAACATATACAATTCTAATTCTCTACAAAATAAACGAAATTTAAATTACAATCTAGAAATCAAATAACTTACACCGATACACAGGAGGAGATGTCAAGGAAGCACGGGAGATGAGAACAGCGTCACAGCAGCTCCTAGCTCGAATGCCGGCAATTTCAGAGGATTTGGGGAGTTGAGAGAACTTCAAGCTTTGGGGAGGAGTTGCATACTGATTTCTGTCGTCTGGGTGGGGTTTTTATATGTTCGCGGTTTAGCGTCGGTCTATGACCGACGCTAAAACGCGTGTAAGCCGACGTTATTTACACGCATTTTAGCGTCGGTCATAACCGACGCTAAATTGTTTCTGCTGACCGACGCTGATCTAACCGTCCGGTTAACCAAAAAATTGAACCAGTGAAGGCTTATAGCGTCGGTTGACACGCTAATTTTAGCGTCGGTCGACAATCAACCGACGCTAAGACGCGAAGTCAACTACTTAGCGTCGGTTGTTGACCGACCGACGCTAAAATGCTACGTTTCAACCGACGCTATAAGCCATTTTTTTTGTAGTGTTAAAATCGGGATAATGGTCAAGTTGGGTTCCACTGTTGATGTCTTGTGTGGAGTTTGGAACCGCTTTTTGGATTAGGATAGTGCATAGTTAAGCCTAGTGGGTTCACTCAGTTTCAATAGGAAACTGATCCCCCCTCTTCCCCTTTTAGGTTCTCGTGACTAGTTGTGAGGAGGTAGAGTGGTGTTAGCATTCGGTTCGAGAAGTATGTGGAGCTAAGCTATGAGGTGAAGATCCATAAGCCACTCAGAGTTGACATTTTTATTACTTATTTCAATTTCAGTTGACATTTGTATTTGGGGAATTTATACCCACTTTCAGGATGTTGTTTTTGGTTTATTTGATTCATCCAATTTTATCGATTTATTGATGGAGGTCTCTTTCGGATTTGAACGTTTTGAAAAGAGTTAATGCATGATCCTTTTTAACTGTTTTTCCCACTTATTTCTATTTATGTTCTTTTCAGTAATGATCATATCGGTCCAACCATGGGTTACCCGGGCCGGTTCGGTATGGGTGTTACAAGGGGAGGTTCTGATGGGATAAAACCGCGAATGCAATCAATGAAGAGCACAGGTTGGTCATAGAAGAATTCCTTGGCAGTAATAGGGAGATAACGGTTTTGGAGGTGAAGCCTAGACCAACAGAGCCTCTTGAGACAGATGCTGAGTGTGAAGTTCGTGAGATTCCAACCACCGTTTAGGATGATGAGCTTCAACTAGAGCAAAAGGTGCTTGCAAAAAGGGAGTTTGCTGAATTTTTAGGATGGAATCCTAAGGACGAGACCACTTCCTTAAGTAAGGTGGTAGGTACTACCGACGTCTTCACCATCGACAAGAGCTTCTTGGTTGCAGCTCCCCCAATGCAAGTTGAAGCGGTCCAAGACTTTAGTCTCGTGATGAAGTTTTTGTGTCAAGAAATTGATAACAAGATCATCACACCGAAAGTCGAGGAGAATATGATTGAGGGGCCACAACAACAACCACTAGAGGACATCTCAATCTGTGGGTGAGAGCCAAGGTGGTCGGGGCACCCGGGGTGACTTGGACGGTCACGATCGAGCGTGGTGCTCGGGGCATGTCGTGGCGGGCGTCGGCCTTGAGTTGGGGAGGCTGTTCTAATCGGTAGGCAGCTCGGATTTGAGATGACCACCTTGTTGGTGTGGAAGGGTCGGAGTCGAGGAGGTTGGACCGACCTTGAGGTGATTGAGTCACCCTGGGCGGCCTTCGTCGAGCTTGGCACCACAAATAATGGGTGGCAGGCACCATGCTGTTTGGTGGTCTCGACCGGATCAGGGGTTGTGGGATGGTGTCTACGGTCGTGGCTAAGGGAGTCATGGTCTTGGTCGCTTCATGCCCTCCTTCTTGAAGAGGATTTTTCTTCAAATTCTTTATTTGTACTTGGCCCAGCTCGCATTCCTCTATGGGTGTAATCGATGTCGTGTGGTTAGATTGGAGGAGAAACGTCTTCTTTCCTGGGGTGTCTTAAACTCGATCCTCCTTCTCTTTCTCCTTGCGCGACGCGGCTCGTTCTAGTTGATCCTTGTATGGCTCTTAGGGAGTTAAGGGACAGATGTAGTACTTTTTCCCCTTGTGGGTACTTGTTGAGCGGTCCGTTGTGATGGGAGTACCTATCAAACTATCATGATTTGTTGAGGACTATGTGGAACGCATTCATGGGAAGTACGTAACACACTACAAAAAATATGGGGTTTAGCATCGATTGAAAGGATGAAACAACTTAGCGTTGGTCAAAAAATGACGCCGATAGTGGCGACGCTAAAATTTATCGTAGGTTTTTAGCAACCGACGCTAGTGTCAACCAGACCGATGCTAAATCATCTAGCTGATCGGATGGTTTGTTGACGAACCTAGTTTTGGTGCCGGTCATGACAAGAGTCGCTAAACTAACCTGACCGACACTTATTCTATCTTGACTATTGACTAGTTTAGTGTCGGTCGGTAACCGCTGCTAAATTGTGAAAGAGACACAAATTATGGATCATTTTGGTGTCGGTTCTGTGCGACGCTAACGATGATCTGACTGATAGTAAATCAATTTACAAGTCCATTTTTCAGAGCTTCAGCTGATTATCTTATACACTTCGAGTGCCAACCTGTAAACCACAACCTACAAACCACAACTTCATACATAGAATTTCAGGCGAGATATACCACACAATAGAAACATTAGTATCCAATCACATAATTTAGAGTTTATTCATCATAACATATATTTTGCATGCTAGAATTATACTAATCATTATAATTCTAGTAAAAGTATAAACTACATATGACTAAATATATAAACATCGCTAAGCTAACAAAATTACTCATCATTATCCCCCCCAATCATCCTCCTCCTCATCCTCCAAGTCCTACTCAATCATGGCTTTCTACTTCCATTTTCCCTGATAGGATGATCCTGTTGTCATCGATGCAATACTCGCCACCTGTTACTTCAGGTCACATCATGATAGAGCGCATTACCACGGAGCCATAGGTTCGAACGACGATCGATTTGGAGTCCAGATGCTCATGGAATTAAATATTTAACGAGGAAAAACAATATTGCCCGCGCAGCCACCATGCGCAGAGACCACGTGGTGGAACCCTCATATGAAGGCTCGAAGCAACTTCTGAGATGGTGCCAATTCCAGTCGGGTGCCGTGCAACCCACCGCGTAGGCGCCACGCGTGGTAGGAGCAGTTCTATAAATAAGGAAGTTTTCCCCAAATTTAAAGAACAGTCTTTTCTCTCTCCAAACATGATTTTGCCGAACCCAGAAGTCCTCTTTACCTGGAAAACCATCTCTAGGGACCATTAGTGATCCACCTTTCATCATCCTTCATCCCAGAGACCACATAAACAGTACACGAAGATCAAGATTCATCTGAGTGCGAAGAAATCGTCGCTCTTTCCATCATCTTCTTCTCAGGTTGTATTATTCAGATCTCCACTATGTACTACTGTAACTAAACCCCTAGGGGGATTGATGATTGATTACACTCTCATAAATTGGATTTGTTTCGGTTTTATTTGAAGTTCAGATGTGATTCAGACCTATGTGTTCTTCCCATTCCTCTTATTGTATTCTTGACCAAGATACGTGATGAACGTTGTAAACAGGTTTATCAAATAACTACCAAGCTGGAAGCTAGGGTAGATCGTATTCCACGGGCCTCTTCTACTTGCTTACTCAAATATGTTGGTAATTTTTATACTCAAAGTTGAACACGTAGTGCGTGGTGTGAGTTCCACGACTTCTATACTAAAAAGCAAGGCGAAATGAAATGAAAATTAAATGCAGAAATAAAAGAGATTGATTGATTGACTTTGACAGACGACAGGCGAGCTTAGACTTCGAATTCCCCTTAGATCACCAGAGCATTGGCAGTCAGCAGACCAGCAATTTTCAATTCTAGTTCATTCAGTTCACAGACACCACTATAACTCATGACCCTTAGGTTTAAGACTGGTGAACGTTCGCTCTATCCGATCTAGCTACCAAGATTAATTAGTCACCTGGGTACGGTCGCCTCTCGCAATGGCTTAACTAACTGGTGCAATTACTAATGATTTATGAGTTACTCTTGCAGTGGATTAACCCTAACTGGTTCCTACGAAAGGCACACTCCAATGATTAGGTTAATTGTTCGATTTGGTGTTTTAAAGTAAGGCGAGCGTTCGCTTCTATCCTTAGCTTAACAAGAATCTAATCTAGGTGGCCAAACCAGACAAGAAACACAGAGAACAAAGAACAAATCAAACATGAAGGAGAAACTGAATGAATTTCGAATCTAATCACCACCGATCCGTGACCGCTTTAAAGCCCTGGGTCACTTAGGGTTCATCTAATCTAAGCTCTACGAGTTTACCTACTCATATTCAATACAGAAGAATCAAAGAAAAACAAAGAATACATCTTAGGTAGGAAAGACAGAGAAGAACTGTAAAACCTAATTTCGACGAATCCTTGCAGCTCCTAGGACTGGTTCTCCGAGATGAATGGATGGCGTCACGATCCGTTCCTGGCTCCTCGAACTCTTTTCACTCGTCCTCTCTCTAGTCTCTGTCGTAGGATTTTTTTTTGTCCAGAGTGTAAGTTAGTAATCTCCCTCAAATCAGCCGCAGGTTTTTGTATTTAAACCTAACCGCGGACCGCTTGAATTCCACTCAAATTTTTGCCAAAAATTTGGGGAGTTTTCTGTGAAAACTCCCGTTGAAATGCTGGCTTGTTCCGTCTGTTTCTTTTCGTTGAAAAGGCTTGGAGTTTGCGGTGAAAACTTCTCAGTTTTCGCCGAAAACTTCCTCATGTGAAGGACTGCCGATTTCCTCTTGAGTTTTCGG
Source organism: Linum lewisii (assembly GCA_034768395.1). Lineage (NCBI taxonomy): Eukaryota > Viridiplantae > Streptophyta > Magnoliopsida > Malpighiales > Linaceae > Linum > Linum lewisii. The sequence continues at coordinate 49,639,244 of CM068297.1, forward strand.
CGAAAACTCAAGGACTTTTTCGCCGAAAACATACGTGTAAATTGGAGCAGGATTGTGTTGACTTGATTGACTTCTCTGGTTGATTCAGGTGCGATTCTTCGGGGTTCCAATGCCTTAGACACATCCTTGGCTACTATATTTGATGGCAAAATCCTGTGCTAACATGAAAACACTAGAAAACCATCGAATAGACCTGAAACGGGTCAAGGTAACACAAATGGCATGAGATAGAGCAGTTGAGTGAATATTCATTATTCTTCCCTAAAAACCATGTCTTAAGCAAGGAAATGTCGCTTAAATGAGGTTGATAATCACGTTAAATTGAGTGTCATCAAAATACCCCACACTTAAGCTTTTGCTTGTCCTCAAGCAACTGAAATAGAACACACTCAAATTCACAAATGACACGAGATCAAACTGAGATTCAATTCCTAACGATTTGGTTTAGACTGTTCCACGTAGAAAGAGTGACCTACACATGCAAGAGCATCAACCAAACAAGTTTTCGATCTTACTAATTTCTGCACACTTCAAGTAGTAGTTTCAGCAAAACTCGTTTCTTGGCAATACAATTAATCATAGTTAACCAACTTCGATAACACCAATTCTAGTCAAAAAGACTTTAAGCTCTAGCCATGATGTGGATGCGGAGGTAGGAAAAGTGACGTGGCTATTGACTCGACTTCATCCGTTTCTAGATCTGTACGTTACATGTTCTAGCTAGGGTCGCTTTACACAAGAATTTATTTCAAGCACAACTTTTTCCTTCAATTGATTTACTGCATACTAGTGCTCGATACCAAACACTTCACATAGGTGTTGGACCTGCCTAGCTCACAGTATTTGTGCCTATGCTAGTGCTCAACCCGAACACTTCACTTAGGTGTCGGGCTTGCCTAGCTTTAATTTCAACACTTGAAGAACTCGAATATTGCTTTGAGCAACCCATTTGCTTGATTTAACAAGTTAGCCGCTTGATCCTAGCTAGTTATAACTTTTTACACAAGATTTCGAATTGGATTTCCGCCTAATCTCAAGCCACAATCACATGTGAACAAATACGGAGTGAAAAACATGGGAGAAGCTAGCATTTATCATTTTTGAATGCTGTTATCGAGCTTTGTCATTAACAAGTCATTGATTCAAGTTTCAACTAAAGAAGTGATTTATGATCTGTGCTGACCTAGACTTGTTTGATATTAGTTCTGACATGTTGGTTACAGGTTCTAAGCGGAACAGTCTAGACGCCAATGTTCAAAATTGAAGTCAATTTAACATCACAAGTCAAGAATTGAGCAATTCTATGCTAGAGGGATTCAAAATTGCACCACAGAATCACAGAAAATCAAGCAAGATCATGCATAATCTTAGCATCCTACCCCACACTTAAACTGTTATGTGTCCTCACAGGACCAAAAATAGGGCGAGAGATACAAAGAACCTGGAAGGTGATGGTTGGTGTAGTGGATGAACGCGGAGAGCTCGGAGCGGAGTGGAGTAGCTACTCAAGATCCTACAAAACACAAACAACGAAAAGATCAAAAGGATACCGAGACAAGTGCCCCGGATCCACACAGAAAAAATTGGATCGAAATCCGAAAAGAAGAAAGAAAAGAATTGGAAAGGATAAAAACAACCTGATCACTGTTCCGAAGGTGGGGGTGGAGGCGGGGTCGGGATAGGTGAAATGCCAAGTCGCTGCTCCATCTGCTGTCGCCATGCGATGTCATCCCTCTGTCTTGCTGACTGGTCAGCCATGAATTGCTATAGAAGAGCCCATCGCGCATTCTGTGTCTCCTCATGCTCCACCCGATCCTTTTGCCATTGAAGCGAACCAGCAGAGTAATCAAGCTGCCATTGCTCAATGCGCGCTAGCCTCTCGTTAATCTCGTTGGGCATTTGTGGCTGAGGTGGAGGAGGCAGCTCTAGGAGAGGCACGTGATGCACCGGGGTTGCAACTGGTCGTGGAGGTTCTCATCGTGGCGAGGTAGGAATAATGTATTCGTCGAGACTGCACCCGAAATTGATGCCTCGTGCGACGGCGAACTCAGCACTGAGGTGCTCAATCTAGACGCGAGGTATATCAGGGCCCCATTTGTCGCTGATCTGTAGGTTGTCGATCAGACATGATATGAAGGTACCGCTAGGAAGCTCAGCAGGAAGTTTCTTAGTGGTAGTGCGGTTGTGGAAGAATCTCGCGAGCCACCATCCTATGTGGAGATTGCCTCCCTCATCGATAGCACGGAACAGCACGAGTTCCTCTAAGGACACATGGTGACGTCTTATCTTGTTGCAATAACACAAAGACTGCATCCAAACATAATGTAAGAGTTTAAGAATAGGGTGAATAATATCACCTACAGTGGGTTGACGATAGGCTTGACCTTCGATTGGCTGGAGACCCACTTCCATACTTCAGGGTAAGGGTCGCGCGTGATGGAGTAGACGTCCGCGAACCCAAGGGCGGCGTCCTGGGTAGCGGCAAGGGGGTCGAGTAAGAGGGCAAACTCATTGGCGGTCTTCTCATATTGAACTCCGCCGAGGCGGAAGGAAACAAACTTCTGACGACTGTTGGGTATTGGCACGTGGCGCTCAAAAGAGCTCCAGAACTCTTGAAGGGCGACCATAGGGTGGGGGGAACCAAAGGTGGTTAAAGATCGCAAGCCGGCGTTGTTGAGGGCGAGGTCGACGGTGGAGTGCCAAGTCAGATTGTGGTTCTTTATACTATCCAAAGAGAGAACCGCAACCTTCGCTGGCGGAATGTCTTTGATCTTCTGATATACCTCCAGTTGGTGTGGCTCAAGGGCAGCGATGAAAGGATGCAAGGCTCCACTGGGGGTGCAGGAGCACAGGAGATAGGAATCACAGGGGCCAGTACAACCTGCGGGACGTCCTTCACAACCACCGGTATCGGTGCAGATGGTGTGGCCGATTTGGAGGGTGGAGCCCTGTTCTGACGAGCCGAGATCGTTGCGCTCTATCTGCACTGGTGGTCTTGAATTGCTTTGGAGCCCTGTAAAACACAACTTAGGGGCGACCAGAGTCAGAAGACAAGAATCCTACCCCACACTTAGGTTTACAAGTGGGGGCAAGCAAATTAATCGAGAGATCACCGAACGAAACATAGCAGCAAAGGCACGGCCAGCACATAGGGAAGAAAAACGGCATTCAATCAAGCAAGCATGAGAAATAACACGGATCGACAATCACAGAGCACGAAAGAATCCATTAGCACGATCGCACATACATCAATTCACGAGGCCAAAAAGATCAAAAGGGATTGCCAAAGTCTAGCCAACTGACACCGAAACAGCAAACACGCAAATTGAGGAAAATCCAAAAAGTCAACCATGCCGAAAACTAAAAGTCAAAAAGCCAAAAGATTCAAAATCAAGAGCTGAACAACTAACCGTGAAGACATGACTCGAGAAAATGATTGGAAATCCGAGAAATCGATGAAAAACTCGAAAAACTTGTTCGGGTGGAACTGGAGCTGTGGAGCTCCGATTCTAGGGCTGGAGCCGGAAAACAAGCAGGAAGAAGGGTGGCGGGCAGGCGGTCGGCTGAATCCTGATTGGTGGCGGGCTTGGCGGCGGCTCGGGCATTCAAAAGGGAGAGGAGCTCGGCGAAAATTTGTTTTCGGATGGGGGGTTTTCGCGAAAATCAGGTCGGGGGGGTTTATACCCGGCGGAAAAAACATAGAATTTTCGATGAAAAATGGGGGAATTTTCGGCAAAAATTGCTTTTAAAATCGAAAATTTTTCGGTGATAAGTCTAGATTTTCGGCGAGAAGTTTTCGGTGGCGAGAAATAGGAGGATTAGGTTGGTTTTAAAACCCGAGTTTTTGGCGAAAACTCGTTTGAAAATTGACTCGACAGTTTTTTTTTAGGAATGATTTAAAAGAAAACGACTCGAAATGAGAACAAACTGACTCCAGCCGTGGGTTGCCTCCCACTAAGCGCTCTTGTTTAACGTCCGTGAGCTGGACGATACCTGGATTTGTGTGATGGCTCTGTCATAAAGTAGTGCACGTCGATGAAAGAGACAGCTAATCCTTGCAGATACCTCTTTAGCCTGTGACCGGTGACCATAAAGGCTCTTGATCATGCAATTTAATTAAGACGCTGCCCAAGGATGTCTGCCGCACCACGGTGTAAGGGCCGGACCATCGGGATTTCAGTTTACCCGGGAAGAGTTTCAATCGAGAGTTATACAAAGAGGACTTCATCTCCGGGGTAGAACTGCTTGATCGTCTTCAATCCCGTCGCTTGAAGGGGAAGAATTTAGTGTCGGTCGATTAGAAACCGACACTAAACCCTTGACTCGCGTTTGACCAAGGGTTTAGCGTCGGTCGCTTATCGACCGACGCTAAAACATGTCGGTAACCGACGCTAAATTTGGTTTTTGGTCGGAAACGAAGCCAACCAGCTTTAGCGTCAGTTACCGACATGTTTTTGCGTCGGTTACCGACCGACGCTAAAACATGTATATATTTAAACCTCTCAGCCGCCACCCTAACCCTAATCTCATCTCACTCAGCCTTCTTCTTCCTCCTCCATTTTCTTCCTTCTTCCTCCTCCAGCCTTCTTTTTCCTCTTCCATTTTCTGACCTTCATTCTTCTTCTTCTTCCTCTTTCTTCTTCCTCCTCCAGCCTTCTTCTTCCTCTTCCCTTTTTCTGACCAGCCTTCCTCTTCTAGATCTCCAGATCCACCTTCTTCCTCTTCTTCCTCTTCCTCTTCTTCCTCTTCTTCTCCTCTTCTCCGTCGTCGCTGCCATCGCCACCGCCGTCGTCACCAACATCGCCGCTGCCATCGTCGCCACTGTCGCCACTGCCGTCGCTGCCACGTTGCCGCCGCCAGCACCAAAAAAATGACCTAAAAAACCTAAAAGCACCAAAAAAGATGACATAATAAATTTAAGTGACCAAAAGGATGACCTAATAAATCTAAGTTACCAAGATGCATAACTGGAAAATGGAGTGACCAAATCTGAAAAGGAAAATATAAAATGAATATTAAAAACAAAAAAAATTGGGTTGGTCAGCGATTCATTTCGGTCAGCTCAATATTAGCGTCGGTCGTGGAAGAACCGACGCTAAAATTTAGCGTCGCTTGTTGTAAGCGACGCTAAATAGTTTAGCGTCGGTTAATGACCGACGCTAAAGCGCGGTTTCGACCGACGCTAAACTCTCTTTTTTTGTAGTGTGTGCTCAAGCTCAACTGGAAAATGGCATGCCTTGCCATATACCAGCTGATACGGTGAGGTACCGATGGGAGTCTTGTAGGTAGTTCGATAAGCCCATAAGGCATCATTGAGCTTAGATGACTAGTCCTTGCGAGACCGGCCAACTGTCCTATCAAGAATCCGCTTGAGCTCACGGTTTGTCACTTCTGCCTGATGATGACACTCGATTTGACGTGATTATCAGCCTCATTTAAGCGACATTTCTTTACTTAAGACATTGTTTTTAGGGTAGAATAACGAATATTCAATCGATTGCCCTATCTCGTGCCAATTGTGTTACCTTGGCTCGTTTCGGGTCTATTTGATGGTTTTCTAGTGTTTTTGTGTTAGCATAGGTTTTTGCCGTCAAATAAAGTAGCCATAGACATGTCTAAGGCATTGGAACCTCGAGGAACCAAACCAGAATCGATCAAAGGAGCCAATCAAAGTCAAAGCAAATCCCTACCCGACTACAAAGATATTTTCGCCGAAAATATCCTATTGATTTCGGCGAAATTATAGTACAAACCAACTGATGCCGAGTCAAAGGTATTTTCGGGGAAATTGATTAACTCTTCGATCCGAAAATAGAGTACAGAGAAATCAGCCGGCGGTGTCTTCAATTGCAAGAATATTTTCGGCGAAAATACTTCATTATTTTCGCCAAAAATCCTAGAAGAAATAACACAGGGGATTTTAACTAAAGTTTTCGCCGAAAATCATTTGATATTTTCGGCAAAAATATCTTCCTTTTTCGCGGCAGAATCAGAAAACCCTAATCAACCCTATTTAAAGCAGGAGTCGGCAACCATTCATGGAACAATAGAGAACACATCAATCATTATTCATATTTTCACAAATCAGACTTTTGAGAGTCAGCCGACTCTAGGGTCGATAGATAGAGTTTAGAGAGTTCGAAGATCCGTGGAGAGATCGTGATGCCATCCTTCCACATCGGAGAACTCGGAGCTTAAAGTTGAAGATCCAAGAGATTGAAGCTTCGCGGGAGTCGTTAGAATTAGGTTTTTCAGTTCTTATCTGTTCTTCCTCTGTATGATGATCTTCATTGTTGCCTTTGATTCTCTTGTATCTGATATGAGTAACTGAACTTGTAGAGCTTAGATTAGATGAACCCTAAGTGACCCAGGCTTTAAAGCGGTCACGGATTGGCGGTAATTAGATTCGAAGTTCAATCAGTTTCTCTTTGCATGTTTGATTCGTTCTTCATTGTTCATGTTTCTTGTCTGGATTGATCCCCTAGATTAGATTCTTGTTAAGCTAAGGATAGAAGCGAACGCTCGCCTTACTTTAGAACATCGAATTGAACAATTAACCTTATAATTGGAGCGTGCCTTTCGTAGGAACCGGTTAGGGTTAATCCGCTTCAAGAGTAACTCATGAATCATTAGTAATTACACCAGTTAATTAAGTCGTTGCGAGAGGCGACCGTACCCGGGCGGCTAGTTAATCTTGGTAGTTAGAACGGATAGAGCGAACGTTCGCCGGTCTTAAACCTAAGGGTAAGGAGTTATGGTGGTGTATAGAAACCGATTGAATTAGAATTGAAAACCGCTGATCTTGTGATTGTCGTTGCTCTGGTGATCTAAGGGGGATTCGAAATCTAAGTTCGTCTATCTTCCCGTTAGTCAATCTTTTAATCTTTCTGTCTTTTATTTTCCTTTGCTTAATAGATTAGAAGTCGTGGAACTCACACCACGCACAACGTGTTTTAACTTGAATAAATTGCCAGCTTCTTCAAAGTAGTCGATTAGAAGAAACCCCTGGAATACGATCTACCCTAGCTTCACAGCTTGGTAGTATTTGATTGACCGCTAAAACTGCAGCTGTCAAATTGGCGCCGTTGCCGGGGACTCTTCTAATTGTTTGAAAGAAGAGTTGGCAAATTATTCTTCTACCTTTCTGCCTTACCATTTAATTTTCCTCCATATTTTCATGATTTACCTGGGTAGTGTTTTTGAGTTTTAATTATGCAGGATTACAGGTGGGATGACCAGTACCAAGAGTGGTATGTCGATGAAGCACCGTATATTGAGGATAACCAAGAGATGTATATGCTAGCTCATCAGCATCGACAACAGACGACGAGAATAGAATCCTTCTTGGAGAATATCTCAACAGAGCTACAAGCTCACAAAGAGATAAACTCACAGGTTCATCAAAATCGACAACAAACGGCAAGAGTAGAATCCGCCTTGGATGATCTCATTTCGAAGCTGCAAGCTCGTAACGTAGTGGATATTGAGCTCGAGCAACCAAATCCACTAATGGAAGAAGATGCTCAAGAGCTGTATGAAGATGAACATGACAATCTCACCGATGACTATTGCGAGCAAGAAGCATCTGATGAAGAATCCTTGGCGGTGGTGGTTGATGAAGACGAAGAGCCAATCCATCTTGAAGTTGAAGCTGAAGAAGAGCACTAAGAAATCAAGGAGATATCCTCAATAGAGCTTCCGCCGAGCCAACCTATAGATCAAGCCAGAGACGAGCACGTGGGAATCAAAGACGTTAAGGATTTGGAAGTATACACACTCGATCCCGAGAGACCTCTTGATGAGCATCAGGTGGAGAAGATGGAGCTCTTGATCATGCTGTGCCGTACTACCTCTTTCCTCTTCCAGAAGGAGAATTCAAGAAGAACTGGTCATCCAACCAGAACCACGATCACTGGAACACTACCAGTTACATCACCCTGCTGGAGTGCTACATGGCACTAAACCACACACCTTGAAGAAGACGTTTGACTTCAAGGAACTTCTAAGTTGGGGTCCCTAACAGGTATCGTCCGGCTCAAGGACGTTAAAAGAGAGCGCTTCATGGGAGGCAACCCACGGCTGGAGTCCGTTCTTGAATTTTTGAGTCAGTCTTTTCGTCGTTCGAGTCAGGTTCGGGGGAGCCAAAGTGTCAGTTTGTTTGTTTTATTATTTTTCGTGTAGAGTTTGTGTGTCATAGAGTCAGTTGCAAGTTGATTGAGGTCGTTCCGATTTGTGGATTTAACTGTGATTTTCTGAAGTTGGCCGAATTTGCGAAAATATTTAAAACCCGAACAGTTCAAAATTTTCGGCGAAACCACCCCTGTTTTCGGCGAAACTGATTTTTGATTTTCGAACCTATTTTTCCTGTTCATTGTTTTTGGTTCGAAAAGTTTTTGTTTTCGGCGAAACCATTTTAACTGATATTTTCGGCGAAACCGTGCTATTGTTTTCGGTGAAACCACCTTCACAAATCCGGCAGTCCATTTTAACTGATATTTTCGGCGAAAACACCCTCTTATTTTCGCCGAAAACTCTTTTGAAAATCACCCCAACTATTCACTTTTAAATTCGGATTCACCCTCTCTCTCTTCCTTCTTTCAGTTTCTCATTCAATCATCAAAATATTTTTAAAATTCCCCTTAACCTTCTTTGTTCGACTTTTATTCTGTGTGGATCCGGGACACTTGTCCCCGTATCCTTTTGATCTTTTTGTTGTTTTTGTTTTGTAAGATCTCGAGTAGCTACTCCGCTCTGCTCCGGGCTATCCGTGTTCATCCCCTACACCGACCATCTTGTCACAGGTTCTTCGTATCCCTCTACTCTAGTTTAGTCCTGTGAGGACACCGAACCGTTTAAGTGTGGGGTAGGAGTCTAGGATTATGCATGATCTTGCTTGCTATCTATGATTCTGTGGTTCAAATTTGAAAATTTCTCTTGCATAGAATTGCTCAATTCTTGACTTTTGATGTTAAATTGACTTCAATTTTGAACAATGACGTCTAGACTGTTCCACTTAGAACCTGTAGCCAACGTGTTGGAACTTATATTAAATGAGTCTAGGTCAGAACAGATCATAAATCACTCTTGTAGTTGAAACTTGAATTAATTGAATTAATTGGTTTGTTAATAACAAAGCTTGATAACACCGTTCTAAGATGATAGATGCTAGCTTCTCCCATGTTTTTCACTCCATATTTGTTCACCTGTGATTGTGGCTTGAGATTAGATGGAAATCCAATTCGAAATCTTGTGTAAAAAGTTATAACTAGCTAGGATTAAGTGGCTAAATTGTTAAATCAAGTAATAAAGTTGTGCAAATCAATGCTAAGTTCTTTAAAGTGCTGAAAATAAAGCTAGGCAAGCCCGACACCTAAGTGAAGTGTTCGGGCGGAGCACTAGCAAAGGCACAAATACTGTGAGCTAGGCAGGTCCAACACCTAAGTAAAGTGTTTGGTATCGAGCACTAGTATGCAGTAAATAAATTGAAGGAAGAAGCTGAAACTTGAAATAACTTGTAATGAATTGTTGTTTAAATCAGTCCCAGCTAGAACATGTAACGTACAGATCTAGAAACGAATGAAGTCGAGTCGATAGCCACGTCACTTTTCCTACCTCCGCATCCACATCATGGCTAGAGCTTAAAGTCTTTTTGATTAGAATTGGTGTTATCGTAGTCGGTTAACTATGATTAATTGATTCACCAAGAAACGAGCTGTGTTTGAACTACTACTTGAAGTGTGCAGAGATTAGTGAGATCGAAAATTTATTTGGTTGATGTTCTTGCATGTGTAGGTCATTTTTTCTACGTGGAACAGTCTAAACCAAATTGTTAGAATTGAATCTCGGTTTAATCTCGTGTCATTTGTGAATTTGAGTGTGTTCTAGTTCAGTTTGCTTGAGGACAAGCAAAAGCTTAAGTGTGGGGTATTTGATGACACTCGATTTGACGTGATTATCAGCCTCATTTAAGCGACATTTCTTTGCTTAAGACATTGTTTTTAGGGTAGAATAACGAATATTCAATCGATTGCCCTATCTCGTGCCAATTGTGTTACCTTGGCCCGTTTTGGGTCTATTTGATGGTTTTCTAGTGTTTTTGTGTTAGCACAGGTTTTCGCCGTCAAATAAAGTACCAAACCAGAATCGATCAAAGGAGCCAATCAAAGTCAAAGCAAATCCCTACCCGACTACAAAGATATTTTTGCCGAAAATATTCTATTGATTTCGGCGAAAATAATAGTACAAACCAACTGATGCCGAGTTAAAGGTATTTTTGGCGAAATTGATTAACCCTTCGATCTGAAAATAGAGTACAGAGAAATCAGCCGGCGGTGTCTTCAATTGTAAGAATATTTTCGGCGAAAATACTTCATTATTTTCGCCGAAAATCCTAGAAGAAATAACACAGGGGATTTTAACTAAAGTTTTCGCCGAAAATCATTTGATATTTTCGTCAAAAATATCTTCCTTTTCCGTGGCAGAATCAGAAAACCCTAATCAACCCTATTTAAAGCAGGAGTCGGCCGCCATTCATGGAACAATAGAGAACACATCAATCATTATTCATATTTTCACAAATCAGACTTTTGAGAGTCAGCCGACTCTAGGGTCGATAGATAGAGTTTAGAGAGTTCGAAGATCCGTGGAGAGATCGTGACGCCATCCTTCCACATCGGAGAACTCGGAGCTTAAAGTTGAAGATCCAGGAGATTGAAGCTTCGCGGGAGTCGTCAGAATTAGGTTTTTCAGTTCTTATCTGTTCTTCCTCTGTATGATGATCTTCATTGTTACCTTTGATTCTCTTGTATCCGATATGAGTAACTGAACTTGTAGAGCTTAGATTAGATGAACCCTAAGTGACCCAGGGCTTTAAAGCGGTCACGGATTGGCGGTAACTAGATTCGAAGTTCAATCAGTTTCTCTTTGCATGTTTGATTCGTTCTTCATTGTTCATGTTTCTTGTCTGGATTGATCCCCTAGATTAGATTCTTGTTAAGCTAAGGATAGAAGCGAACGCTCACCTTACTTTAGAACATCGAATTGAACAATTAACCTTCTAATTGGAGCGTGCCTTTCGTAGGAACCGGTTAGGGTTAATCCGCTTCAAGAGTAACTCATAAATCATTAGTAATTACACCAGTTAATTAAGTCGTTGCGAGAGGCGACCGTACCCGGGCGGCTAGTTAATCTTGGTACTTAGAACGGATAGAGCGAACGTTCGCCGTCTTAAACCTAAGGGTAAGGAGTTATGGTGGTGTATAGAAACCGATTGAATTATAATTGAAAACTGCTGATCTTGTGATTGTCGTTGCTCTGGTGATCTAAGGGGATTCGAAATCTAAGTTCGTCTATCTTCCCGTTAGTCAATCTTTTAATCTTTCTGTCTTTTATTTTCCTTTGCTTAATAGATTAGAAGTCGTGGAACTCACACCACGCACAACGTGTTTTAACCTGAATAAATTGCCAACTTCTTCAAAGTAGTCGATTAGAAGAAACCCCTGGAATACGATCTACCCTAGCTTCACAGCTTAGTAGTATTTGATTGACCGCTAAAACTGCAGCTGTCACCTGACCATTAGCTTGGGGATGGTAAGCTGTGGACATTCGGTGGGTGACGCCAAAGCGTTAGCACACCCGGTCGAAATGTCCATGGAAGTGGGTACCCCTATCGCTTATGATGAAGCGTGGTGAACCAAAACGCGTGAAAAGACGGGTAAGGAACCGACCCACCACTCTTGAATCGTTAGTGGGTAGAGCTTCAGCTTCAGCCCACTTAGAAACATAATCAACGGCCATAAGGATGTACTTGTTTCCGTTGGAGGGTGTGAACGGACCCATAAAATCAATTCCCCAAACATCAAAGATTTCAACAGTTAAAGAAACAATTTGGGGCATCTCATTACGGTTAGAGATGTTACCTGATCGTTGGCATGCATCATAATGACGAGCAAAAGCATCGCAATCACTAAAGATCGAGGGCCAGTAAAAACCAGTTTCAAGTACCTTTCTTGTCGTGCGGTTCCTGCCGAAGTGTCCTCCAAACTGGCCTTCATGGCACTTACGCATGATGTCAGCCTGATGAACCGTCGTAGAGCGGGTTATCAAATAACTAACAAGCTGGAAAGCTAAACAGATCGTATTCTACGGCTTCTAATGATTGATTACTCAAATATAAAGGCAAATTACTCAGCTTTAACACTTTGTGCGTGGTGTGAGTTCCACGAATTCTAATTCTAAGAAATGCACGGAAATTAAAAATTAAAACTGAAAATAGACTGAAAGACTGGTTGATTAAACAAAGATGACAGACAAGCTTAGACTTTCAATCCCCCTTCGTTCACCAGAGCATTGGCAATCAACAGATCAGCGGATTTCGATTCTCGTTCAATCAATTCTAAGACACCACCATAACTCCTTACCCTTAGGTTTAAGACTGGCGAACGTTCTATCTATCCGATCTAGCTACCAAGATCAATTAGCTGCCCGGGTACGGTCGCCTCTCGCAACGACTTAACTAACTGGTGCAATTACTAACGAATTATGAGTTACTCTTGCAGTGGATTAACCCTAACTGGTTCCTACGAAAGGCACACTCCAATGTTTAGGTTAATTGTTCGATTTGATGTTTTAAAGTAAGGCAAGCGTTCGCTTCTATCCTTAGCTTAACAAGAATCTAATCTAGGTGATCAATCCAGACAAGAAACATGAACAATGAAGAACAAATCAAACATGAAAGAGAAACTGATTGAACTTTGAATCTAATCACCGCCGATCCGTGACCGCTTTAAAGCCCTGGGTCACTTAGGGTTCATCTAGTCTAAGCTTTACGAGTTTAGCTACTCATGTTTTTTACAAAAGAATCAAAGACAAAGATAGAGTTCATCTTCAACAGAGGAAGAACAGAAAAGGATCTGAAAAACCTAATTAAGTCGACTCCGGCAGAACTTCAATCTCCGATAATTTACAATCCTAGCTCCGAGTCTTCGAGATGAAAGGGATGGCGTCACGATCTCTTCCTGGCTCTTCAAACTCTAAACTCTACTCCATAACTCTTGAGAATCCTTGAAGTATTTTGTATTAGTTGGTATTATGAGATGTGTTTTATTTTGGGCCGTCGGTTAAGTATTTCTACTTAACCCTAATACCGCAGGATTTTGCCTGGAATTTTCACCGAAAACCTAGGGAGTTTTCACCGAAAATTCCTTTGTAAATGGGATGACTACTCGGCTGAATTCTCCTGTGATTTTCGGACCTTAGGTTCTCGGCGAAAACTTAGTGTTTTCACCAAAAACTTCTTCTTGAAAGTTCTGCCAATTTCTTCATGAGTTTTCGCCGAAAACTCCAAGGGATTTTTGCCAAAAACTTCTTTGTAAATGGGAGCAGGATTTGGTTCGACTTGATTGACTTCTTGGATCAATTCTGGTGCGATTCCTCAAGGTTCCAACGCCTTAGACATGTCCTTGGCTACTATATTTGCCGGCAAAAACCTGTGCTAACATGAAAACACTAGAAAACCATCAAATTGACCCGAAATGGATCAAAGTAACACAAATGGCACGAGATAGAGTAGATGAGTGAATATTCGTTATTCTACCCTAAAAATCATGTCTTAAGCAAGGAAATGTCGCTTAAATGAGGCTGATAATCACGTCAAATCGAGTGTCATCAAAATACCCCACACTTAAGCTTTTGCTTGTCCTCAAGCAATCTGAATAGAAACGCTCATGTTCACAAATGATAAGATTTATTAAATTGGAGTTCAATCAAACACAACGAATTATTAGACAGATAATTCCTAGAACATGAAACCTAAGATGCATACTGATCAGCCAAACAACCTGGTCTCACTAAAAACTACACACGACAAGTAATAACAACCAATTATGTACGAATTTGACCTGACCGACCAGACTCCTCACACAGGAAATTTTTAGTAAATGGGGAACTCTCACTCTCTGTGTTTAAGGACGTGTTTCTGCTCTCAATCATTTTCTGTTACTGAATTCTGTCATAAGTTTGCAATTCGACCACATCTCCACCACTGTGACAACAAGAGTAACTAGTCAAGAAGGGCTTCCCTGCTAGGACTGTAACGAATTCTACACTACAAGGGTTTATGATGCGATGGACGATGGGAATGTATGATGATGGCTTTGGTTCGCTGTAGCTTTCGACTAACTTCCCTCGAATCTAGCCTATGGCTTCCTATCGTCTAACCAGACACGGGTGGAATAGTGAACGCTCATCCTATGATACCCTCAAGCAACCTAGCACTTTATTTTCTTTACACACATTTTTTTTCTTTTGCCTTTTCTTTAGCTTCGTTCTTCCATTTGTAGGGAGAAGAACGTTTATTGACTAAAACTTGAAACTTTTCTGATTTTTCTGCTTTTCTTTTTCGACATTTCTTTTGTTTTTTTCTTTTTCTCTTCTTTTTCGTTGTGTGCCGATTCTTTCTTTTAGTTGCTAGATGGGTTTACACGTTTGGACATAATAGCTAAGACCACCTGTTTAATGGCTATAGGCAGGTTACCACAAACCGACTTCCGGTAGGTCAATCTAGAACTACAACCACAGGGGATCAACGGGGAATGAAAGAATGGGAAATGGTTGTAATGTATTATCGAACCGAAAGAACAGGTCAAGCTCAAGGGTTTAAACCTAATGGATTTATCGTTAGGTAGGTTATCTGGCTTAGTAGCTGAATCTAGGTGCCCCTATCATTCTAGAACTCGTGTCATCGTGTGGTCTCGAGTAGGTCTCATGCAAATTCTAACTCATTCAAGCAAACAGAAAATCACTCAAAAAGAATTGAAATTGCAAGTTACGTGCAATGGATCAAAAGCACACAGTTGGTTTGCTAGTCGGATTCGGTCATTTTCATGCAATCAAGGCTACAAACTACAAGTGTGATTTTTTTAAAAAATTTGTTCTGACCAGGCAATTTAGCATCAAAGTAAACACGTTGGTTCTCAAGTTCTAGGTTAAGCAGTCTAAGCATCATTATGAAAGGTTGAACAACAACTTAACATAAAAAATCAAGAACTGAGCCATTCAAATGCTAGAGAGACTGGACAGGAATCACGAGGCACACAAAAACACAATCAAGGGCAATCAAGTTCATGCAAGGTTCTCTAGCATCCTACCCCACACTTAAATCGTACTGTGTCCTCACAGGACTAAATCTAGAGTGAAGTAGAAGAACCTGGACCGAGATGGTTGGCGTAGGGGATGAGCACGGATCCTCGGAGCAGAGGCAATCTACCAAAGCGAAGCAAAGGGAATCTCCCAACTGCCTGCAAAACAAAAAAATGAAAGATAAAAAGGAAACCGGGACAAGTGTCCCGGATCCAGACAGAAAAAAATTGGATCGAAATCCGAAAAGAAGAAATAAAAAGAAAGGACCAAAAAAGGAATACAACCCGATCACTGCTGGTCAGGCGCATCGGGAGGGGGAATGTGGAGGGCGTCGCCTATCTGTCGTTGCCATGCCAGCTGTGCCTCATACCTCTCGTCAGTGCGGAGCATGTGTTGCTGCATAATAGTCCATCTGGCATCCTGTGTGGCGGTATCTTGGATTCGCCACTCCTGGAGTCGCTCGTACAACTCTCCGACGTCAGCTGGATGCGGTTGGTGCTGAGGACGAGGTGCCTGGTATGGCTCTGGAATGGGCGGCGGCGACTAGTACTCATACCCTGCCTGATGATGTGGCGAGGGTGTATGATCATGAAACACCGGCTCTGACTGGGGCTGCGGCTCCCCAGAATCATCTTCTTCCTCCGACTCAGCGTCGTGATGGAGAGGAGGAGGTGCCGCCACCTGTGGACTGAGGTCCAGATCAAGGGCATACTCAACCGCTAAATCTCCACCGACGGTGTACACTCTGCGGCGTGGGACGTCCGGGCCATATTCATGGCTGAGACCGAGGGAGATGATGAGTCGGCTGACAAAGTTGCATCCCAGAGTGAGCGAGGTGGCTTCGTCTTCTAAGTCTTCTGGCGGAATAAGCATGCAAGTACCCATCCGGGATGAAGAGGATAACTCTCCCAGATGGCGCGATGGAGGAGAAGCTCCTCTCTGCTGATATGGTGGCGGTCCTTCTCTGGAGCAAACAGTAGTGATCTACGCCAAACCATATGAATGAATCGATAGAGAGCGTGAGAGAGGGACTTAACTGAGTTGTGCTTCGTGGTCCGAGCATCAGGCACTCCAGTCATATGGCTCTAGAGCGTGTCATACTCGTCTTCGCTGCCAGAGTTTTTCTCCCACCCGAGGTGATGTCTCTCGTAGTGCTCGCGGGGGATCCCGAGATGAGCTGCAAACTCATCGTAGGTGAAGTCCGTGTACACCCGGCCAAGATAGAAAGAGACGACCTTCTTGTGCTGCCTCTTCTTATGCTCGTCCAGATCGAATGTTGCCCAAAACTCCTGGAGAGCGACGTCTGGGAAGTCAGCAGCTGTGGTGGTCAGCTCCAGCAGTCATGCAGGTATCAATGCGTCGAGCACATTTCGGTGCCAGTCCTCATCGTGCTCGAAGAGTGACTCCATAGATAATGGGTGAACATCAGCTCCAGGAACATGATCGAGCCTCTGGTAGTGCTCGAAGTAGTACTGGGGTAGGCGGGCAACAGTAGGGTGGTACCCGACACGGCCAGGGAAAGCTGGTGGAGGGCCCTGGATGGCTGGTGTGACGGGAGCGGGGACTCGGGAGCTAGAGACGGTGTCAAGTCGCGCCTTAGTCCTGCGCTCATGAGTGACATTCCTATAGCCAGAAACGAAACCAGATTAGTTAACTAAAAACCCACCCCACACTTAGTAGAAAAAGTCAATTTCACAAAGAAATGAGGAAAACCGAGTGGGGGTAAGCAAATTAAGTAACCGGTAATCTCGATAAATCACAAATCATGCATATGTCTAGCCGGAATGTTCATAACATAATTAGGGATCAGAAGTCAAACCGACATTCAAAAATTCAACATCATAGCACATTCAACCCTAATCATGGCAATTACTAGCTCAAGGCGGGAAATGAAGGCATAATTATAAACTCAGATGGCAAGCACAGTAATAAGAACGTGAATGAGTACACATGGCAGCCAAACAAGCATAGACAATTCAGAAGTCAAACCGATATTTCATAAAAGTCAACACCGCATGGACTCAATCCTTAAGCACATCAACACACGATCAAATGGTATTATAATTCATCACAATCCTCCCTAAGCATGCTAGATCAGTCTAAAGCATTCAACTAACCTAGTTCACACGAAATCAGTCGACACGCAAATCGAGGTAAACCAAAAGTCAACCCTGACGAACTTCAGCATTCAACATGTCAAAAGATTCGGAATGAAAAGTTTTACAACTTACCTTGTAGCCATGGGTGTTGAAAATGAACGGAGAGAGAGAAATCAGGGAAAAATCAAAAAATTTAGGGTTTGGTTGAACGGGAGCTCTAGAGCCCCGATTCGACTGATCTACGGCTCAAAATGATCAGAAAAGGGAGGGGAGAGTTGCTGCGGCGGTGGCGATGGTGGCGGCGGTGGAAAACGGACGATGATGGCGAGAATGTGGCGGCGGTGGCGTTCGGTTTTAAACAGGGGGAGGTTTTAGTTATTTTTCGACAATGAAGAAGTGAGCGGGAGAGAGAGAGACGAGACCGGGAAATAGGGGAAAAATTGTTTGATTTTGTCTCAAGTTTTTGGTGAAAATATGTGCAATTTTTCGCCAAAAACACGAGTGAAAAACGTCTGCCGGTTTTCAAAGGACTTTTCTCTGAAAACTTATAGAGTTTTCAGCAAAAAGTTTAGTTAAAATTGATCAGAAAACACAGTGGTATTTTTAAGTAAGTTTTCGCCGAAAAATGGGTCAGTTTTCGACAAAAATTTTGACCTGTACGATTGAAAATATTTTCGCAATCCCGGAAAACTTCAGAAAATCACAATTAAATCCACAAAAATCGGAACAACCTCAAACAACTTGCGATTGAAATGATGACACACGGACTACACACGAAAAATAAGAAATCATGCAAACTAACACTTTTGGCTCCCCCGAACTGACTCTAAAACACTAAGTTTGACACAAATGAAAAACTGACTCCAGCCGTGGGTTGCCTCCCACGAAGCGCCCTTTTATTAACGTCCTTGAGCTGGACGATACCTGGACGGTATTAGGAGACATCCCAACTCAGGATCTCCTTAACGCTAGCATCGGAGTTCATGAAGTAGAGCTTTGGGGCATCTCCGTCAAGCATATATTTCTTCCCGTTAGCATGTATGAGCTTGGTACATCCATCGGGAAGGTGATCAGTGATCTTGAACGGACCAAAAAGTTCTTTCGAGGGATCATCCTCTACAAGGAAGACGGTGGACGGAATGAGAATGATTGGCTTCGTCTTCTCTTTAACCTCTGGTTTCGTATCACCAGGATCGGTGATCGTCGGTATTTCCTTAGGAGATGCTTTTGGCTTCTCCTTCAATACTCGTTCCCGCTCCGGTAGCTCGGAATGAATTGGTGTTGCAGCTGGCTTGGTAGAAGATGGCGGAACAACTGGTCTCTAGACCATTTGAGTCTTTGTTTTCTTCTGATTCCTTCTCCGCGACCTGCCAGGTTCCTTGCTCGGCGGTGAAGAAGAGGCTTTCAGTTCCTTCTTCTTTGGCGGCTTCTGAGCAGCAGATTTGGGTTTCTGCTTGGTAATCTGTTCAACACCTATAGCAACAATTGATCTAGGAACACTAGAAGAGATGTCAGTAACGGAGTTGACCGGAGTCAACTCCACAGTTTCAACAGCTAGGCAATTAGATTTTTCATTCAAAGGGGTATATTTCATTCCGTCTTTAAGGCGGAACGTTATCGTGTCTTTACCAACCCTCAAAGTTAAGGAACCATTTGGAACGTTAATTTTCATTCCAGTTGTTTCCATGAAGGGCGTCCTATGAGAATGGTAGAATCATCCTTACTAGTATCTATGATCACATAGTCAGCTAAGAACGTAAAATGACCACATTTAGTAACAACGTCTTTTATCTCTCCTCTCGGAGTTTTCAGTGATCTATCAGCAAAGACAAGTTGTATGCTAGTTGGTTCAAGCTCTCCTAGGTTCAATTTTTCAAATAAACTCATAGGCATAACATTGACAGACGCACCTAGATCAACCAAACTACGTTCTATCTCAACATCATTAATAACTAGAGGAAGCGTGAAAGAACCAGGATCAGAACACTTAGCTGGATATGGCGATGAAGGCTTCTTGCTACGAGCGGCAGGATATCCTTCTTTACCTCCCCACATTCCAGTCTCGATCCTCGCGTTCGGTAGCAATGCTCTTGGAAAAGGAGGTTTCACGTAGTACGGAGCAAGAGGAGGATCATACTCCTTAGGCGCTTCCTTCTTCTATGGGGCTTCATCGGTCCTGCATAAAATAAAAGAAGCATCAGAAGATGAGTTTGTCGGTTCTTGAACGGATACCATCTTAGCTTGCTCCTTTCTCGGATTTAGCTCGGTTTGGCTCGGAAGTTGACCAAATGGTCGACCAGATGCTAGCATGCTAGAAATCTGGTTCACAGCCTGCTCAATTCTTTGACCGGATGCGATCTGTTCTTGGTTGAGAAGAGCTTGGGCTTTGAACTGACTGTCGTGATCGTCAAGTCTGGTGATGATCTGACTAAGCTTCTTGTCCAGTTCACTGACGTTGTTTTCCCTCTGATGTTGCTGCCCTGTGTAGGTATTGTTCTGATATTGATTTTGGCGATTGCCAGGAGCAGTGCCATAGTTACCCGGATTGCGGTGCGGTGGCTGGTAGACACCTGCCGGTGGATGATTCGGCTTCTGATCCTGAGCTGGACCAGCTGGTCCGCTGTTCTGGTTCTGGTTGGCACCGGCATTGTAGGGAGGTCTGTCTTGATAATTCCCCTGTTGTCTAAAATTGCGGTAGCCAGCATAACCGTTCTGATTGTTGCTGAAGCCCTGTTGAACGAAATTGACTTCTTCGGCAGACCAGACTTCTGTTTTACCAAAATTGTGGCATCGGCCTCCATTATGCGCACAAGCTCCACACCACTCGCAATTGGCAACGTAGACAGTGGCTGCCGGCGGCTTGATGGGTGTAGAAGACTTCTTCAGATGCTTCTCTACTTCTGCCTTGATAGTTGCTTCGAGATCGAGCTTGCTTCTAGATCCTTTAGATTGTCATTCCCAGTTCCTCGACTTGGAAGCACAGTTCGCGAAATGAAGAAGAGCAGCTTCAGGTGTAAGTGTAGTGCAATCCCCTTCAACTAGGGAATTGACCCATTTGGCAGATTCTTCTCAAAGACCTCGAGCAAAGATTTCAGCTAACTGCCTCTACTCGAAACCATGATGAGGACAGTTGTAGAGAAGTTCTTGGAATTGATTCCAAGTATCATATAAGCTCGCTCCTTCCTTCTGAGAGAATCTGGCGATGTTGTCCTTGAAGGTTGTTGTTCTGACAGGAAGGAAGTACTCTTCGACGAAGTCTTGAGCAAGAGTCTCCTAGTCGGTATAGTAGCCAGGTGGTTTGCCAGTAAGCCACCTCTTAACAGCGCCTTTCAGAGAGAACAGGAAAGCTCTCAAGCAAAGAGTGTTCTTGTTGAGATTCCCATTCTTGAAAGTGTTGCAGAGATCAAGGAAATCCGCCAGATGCGTGCACGGATTGTCTAGTGGCCTGCCTTCAAACTGTAGATCCCTAGAGATCATAGTCAAGAATGGAATCTTGATCTCATAGTTAGGATCTCCTTCAATGCGTGGCACGGTGATAGAGGATTGAACGCTAGTCGCGCTCGGCTTGTTGTAGTCAGCTAGACTCTTCGGTGCAACTGGTGGTGGTGGTGGTAACTGATCATTCATTGTAGGAGATGGAGGAGGTGAAAGTGACTAGGTGTATGAAGCGGATGAAGATGATGGTGAAGATGGAGATGAGGAACTCTCCTTCAGTTCCTCGATCTTGATCGGAGTGACGGATGGAGGTGGATTGGTTCTGCCTCTCTTCGGAATCTGTGATTGTCTCGGTGGAGCAGAACTGCCTGGTCTATCTACACTCTTAGCCTTGTCGTCCTTGGCAGTTTGAGAGCGCGTGAGCGGGCGGCGGTGCATACACCTGTGAACAACCTACAAATAACAAAAACAAACAAAACCAGTGTAAAATCGAAGTGGATGGAAATGTGAAAGAACAAAAGTAGAAGAATAAGATGCCAGTTCTTCTTTCGAACAATCAAAAGAAGTCCCCGACAACGGCGCCAATTTGATGAACCATCGTAGAGCGGGTTATCAAATAACTACCAAGCTGGAAAGCTAAGCAGATCGTATTTCATGGGTCTTCTAATGATTGATTACTCAAATATAAAGGCAAATTACTCAGGTTTAACACTTTGTGCGTGGTGTGAGTTCCACGACTTCTAATTCTAAGAAATGCACGGAAATTAAAAATTAAAATTGAAAATAGACTGAAAGATTATTTGATTAAACAAAGATGACAGACAAGCTTAGACTTTGAATCCCCCTTCGTTCACCAGAGCATTGGCAATCAACAGATCAGCGGATTTCGATTCTCGTTCAATCAATTCTAAGACACCACCATAACTCCTTACCCTTAGGTTTAAGACTGGCGAACGTTTGCTCTATCCGATGTAGCTACCAAGATCAATTAGCTGCCCGAGTACGGTCGCCTCTCGCAACGACTTAACTAACTGGTGCAATTACTAACGAATTATGAGTTACTCTTGCAGTGGATTAACCCTAACTGGTTCCTACGAAAGGCACACTCCAATGATTAGGTTAATTGTTCGATTTGATGTTTTAAAGTAAGGCGAGTGTTCGCTTCTATCCTTAGCTTAACAAGAATCTAATCTAGGTGATCAATCCAGACAAGAAACATGAACAATGAAGAACAAATCAAACATGAAAGAGAAACTGATTGGACTTTGAATCTAATCACCGCCGATCCGTGACCGCTTTAAACCCTGGGTCACTTAGGGTTCATCTAGTCTAAGCTCTACGAGTTTAGCTACTCATGTTTTTCACAAAAGAATCAAAGACAAAGATAGAGTTCATCTTCAACAGAGGAAGAACAGAAAAGGATCTGAAAAACCTAATTAAGACGACTCCGGCAGAACTTCGATCTCCGGTAATCTGCAATCCTAGCTCCGAGTCTTCCAGATGAAAGGGATGGTGTCACGATCTCTTCCTGGCTCTTCGAACTCGAAACTCTACTCCAGAACTCTTGAGAATCCTTGAAGTATTTTGTATTAGTTGGTATTATGAGATGTGTTTTATTTTGGGCCGCCGATTAAGTATTTATACTTAACCCTAATACCGCCGGATTTTGCCTGGAATTTTCGCCGAAAACCTAAGGAGTTTTCGCCAAAAATTCCTTTGTAAATGGTTGGTGAACCTAGGATCGTTGTTCGGGTTCAACCAAATAACTACTAATGCTAAGAAAAAGCTATAGCAGATCGTATTCCAGGGGTCTCCTCTCTTCCTTACTCAAAGGTGTTAACAGTTTTAATTCAAGGTTAAACACGTAGTGCGTGGTGTGAGTTCCACGACTTCTATTCTAAAATTGCAAAGATAAATTTAAATGAAATTAAAGCAAAGAATGATTTAAGATTGATTGATGACACAAGAAAGATGACAGACAGGCTTAGACTTCGAATCCCCCTTAGATTACCAGAGCAGCAGCAGTCAACAGACCAGCGATTTTCGATTCTAGTTCATTCAGTTCACAGACACCATCATAACTCCTGACCCTTAGGTTTAAGACTGGCGAACGTTCGCTCTATCCGATCTAGCTACCACGATTAATTAGCCGCCCGGGTACGGTCGCCTCTCGCAACGACTTAACTTAACTGGTGCAAATTCTAGTGATTAATGAGTTCCCTCTAGCAATGGATCAACCCTAATCGGTTCATACAAATAGCACACTCCAATTATAAGGTTGACTGTTCGATTTGGTGTTTTAAAGTAAGGCGAGCGTTCGCTTTTATCCTTAGCTTAACAAGAATCTAATCTAGGTGGCCAAACCAGACAAGAAACACAGAAGACGAAGAACAAATCAAACATGAAAGATGAAACTGAATGAATTTCGAATCTAATCACCGCCGATCCGTGACCGCTTTAAGCCCTGGGTCACTTAGGGTTCATCTAATCTAAGCCACACGAGTTTATCTACTCATATTCAATACAGAAGAATCGAAGACAGACAAGAAATACATCTCGGATAGGAAGACAGAGAAGAACTGCAAAACCTAATTTCGATGCTTCCTGGCAGCTCCAATCTGCTGGATTTTCAACTCCTGGCACTGGCTCTCCGAGATGGATGGATGGCGTCACGATTCGTTCCTGCTCCTCGACCTCTATCTACTCGCCATGTATCTCTTTCTGTCGTCGTTTGTGTGTGTGTGTTCAGTTGTAAAAGTCTCTCCCCATTAGCCTCCGAGTTCTCTATTTATATCAACCCAAGATTTTTCTGATTTCAACTGAAATTTTCGCCGAAAATAGTAAAGGGATTTCGGCGAAAACTTCTTCATACTCGGGACAGTGGATTCTTCCTTTTGTTTTCGGCGAACTCTCAAGGGTATTTTCGCCGAAGACTTCCTCTCAATCGGCCAGTGATTTCTTCTTCCATTTTCGGCGAAAACCCAAGGGTAGTTTCGCCGAAAATATATGTATAAACCGGGCGGGATTTGGTTTGAACTTAATTGGCTCCTTTGATCGATTTCGGTTCAGTTCTTCGATGTTCCAATGCCTTAGACACGTCCTTGGTTACTTTATTCGATGGCAAAAACCTGTGCTAACGTAAAAACACTAGAAAACCATCAAATAGACCTGAAACGGGTCAAGGTAACACAAATGGCACGAGATAGGGCAATCGATTGAATATTCGTTATTCTACCCTAAAAACATGTCTTAAGTAGGGGTGGCATTCGGCCGGGTCGGCCCGGTTATCTGGCGGACCAATAACCGCCCTAATATTTGGCCGGTTTTTTTTAACCGCCCGACCCAGACCCGTCGGTTCTATTTTCCTTACCGTGACCGTGGCCGACGGGCGGGCGGGCACCAACGGTTATACCCGGCTTAGCGTGAAGCCCAACATTTGCAACCCAAATTCGAATCCAAATGCAGCCCAACTGCTTCCAAAACCCAATTGGGCTGCATAATTATGGGTTTTAGTAGCCCAAATAATTTGTTATTTTTCAATCGTAGCACTTAATTTGGGATATGTTAATTTCATAATTTAGTTCGTACTTCGTACTAACTTATTAAGTGACACAATTAATAAAAATTAATTCTGAAATACTAAAAAACTAACCAAATAATTAGTTCCGAAAACTAAAAATCTGAAATCCCAGAATAATAACACAAATACTTCTGTTTAATAATAACTAATTAACATCCGAAATTGCGAATGCTAAGAGTTCGAAGAAAATAAATTTAAAACATAACGATGTGATGATCCCAACTCTCGTCAAATCATCCATATAGGGGTGGTATTCGGCCGGGTCGGCCCGGTTATCTGGCGGACCAATAACCGCCCTAATATTTGGCCGGTTTTTTTAACCGCCCGACCCGAACCCGTTATTTGGTCAGTCCTGTTATAAAACCGCGTTAACCGGGTCGATTATGGGTAGGTTTTCGGGTTTCAGGTTGGGACTGCCACCCCTAGTCTTAAGCAAAGAAATGTCGCTTAAATGAGGCTGATAATCACGTCAAATCGAGTGTCATCAAATACCCCACACTTAAGCTTTTGCTTGTCCTCAAGCAAACTGAATAGAAACACGCTCAAATTCAAAAATGACACGAGATTAAACTGAGATTCAATTCTAACAATTTGGTTTAGACTGCTCCACGTAGAAAGAGTGACCTACACATGCAAGAACATCAACCAAACAAGTTTCCGATCATACTGATTTCTGCACACTTCCAGTAGTGGTTTTAACAAAGATTGTTTCTCAGCAAAACAATTAATCATGATTAACCGACTATGATAACACCAATTCTAATCAAAACGACTTTAAGCTCTAGCCATGATGTGGACGCGGAGGCAGGAAAAAATGACGTGGCTATTGACTCGAGTTCGTCCGTTTCTAGATCTATACGTTATACGTTCTAGCTAGGACCGATTTAAACAACAATTTCTTTCAAGATTCAAACTTTCTTTAATTTATTTACTGCATACTAGTGCTCGATACCAAACACTTCACTTAGGTGTTGGACCTGCCTAGCTCACAGTATTCGTGTCTTTTGCTAGTGCTCAACCCGAACACTTCACTTAGGTGTCGGGCTTGCCTAGCTTCAATTTTTTTTTCAGCACTTTAAAGAACTTTAGCATTGATTTGATTTGATTCACTCAATTACTTAATTTCACCATTTAGCCACTTTAATCCTAGCTAGTTATAACTTTTTTACACAAGATTTCGAATTGGATTTCCGTCTAATCTCAAGCCACAATCACAGGTGATCAAATATGGAGTGGAAACATGGAAGAAGCTAGCATTTATCATCTTAGAACGGTGTTATCGAGCTTTGTTGTTAACAAGTCAATCGATTCAATTACTTCCAGTTCCAACTACAGAAGTGATATATGATCTGTTCTGACCTAGACTCATTTAATATCAGTTCTAACACGTTGGTTACAGGTTCTAAGTGGAACAGTCTAGACGTCATTGTTCAAAATTGAAGTCAATTTAACATCAAAAGTCAAGAATTGAGCAATTCTATGCTAGAGAACTGGACAGGAATCACGAGGCACATACAAAGATATAGGCAATCAAGATCATGCATGGTTCTCTAACACCCTACCCCACACTTAAACTGTTCTGTGTCCTCACAGGACCGAACTAGAGTAGAGAGATACGAAGAACCTGGAAGGGGATGGTCGGTGTAGTGGATGAACACGGAGAGTCCGAAGCGGAGCAGAGCTACTCAAAATCCTACAAAACACAAACTACAAAAAGATCAAAAGGACACCGGGACAAGTGTCCCGGATCCACACAGAACAAAATTGGGTGAAAACCCGAAAAGAAGAAAGAAAAGAAAAGTAAAATGATCGAAACAACATGATCACTATTCCGCAGGAGGGGGTGGAGGTGGTGTGGTAATGGAGGTTGTGGCGAAACACTGCTCCATCTGCTGTCGCCAAGCGAGCTCGTCCTGGTGCCTGACTGACTGGTCGGCCATGAATTTCTGTAGAGTGGACCAATGCTCGTTCTGAGTCTCCTCATGTGCTACTCGGTCCTTCTGCCATTGCAATGAACCAGCCGAGTAGTCTAGCTGCCACTTCTCAATACGCGCCAGCCTTTCAGTCATCTCCGCGGTGATTTGCGCTCACGACGGTGGGCGCTCAACTGACTGGGGAACTCGGTGAGGGAGCGATGTGCAATGCTCAATAGTCTCTGAAAGGTCGATGCGCCGTGCTAAGGCAAGTTCAGCGCCTATATGCTCAATCGGGATACGAGGAATATCGGGGCCCCATTTGTCACCAAGCTGGAGGTTGTCGATCAGAATTGAAATGAAAGGGCCTCCTGGAAGCTCAGTGGGAAGCTTCTTGGCGGTAGTGCGCTTGTGAAAGAATCGTGTAAGCCACCAGCCAGGGTGCAGGTTGGCGTCTTCCTCTAAAGCACGGAATAATACGAGCTCCTCCAAAGAAACGTGGTGGCGGCTCGTCTTGCTGCAAAAACACAGAGATTGCACCCAAACATAATGCAAGAATTTAAGAACAGGGTGAAAGATGTCACCAACCGTGGGGTGGACGATAGGTGAGCTCTCATCCTCGCAGCAGGCCCATTTCCACACATCCGGGTAAGGAGCACTTGTGATGGAGTATGTGTCCTCGAAGCCAGCTAATGCGGTATCGAAATTGACGTGCGGATCCAGCAAGCGGCCGAACTCGCGAAGGGACTTCTCATGAAAAACACCACTGAGGCGAAAGGAAACGAATTTCTGCTCACGCAAGGGCTTCGGGGTGAGGCGCCAAAATGAACTCCAGAACTCCTGGAGGGCGACGAGCGGGTATGGGGATCCATGAGTGGTCAGCACTCGCAATCCGGCTTTATGAAGAGCGGTGTCAATTGTCGAGTGCCAAGCCGGATTGTGCGCTTTGAGACTGTCAAGAGACAGAACTGCCACCGTAGCTGGAGGGATGTCTTTGATCTTCTGAAAGACCTCGAGCTGGTGCGGCTCCAGGGCGGTGATGAAAGGATGCACGACCCCATTGGCAGGTGTAGGAATAGAGGAAATGGGAGTTGCAGGGGTAGGCGCATCCTTGGGAATGATGGCCACAGCCGTCGATGGCTGTGCAGCTGGTGCGGGCCGTCGAGAAAGTGGTGTCCTGCTCTGGCGAGCTGAGGATCGCTGCGCTCTATCTGCACTGGTAGTCTTAAAACGCTTTGGAGCCCTGTGAAACACAATTAAGAGATGACCAGCGTTAGATGACAAGACTCTTACCCCACACTTAAGTTGACAAGTCGGGGTACTAAGTAACCGAGTGCTCATAGAATCAAGATATATCATTGAATAACTATCAATTCATTAGGCAAGCATGAATAATGGAATGATTCATTAATACGATCACACAGACAACAAGGCACGAGTCCTAAAAGGTCACAAAAACAATACCAGAACCTAGCCAATTGATACTGACAAAGCAATCAAGAAGAATGAGGAAGAACCGAAAAGTCAACTATGGTCAACCATGCCGGAAACCGAAAGTCAAAAAGCCAAAAGATGCACAATCAAAGGCTGAACAACTAACCGTGAAGACATGATTCGAGAAAACGATTGGAAATCCACGAAAACGGGGAAAAACTTGAAAACTAGGTCGGCCGGAACCGAGCTGAAAAATGCTGGTTCTAGGGTTTGGAACAGGGGCCAGGGACGGAGGATGGTGATGGAATGGTCGAATTTTGGCTACTAAAGAGACGGTGGCGGCTACTGATCGGTGGGTTAGGGGTGGAGTCGAACGATCGGGCGGCGGCGGCTGAGGAGATAGGAGTGGTTTATTATGTTTTCGTTTTCGGGGGGGGCGAAAATGTGAGGGTGGTGCAGCATTTAAATAGCGGGGTGGTAGCATGAAATTTTCGGCGAAAAAGATGGCTCGGTTTCGGCGAAAATGTTAGACATGATAGGCAGGAGAATTTGAACCAGGATTTTCGGCGAAGATGAATGGGAATTTTCGGCGAAAATTGTAGTGAAAATGGAGGAAATTGTTTCGGCGAAAAATGTGGGGTTTTCGGTTCGAAAAGTATGGACAGGAGGATCAGGTGAAATTGAACACATGGTATCGGCAAAAATTTGGACATGTTTTCGCCGAAAATTCATTTAAAAACCGGCGGCGGTGCTTTTTTTTTTTTTAGACGAAGTTTTAACACAAAACGACTCAAAAATAAAAATAAACTGACTCCAGCCGTGGGTTGCCTCCCACGAAGCGCTCTTGTTTAACGTCCGTGAGCCAGATGATACCTGGAATCGTGTCACGGTTCCGACGTGAAGTAGTGTACGTCGATTGAAGAGACAGCTAACCCTTGCAGGTACTTCTTAAGCCTATGCCCGTTAACCACAAACGACTCTTGATCGTGCAGTTTAATGTAGACGCTGCCTAAGGGTGTCTGTCAGACCACGGTATAAGGACCAGACCATCGAGATTTCAACTTACCCGGAAACAATTTCAAGCGAGAGTTATATAAGAGTACTTCTTCTCCGGGATAGAACTGCTTGATCGTCTTCAACTGAGAGTCATGAATTCTCTTCGTGCGCTCTTTGTATAGCTTTGTGCTTTCATAAGCGTGTAGACGGTGCTCCTCAAGCTC
The DNA here is from genome assembly GCA_034768395.1 of Linum lewisii. NCBI lineage: Eukaryota > Viridiplantae > Streptophyta > Magnoliopsida > Malpighiales > Linaceae > Linum > Linum lewisii. The sequence continues at coordinate 49,668,063 of CM068297.1, forward strand.
AGCGATCCGGTCATGGCGGTTATTACCTGCTACTGCATAGCTCATATTCAACTCTTTGTTAGCCCAGAATGCCTTGTGCTCAAGCTCAACTGGTAAATGACATGCCTTGCCATAGACCAGTTGATACGGTGAGGTTCCGATGGGAGTCTTGTAGGTAGTTCGATATGCCCATAAGGCATCATTAAGCTTAGATGACCAGTCTTTGCGAGACCGGCCAACTGTCCTATCAAGAATCCGCTTGAGCTCACGGTTCGTCACTTCCGCTTGACCATTCGCTTGAGGATGATAAGCCGTGGACATTCGGTGGGTGACGCCAAAGCGTTTGCACACCCGGTCGAATTGTCCGTGGAAGTGGGTGCCCCTATCGCTTATGATGAAGCGCGGTGAACCAAAACGCGTGAAAAGACGGGTAAGGAACCGACCCACCACTCTAGAATCATTAGTGGGTAAAGCTTCAGCCTCAGCCCACTTAGAAACGTAATCAACGGCTACAAGAATGTACTTGTTTCCATTGGAGGGTGTGAACGGACCCATAAAATCAATCCCCCAAACATCAAAAATTTCAACGGTTAAAGAAACAATTTGGGGCATCTCATTATGGTTGGAGATGTTACCTGATCGCTGGCACGCATCACAACGTCGAGCATAAACATCGCAATCACAAAAAATCGAGGGCCAGTAGAAACCTATTTCGAGTACCTTTCTCGCCGTGCGGTTGCCTCCGAAGTGTCCTCCGAACTGTCCTTCATGGCACTTACGCATGATGTCCGCAGCTTCAGTGTAAGAGACACATCTCCGGATCATCCCGTCAAGACTGATGCGGTATAAGAAAGGCTCATCCCAGAAGTATGACTTGGCTTATTTAAAGAGCTTTTTGCGTGCATTGAAATCCAGTTCAGGAGGTACAATGCCGTGTGAGAGATAGTTAGCCAGAGTTGCATACCAAGGCTCATTTGAATCGGTGGCATTACTCAGATCTTGAGCGTGAGGAATTGCCCAGGGCTCAATAGCTATGCTGTTAACCTGTTCAAATGTCTCAACACGCAACAGCTCGTCAGGGAACGAATCATTGATAGGGGTAGTAGACTTACCTATTTGTGATTCCTCGAGGTGAGAAAGATGATCTGCTGCTAAGTTCTCTGCTCCTTTCTTGTCTTTAATTTCTATGTCGAACTCTTGGAGGAGAAGGATCCACCGGATGAGACGTGGCTTTGAATCCTGCTTGGCTAATAAATGGCGCAGAGCAGCATGATCTGTGTAGACAATGGTATGTGAAAGAACTAGATACTGTCTAAACTTATCAAAGGAGAAAACGATAGCTAGAAGCTCTTTCTCCGTAGTAGTGTAGTTCCTCTGAGCATCATTTAGTGTCTTGCTCGCAAAGTAGATAGGATGAAATCTCTTCTCCTTCCTCTGACCCAGAACCGCACCAACGGCGAAATCACTAGCATCGCACATGATCTCGAATGGAAGATTCCAATCTGGTGCTGTAAGAATCGGTGCGGTGGTCAGTTGAGTCTTCAAGGTCTCGAAAGCTTCAAGACAAGCTTTATCAAAGACGAAGGGGACATCTTTCTCAAGCAGCTTCGTCATTGGAAGATTAATCTTGGAGAAATCTCTGATGAATCTCCGGTAGAATCCAGCATGACCGAGAAAACTTCGCACTGTCTTAACTGAGGTCGGCGGTGGTAGGCTGGCAATGGTCTCAAGCTTAGCACGATCAACTTCTATACCTGTCTTAGATATTCTATGGCAAAGAACAATACCTTCTGTAACCATGAAGTGACATTTCTCCCAGCTAAGAGCTAGGTTGGTCTCCTCACAATGAGCTAACACCTTATCCAGATTAGCCAAACACTTTGAAAATGAATCTCCATAGACGGAGAAGTCATCCATGAACACCTCTACCACATTCTCTACCAGATCTCCAAATATTGCAAGCATGCATCTCTGAAAAGTAGCGGGAGCATTACATAGACCAAAAGGAATACGACGATAAGCAAACGTACCGAACGGGCATGTGAAGGTCATCTTCTCTTGATCAGCAAGCTCGATGGGGATCTGAAAGTAACCAGACATCCCGTCTAAGAAGCAGTAGTATTCATGACCAGCCAATCGTTCTAGCATCTGATCGATGAACGGCACTGGAAAGTGATCCTTCTTGGTGGCATCATTTAGTCGTCGATAATCGATGCAGACTCTCCATCCTGTAACTGTTCGGGTGGGAATGAGTTCACCCTTTGGATTAGGGATGACTGTGATTCCTCCTTTTTTTGGAACGACTTGAGTCGGGCTGACCCAAGGATTGTCGGTAATAGGATAGATGATACCGGCATCTAGAAGCTTGAGCACTTCTTTCCTTACAACTTCCTGCATCAGAGGGTTAAGTCAGCGTTGGGGTTGTCTAACTGGTTTGAATTCTTCATCAACAACTATCCAATGTTTGCAGAAGGTTTCAGAGATGCCTCTGATGTCCGCTAACTGCCAGGCAATAGCTCCGACATGCTTCTTGAGTAGTCTGATCAGTTGCTCTTTCTGCTCGGGAGATAGATTCGCATTGATGATGACAGGTAACTGGCAGTCCTTTCCCAGAAATGCGTACTCTAAGTGGTCAGGCAGCTCCTTCAGAGTGAGTTCTGGCAGATTCTCATATGAAGTAGTAATCCGACTCGATGCTGGCTCGATATGGGTAGGCGCAGTGATGGGTGTGAATGTCGCCTTTTGTTCATCTAGCTCATCTTGCCATAAGCACTGCTCTGGGTCGTCTAACGCATTATCAATCCCTGAAATCAAACACAACTCTAGCGGATCACTAGATAAAGCATTAGTAAAGGAGTCGGCCGAGGCCGACTCTAAGGGATCAACAGCATAGCATTTATCATCTTGAGCAATAGAATATCTCATGCTATCTTTAATGCAGAATGCAACACTCTCTTGACCTACACTTAAAGTTAATAAGCCTTGTTTGCAATTTATAATCACACCAGCAGTTGCTAAGAAAGGTCGACCTAGGATAAGTGTTCCGTCTAACTCACGAGTATCTAAACCAACAAAATCTGCCAGTATAGTAAACGGGCCACAGCAAACAGTTACATCTTCTATTATACCTCAAGGCCGTTTGACAGACCTATCGGCTAAAACGAGATGCAGAGTAATCGGTTTTAATTGCCCTAGATTCAGCTTTTCATATAGATAGACAGGCATAACATTAATAGAAGCACCAGAATCAACCAGACTGCGATCAATTTTAATGCCATTAATAATGCACGGTAATGTAAAAGAACCGGGATCAGGACACTTAGCTGAGGTTGGTGGCGGCTGTCGAATGGGAGATGGCGCACCTAGAATACACGCGCATTCATTAGTGAGCGTGATAGAGTACACCTCGCCACTCTTCACTTTCTTCACTAGGTCTTTAAAGAACTTCCCAAGTGGTGGTATAATCTCTACAGCGTCTGTCACTGGTATCTTGATTTCTGTAGTCTTAAAAACATTGTACCATTTCTTATACTGAGTGTCGTGATCCTTGGCTTTGCTCCTTGCAGCTTTTGGAAAAGGAATCCTAGGTACATATGGCGCCAAGACAGGTTCAGGGGCTGTCTTGGGCGGCGGAGGAGGAGCAGGTGCTTCTTCTTCCTCTTCTGTGATATCTTCTATTTCTGGCATATCCATGGCAGCACTAGTATCTGGTATCATGTCAGGTCTTGGAGCTTTTGGATCAGTTGTTTGCTTGCCGCTCCTAGTGGTAATAGCTTGAGTGTGTTCGCTCCTTGTATCGGAATTTGCTTGAAATGCTTCTGGATTAAGGAGAGGATTGCTAGTAAAAAGTCTAGCCATGGTGTTTACAGCGTCCTCTATTCTTTGACTTTGAGCTCTTTGTCCCTGATTAAGTGCCGCTTGAGCTTTTAACTGAATGTCATGGTCGTCAAGTCGGCTCATGATCTGATCAAACTTCCTCTCATAGTCCATGTCTCTATTGTAGTACGGCTTAGCCTGAAACTGGTGTTGTCCTCCAATGAATCCCGGAGGTCTATAATAAGGATCTACCAACCGGTTGCTCTGCTTCCGTGGCACGTAGTTTCTATAACCGGTATAGCCTTTATGATTATTAGCGAAGCCCTGATTGATGAAGTTGATCTCTTCTGTAGACCAGACTTCTGCTGTACCGAAATTGAGGCAACTTCCGCCGTTATGAGCACATGATCCACACCATCCACAGTCAACCGAAAAGATGGTAGCTGATGGAGAGTCGAGAGGGATACCAGCTGCTTGTAGATGCTTCTGAACTTCTGCCTTGATCTGCTCTGCAACATTTATCTGACTCTGGCTCTGACTCTTGGTTCCTTCTATTTGCCTCTCCCAGTTTCTAGATTTTGAAGCACAATCAGCAAAATGCAGAAGAGCATCCTGAGGAGTGAGAGCGGTGCAATCTCCGCCAGCTAGGGTGTTGACCCATTTTGACGATTCTTCGCGCATACCACGAGTAAAGAATTCAGCCAGCTGCCTTTGTTCATACCCATGGTGAGGGCAGTCGAAGAGAAGAGACTGGAATTCATTCCAAGTGTCATACAGGCTCGCATCCTCTCTCTGAGTGAATCTGGAAATGCGGTCTTTATAAGCAGTTGTTCTTGCAGGAGGAAAGTATTCCTCAACAAAATCTTGAGCTAATGCCTCCCATTCAGTGTAATGACCTGGCGGTTTGCTGCTAAGCCATTGTTTAGCTGCACCTCTGAGAGAAAATGGAAAAGCTCGGAGATATAGCACATTCTTATTGAGATTCCTAGACTTGGAGGTGTCGCAGACAGCCAGAAAGGTGGTTATGTGTGTGTAAGGGTTATCTTCTGGTCTTCCCTCGAATTGTATGTCCCTAGAAATTAGCTCCAGGAGAGGAATCTGAATCTCATAGTCAGGATCATTGTCATTAGAGGGCACGGTGATGGGTGATCGAAGATTAGATGCACGCGACTTACTATAGTCCGCAACACTTTTAAGAGTAACCATTGTGGTAAAGGAAGATGGAACGGATGTGATCTGCTTCTGTACCTGCTATGATCTGCACGAGACAAAAACAAACACAACCGGTGTAGAATCGATGTGTAATGGAAAGTGAAAGATGAAAACGTAGAAGATTAAAAATGCCAACTCTTCTTTCAACGAAGTAGAAGAGTCCCCGGCAACGGCGCCAATTTGGTGAACCTAGGATCATTGTTCGGGTTCAACCAAATAACTACTAATGCTAAGAAAAAGCTATAGCAGATCGTATTCCAGGGGTCTCCTCTACTTCCTTACTCAAAGGTGTTAACAGTTTTAATTCAAGGTTAAACACGTAGTGCGTGGTGTGAGTTCCACGACTTCTATTCTAAAATTGCAAAGATAAATTGAAATGAAATTAAAGCAAAGAATGATTTAAGATTGATTGATGACACAAGAAAGATGACAGACAGGCTTAGACTTCGAATCCCCCTTAGATTACTAGAGCAGCAGCAGTCAACAGACCAGCGATTTTCGATTCTAGTTCATTCAGTTCACAGACACCATTATAACTCTGACCCTTAGGTTTAAGACTGGCGAACGTTCGCTCTATCCGATCTAGCTACCACGATTAATTAGCCACCCGGGTACGGTCGCCTCTCGCAACGACTTAACTTAACTGGTGCAAATTCTAGTGATTAATGAGTTACTCTAGCAATGGATCAACCCTAATCGGTTCATACGAAAGGCACACTCCAATTATAAGGTTGACTGTTCAATTTGGTGTTTTAAAGTAAGGCGAGTGTTCGCTTCTATCCTTAGCTTAACAAGAATCTAATCTAGGTGGCCAAACAGACAAGAAACACAGAAGACGAAGAACAAATCAAACATGAAAGATGAAACTGAATGAATTTCGAATCTAATCATCGCCGATCCGTGACCGCTTTAAGCCCTGGGTCACTTAGGGTTCATCTAATCTAAGCGACATGAGTTTATCTACTCATATTCAATACAGAAGAATCGAAGACAGACAAGAAATACATCTCGGATAGGAAGACAGAGAAGAACTGCAAAACCTAATTTCGATGCTTCCTGACAGCTCCAATCTGCTGGATTTTCAACTCCTGGCACTGGCTCTCCGAGATGGATGGATGGCGTCACGATCCGTTCCTGCTCCTCGAACTCTATCTACTCGCCCTGTCTCTCTTTCTGTCGTCGTTTGTGTGTGTGTGTTCAGTTGTAAAAGTCTCTCCCTATTAGCCGCCAAGTTCTCTATTTATATCAACCCGAGATTTTTCTGATTTCAACTGGAATTTTCGTCGAAAATAGTAAAGGGATTTCGGCGAAAACTTCTTCATACTCGGGATAGTGGATTCTTCCTTTTGTTTTTGGCGAACTCTCAAGGGTATTTTCGCCAAAGACTTCCTCTCAATCGGCCAGTGATTTCTTCTTCCATTTTCGGCGAAAACCCAAGGGTAGTTTCACCGAAAATATATGCATAAACCGGGCGAGATTTGGTTTGAACTTAATTGGCTCCTTTGATCGATTTCGGTTCAGTTCTTCGATGTTCCAATGCCTTAGACACGTCCTTGGTTACTTTATTCGATGGCAAAAACCTGTGCTAACGTAAAAACACTAGAAAACTATCGAATAGACCCGAAACGGGTCAAGGTAACACAAATGGCACGAGATAGGGCAATCGATTGAATATTCGTTATTCTACCCTAAAAAACATGTCTTAAGCAAAGAAATGTCACTTAAATGAGGCTGATAATCACGTCAAATCGAGTGTCATCAATGGTATGACTGCTCGGCTGAATTCTCCTGTGATTTTCGGACCTTGGGTTCTCGGCGAAAACTTAGTGTTTTCGCCGAAAACTTCTTCTTGAAAGTTCTGCCGATTTCTTCATGAGTTTTCGCCGAAAACTCCATGGGATTTTCGCCGAAAACTTCTTTGTAAATGGGAGCAGGATTTGGTTTGACTTGATTGACTTCTTGGATCGATTCCGGTGCAATTCCTCGAGGTTCCAACGCATTAGACACGTCCTTGGCTACTATATTTGACGCAAGAACCTGTGCTAACATGAAAACACTAGAAAACCATCAAATAGACCCGAAACGGGCCAAAGTAACACAAATGGCACTAGATAGAGTAGATGAGTGAATATTCGTTATTCTACCCTAAAAACCATGTCTTAAGCAAGGAAAATCGAGTGTCATCACAGTCGGTTTGATGTAGGAGACAAATCTTCGGATCATTCCGTCAATACTGATACGATATAAGAAAGGCTCATCCCAGAAGTATGACTTGGCCTCTTTGAAGAGCTTCTTGCGTGCATTATAATCCAGCTCATGAGGTACGACACCGTGAGAGAGATAATTAGCAAGGGTTGCATACCAGGGCTCTTCTGAATCGGCTGCGTTACTCAGCTCTTGAGCGTGAGGGATTGCCCAGGGCTCGATAGCTATGCTGTTAACCTGTTCATAAATTTCGACACGCAACAACTCGTCAGGGAAAGAATCATTGATAGGGGTAGTAGTAGACTTACTGTCTGTGATTCCTCGAGTCGTGAGAGGTGATCGGCTGCCAGGTTCTCAGCTCCCTTCTAGTCTTTAATCTCTATGTCGAACTCTTGGAGAAGAAGGATCCACCGGATGAGACGTGGCTTCGAGTCCTTCTTGGCTAACAGATTGCACAGAGCAGCGTGATCTGTATAAACGATGGTGTGTGAAAGAACCATGTACTGTTTGAACTTGTCAAAGGAGAAAACGATGGACATGAGTTCTTTCTCTGTAGTAGTGTAATTCCTTTGAGCATCATTAAGCGTCTTGCTAGCAAAATAGATAAGATGAAATCTCTTCTCTTTTCTCTGCCCAAGAACCGCGCCAACGGCGAAGTCGCTACAATCACACATGATCTCGAATGGGAGATTCCAGTCCGGTGATGTAAGGATCGGTGCGATGGTGAGTCTAGTCTTCAAAGTCTCAAAGGCTGCAAGAGAAGCTGATGACACTCGATTTGACGTGATTATCAGCCTCATTTAAGTGACATTTCCTTGCTTGAAACGTGGTTTTAGGGGTAAAATAGCGAATATTCACTCAACTACCCTATTTCCTACCGATTTGGTTACTTTGGCCCTTTTTGGGTCAATTTGATGGTTTTCTAGTGTTTTTGTGATAGCACAGATTTTTGCCATCATTTACGTAGCCATGGACGTATTCAAGACCTCAAGGAGTGACCCGAAATCGAACCAGAAATCAAACCAGAGTCAGAACCGAAGATCCAAGTGCCCAGCACAATATTTTCGCCAAAAAGACTATGAGGATTTCGGCGAAAATACCTTCAGAACTCACAGGCTGATTTACACTGAAGTTTTCGGCGAAAACTTCCTTATGTTTTCGCCGAAAATCCTAGAAGAAATCACACAAGGGATTTTAACTAAAGATTTTGCCGAAAATTATTTGATATTTTCAGCGAAAATTCCTTCCAAATCCGGCGCTGTATTGGAAACCTAATCGTACCTATTTAAATAGAGGCAGCCGGCAGACAGAGGAGAACACAAATAATCATTATTCATATTTTCATGAATCAGACTTTTGAGAGTCAGTCGACTCTAGGGTCGATAGATAGAGTTTAGAGAGTTCGAAGATCCGTGGAGAGATCGTGATGCCATCCTTCACCTCAGAGAACTCGGAGCTTAAAGTTGAAGATCCAGGAGACTGAAGCTTCGCGGGAGTCGTCAGAATTAGGTTTTTCAGTTCTTATATGTTCTTCCTCTGTATGATGATCTTCATTGTTGCCTTTGATTCTCTTGTTTCTGATATGAGTAACTGAACTTGTAGAGCTTAGATTAGATGAACCCTAAGTGACCCAGGGCTTTAAAGCGGTCACAGATCGGCGGTGATTAGATTCGAAATTCAATCAGTTCTTTTTCATGTTTGATTTGTTCTTCCTTGTTCATGTTTCTTGTCTGGATTGATCACCTAGATTAGATTCTTGTTAAGCTAAGGATAGAAGCGAACGCTCGCCTTACTTTAGAACATCGAATTGAACAATTAACCTTATAATTGGAGCGTGCCTTTCGTAGGAACCGGTTAGGGTTAATCCACTACAAGAGTAACTCATAAATCGTTAGTAATTACACCAGTTAATTAAGTCGTTGCGAGAGGCGACCGTACCCGGGCGGCTAGTTAATCTTGGTAGTTAGAACGGATAGAGCGAACGTTCGCCGGTCTTAAACCTAAGGGTAAGGAGTTATGGTGGTGTATATAAATTGATTGAATTAGAATTGAAAACCGCTGATCTGTTGATTGCCTATGCTCTGGTGAACGAAGGGGGACTCGAAATCTAAGTTCGTCTATCTTCTCGTTAGTCAACCCTTTACTTTTCTGTCTTTTATTTTACTTTGTTCATTAGATTAGAAGTCGTGGAACTCACACCACGCACTAAGTGTTTAAACCTGAATAAATTGCCAGCTTCTTTGAGTAGTCAAGAAGAAGAGACCTCGAGTAGAATACGATCTAGTCTACCTTGGTAGATTAGTTATTTGATACCGCTAATACTGCAGCTACCAAATTGGCGCCGTTGCCGGGGACTCTTCTAATTATTTGAAAGAAGAGTTGGCAAATTATTCTTCTACCTTTCCGCCTTACCATTTAATTTTCCTCCATATTTCCATGATTTACCTGGGTAGTGCTTTTGAGTTTTGATTATGCAGGATTACAGGTGGGATGACCAGTACCAAGAGTGGTATGTCGATGAAGCACCGTATATTGAGGATAACCAAGAGATGTATATACTAGCTCATCAGCATCGAGAACAGACGACGAGAATAGAATCCTTCTTGGAGAATATCTCTACAGAGCTACAAGCTCACAAAGAGATAAACTCACAAGTTCATCAAAATCGACAACAGACGGCAAGAGTAGAATCCGCCTTGGATGATCTCATTTCAAAGCTGCAAGCTCGTAACGTAGTGGATATCGAGCTCGAGCAACCAAATCCACTAATGGAAGAAGATGTTCAAGAGCTGTATGAAGATGAACATGACAATCTCACCGATGACTATTGCGAGCTAGAAGCATCTGATGAAGAATCCTTGGCGATGGCGGTTGATGAAAAAAAAAGAGCCAATCCATCTTGAAGTTGAAGCCGAAGAGGAGCACGAAGAAACCGAGGATATATCCTCAATAGAGCTTCCGCCGAGCCAACCTATAGATCAAGCTAAAGACGAGCAAGTGGGAATCAAAGACGTCAAGGATTTGGAAGTATACACACTCGATCCCGAGAGACCTCTTGATGAGCATCAGGTCGAGAAGATGGAGCTCATTGATCATGCCGCGCCGTACTACCTCTTTCCTCCTCCAAAAGGAGAATTCAAGAAGAACTGGTCATCCAAACTGAACCATGATCTACTAGAACACTACCGGTTACATCACCCTGCTGGAGTGCTACATGGCACTCAACCACTGTCCTTGAAGAAGACGATTGACTTCAAGGAACTCCTAAGTTGGGGTCCCTAACAGGTATCGTCCGGCTCAAGGACGTTAAAAGAGAGCGCTTCGTGGGAGGCAACCCACGGCTGGAGTCCGTTTTTGAATTTTTGAGTCAGTCTTTTCATCGTTCGAGTCAGGTTCGGGGGAGCCAAAGTGTCAGTTTGTCTGATTTATTATTTTTCGTGTAGAATCTGTGTGTCATAGAGTCAGTCGCAAGTTGATTGAGGTCTTTCCGATTTTTGTGGATTTAACTATGATTTTCTGAAGTCTGCCAGGTTTGCGAAAATATTTTCAATCGTAGTGTTCAAAATTTTCGGCGAATTTTCAATACCATTTTCGGCGAAATCACCTTTTGGTTTTTCAACTGAGTCTCCCTGTTTAACATTTTCGGACCAAAATTTATAATGTTTTCGGTGAAATAGTTTTTTAAAACCATGTAATGATTTTAACGCTTCTTTTCGGCAAAAACATATGGTTACTTTCGGCGAAAACACACTTGAAAAAACCGGCAGTGCATTTGAACTAAAATTTTCGGCGAAAACACCCTCTTATTTTCGCCAAAAACTCTTTTGAAAATCACCCAAACTATTCACTTTAAAATCCGGATTCACCCTCTCTCTCTTCCTTCTTTCAGTTTCTCATTCAATCATCAAAATATTTTTAAAATTCCCCTTAACCTTCTTTGTTCGACTTTTATTCTGTGTGGATCCGGGACACTTGTCCCGGTATCCTTTTGATCTTTTTGTTGTTTTTGTTTTGTAGGATCTTGAGTAGCTACTCCGCTCTGCTCCGGACGCTCCGTGTTCATCCCCTACACCGACCATCTCGTCACAGGTTCTTCGTATCTCTCTCCTTTAGTTTAGTCCTGTGAGGACACAGAACCGTTTAAGTGTGGGGTAGGATGTTAGAATTTGCCTGATCTTGCTTGCCATCTATGATTCTGTGGTTCAAATTTGAAATTTCTCTAGCATAGAATTGCTCAATTCTTGACTTTTGATGTTAAATTGTCTTCAATTTTGAACAATGACGTCTAAACTGTTCCACTTAGAACCTGTAACCAACGTGTCGAAACTGATATTAAACGAGTCTAGGTCAGAACAGATCATAAATCACTTCGGTACTTGAAATATGAATTAATTAAATTGTTTTGCTTGTAAATCACAAAGCTCGATAACACCGTTCTAAGATGATAAATGCTAGTTTCTCCCATGTTTTTCACTCCATATTTGTTCACCTGTGATTGTGGCTTGAGATTAGGCGGAAATCCGATTCAAAATCTTGTGTAAAAAGTTATAACTAGCTAGGATTAAGTGGATAAATTGTTAAATCAAGTAATTGAGTTGTTCAAATCAATGTAAAGTTCTTTAAAGTGCTGAAAATAAAGCTAGGCAAGCCCGACACCTAAGTGAAGTGTTCGGGTTGAGCACTAGCAAAGGCACAAATACTGTGAGCTAGGCAGGTCCAACACCTAAGTGAAGTGTTTGGTATCGAGCACTAGTATGCAGTAAATAAATTAAAGGAAGAAGTTTGAAACTTGAAATAAATTGTTGGTCAAATCGGTCCTAGCTAGAACATGTAACGTACAGATCTAGAAACGGATGAAGTCGAGTCGATAGCCACGTCACTTTTTCTTACCTCCGCGTCCACATCATGGCTAGAGCTTAAAGTCTTTTCTCATTAGAATTGGTGTTATCGTAGTCGGTTAATTATGATTCATTGTTTTGCCAAGAAACGAGCTTTGTTAAAACCACTACATGAAGTGTGCAGAAATTAGTGAGATCGAAAACTTGTTTGGTTGATGTTCTTACATGTGTAGGTTAAGTTTCTACGTGGAACAGTCTAAACCAAATTGTTAGAATTGAATCTCGGTTTAATCTCGTGTCATTTGTGAATTTGAGTGTGTTCTAGTTCAGTTTGCTTGAGGACAAGCAAAAGCTTAAGTGTGGGGTATTTGATGACACTCGATTTGACGTGATTATCAGCCTCATTTAAGCGACATTTCCTTGCTTTGAAACGTGGTTTTAGGGGTAAAATAGCGAATATTCACTCAACTACCCTATTTCCTACCGATTTGGTTACTTTGGCCCTTTTTGGGTCAATTTGATGGTTTTCTAGTGTTTTTGTGATAACACAGATTTTTGCCATCATTTACGTAGCCATGGACGTATTCAAGACCTCAAGGAGTGAACCGGAATCGAACCAGAAATCAAACCAGAGTCAAAACCAAAGATCCAAGTGCCCAGCACAATATTTTCGCCGAAAAGACTATGAGGATTTCGGCGAAAATATCTTCAGAACTCACAGGCTGATTTACACTGAAGTTTTCGGCGAAAACTTCCTTATGTTTTCGCCGAAAATCCTAGAAGAAATCACACAGGGGATTTTAACTAAAGATTTCGCCAAAAATTATTTGATATTTTCGGCGAAAATTCCTTCCAAATCCGGCGCTGTATTGGAAACCTAATCGTACCTATTTAAATAGAGGCAGCCGGCAGACAGAGGAGAACACAGATAATCATTATTCATATTTTCACGAATCAGACTTTTGAGAGTCAGCCGACTCTAGGGTCGATAGATAGAGTTTAGAGAGTTCGAAGATCCGTGGAGAGATCGTGACGCCATCCTTCACCTCGGAGAACTCGGAGCTTAAAGTTGAAGATCCAGGAGACTGAAGCTTCGCGGGAGTCGTCAGAATTAGGTTTTTCAGTTCTTATCTGTTCTTCCTCTGTATGATGATCTTCATTGTTGCCTTTCATTCTCTTGTTTCTGATATGAGTAACTGAACTTGTAGAGCTTAGATTAGATGAACCCTAAGTGACCCAGGGCTTTAAAGCGGTCACAGATCGGCGGTGATTAGATTCAAAATTCAATCAGTTCTTTTTCATGTTTGATTTGCTCTTCCTTGTTCATGTTTCTTGTCTGGATTGATCACCTAGATTAGATTCTTGTTAAGCTAAGGATAGAAGCGAACGCTCGCCTTACTTTAGAACATCGAATTGAACAATTAACCTTATAATTGGAGCGTGCCTTTCGTAGGAACCGGTTAGGGTTAATCCACTGCAAGAGTAACTCATAAATCGTTAGTAATTACACCAGTTAATTAAGTCGTTGCGAGAGGTGACCGTACCCAGGCGGCTAGTTAATCTTGGTAGTTAGAACGGATAGAGCGAACGTTCGCCGGTCTTAAACCTAAGGGTAAGGAGTTATGGTGGTGTATAGAAATTGATTGAATTAGAATTGAAAACCTCTGATCTGTTGATTGCCTATGCTCTGGTGAACGAAGGGGGATTCGAAATCTAAGTTCGTCTATCTGCTCGTTAGTCAACCCTTTACTTTTCTATCTTTTATTTTACTTTGTTCATTAGATTAGAAGTCGTGGAACTCACACCACGCACTAAGTGTTTAAACCTGAATAAATTGCCAGCTTCTTTGAGTAGTCAAGAAAAAGAGACCTCGAGTAGAATACGATCTAGTCTACCTTGGTAGATTAGTTATTTGATACCGCTAATACTGCAGCTATCAGAAGCCTTATCAAAAACGAAAGGAACATCTTTCTCAAGAAGTTTCGTCATTGGAAGAGTGATCTTGGAGAAGTCCTTGATGAACCTCTGGTAGAATCCAGCATGACGGAGGAAGCTTCGAACTGTCTTGACCGAGGTCGGCGGCAGCAAGCTGGCAATGGTTTCAAGCTTGGCACGATCAACTTCTATACCGAGCTTAGAGATCCTATGGCCAAGAACAATGCCTTCGGTAACCATGAAGTGACACTTCTCCCAACTAAGAGCCAGGTTGGTTTCCTCACAACGAGCTAGCACCTTGTCCAGGTTGGCTAGGCACTTGGAAAATGAGTCTCCATAGACGGAGAAGTCGTCCATGAATACCTCCACCACATTCTCTACTAGATCTCCAAATATAGCAACCATGCATCTCTGAAAAGTGGCAGGAGCATTACATAAACCAAAAGGAATGTGACGATAAGCGAACGTACCAAACGGGCAGGTGAAGGTCATCTTCTCTTGATCATCGAGCTCGATGGGGATCTGAAAGTAACCGGACATCCCATCTAGGAAGCATTAGTAATCATGACCAGCCTACCGTTCTAGCATCTGGTCAATGAATGGCAGTGGGAAGTGATCCTTCTTGGTAGCGTCATTGAGTCGTCGATAATCGATACAGACTCTCCATCCGGTAACCGTGCGAGTTGGAATGAGCTCACCCTTCGGATTAGGGATGACTGTGATTCTGCCTTTCTTCAGGACGACTTGAGTCGGACTAACCCAAGGACTGTCGGCAATAGGATAGATGATACCGGCATCCAGAAGCTTGAGGACTTCCTTCTTCACAACTTCCTGCATCATAGGGTTTAATCGGCGTTGCGGTTGTCTGACTGGTTTGAACTCTTCATCTACAACTATCTGATGCATGCAGAAGGTTTCATAGATGCCTCTTGTGTCGGCCAACTACCAGGCAATGGCTCGGACATGTTTCTTGAGTAGCCTGATTAGTTGCTCTTTCTGCTTGGGAGATAGATTCGAATTGATGATGACTGGCAGCTGGCATTCCTTCCCCAGGAATGCATACTCTAGATGGTCAGGCAGCTCCTTTAAGGTGAGCTCTGGCGGATCCTCATACGAAGTAGTGATCTGACTCGATGCTGGCTCGATGTGAGTAGGCGCATTAATGGGTGTGAATGTCGCCTTCTGCTCGTCTAACTCATCTTGCCATAGGCGCTGCTCTGGATCGTCTAGTGCACTGTCAATTCCTAAAATCAAACACAACTCTAGCGGATCACTAGATAAGGCATTAGTGACGAAGTTGGCCGAGGCCAACTCCATAGAATCAACAGTATAAAAGTTATCATCCTGAGCAACAGAGTATCTCATGCTATCCTTAATGCGGAATGTAACACTTTCCTGTCCTACACTTAAAGTCAATAGGCCCTGTTTGCAGTTAATATTGGCACCAGCAGTTTTTAAGAAGGGTCGACTGATGACACTCGATTTGACGTGATTATCAGCCTCATTTAAGCGACATTCCCTTGCTTGAAACGTGGTTTTAGGGGTAAAATAGCGAATATTCACTCAACTACCCTATTCCTACCGATTTGGTTACTTTGGCCCTTTTTGGGTCAATTTGATGGTTTTCTAGTGTTTTTGTGATAGCACAGATTTTTGCCATCATTTACGTAGCCATGGACGTATTCAAGACCTCAAGGAGTGAACCGGAATCGAACCAGAAATCAAACCAGAGTCAGAACCGAAGATCCAAGTGCCCAGCACAATATTTTCGCCAAAAAGACTATGAGTATTTCGGCGAAAATACCTTCAGAACTCACAGGCTGATTTACACTGAAGTTTTCGGCGAAAACTTCCTTATGTTTTCGCCGAAAATCCTAGAAGAAATCACACAGGGGATTTTAACTAAAGATTTCGCCGAAAATTATTTGATATTTTCGGCGAAAATTCCTTCCAAATCCGGCGCTGTATTGGAAACCTAATCATACCTATTTAAATAGAGGCAGCCGGTAGACAAAAACACACAACAATCATTATTCATATTTTCACAAATCAGACTTTTGAGAGTCAGCCGACTCTAGGGTCGATAGATAGAGTTTAGAGAGTTCGAAGATCCGTGGAGAGATCGTGACGCCATCCTTCACCTCGGAGAACTCGGAGCTTAAAGTTGAAGATCCAGGAGATTGAAGCTTCGCGGGAGTCGTGAGAATTAGGTTTTTCAGCTCTTATCTGTTCTTCCTTTGTATGATGATCTTCATTGTTGTCTTTGATTCTCTTGTTTCTGATATGAGTAACTGAACTTGTAGAGCTTAGATTAGATGAACCCTAAGTGACCCAGGGCTTTAAAGCGGTCACAGATTGGCGGTAATTAGATTCGAAGTTCAATCAGTTTCTCTTTGCATGTTTGATTCGTTCTTCATTGTTCATGTTTCTTGTCTGGATTGATCCCCTAGATTAGATTCTTGTTAAGCTAAGGATAGAAGCGAACGCTCGCCTTACTTTATAACATCGAATTGAACAATTAACCTTATAATTGGAGCGTGCCTTTCGTAGGAACCGGTTAGGGTTAATCCACTGCAAGAGTAACTCATAAATCATTAGTAATTACACCAGTTAATTAAGTCGTTGCGAGAGGCGACCGTACCCGGGCGGCTAGTTAATCTTGGTAGTTAGAACGGATAGAGCGAACGTTCGCCGGTCTTAAACCTAAGGGTAAGGAGTTATGGTGGTGTATAGAAACCGATTGAATTAGAATTGAAAACCGTTGATCTTGTGATTGCCATTGCTCTGGTGATCTAAGGGGGATTCAAAATCTAAGTTCGTCTATTTTCTCGTTAGCCAACCCTTTACTTTTCTGTCTTTTATTTTCCTTTGTTCATTAGATTAGAAGTCGTGGAACTCACACCACGCACTAAGTGCTTAAACCTGAATAAATTGCCAGCTTCTTTGAGTAGTCAAGAAGAAGAGACCTCGAGTAGAATACGATCTAGTCTACCTTGGTAGATTAGTTATTTGATACCGCTAATACTACAACTATCATCGACCTAAGATAAGCGTTCCATCTAACTCACGGGTATCTAGAACAACAAAATCTGCTGATGTGACTATATTTGGTGCATTTTAAGCCTTCGATTAGCCTATGAAATGCCCGTGTTTGATCCTTAAATGTCATGCTTAATATGCTTTTATTGAAGTTTTGTGCTAAGTGTCCTTTTGTTGCCCGGTTGCCACTTTGAGGCCATTTCCATATCTATTGGAGGTGTTTTCATTGTATTTTCAGGTCTTGGCATTGAAGTACTGGTGACAAGGAGCACGTGGGATCAAACGGGAGGTCGATCGGAGCTAAGACGGAGGAGATACGGCCGATGCAAGATTGGAGAAAATGCACTTTCAGCTAAAGGAATTTTCGGCGAGAACCTAGAGTTCTCGGACCGAAAATTCTAAGCAATCGGCGGAGGCTTGATCTTCAAAGAGATTTTCAGCAAAAACTTTCCAGTATTTTCGCCGAAAACATGAGAAGGAATGCAAGGCTGGATCGGTGATTTATGAAGGAATTTTCGGCGAAAACCTTATGAAGTTTTCGCCGAAAATATGAAGCAAAATCGGTCGAGTATATAAAGAGGAGTCGCGTTCAACTTGGAGAACAATTCAATAATTTCAGATTTCATACTTCATCAAAACCCTTTTCTCTCAACTTCTCAAATACTTTTCTCCTCATCTCCAATCCACAACCCTAGAGCAAGGTGCAAATCAAAGTAGAGGAGCTTGGATTAAAGTCCACAACCAAGGGAAGAGGAGCTTGCAAGAGGAGGATTGCCATGGTGTTCTTGGTGATCATCTTTCTTTCTCTTTCCTTCATTTCCTTGGCCATGTGTGGCTGATTTCTTAGGTTCTCTTGGATTGATAGATAATTATGCTAGGATAGAGGTTGATTGTACAAATATGTCATGATTGATCTTGGATTGTAAGAAGATGGTCTCTATGACTTGTTGTTAATTCCATTGATGGCTATGGCTTGATTGGTCTATTATTTGTAATGTAATGCATGAGAGTGCTTGGATTACATGGATTGTAGGTCTAGGGATTGAAGGGAGTGTGTTCTAAGAGATTAGATCTCCTCAATTCAACCATAGTTGCATGATTTCTCACTTGTGCATTTTATCGAACACTTGGTGTGCATTAGGTTTTTCATTCAATTGAACTTTGATTAGTCTTTTGATGATTCTCTTAGTGTTAGGACATTGACATGAGAGTGTGGTGTCTAGCCTAGTGGTTATAGAGTCATAGGAGAGGGTTTTGTAGCTTGGCATTTCATCAAACACCTTTAATGCATCCTTAGTCACTTAGCTTGAGAGCGAGAGCCTAGGTTGAGTGGTTCTAGGATAGAGATTTAGTGCGACGAGAGTGCATTGAGTCTATAGAAGGGATTTGCGTGGTCATTCGATTGCATCATCGATCATGTTTGGCTTGTTTGTGCATTTACTCCTCTTGAGCATGATGAAGCTATCTTTCCAAGTGAACCTCCTTTAGCTTTGATTTGCACCGCTTTGTTTGTTTGTTTAGTTTTCTTTATGTTTTTATTTGTTCTTGTTTCAAACTAAAACTAATTTCAAATGAATAGACCGTCCATGAACCGTGTGAGTATTAGCTTTTGAGAGAGCCCTCGTGGAATACGACCTTGATAGTTGTGAGTTAAATCTCGCGCATCAAGTTTTTGGCGCCGTTGCCTGGGAACTTTCTCAATCCTTTGAAAGCATTTAGTAGTGGACCGTTCTATTCACTTCCTTCCGTTTTAGTTTTGCTTCTTTTTATTAGTTTGTTTGGTTTTGTTATCCCGCATTGTTGTATTACTCGGTTGTGTTTGTAGAGCTTGTGTGTAGGTACCAAGTCATTAATCCACCAATCCGTTCTCTACCTCACTTAGTTCATGGGAGCAAGGTTGCAAGTAAGATGAACTCGTGGAATGGAAGTGATGGTTATGGGTCCTATCAATGGTGGAATCCATCTCCTAACCCATACTATGGTCATCCTACTCCATCCAACTACTACCAAGCAACTTGTGAGGGAGATAGCCAATGGTGGGGTCAAGAACAACAAGTTTCAACATCCATGTGGAATGAGCAATGTCCCTATCCATCTCCACCCTACCATCAAGTCTTGCCGGAGTATTATCAAGAAGATTTCACAAGGTGATGAACAACATTCTCCACCGCCTTCCATGCTAGAGGAGCTCTTTAAGATGGTTAGAGAAAGCGAGCGTCCTCGAAAGGAGTTTGCAAGCTATGAGGAACCTTCTCCACCTCTTCCCACGCTTGAGGAAGCTTTGAAGATTGCGGATGACAATGCGAACCAACTTAATCGCTTAGCTCAAGGCATGACACTCATCAAGGAAGCTCTAGAGGATAAAAAACATTCTCCACCTTCCTCCACAATTGAGGAGATGTTGCAAATGGCGGAAGATAATGCGGCTCGGTTGGATCGTTTAACTCAAATTGTGAAGCTCATCTCCGACACCTTGGAACCGAAAGTACTATTCATGGAAGAAGAAGAAGGTGAGTCTTCCCAAGAGGAATTCGTGAGTCATGATAAACCTCTTCCACCTCATTTCATGCTAGAGATCTTGCAAATTGCGGAGGATAATGCAAATCAAGTTAACCGCTTATCCCAAAGCATAGAGCTCGTCACGAAGATTCTTGAGAATGAACGACATCTCAATCATTTGGAGTAAGTTTATGATGATGAAGATGACACTTGTGAATCCGAGGAGCTTGACACGGAAGAAGAATTGGTAGTGGAGGAGATTGAGGAACATGTTCTACCCGAGGACACACCAAGTAACGATGATGTGAGGATAGAAGAATCGAGGAGATTTGAGGATGATTACCCTTTAGAGGAGGTGAGAAATGATTTGGAGACGCTTCAAGAAGAGGTGGCACCGAGAGTGGAGCACGAAAGTGAACAACACCACCCTATTGTGGTCCCACCAAAGATTGTGAGTACTCTTCAATCTTCTTGCTTGATCATGAAGTACTTGTGTCAAGAGACGGACACAAGCTTCATAACCCCTCCTAAGGTAACCGTGGAAGTGGAGCCACCTCTACTTGAACCGGAAGACTCCTTGAGTGGTATCACCAACATGGGGACGACGAAGCTCGATGGCATTCCCCTTCCATACATTCTTCCTCAAACTCCTACACTCAATGGTAGAAGGCCTTGGCAAGGTAACAATTGGAACTCAAGCTTAGCTCATTGGTCACTCTACCATTTTCTTCTATTGCTACTTGGAGCTCAAACTTCATCATGGAAGAAGCTACTTGACTTCAAGGAGGTACTAAGTTGGACACCCTAACGCAGGTATCGTCGAGCTTAAGACGGTAACCAAGCGCTTCTTGGGAGGCACCCCATGTTATCTTTAATTTTTCGCTTTTAATTCTTGTTTGAGATTTTTGTGTTGTTTTAGCTTTTTGAATAAGGTTTGGCAAGCATTTTGGATCACTCTTCACCAAGGATCATCATGGAACTTTTTCACCTCTATTACGTCCTATGCTCCTCTCTACCAATGCGGTAACTTCGTTCCACCTTACCCTCTCTCTCTTGATCATTGAGGACAATGCTCATGTTAGTCATAGGGGAGTTTGAGGTTTGGTGTGATTATTTGTGGTAGAGATGTAATGCTTTGCTTGGTTTATTTGCATGACCTTAATTGAATGTCGAATCCCTCTATTGTAGAATCATTCGGTTCTTGACTTTTGGTGTTTAATTGACTTCGAGTTTTCACAATGACGATTAGAATGTTCCACTTAGAACCTATAACCAGCATGTTAGCACTAATATCAAATGAGTCTAGGCCAGAACAGAGATTTTATCACTCTTGTATGTTGGTTGATTGGTTTGATACATGTTTTGTACCGCTCGATAACACCGGTCTAAGATGATGAAGGCAATCAGAATTTTCACCCCTTTTCCATGTCTTTCTTTACCCTTTTGATCCTTCGTGATTGTGGCTTGAGATTAGACGGAATCCAATTCGAAATCTTGTGTGGAAGTTGTAAGGGGCTAAGGATCAAGTGGCTAAATTGTGAAGAAAAGAAAAAAAAAAAGAGAAAATGCTCAAAAGAAAAGCTAGGCAAGCTCGGCACCTAAGTGAAGTGTCGGGTTGAGCACTAGCAAAAGGGCAAAGGCTGTGAGCTAGGCAGGTTCAACACCTAAGTGAAGTGTTGAATCGAGCACTAGTATGCAGTAAGAAAAAAAGAAAAAAAAATGGAAATGAAAAGAAAAGAAAAGAAAGAAAAAGAGTTCTCAAATGTAGCCCTTGATCCTAGCCAGAGTTTGTAAAGTGCGGATCTAGAAGCGGATGAAGTCGAGTCGATAGCCACATCATGATCACTCATCACTTTCAAAAAAATAGTCCTTTTGATTAGAATTGGTGTTGTCGTGGTCGGTTTTGCTGTGTCCCAATCAACCACTACTTGAAGTGTGCAGAAAATAGTGAGGTTTAGACTTGTTTGGTTGATGTTCTTGCATGTGTAGGTTTAGTTTGTTCGTGGAACAGTTTAAGCCAAATTGTGATTGCTTGAATTTCAATGGAACCGATCTTGTCATTTGTGAACTTGGATGTTTTCTAATTCATTTGCTTGAGGACAAGCAAAGCTTAGTCGTAGGGGAATTTGATGTGACTATATTTGGTGCATTTTAAGCCTTCGATTAGCCTATGAAATGCCCGTGTTTGATCCTTAAATGCCATGCTTAATATGCTTTTATTGAAGTTTTGTGCTAAGTGTCCTTTTGTTGCCCGGTTGCCACTTTGAGGCCATTTCCATATCTATTGGAGGTGTTTTCTTTGTATTTTCAGGTCTTGGCATTGAAGTACTGGTGACAAGGAGCACGTGGGATCAAACGGGAGTTCGATCGGAGCTAGGACGGAGGAGATACGGCCGATGCAAGATTGGAGAAAATACACTTTCAGCTAAAGGAATTTTCGGCGAGAACCTAGAGTTCTCGGACCGAAAATTCTAAGCAGTCGGCGGAGGCTTGATCTTCAAAGAGATTTTCGGCGAAAACTTTCCAGTATTTTCGCCGAAAACATGAGAAGGAATGCGAGGCTGGATCGGTGATTTATGAAGGAATTTTCGGCGAAAACCTTATGAAGTTTTCGCCGAAAATATGAAGCAAAATCGGCCGAGTATATAAAGAGGAGTCGCATTCAACTTGGAGAACAATTCATTAATTTCAGATTTCATACTTCATCAAAACCCTTTTCTCTCAACTTCTCAAATACTTTTCTCCTCGTCTCCAATCCACAACCCTAGAGCAAGGTGCAAATCAAAGTAGAGGAGCTTGGATTGAAGTCCACAACCAAGGGAAGAGGAGCTTGTAAGAGGAGGATTGCCATGGTGTTCTTGGTGAACATCTTCTTTCTCTTTCCTTCATTTCCTTGGCCATGTGTGGCTGATTTCTTAGGTTCTCTTGGATTGATAGATAATTATGCTAGGATAGAGGTTGATTGTACAAATATGTCATGATTGATCTTGGATTGTAAGAAGATGGTCTCTATGACTTGTTGTTAATTCCATTGATGGCTATGGCTTGATTGGTCTATTATTTGTAATGTAATGCATGAGAGTGCTTGGATTACATGGATTGTAGGTCTAGGGATTGAAGGGAGTGTGTTCTAAGAGATTAGATCTCCTCAATTCAACCATAGTTGCATGATTTCTCACTTGTGCATTTTATCGAACACTTGGTGTGCATTAGGTTTTTCATTCAATTGAACTTTGATTAGTCTTTTGATGATTCTCTTAGTGTTAGGACATTGACATGAGAGTGTGGTGTCTAGCCTAGTGGTCATAGAGTCATAGGAGAGGGTTTTGTAGCTTGGCATTTCATCAAACACCTTTAATGCATCCTTAGTCACTTAGCTTGAGAGCGAGAGCCTAGGTTGAGTGGTTCTAGGATAGGGATTTAGTGCGACGAGAGTGCATTGAGTCTATAGAAGAGATTTGTGTGGTCATTCGATTGCATCCTCGATCATGTTTGGCTTGTTTGTGCATTTACTCCTCTTGAGCATGATGAAGCTATCTTTCCAAGTGAACCTCCTTTAGCTTTGATTTGCACCGCTTTGTTTGTTTGTTTAGTTTTCTTTATGTTTTCATTTGTTCTTATTTCAAACTAACTAATTTCAAATGAATAGACCATCCATGAACCGTGTGAGTATTAGCTTTTGAGAGAGCCCTCGTGGAATACGACCTTGATAGTTGTGAGTTAAATCTCGCGCATCATCTGCAATTGTGGTGAAAGGGCCACAACAAACAGCTACGTCTTCTGTTACACCTCTAGGCAGTTTGACAGACCTATCGGCTAGCACGAGATGCAAAGTAAGCGGTTTTAATTTCCATAGGTTCAGCTTTTCATATAGGTAAACAGGCATAACATTAATAGAAGCACCAGAATCAGCCAGACTACGATCAATTTTAATACCATTAATGATGCACGGTAATGTAAAAGGACCGGGATCAGAACACTTAGCTGGCGGTGGTGGCGGTTGTCTTATGGGAGATGGCGCACCGAAGAGAGAAGCGCATTCGTTAGTGAGCGTGACAGAGTACGCCTCTCCGTTCTTCACTTTCTTCACGAGATCCTTAAAGAACTTCCCAAGTGGTGGTATAATCTCTACAACTTCTGTTACTGGTATCTTGATCTCTGCAGTCTTAAGAACATTGTACCACTTCTTATACTGGGTGTCGTGATCCCTGGCTTTGCTCATTGCATCTTTTGGGAAGGGGATCCGAGGTATATATGGCGCCAAGACGGGCTCAGGAGCTGTCCTAGGAGGAGGAGCCGGTGCTTCTTCCTCTTCTTCTGTGATATCTTCAATCTCTGGCATATCCATGGAAGCACTGGTATCTGGTATCACGTCAGGTTCCAGAGCCTTTGGGTCGGTTGTTTGCTTTCCGCTCCTAGTGGTGATAGCTTGAGCGTGTTCGCTTTTTGCACCGAGATCAGCTTGGAATGCCGTTTGATTAAGGAAAGGATTGCTAGTGAAAAGTCTTGTCATATTGCTTATCGCATCTTCTATCCTTTGGCTTTGAGCCCTCTGTCCTTGATTGAGTGCGGCTTGAGCTTTTAACTGATTGTCGTGGTCGTCGAGTCTGCTCATGATCTCATCGAACTTCTTCTCATAGTCTTCGTCTCTATTGTAATGCAGCTTTGCTCGAGACTGTTGCTGTCCTCCAATGAATCCAGGAGGTCTCTGATAAGGATCTACTAACTGATTGTTCTGGTTCTGTGGTACGTAGTTTTTGTAACCGGCGTAGCCTTTTTGATTGTTGGCGAAGCCTTGACCGATGAAGTTCACCTCTTCTGAAGACCATTCGTCTTTTTTACCAAAGTTGAGGCAGCTTCCGCCGTTATGAGCACAGGTTCCGCACCATCCACAGTTAGCCGAAAAGACGGTAGCTGACGGAGGATCAAGGGAGATGCCAACTGCCTGTAGATGTTTCTGAACTTCTGCCTTAACCTGATCTGCAATGCTCATCTGACTCTTGGTACTCGCCCTCTGTCTCTCCCAGCTTCTTGACTTTAAAGCACAGCTAGCAAAATGAGAAAGAGCATCCTGAGGGGTGAGAGTGGTGCAATCCCCACCAGCTAGGGAGTTGACCCACTTTGCAGATTCCTCACGCATACCACGAGCAAAGAATTCAGCCAACTACCTGTCTTCATACCCATGATGACGGCAGTTGAAGAGAAGGGATTGGAATTCATTCCAAGTGTCGTACAAGCTTGCATCTTCTCTCTGAGTAAACCTGGAGATGCTGTCCTCATAGGTAGTTGTTCTTGATGGAGTGAAATATTCCTCAACGAAATCTTGAGCCAGGGTTTCCCAATCGGTGTAATGACCGGGTATTTTGCTTCCAAGCCATCTCTTAGCTGCGCCTCTGAGAGAGAATGGAAAGGCTCGAAGGCATAGAGCATTCTTGTTGAGGTTTCCAGACTTGAAGGTTTCACAGACAGCCAGAAAGTCAGACAGATGTGTGCAAGGATTATCATTCGGTTTTCCTTCACATTGTACGTCCCTAGAGATTAGTCCCAGGAAGGGGATCTTGATCTCATAGTCAGGATCGTTGTCATTAGAAGGCACGGTGATGGGGGACCGAACGTTAGATGCGCTCGGCTTACTATAGTCCGCAACACTCTTTGGAGCAGCCATTGCGGATGGGAAAGATGGAACAGAAGTAATCCGATTTTGTACCTGCTATGATCTGCAAGGGACAAAAACAAACACAACCCGTGTAAAATCGAAGTGTGCCGGGAAATGTAAGATGGAAAGGTAGAGGAGTAAAAATGCCAACTCTTCTTTCAACGAAATAGAAGAGTCCCCGGCAACGGCGCTAATTTGATGAACGTTGTAAACAGGTTTATCAAATAGCTACCAAGCTGGAAGCTAGGGCAGATCGTATTCCACGGGCCTCTTCTACTTGCTTACTCAAATATGTTGGCAATTTTTATACTCAAAGTTGAACATGTAGCGCGTGGTGTGAGTTCCACGACTTCTATACTAAAAAGCAAGGCGAAATGAAATGAAAATTAAATGCAGAAATAAAAGAGATTGATTGATTGACTTTGACAGATGACAGGCGAGCTTAGACTTTGAATCCCCCTTAGATCACCAGAGCATTGGCAGTCAGCAGACCAGCGATTTTCAATTCTAGTTCATTCAGTTCACAGACACCACCATAACTCCTGACCCTTAGGTTTAAGACTGGCGAACGTTCGCTCTATCCGATCTAGCTACCAAGATTAATTAGTCACCCGGGTACGGTCGCCTCTCGCAACGACTTAACTAACTGGTGCAATTACTAATGATTTATGAGTTACTCTTGCAGTGGATTAACCCTAACTGGTTGCTACGAAAGGCACACTCCAATGATTAGGTTAATTGTTCGATTTGGTGTTTTAAAGTAAGGCGAGCATTCGCTTCTATCCTTAGCTTAACAAGAATCTAATCTAGGTGGCCAAACCAGACAAGAAACACAGAGAACAAAGAACAAATCAAACATGAAGGAGAAACTGAATGAATTTCGAATCTAATCACCACCGATCCGTGACCGCTTTAAAGCCCTAGGTCACTTAGGGTTCATCTAATTTAGGCTCTACGAGTTTAGCTACTCATATTCAATACAGAAGAATCGAAGAAAAACAAAGAATACATCTCAGGTAGGAAAGACAGAGAAGAACTGTAAAACCTAATTTCGACCAATTCTTGCAGCTTCAATCTGCTGAATCTTCAACTCCTAGTACTGGTTCTCCGAGATGAATGCATGGCGTCACGATCCGTTCCTGGCTCCTCGAACTCTTTTCACTCGTCCTCTCTCTAGTCTCTGTCATAGGATTTTTTTTTGTCCAGAGTGTAAGTTATGTAATCTTTCTCAAATTAGCCGCCGGTTTTTGTATTTAAACCTAACCACGGACCGCTTGAATTCCACTCAAATTTTCGCCGAAAATTTGGGGAGTTTTCGGCGAAAACTCCCGTTGAAATGCTGGCTTGTTCCGTCTGTTTCTTTTGGTTGAAAAGGCTTGGAGTTTGGGGCAAAAACTTCTCAGTTTTCGCCGAAAACTTCCTCATGTGAAGGACTGCCGATTTCCTCTTGAGTTTTCGGCGAAAACTCAAGGACTTTTTTGCCGAAAACATACGTGTAAATTGGAGCAGGATTGTGTTGACTTGATTGACTTCTCTGGTTGATTCAGGTGCGATTCTTTGGGGTTCCAATGCCTTAGACACGTCATTGGCTACTATATTTGATGGCAAAATCCTGTGCTAACATGAAAACACTAGAAAACCATCAAATAGACCCGAAACGGGTCAAGGTAACACAAATGGCACGAGATAGAGCAGTTGAGTGAATATTCACTATTCTACCCTAAAAACCATGTCTTAAGCAAGGAAATGTCGCTTAAATGAGGTTGATAATCACGTTAAATTGAGTGTCATCAATACATGATTAGGATTGTTATTTGATTTGGAAATTGTCTTGACCCGTGAGCTTTCCTTTCATTGTTATCATAGGAATGAGCGTAGTTTGCATCATAACTCAAAAGAGAGCATGTTAGCTATGCCTTTTTAGGATGTGATGGGCCCAAGCCAAGTTGTTGAGTGCCCAGAACCGGAGTACATCTCAACGAACAGGTACAACAGACCTGAACCCTAGGGCAAGCAGCCACCTAGGGTTCCAGATAAGTTACTTAGGCCGCGCGGGTTCCTATCCCACAATAGGAAGGCGAAAACCCTAGCCGCCTAGGTTCCCACCTCAGAAGCGGAGTCCAACTCCTACAAGTGAAAAGACTCTCTCCCCCCCCCCCCCAACTTAGAGGCGAAAGAGTATAAATAAGGAGGACCAACCCTCCAATAATAGAGACGATCATCACCCACATACACACACAGAGATACGCTTTGAGCTGTAAGATCTTACTAGTACGCTTAAGCCTATCGATCACCCAAAAACCTAAGGGGTATCCCCAGTACTTCTCTGTCTATCACTCATACGACCTTACCCCCACTCACAAACACTTAAACTGCCCTTTCGCTTACTACTATTTCCTATACACCTTGCGAGGTACTTCCCAGACATCCACTGAAGCACAGGAGAAAGGCGAATAATTCTCAATCTCTCAAACTCTCCAGGTTTAAACCTGTAACACCCTAACCTATACATGACACCTAACCGGTGAATTAACATAATTACAGCGGAACATGATTTGGGTGTTACATTAACTTGCTCAATAACTTGATATTTTTCTTGAAAATTTGACATGAGGTATTCGTATAGTGGACCTAACAGTTCTTCTCATCATACCTGTACAAAACATAACATATTTCTACATATACATACCATGAGTATCCACAACATCCAAAACCATTATTAGCTCATGCCACTACTACAGACACACTGCCACTATGTATATCCTTACAATCCTGCAAACCACATATACATATGCACTATATACACATAGATCACATGATAACTACAACGTGCCTTTACATGCCACACCTGCATAAGGGTCTAACACATGCATGAAAATGTGTCAAAAACATATTTAAGTGAAAACATGGATCTTTGGCCAAAATGCACTCCCCTGTAGCCGTCCAAGCATGGAGTAGTTGAAGACCGTACCTCATCGAGCCCTCAACTCCTAGACCTACTAGAAGCTGCAAGGATCTCTACTGCTGTTGCTGGTCTGCTCACCCACAAGGATAAGCAGAGGAATGATAATAAATAAAAGGGTCAACTCATAGCTGAGTGAGTGTAATCATAGCATCGTGAGTTCATAACAAAGCATACCCCTAACATGTATCTAGCACATAAGCCAAAACACTAGGATCAAATCTCAGCTATCCTGACATCCCAATAGGCAAAAGACTCAACCACCTTGACTTATGCACATGCGTTTTATCATATTTTAATTATTTGGCGCCTGGCTATTCCCATGCTATTAACTCTCATGGGCTTGCTTGCTTGTTATTCAACACCACTAAGGGTGTGATCATGACTTGTAAAAG
Organism: Linum lewisii; assembly: GCA_034768395.1. Lineage (NCBI taxonomy): Eukaryota > Viridiplantae > Streptophyta > Magnoliopsida > Malpighiales > Linaceae > Linum > Linum lewisii. The sequence goes on from CM068297.1 coordinate 49,696,599, forward strand.
AACCTTCACCATACCAAGGGTGAGGTTATAAACTTGATTTCATGAATGAGACTACACCATACAAAGGGTGCGACTATAAACTTGACTTGATAATTGAGTAATAGCATGGAGAGCCCTAATTGCTACGTGAATGACCGTGAGACCAAACCATATATGATTTCTGTTCTTGTTCATGATTCTTAACTTGATATTCCTTAACATTAACTCGATCATTTAATGCACTTGACTTGTATTCTCGACATAACAATACTTGACTTCACTTATAATAACTTAGGAGTCCCATAGTAATACTTCATCGGGTCTAGCCCTCGTACTGGGTCATTCTCCTAATCATGAATCCAATTTAGCAACCAACACTAACATCGCAAATAACGGCAATATGAGTAAATTACTAATCATAAATATCGTAGCACATAATAACGATATTAAAGGAAACTTGAAACATGGAATCATATAAATCACTTATTGATAAGCACGACAATTAAAACACGTATCAATCATGGTTCCACATATAACATGTAATTCCATACACCCCTAAGCAGTCGGTCTAGTTCTCCTAGGTTCATACTAAGAATAAACGTAATTAACACGATACAACAAACCCGGTATGCCGTGCTAATCCCTCACCAATTCTGATTGAGGGAACTTCGATACTAACTTCTTTGTCAGAACCCTACTTCAAAACGACCTCCGTACCACGAATCGTGTATGAATACATGTTTAATTTAATCGTTTGTTCTTTCTCCTTTAAATCTCCCTTTCGTTCTCTTCTCTGTTTTCTCTTCTCTGTTTCCTTCTTAATACAGAGCACAATCCCTCTCCTCACTTTATGAACACCTCATTCTATTTCACCTTTCTTAAATGCTAATTCCTTAATTTAAAGAACAAAAGGTGATATAATCACTACCTTACCTAATGCTTATGTCATTTAAAGTTTGGGATAGGATAAGTACAAATCAAAGTCATTATGCAATTACTTAGTATTAGGGAAAAGTAATGAGCTAAAGTGGTGGGTAGTTTCCCCCAACCACACGTGTATATCATTTTCCCCCAACCACACGTGTATATCATTGTTATTATCATAACTATTATTTTTGTCCTTACCTAAGTAATATGTAATGTGTAATGTGTAATGTGTATACATATATAATTATCATAGTTACTAATAATCGGTACCACATTGAATTGATCGATATTTCAGGTGTTATGGGAACGGGATGTTATAGAACCACACCATATGCCACGACTCTCGTGGGTGAAACAATCGGCGCGCCATATAGGGGGCTAAGTGTCACAGTTCTCAACTACATAGCGGAAAACAATCATGGAGATTACACCGACGAGCAACACGGGAAACACCGGGGGCAGCAAAAACACTGACTAACAACAACTGAAGCAAACGGCGTCAACAACAACTCACAACACACCTTCAGCCAAAAACTGATGTTGGAGGGCATCCCTCTAACGACCGATGTCAATAGAATCGACATCGAGACATAGACGGAGACCGACACCATTCCAGAGGAAGAAGGGTGACGAAGGACCGCTCAGAAGCAGCCCATGGTGCCTCTGGGGAACATTCAACAAACTCCAGGAGACGGACGACGTACTCCTATAACGTCCTCATCTCCTGAGTCCTCTCTCACCACTCAAGACCTCGCCAAACAAGTGGAGGCACTTCAGAAGTAGAAGGCAAACATGTTAACCCTAATCCAAGCACTTGTGTCTAGAGAGAACATAGTCAGGCGTCCTCTCAGACTTGGTGCATCAGCCACCAGGAGTACACTCGGCCCGATGATCCAGTCATTGGGCGTTCACTATACGAACTCTCCATTCCAAGAGGTAAGCCTCTCGAAGTTTTAAGACGTACGCTAAATGACGATGCTCTAGGCGAACTCTCGTATACGGAGGGAAGTCTAACTCCTCTTGAAGTTCTCATATGGCGTAACACTAAACGGCTAGGCTTTGAGCGAACTCTCCTATACGGAGGGAAGTCCAACTCATCTCGAAGTTCTCCTATGGCATAACACAAAATGTCGAGGCTCTAAGTGAAATCTCTAGTGCGAGGTAAGTCTAACTCCTCTTGAAGTTCTCCTATGGCGTAACACTAAACGTCGAGGCTCTGGGTGAACTACCTAGTGCAGAGGGAAGTCTAACTCCTCTCGAAGATTTAATCCGTACGCTAAACATCGAGACTCTGGGAACTCTCCTATACTGAGGGAAGTGTAACTCCTCTCAAAATTCTTCTAAGGCGTAACACTAAACGTCGAGGCTCTGGGAAAACTCTCCAGTGCGGAGGGAAGTCTAACTCCTCTCGAATATTTAAGGGATACACTAAACGCCGAGGCTCTAGGCGAACTCTTCAGTGCGGAAGGAAGTCTAACTCCTCTCAAAGTTCTCCTAAGGCATACTTAAACATTGAGGCTCTGGTGAACTCTCTAGTGCAGAGGGAAGTCTAACTCCTCTACAAATTCTTCTAAGGCGTAACATTAAACGCCGATGCTCTAGGTGAACTCTCTATTGCGGAGGGAAGCCTAACTCCTTTGAAGAAACCAAGGCGTTCCTTAAAACGCCGAAGTTGTAAGTTACCTCTCCATTTGTGGAGGGAAACCTAACTCCTCTAAAGACATAAGGCGTTCCTTAAAATGCTAGAGTTCTGGGTGAACTCTCCAGTTCGGAGTGAAGCCTAACTCCTTTGAAGAAACTAAGGCGTTTCTTAAAACACCGGAGTTGTAGGTGAACTCTCTATTTGTGGAGGGAAACCTAACTCCCAAATCATGGAGCATCGCCTAACCGTAGTACCAGGGTCAAAGCCTATACAACAAAAGCGATGATGTGTTATGATAGGTTGTAGAACATGGTATCAAACTAACCTACAAAAGTAGGATAGATCGTATTCCATGGGTCTCTTCAAATTGTTTACTCAAAGAAGCTGGCAAAAATTTAGGTTTAAACAAATTGTGTGGTGTGAGTTCCACGACTTCTAAACTATTATGCGAGGAAATTAAGATTGAATTAAAAAGACAGATTGATTGATTGTTGTTTACGAATGAGAGATGAAAGTTTAGACTCGAATCCCCCTAAGATTAACAGGACATTGGCGATCACAAAACCGGTGACTTTCAATCCTAATTCATTTAGTTCATAGACACCGTCATAGCTCCTTACCCTTAGGTCAATGTCCGCGAACGTTCGCTCTATTGGAACTAACTACCAAGATTAATTAACCGTCTGTGCGTTCACTTCTGCAACGGATAACTAACTGGTGCCCATGATTGATTTTAGTGAGCTCCTCTAGAAACGAATTAACCCTAAACGGTTCCTACGAAAGACATAATCAATTGAATAGGTTAATTAATTGATTTGATGTTTTAAAACAAGGCGGACGTTCGCCAACTATCCTTATTTGAACAAGAAACTAATCTAGGTGATCAAGCTAAAAAAAACACAGATTTAAGAACAAATCAATTATGAATAAGAAACTGTCTGAATTACCGTCGATCCGTGACTGCTTTAAAACCCCGATCACTTAGGGTTCATCTAATCTAAACTTAAAAATTTTAGCTACTCACGTGAAATAAATGGTGTTGAGGTTGCTGAGAACGTTTTGGGGTTCAGACCCACCTTGTTGGAAAGAGAAGTGGACTCACTCAATTTAGAAAAGGAGTTGAGTTTGAAAGAAACAAAAGGTCCTTTGCAACCTTTTTCCCTAGAAAATGAGGGTGAATTTGATTATGTTGTTGAGGACAGTTATAGTGGAGGGGAGTTAGTTAGGGGTGAGTTTGATCAGAATTTACTATTAGAGGAAGTCACGGGAGAGGAAGCCTTGGTAGGTGATTCTCAAAATGTTTTTTGAAAAAGAGGGTATGATGGTAGCATCGAAGGGCAGAAATCTCACTAAGCCTTTTTTTTATCTCGGACTAGAAGGATCGTCAGAGGCAGCAGTAGAGAGAATTGAGGAGGTGACTAACGAGGTGCTTAGGCGGCATTCTCACTCAGCTTAGATCACTTTTAGTTCCAAACTTCCATTTTGGGAACCTAACCATTTTGATATTGTGAGTTCATTCGCAAATGGCAAGTTAGGAATTATTGTAGCAGATTCAAGATGTTTAGAGATAGGTTGGTCCATGCAATGTGCTGGTACATATGGTGTTAGAAATTATAGAATTTTTAGAGATAGATAGAAAACTTCAACGCAGGTAGTGTGGAAGATAATGGTTGCTATTGGGAGGTGGCTTCTTGTTGTTGTGGCAGGAGCTATTTAGGGGATGATATCAGAGGGTGGCTGGCGTTGTGGAGAGCTGAGGTCAACCCTGGTTAATTCCAACCGCACTGACAGGCTTTTTCGGTTCTTTTGGGTGGGGGTATTTTCTTGGGGGCATCTGTACTGTGTTTTTTGGGTTTTCCTTCAGATGCGTGTAGTAGTTTATAAGGTATAGCTTTAAGGTCTTTGGGAGTATATTTTTTTGGGTGGATGTGAAATTTTGGTGTCTATTGATACTTGTGTTCGGCTTGGAGTCTTGTAATTCGGCTTTTATATATGTAAAGTTCTATCATTCATTAAAAAAAAAAAAAAGTCCTAATAGGATGAGGTGTTATTACTACTTAATTTTCCTAGAAATCATGATTCAAGTTGCCAAATGACAAGATACTTGGTGTTATATTTTTGGGTAGCTTGGCTTGTAAAAATAAACTTGAAAGAATATGTACAAGTCCATTTATCTAGAGACAACAAATGCCAAAACAATTTGAAGTCACAATACTGTTATAAGGCAAACTGGAATGGTTTATGGTTATGCATATGAGTATGACCCAGCACTAATATTCACAATATTCTCTGCTGGAAATGAACATGAACATGAACATGAAGGGGGATTGCAAATTTTTAGGCCTAGGATATGTATGCCTTCACCAACTCCGAGTAATTGCAGACCAGACCTGTTCTTGGGCAGGTTATCTTACCGTTGTTTTTCTTAGCCATCTCTTCCAGTGCCTGCAAACCCCGGGCGAATTAGGTAAATACCATCATGGAATTAATTTATATGCTGAATTAATAAGACCGCAGCTTTGCTACCTTAGTGCTGTAGACATATCCATTTGGTAATACTTGAGGAGGATTCTCTGTGTCCATCAGCTCTTTGGTTATGTAACAGACGAGCTTCGAGTGGTGCTGCTTAGAGTACGGTAGAGGCAATGCCAACTTCCGGAAGTTCTCTTGCGATAACGGATCCTCTTTTGGGCAATCTTCCTCGTAACAATATCTAAGAGAACAGTCAAGTTTTTAAACATTTTACTAGGACAAATCAGTTTAGGTAGAAATCTGCTTTGAAAAACCTAACACAATAATGACAGGTATATGGAAAGCAGATCAAAAACCGTTAACTAAAAACAGACTGGAAATAAGTTGTGGATACGGAGTCTTTAGGGCAGATAGTCCAGCCTGTAGATAAATATTCAGCAGCGGCTCAAGAGTCATGCCATATAACTTGAAGAACTCCTGTTTAAATTGATAAACCAGATAGTCCCATTGCTTTGGTTCAAACAGAACCTGTAAAGAAAGAAAGAGCACGACACAATTTATGATATTGTCTGAGGCTAAAGCACAGCGGTAAAGAAGACCCATCGGGCTTTTATTGATATTTCATAATGCTTTTGAGACTCTAGCATTCATCTTAGAATGATACTACAACTCAGTCACTCTAGCATCCAAAAAAATCATGCTAACTGGCAGTATGAAAGAAGATTTATTGATGTCGATATAAGATTACCTTATAAGTTGCACACTCTGTATCACGTCTGAAAGCCAAAGTGGCCATGCCCCTCTGCAATTCTTTCATGTGGGTAGCTCCCCATGGAGAAAGATACTTTCGAGCATATGCAATGGCACGCATATAATTGTCAGCCCGTACCAATTCTACGAACTCTTGAAGTCTCAACTGAAACTCTAATTTGCTCTGTCATTATTCAAAATTTCAGCAGAATAAAATGATACCATTTCTTCAACAAGCAATAGAGCTGTTTGTGGGTGTTCCCCAAGCGAATTCTAATTTGCATAAAATCTTATTTTATAGTTACCAACTTATAGAGGATTCTATGCCACAATCAAAGTTTGTACAAGTATCAATTATTTATATCATTGATGCATTCTATTTGCCCAAATAAGATTCTATCCTGACATGTGATTTCCAGAACTCTACATTCATTACTGCTATGCTATTTGTTGCAGTTTGAGATTAAAAGAATTTACAACCATGATGCTGCCATTATGCCTGCAATTATAACTACTTCTGCTACCATTTTCTTACAAAGCATAGTATAATCTGATTCACAATAATTTTCTACCCCAAAAAAAACAAAGAAAGAAAGACCAATTCTAAGATCCTACTGAAGTTTGGGGAAACTCTGGCTGCTCCAGTTTGCATGCAGTCACGTTTTTTTACTGTTTCCCTTGATTATGCACAATTTTCAAACTCGAAAATTGTATAAACTGTGACAAACCTAAACTGCCAATAGCATATCCTATTAATTTGAACCCCAGTAAAACCCCAAAATTAGAAACTTTCCTAGATAAAAATTCTCTCAACAAACAACGGAAGGGATACAAGGTGTTTCAATGTACTTTCACGAATTGAAGGCCGATGTATGAAGTTATGGTGCTCACAGGTGCCAAAGAAAGGTAGACTTTTAAAATCATGGGCAGTTGAAAAGCTTTACACCAGAGACTCCAAACATTACTTCAGTCCCTTACCCACTCAAGGTCAAGGAGTCGGACTCTCGCAACATTACTCTGAATAATGGAACAAGTTTCTGCTACTACCAAGAAAAAATATATGCTTTGGAGCTGAAATCCCAAACGGGAGAACAAAACCCCCACATTATTTGAACAATTTGAATAATATAGCATTAGAGAACAGAAAAAAGAAATTAGTTGGCTGTAAGCCAATCGCTGCAGGAGTTTTGCTAAAGTTCCCAGCATTTAAGCGTCCATAAGAAACTAGCTTTACAGATTAAATGTTCCATACCTTCGACTTCTTCAAGCGTGATCTGTTGTCAGTACACCAGGCTAGAGCAGGAGCCACTTCTTTATTATGAAGGGCATCAATAACCCTTCTGGCCTCTTGGAATACATCAATATCAACCAGATCCTGGAATCACATTTGCTCAAATGATTGTTGGAAATCGGCAAAAGTAATGGGATATGTACATGAATCAATGTTTGGTTCTATGAATTAGTGGTTGTGAATGCAGTTAGCATTCATTAGATACATGGAACACATTCTCCAAGAGTGAACTTAGAGAAATTCATTTGTGTGGTTTCATGTATGAGTGGTTGGATTTCTTAGATGATTTAAATGTACTCATCTAATAAGTGGAGTGTGTGCCTATAAAAGGCTTTTGTAGGATGATGCAGAGATCAACAATCTCATCATCCATTTGAAAGTGAGTTTGAGTTTTCTTAAACATTTGTGAGTTGAGAGAAACTCTTGTACAGATAGGAGAGTGTGTGTCCACTTCCTACTCTTTGTAATCACTAATGATAGTGGATTTGTGTGTTGGTTGCCACCCGTGGAGTAGGAGGAACATTTTCTCCAAACCACGTTAAGTTTCTTGTGTTTCTTATCTTTAGTTTTGTGTGGGTGTGTTGGTGTGTAATCGATTCGCTTCCATTCGTGGCATAACAATTGAATTTTGTGAACATTGTGTCTACGGAAAGCGTAGACGGTACTACAATACACCAAACCAATGGTGTTTTAAATTATGTTCACACTGATGTATGGGTGCCAACAAAGCATGCATCATTGGGAGGGAGAAGGTGATTCGTCACTTTCATTGATGACTACTCGAGAAGAGCTTAGACTTACCCGATAAAGCACAAAGATGAACTCATGCGAGTGAAAGAAAATGGTGGAAAACCAAACTGGTCGGAAGATCAAGAAGCTGAGATCTGACAATGGTTGAGAATACAAATCTGATCAATTCCTGGAGATATGCCGAGAAGAAGGAATTGTTTGCCACTTCACAATTTTCCTGGCAAGCTGCAACAAAATGGAGTCGCTGAGAAAATGAATCAGACTTTGATTCAAAAAGTTAGAAGCATGTTATCACAAGCCGGTCTAACTAGAGCATTTTGGGCAGAGGCTCTCAGCTATGCAGTCCACTTGGTCAACTGATTGCCAATTGCACATTTTTTGTTGTCCAACTTCTTATCATCTGCAAGATTTGATGTTAGACCCACGAGCAAATAAGGCCAAGTTCATGGGTTTAGCATTGGTGTCAAAGGGTTTCGATTTTGGTGTACGGAGAGCAGGAACATCGTCAATAGTCGAGATGTGGTTTTTGACGAATTTGTGATGTCTTCGAAGAAAGAAGACAACAAGGATGACACAACAAGGATGACACACCAATCAAGAGAAAACATGTTATTTTCCCTATTGTTAAAGATGTCATCGAGCAACAAGTGGAGAGTCCTTAAGAGGTGGAGGAGAATTCACAAGAGGTGGAGCAAAATGCGCAAGAAGATGAGTCTGAATCTATCGCAAAGAATAGACCTAGAAGGGAGATTCGAAGACCTGCTCGGTCTGATGACATGGCGGCATATGCACTCCCAATAATAATTGAAGTCGTATCCAACATTGGGCGACAATATTGATCGTGTGTTTTGGTGGTATCCACACTTGGTTTCGTGTTTGGAGGAACTTTTTCCAAGGTGAAGAACTGAAAATTAGTAAAAGTAATTGGATATGAACATGAATCAATGTTTTGTTCATGTATTGGTAGTTGTGAATGCACTGAGTATTCATTAGGTACATGAAACACATACTCCAAGAGTGAACCTAGGGAAATGCATTTGTGTGATTCCATCTATGAGTAGTTGGATTTCTTAGGTGATTTGAATGTACTGATCTAATGAGTGGAGTGTGTGCCTATAAAAGGCTTTGCTAGGATGATGTAGAGATCAACAATCATATCATCCATTTGAGAGTGAGTTTGAGTCTTCTTAGACATTTGTGAGTTGAGAGAAACTCTTGTAGAGATAGGAGAGTGTGTGCCTACTTCCTACTCTTTGTTATCACTCAAGATAGTGGATTTGTATGTTGGTTGCCGGCAACAGAGTAGGAGGAGCATTTTCTCTTAACCACGTTAAGTTCCTTGTGGCTCTTACCCAATGTTCAAGTAGGCGCTAGTCGAGCGATGAGCCTCCGACTAGAGCTTTTTAATCTTAAGCAGAGATTAAGCGAGACTAAGCGTTAGTAAAAAAATTCTAACAAATAGTTTAGAATAGTGTACGTGATACTTAATAACAAGCATAATAGTGAAAGAAGAGGAAGGAAGTGGAAGAAGATCGGTGGAGGAAGGATTTCAAGAGAGAGGCAGAGGCAGCTGGAGTTTGAGTTTATGATTTCATTGGCTCAACTCCAACCTTTTAGGGTTTTTACCAATCAAAAGCTCAATAGCTGGCTGAGCAAAATGGTGAGTTTAGTTCAAGTTTTTTAAAAAAATAAAAAATCAAACCTTAAGCGGCGCTTGATCGCCGCTTCTCGCCGCTTAACAACTTCAAGCGCTTAAATCAGCGCTTAGTGGCTAAGCGAGGTGCTAGGCCACTGCTCAGCGCTTAATTGCGCTTAAGCGGACGCTTTTTCCGCTTTTTTTTAACACTGCTCTTACCATAAGCTTGTGTAGGTTTGTGTAGGTGTGTGCCAACTTTAGAGGTAAACCCCTCTGTTGTATATTAATGAATATCGAAGACTCTATTATATAGAGTTTAGGTTACATAGGAAACCTACCTAAATAGGAGGTCATAAACTCTATTATATAGAGTTTAGGTTACATAGGAAACCTACCTAAATAGGAGATCCATATGACGTAAACTATCTAATATGATAATACCAAAATAAGGTAGCTAGATAAATACAAATAATTACGGACAAGGAAATAGCTTATTCCCATTATCTGTCAACAGTGTGCAATCGATTTGCCTCAGTTTGTGGCGCAACAATGATAAAAGAGAAAGGACAGAAGATTTATCAACGAGCCCATCATGCAGCTATGACAATAGAAAGAGCCATCAAAGAAGCCATGAATTGGACATTGATGTAAGCTCATACATGAATGCAGCAAACCAGAATCATGATTTTCTTCAGTTGCTGGAAAGTCTTAAAAAACATGATAACTTAATCCTAAAAAACAGAGGAACCAGGCAAACTCCTATCACTGCAAATGGAAAGAAGAAATCAATATTACCTGAATGTTACTGCTTTGAGCAAGCTTCATTGCAGTGTCATAGTAAGACATTCGCAACATGTAATCCACAAGAATTCGTTTCAGACGCGTATTGCTCCATTCCGTCAGGTTGTCTGCATCTGCTGATTCCAAATGGTCAAGACGGGCACGACATCTTTGTGCTTGCAAGTTCTCGGTACGACTACCTTCTTCCAGCTGAATGATCAATAACACACCACCCAAAAAAATCACCATATGCTGAATGATAAACCATTTTGATTTTCCGTTGTCAAGATAACAAACAATAACAAGACGGACAGTAGCACAAAATCACAATCTTGAAGGGTAAATGTATAAAGCTAGTTAATACACCCAAAAAAAATAGCCTGCTAAATCTCTCTGGATAAAAATCCTATCTGTTCACATATCAGCTACTAAGTCTTGGAACCATCACTTCAACTGGACAAAAAAACATCTTCGCTACAAGGAAAAAAAGAAAGAATGCAATTCGTATCCTAGACTAATAATACAAATCAAATTTAGGTTTACCTTCCTTTTGAGACCATGCAATCTGGAGACGAGGGAGGAAAGGTGCTGAACGGCGTCGTCCCTGGACAAATCAGAATCGGCAGCTTCATTAACGCTGGAAACCACGGAAGATATTTCCTTCTCGACGGCGCGATGGTTGACACGGATCGTCTTCTTGTAGTGTTCGAAAGGCACACGGACGAACTGGTGCTCAAGCTTCAATGATTCTGTCAATTGAGCCAAGTTGGATGATGGTGCGGTGACCATGGGGGCTGCGGTAGTTGAAGCAGGATTAACGGCGGAGTTGCCATTGGGGAGGGGATCGATTTCCATCCGGCAATTCGTACCTGAAAGAGTTTAGATCAGCGCCGATTGAGATTACGTAATGCAAGTCCGATGGAGGAACAAAACTACAAAAAGAATGGTTCGAATCATTTTCATACACGGGTTTGCTTGAGGTTTTCAAACAAAATTTGAACCGTTCAATTAAATTTTTTAAATCCAATGCTGTAGATTTTAAGGGTATATGCACTTCAATAAAGTATAAGAACCAACAAGTTAAAAGTTAGAGATTATCTCTCAGACTTCTCTCTAGAGCTCCCAACGACTCTCTTTATCTACTTCCGTTGAGAGTCTTCTATACTCCTTTGGGGTCTAAACAAGTCCTTATCAACTTTGGTGGTCAGTTCTATCGAAGAAGCTCCTCAAGATTTCTTTCTTTTCTCAACGATGCTACCTACTCTTTTTTTTTTTTTTTGAGGGAATGCTACCTACTCTTTTATGCACCTTCTTACTCACCAAAATATTTAATGACTACCCACCTGACCGAAGATCTCCGATCTTCACAGCCAAGCAGATCTATATAGCCGTCAAAACCCCTCTGCACCTCCCTCCCATTTATTACCTCCAGGAAGATCACCCACTTATTCTCGGTTTAGTCGGGGGCATGGCCCCCGACAATAAAGTCCCCGACTAAAATTTGAATTCCTCCTTAATTAAATTTCTCAATCTCCCACCTCATTCTCCTCATTCTCTTCATATCCCCTCTCCCTCAATTTCCCAACTCACCAAAGCCGACGCCACCGCCCACCACCGTCACCGCTGCCGTCCACCATCGCTATCACCACCGCCGTCCACCACCGCCGTCCACTCCCTCCACCGTCGTTGCCGCCACCACCATCGTCCACCCCCTCCGCCACCACAGCCACCACTACGCCTACCACCAAGCCAATGACCATTAGAGTTATATATCACATAACGAGAACATATGTAATTCCTTAAGACTTTGGAGAAATATTTATAAATGTATTATTAATAATATGTTACGATTCAAAAGTACGAGGTTTCGAGTTTGGGAGGAAGAACATTGGTAACTAAACAACCACTGTAGTTAGTTAATCACACATTCATTAATACTAAATAATTGTGACCGATTTCTCGAACCCTAAGTCCATTACCAATTGCTAATTAATTAGAATGTTAATCAGAGTGATGCAATTAGAGAAAACAAAATCGTGGTTAAAAGAATGCTTTATTACAATGTATTGGAAAGCACACACTAATTAATAGCAATTAAATATTATGTCGCCTCATTCATCAATTTCAATGACCCCCACTTCGGTGCCCGCGGGTATCGATACCCGCGGACATGTGGTAAGCTGATATTGGCTGGAAATTTTCGCCTAGCAAACATGCTTATTCAGTCCCCAATTCTTCCAATCTTTGCTTTTTGGTCACCACAAAAAAGCAAACCATTTTTCTGTTTCCTCTGCAAATGACGTCAACTCTTATCCTCAACCTTATCCTATTATCCAATATACATCCCACTCGGACAAAACCCTCCATTATCTTCCATTTTCGTAGATTACGACCCCAGTCCCAATTTTATTATCTAGAGAACAACCCCCCACGAAATCAAGGAGGTTCCAGCAGCTGCGGCGTCGAATTCAATTGGAGTTGCTTCCCCGTCGGTTCTGCTGCGTCGAATTCCGTGAGTGTGGTCGCGTTTGTTGTGTTCTTGGAATGGGATATTTGAGGTATGATTGTGTTGATTTGGTTTTGGGTGTAGATTTGAAGGAGATTGGTTCGTTGATCGACACCCGAGGTTTCTTTCGATAGGGCGACTGTGGTTTGGAGGAAGTAGGCGAAATTGCAGAAGAAATTACGAGGTTGAGAACTACAGTCAGTGCCTTGACTGAAGCGAATAAAAGCTCAAAAGGGGCGGCAGCACAGCTCCTAGATGCAATTAGCAAGCTCGAAGCTAACATTACTCGCAACTTAGAGAGGGCAGTGAAAGAGGACATTGATTTAGCTTGCAGCTTGTCGTCCTCTTCAACAAGTCCGGCAACACATAGGAGCTCCTCCGGGTATTTTTGGATTTATAGGCTTTTGTTTGATTTTAACTAACTAGTATAGCATTCTTCATCAGGAGAAAAGCACTGAGTGCACTCAGAATGTATAATATTTTCTGTAGCTTCATTTTTCTTTCGTCGTTCTATTTTCGTCAATCATTATAGTCTTACTCTGAGTTGCTCTTGTGACGCAGTGATTATGCCCGTACTCCCAGTTCAATATAGATAGATCTTTGTGATGTGGTGTTGGAATTCATGGTGATAATTGTTACTTGTGCATATGAAACCAATCTTGGAAGTGGTTCCACTAAGCAGGTACTACTTCACAGATTCTGTCATCATTGACTTGTAACACTTATATGAAGTTTTTTTCAGTTGTAATCTCTTGGTAGCTTCATGCTCCCCATCTTGTAAGAGAGAGCTTTATTGTTTGTTTCAGGATTTGGATTGGAGAGAACGGCTCGCTTTGCAACATGTTAAATCCCTTTTCACAAAGGATGTAAGTGTAACCTGTTGTAAGTGTGGGGTATAAGTGAATTAATAAATTGAAGTTGGTAGCATTATAAGTAGCTTTCGTTATGTTCAATCCTAAGATGTTGGTCAAATTCAACTTTTAGGTCATTAAGGTGATCACTGCTAATACAGCTGACTTGGGGCCTTTTAGTCTTGATGCTTTTAGAAGAAGCAATTTATCTGCTTCATGGACTCTTGTTGGAGCTGAGACTTCAGTTAACAATCCATCCACTTCTTAGATTAATAACACTATTATAATTTGAATTTTATTATGGTTTGAACTCCTCTATTTTTCCTTCACTATACAGATTGCTTCAATTATTTCCCCTGATTTTCCCACTTTGTTTGCATTGTCCATATTTTAGTTAAAGAGGAAACATCCAGCTACTACTGTGAAGCAAGAAATTCAGAAGAGCAAAGATAGCAAGTTGTCTGGTTAATGTTTTCACTACAACAGAACAGGGATTTTGTCACAGGCAAAAACGTTGTTTGTCGCAGGCGGGCCTGTGACAAAGCACGACTTTGTCGCAAGCGGCGCCAGCGACAAAGTGCATTTTTGTCTGCGACAAAATGAGCCGCGACAAAGCGCATTTTATCGCAGGCGTTGTCTGTGACAAAGTTTGTCACAGACGCTCGTTTGTCGCAGGCCGCCTGCGACAAACGAGCGTCTGTGACAAACTTTGTCGCAGACACATCGTCATAGCATGGCTGATGAATAGGCTCCTAACCTATTACCGATCGATCCCGTCTTCTGTAACTCATTTCGATCCCCGATTCTAAATAGCTCATGAAATTCTCTGGTGGTTTGGGTTCAAAATTATGACTATGGAACGTAGGAAAGCTGTTTTCGTTGACAATGATCTAGGTTCTTTCCCATGTTGAACAAATTGGAAATAATAGATATGAACAAGATTGCTAAACATTAAAGCTTAAAGCTTCAGATTCTTATAAACAGAAAATCTAACTAATGAAACTCTTACAGCAGCAGAAAAACATAAACAAAGGGGAATACATTCAAACCCATAAACATTCAAGTATGAACACTAAGCATACATCAAAAGATATCTATGAAGATTTCTGCTTTGACAACCTCGATGAACTCCTAACACTACTGATAACATCTCCAGCTTTCCTCAATCTCTTCCTTTCAGAACCCTCAACAACATTCATCACTGATGTTTGTTGGTGTAGCTAGAGATGAGAAATTGAAAATTGGAAAGGATGCAGCAGATATCTTCCGTTCGTTGTAGCTGTAACTGAGAGCAAAGACAGCAGGGATCGGAAAACATAAGAGGAGGAACCAGCAGCCCGTCAGAGGAAGGAGAGACACGCCGGAGAAGGAGGAGGAGGCAGTTCGTCAGAGGAAAATGAGAGAAAATTTTAGATAAACATCCGGAATTGATCTCTCATTGGCGAAGAAGTAGGGTCATTCTATTCTTTGTCGCAGGCAACTGGGCTTTGTCGCAGGCTGTCTGCGACAAAGCGCGTCACAGACTGCGCTTTGTCGCAGGCCGTCTGCGACAAAGCTCGTCGCAGACTGGGCTTTGTCGCAGGCGGCCTGCGACAAAGATGTCATAGACAGCCGCTTGCCTGCGACAAACCGTTCCGCCTGCGACAGGCTTTGTCACAGGCCGAATCTTTTGTCGCAGATGGCCTGTGACAAATTAATTATTTTGTTGTAGTGTTTAAAATTTGTATAACCAATCATTTGCACATTGTTTAGATTTTATGTTCTTATCAATTCTTCTTTTGTTTTTTTTTTTTTTGTAGAGGATGAGGCTCAATTCATCGTATCACCTGAAAAACTTGTCCAGAGGGTAATTACTATTGTTTCTTGGCTTTATGTTATCATCTATCTGTTGACACTTTTGCTAACATAAGCAATAAATGAGGGGGATTCTTGAGTTCCAATTTGGTATCTCTAGTTAGTTGTAAATTCACTTCATGGACTTTATATTTTTTTCCACACAGCAACTAAGAGAAAAAAGTCGTGAGAGACGTGCATCTGCGTTGGTCTGACATGGAGATGAAGCAACTATAAAATTACAGAATGCAACTATTGAACGCTCTAAATCAGATGACTCTGCAGTTCTGGGTAAATACAATATATGGAGAAAAGAGATTGAGAATGAGAACTCTGATTCAACTGTACGCTTAATACGAGATCAGCTAATAATGGCAAGGGTATATTTAAGTATTGCTAAGATGAAGAACAAGCTTCTTTGTTTGGGTTTCATATCCAACATTTTCTTTATGTTGTGTTTTCGTGCAGAAGAAGCAACATCCTAGTAGAGTTGCTGAGCTGGAATCAAAGCTAGCTCAGCTGCAGGATGAATACAAAAGGACTGAAGATTAACTAAATGTGACAAAGAAGTAGCTAGCAGAGCTGACTGACTGTGACGATGCGAGGATTGAGCAGCTGCGTAAGATCTCCCATAATCGAGATAGGGTTTGGCAATCTGAGCTCGAATATATTCAGAAGCACCACGCGATCGATTCAGCTGCATCGTCAACTTCCATGAATGAGATCAAGAGGCCGAAGAATCAGCTGTAGATTGTGTCTTCCGCAAATCATCCCCAAGTTTCTAATAGTCTCTGATGAACTTGCTCGCCAATCTGACATGGTAAACTTCGTCCCTTTCCCTTTCCACATGTAAACCATAACATCCTTTTAGTGACTGTTGTTACTTAAGTCTCTCTGCAGTTTAAAGTACTGGAGAAGATTGCAGGAGTTTAAAGTACTGGAGCAAGCTAAGACTGTTATTCACCATGCTCTCCACTCGTTGACCTCGAGCTTCATGTTCTTGATTTAAGACGGCTTGAAGCTTGAATTTCTCCTCATAGTTATCGAGCCTTGCCATGATCAGGTCGAGCTTCTTATCTACCTTGATATCCCTTGTGTTCCCTGATGTAGATCTCTAAGGTTGATCTTGATAACTATTGCTCAAGTACTGATTCTGACTCTGGTTAAATCCGAAGTTGTAAGGAGGACGCTCTTGGAAGCTTCCTTGTTGTTGAGGAGGTTGTCTGAACTGACGATAGTCGGGGTAACCTCTTTGATTGTTGGTGAAGCCTTGATCAATAAAGTTCACTTCCTCTGTAGACCAGTTACCGAAAATCTTCTTCATATGTTTCTGTACTTCAATCTTGATCTGATCTTCACGGCTTGGTCAACTTTTAGCTGCTTCAAACTGTCTCTCCCAATTCCTGGATTTAGATGCACAGTTTGCAAAGTGAAGAAGAGCAGCTTCTGGTGCGAGTGCGGTGTAGTCTCCATCAGCTAAGGAGTTAACCCATTCAGCCGATTCTTCGTTCATTCCTCGAGCAAAGATCTCTGCTAGCTGTCTCTGCTTGAATCCATGATGAGGGCAGTCATAGAGGTGTTCTTGGAATTCGTTCCAAGCATCATGTAATCTTACTCCTTCTTTCTGTCTAAACCTTGAGATGTTATTCCTGTAAGCAGTTGTTCTGGAAGGAGGGAAGTATTCCTCTACGAATTCTTGAGCAAGATCCTCCCAGTTGATGAAGTAACCGGGTGGCTTGCTAATGAGCCATCTCTTTGCGGCGCCTCGAAGTGAGAATGGGAAGCCTCGCAAGCACAAGGTATCCTTATCAAGGCTCCCATTCTTAAAGGTCTCGCAAAAAGCAAGGAAATCCGCCAAGTGTGTGCATGGATTATCATGAGGCTTTCCTTCAAACTATAGATCCCTAGAGATCATTTCCAAGAAGGCGATTTTGATCTCATAGTCAGGACCGTCTTCATTGCGCGGCACAAAGATGGAAGACCGAACACTAGTAGCACTTAGCCTATTGTAATCCGCAAGACTCTTTTGAGCAGCCATTGCGGTAGGGGAAGGTGGATCGGAAGTGATTTGCTTCTGAATTCTCTTAACCTGCAAAAGACAAAAACAAACACAACCGGTGTAAAATCGAAGTGTGATGGAATATGAAAGATGGAAAGGTAGAAGAATAAAATGCCAGCTCTTCTTTCAAACAATAAAGAAGAGTCCCCGGCAACGGCGCCAATTTGATGAACGCATTTTCATGCGCGTGTAGTCAAATAACTAATCTACCAAGGTAGACTAGATCGTATTCTACTCGAGATCTCTTCATCTTGTCTACTCAAATATGTTGGCAATTTATTCAGGTTAAAACACTTTGTGTGTGTGATTCCACGACTTCTAATCTAATGAACAAAGGAAAATAAAAGGCACAAATATTAAAAGGTTGACTAACGAGAAGATAGACGAGGTTAGACTTCGAATCCCCCTTAGATCACCAAGGCAACGACAATCACAAGACCAGCGATTTTCAATTCTAATTCAATCAAATTTCTAAACACCACCATAACTCCTTACCCTTAGGTTTAAGACCGGCGAACGTTCACTCTATCGATCTAACACCAAGATTAATCATCGCCCGGGTACGATCGCCTCTCGCAACGACAAAACTAACTGGTGCAATTACTAGTGATTAATGAGTTACTCTTGAAGCGGATTAACCCTAACTGGTTCCTACGAAAGGCACACTCCAATGAATAGGTTAACTGGTTGAATTGATGTTTTAAAGAGAGGCGAGCGTTCGCTTCTATCCTCAGCTTAACAAGAATCTAAACTAGGTGATAAAGGAAGACAAGTTTATGCGCCAAAGCAAGGAAGCTGTCTGGCGACTAACCCTACTTGCATAAACCTAATCTAGGCGACCAAGCAGAAGAGAAACATAAACAATCAAGAACAAAACAACCATGCAAAGAGAAACTGATTGAACTTTGAATCTAATCACCGCCGATCCGTGACCGCTTTAAAGCCCTGGGTCACTTAGGGTTCATCTAGTCTGAGCTCTACGAGTTTAGCTACTCATGTTCATAACGAAAGAATCAAAGATAGAAACAGAGTTCATCACGCAAAGGAAGAACATATAGAAACTGTAAAACCTAATTAAGACGACTCTAGTTAAGCTTCGCTCTCCTGTAATCTTCAATCCTAGCTCCGAGTCTCTAAGGTGAAGGGATGACGTCACGATCTCTTCCTGGCTCTTCGAACTCTGAACTCTGCTCCCGAACTCGTGAGAATCCTGAAATTATGATTTATTATGAGGTATATCTCTTTTGGGCCGCCGGTTAAGTATTTATACTTAACCCTAGAATCGCCGGATTTTGCCTGGAGTTTTCGCCGAAAACTTGCTGAGTTTTCGCCGAAAACTTGAGTGCAAATGAAGGCTTCCGTCGGCTGATTCTCCTGCGATTTTCGGACTTGGAGTTTTCGCCGAGAACTTTGGGTTTTCGCCGAAAACTTCCTCTTGTAAGACTCTGCCGATTTCTTCTTGACTTTTCGCCGAAAACTGCAGTGTAAATCGGGGCAGGATTTGAGTTGAGTTGATTGACTCCTTGGATTGATTCTGGTGCGGTTCCTCGAGGTTCCAACGCCTTAGACACGTCCTTGGCTACTTTATTTGACGGCAAAAACCTGTGCTAACATGAAAACACTAGAAAACCATCAAATAGACCCGAAACGGGCCAAAGTAGCACAAATGGCACGAGATAGAGCAGTTGAGTGAATACTCGCTATTCTACCCTAAAAAGCATGTCTTAAGCAAGGAAATATCGCTTAAATGAGGCTGATAATCACGTCAAATCGAGTGTCATCATGCTCTATCTCTCTCTTTCTCTCTGTCTCCGATCCTTTAGTTTTGTTATCGATTTTTAGGGTTTTTGGGTTGATTGATTTTTACAGGGAGGAGATTCCGGGACAGCTTCAACATTTGTTGAATCAACAGCTTCTTTCATGAGTTTGTTGAAGATGTAGATGACGATGACGATGAGTCGATGATTGATTTGATTCTTCTTCCTTGTGAATCTCTGTTCTGGGTTTGGTTTGTAACTCGGGTCGATTGTATTTGGTTTGGGATTGGTTTGTCAAATGAAATTCGGTTACCTGTATGAGATTTATATATTCATTCATGCTTCATTGATAATTATCTGCAGTATAGTAATATAGTTACAAGGAATGAACAACTTGGTGGTGAACAGAAATGGAACCCCTTTTTTTCTTTTTCGTCCTATGAACAGAAATGGTGATGCCTAATTTTTTTTCGTCCTGTCTCATTAGTGATTTTGGTCTTCTTGCGTACCCCCTTCACTAAATAATAAATGATGATCATTGTATAATGAAATTTAGCTTTTAATCATCCTCACTCATTGGGAAACAATTTAAATTAGGCTAATTGGGGATTTAAGCCATATGGATTATGATTAGATTATTTAAAAATTAAAAGATTTACGCATTGGGAATCACATGAGTAAAGTAGGGATTAGGCATTGGAAATGATGAATAAAGTAGAGATTATAAATTGGGAATGATGAAAAAAAAAGGTGTCAACTCATATTGTCGGGGGCGCTGACTACCCCCGACAAAATATTGTCGGGGGCCGTGCCCCAGACTAAATGGCCCCGACAAAAATTTAGTCGGGGGCGACGCCAGAGACAACTTTTGGTTCGTTTCACACTCTAACCAAACCGGATTGACATTTGTCGGGGGCCACGCCCCCGACTATTTTTGTCGGGTTCCTTCGCCCCTGACAAAATATCCCTTCTCAAGGCTCTATTTGGGGGGGGGGGGGGCATCGCCCCCGACGAAATTTATTAGGGGGCTTTGCCCCCGACTATTTTCAGTTTTGCACCCCCCCTATTTTATGTTTTTGTTGTAGTGTTCGTCGACATGCGTCGGTTGAGGCATGTTCGCGTAGTCTTTAGGTGTCTTCGTCCAACAATGCTTCACAAAGCTACTTGGAATCTGTAACTTGACTCTTCTTTTAGCACAAATAACATGTGTGGGCACGGAATTCCCATCTGAATAAACTTATCACAACTGTAGTGAATTGTATTCGTTGTATCATCATAAGTCACCTTCCAACTAATATCTTCTGCTCCAAACATATTTACTGTGTACGTGTGACAACCTCCGTCAATTTCATTGCCCTCCTTAATGCATCCCGTATAACATTTCAACTCATCCCTGAATTTGAGGAATGCTTTCAAGCTATACACAACAGCTGCACTTTCTTCTAAAGACTTCAGTGCTTTTGACTGAATTTCTGGTGTTGAATGAATAGACTGGTAGTCTAATCGTAGTTCCTCCTCACTAAGCTCTGACATCCAACGATCGAAGCTAACGAAAAAATCAAGTAGCTTTAAATTGGCACCATTTTTTACCTTCTTTCCGAGTTGTGAATTCAACCCTTCACATCTAGAAGTTGTCCTCATACTTGCAAAAAATTCTTATTGAAGTATGTGTCTGCCCAATCTTCCTGTTTCAAAGTGAGGTTTGTGTTAATCCAAGTGTTATCCAATAGTGTGCAATCTTCCAAGAATGCATTCCAATCTGCAAGCCACACTTCAGAGGAAGGGTAGTCAGCTTTAACAAACCTCGTCCACTCATTTCTGAATTTATGATTCTTCACATGTTGGGTGACGTTGTTGTTTAGATGCCATGAACACAAACGATGAGTCGCCTCAGGGAATACAAGCTTTATTGCACTGGACATGGCACGGTCTCCATCTGTGATCACAAAGCCAGGTTTTTTACCGCCCACAGCCTTGCTGAGTGTGTTTAAAACTAATCAATAATTCTCTTCTCTTTCGTGTTGCAGGAATGCACAACCAAATACACAAGTTCTAAAGTGTTGGTTAATACCTACAATGAATAAAAGCAAAGTAATATCATATTCCACGTGTATAAACAGTACATTTAATTGTGATATATTAATTTCACGTTAATCTAATCCATGAACAGTGAATTGGCCATATATATAACAATACGGTTCATAAAAGTCATCAGTAGACTTACATAGGATACGGTTAAATAATTTGACCACATATTAATAATACATGATACACATTAAAGTAACAATACAAATGCTTATATGGCTTACTAGATTATCAGCGGCCCATTGGCCGATTTTTTGTGTTAATAGTTTACCGGAAAATAATTTTTATTTAGATTACTTAGAAGTGTGGTTGAATTTTTTCTACTTTTTAATATATAATTTTTTCTACTTTTTATTTCTATTTTTTAATATATAATCATTTAATTCATATGTTGGTAAAAAATTATAAATTTTTTATCAATTGTTGGGATATCTATATATATATAATAGGATTTCAACTTTTTGCAATTGCCACCTAAGCCAATCCTCTTCATACCTTAATTTTAGGAAATCAACCAATTAAAATTAATCTCTTAAATAATTAATAAAAAAATATTAAATCTCTAATAATGTTTGGTAACCACCCCACGTTTAACCTCTTCTTCTTTTTTTCATTTCTAAAATTTTATGTTAGTTAAATAATTAAAACTTATTATGAATTTAGTATTTATTTTTCTATACCTTAATTTTAGGGAATCAACAAATTAAAATTAATCTCTTAAATAATTAATAAAAAAAATATTAAATCTCTAATGTTTGGTAACCACCCTCACGTTTAACCTCTTCTTCTTTTTTTCATTTCTAAAATTTTATGTTAGTTAAATAATTAAAACTTATTATAAATTTAGTATTCATTTTTCTATTATTTCTTTGAACCTCTCACATCCTTTACATTCAATCGTCTCTATAAACTATATTCAAAATATAATGGCTAATTTATCGGGCTTTAGAACATGTTATCCTAACTTCTAAAATGTTTCTTTTGTCAAAAAAATGTAAGAACAGTTTTTATCTTTTAAAATTTAAATATTTTTTAATGAGAAATTAGTCCACATTATTAATAAGTAATCTATTAGTTACTTAAAATTAATACCTTCATGTGAAGTAATATATATTTATGTAGAGATTTTCAAAATTAAACTTTTTTCAGGAGAACGTTTAGCCAACTTCACTTGACTACCACAACTAAAAGAAAAATATATACTATCTACGACTACTCTTTTATCATGTCATCTTTTATTTCCATAGATATCCCCTCACTGATAACATAAATGTTTGTGTTTTTTTGTTGTGAGTTTGTTTCATTATCTCCGTCATAGGTGGACATATTTTCATTTAGTTTTTTTGTATAGTCTCTATCATGAACTCACTAGCAAAGTAGAACAATATATTATCTTCTTTTCGATGACTACTCATTTATTCATTAATTAATTTTTTTTATTTTAGTATATTTCAACATCCTTATATATTCCTAACTAAAAATATACAAAATTACATGTATATATTTATAATTATATAAATATGCCCGTCAACGGACGGGCAAATAAGCTAGTAATAAATAAAAGCATTATAGTTATGCTTTCTTGTTGTTACGTTGAAAACACTGCAACTTTTATTTGATTAAATAGTAAACTACTCCAATCATTAGGTGTGGCATTGTTGGTTGTTCACTTTGTCTCTTAACAATGAGGTTGAGAGTTCGATCCTTGTTCGTGAGAAAAGAATCAAAAATTTTTGTTTGTCAGAACCGATTTTTATCCAAAATACCCTCATTCCTAGAATGAAGGAGGAGCTCTAAAATCCTCAAAAAACTGACGTGTCAACTGAAAAAAATGGTATCTGCTTTAATGTATTAGTAGACATAAATAAGATTCGTTTAAAATAACTGTCCAAGCATAAATGGAATATATATGGAATAAAAGCAACATGACACTTATACCAGAATTACACGTGGAGATTTGTTAAATATTATGAACCGTTCACTAAATTCAACGGTTATATCGAATACGAAACCTTAATATAGTAATACCAAGTTGAACAATACGCCTGAATAAAATTAAACACTTATGCTATGTTAGGCTACGTACCCGAACATATAACCAGACGCAAGTTATATTTAATCTTCTTGTAAGTCGCGTTGAATTCCAATATTTCGTCGAAGCACGTGAAATCCGCGTTGCTCATGCTGTCTGCCCAAAAAACTTTTTCCAACATATTTTATTCATTGAGTGTGTACTCCATAAAAAAATTTGGTTCCTGCTTTGATTTCGACTTCAAATAGGCTAGAGCCGTTGCAGCATCACCTTCAGCTATTCTCTCCGCTTCTTGCCGGAAATATTGATTGAAGGCATCTAATTTAGTGTAACCCACATGTGCATGCCCACCATATTTGCCCACATTCATTCTGTATGCGTCGGCAGGCCCCACACCCACAGATTTCGCCTGTCTTAGTGCTTCCATCCCTGCATCACCCACATCACGATTTTTGCGCATATAATGAGCCAAATGTTTTGCGGTTAATTCGTGAGAGTGCGTGTTATTAAATCTGGCCACCAAATATGTCGATGTTTCTTTCTTCAACTTTAACTTAATTAAATCTTTGCAACCACATCTTTTCTCCGATCTAGGCTGATTTTTTCTTGGTTTTTTTGGCGGAGCACGTACTCCCTCTTTCCTGCATACAATAATGCGCTCCAAAATGGCACCGTCTTTGTCATATATCATATCATCAAGTCTGACATCGAAACCCCATGCTTTCCCATATTTCCTGTACTAGTCTCGCCCTTCTTCGTAACTTTTGAATTCAAGGCCCTCCACTTGTGCATCCGTGAGCTCGCGCAATTCTGCGTACTCTTTCATGAAATCGTCCAAGATATTAACTTCTACCCCGTCTTGATCCAAAACATCGGTCATATTGTCGTTTGTAGCTGCCATTGAACAACACTATATAAGTTTAAAATACGGTTGTA
This sequence comes from Linum lewisii, assembly GCA_034768395.1. Taxonomy (NCBI): domain Eukaryota; kingdom Viridiplantae; phylum Streptophyta; class Magnoliopsida; order Malpighiales; family Linaceae; genus Linum; species Linum lewisii. The sequence continues at coordinate 49,720,885 of CM068297.1, forward strand.
TTTTCAATGAAATAAAATCGTTAGAGTAGATTGAGCAGGTTAGAAGCGACGTGCTTACTGAAGTTATACTTGACGATATTATTCACTCTAACCGATACTTGGAGTCTATTTATCTTCGTAAGGCAGTGGAAATCAGTATGCTCATGTTATTTCAATGGTTAATGTTCATTCTATTAAGTTCTTTATATAACCAATGCATACTAATTAGACTTACCTTTCACGTTGGACTCAAACTAGGAAATATTAATAAGATTTTGATTCATGCTAGGACTCATACTATTTTTTTTTGGTCTGAAAATTCATCAATTTATTCATCATCAAGGCCCGAGGAAGATTACAATAAGGATAACATTTGAGAACATGCGGTCCACTCTTCTGGTAAGTCGCCTCGTCGTGCAGAATTTGCAATCCAGTCTGCAGCTTCGTTGAGTCTTCGCGGAATGAAGGAGATGGAGATGCGGGGGTTGTCCTTTAAACAGCGCCGCATAGAAGACATCCATGTTGCGCATTCCCAAGGCCAAGCAATTCTAAAGTCTCGTAGTGCTGAAACAAGGGTTAAGCAATCTGATTTAATCGTAGAGGGTCCTCCATAAGACTCAGCGGTTCGGATAGCTACCAGGAGGGCCTTAGCTTCGGCCACAATTGATGATGAACACCTAAGGGTACCAGCTTTCCCTTCAATCACTTATCCATGGGAGTTAGTAACGACAACCCCATAACCCGCCTCCACAGATTCGTTAATGAAAGATCCATCACAATAAATCTGTTGTCGAGGGGACTCGCCTGGCGGTGGACTCAGTATTGACTCGGGTACCTGGGGTCGTATGCTTGGATTGGTGGTCTCATTCTCATGCAATGCCTTCCAATCCTCCTTAAACTTCGTTGCCCAATTTATGGTCATATCTGTAGTTGGCATGACGTTTCGAAAGATTTTTTCATTGCGACTCCTCCAAACACACCACATCACTGCTACTATAATAAATATTCGGTCCATGACCATGTCTTCTTTGAAATCGTACAACCAGGCGGCAATCTGGTTACCGTCGTTTGGATATTGACTTAGTGGGGAGATTCTATTCCACACTGCCCTTGCATGGGAACACTTGAATAAGTAGTGAGAGACATTTTCTTCTTCCTCCCTACAAATTTGACAAATCGGAGAGTCTCCACATCTTCTTCTCCACAGGTTCTTGGATGTCGCTAGAGCATTATTAGAAGCTCTCCAAATGAAGAATTTAAAATTTGGGGGAATTTTGAGGTTCCACACCCATTTCCATTTTTTGTCTGTGGGGTCAGGAATCACGTTGGTAATCTGCCTCTTCTCTTCTTTACGGAGGGTATGGTAAGCCGATTTCACGGAGAAGTTCCCTCGTTTATCAAAATGCCACACCCACGGGTCATCCTCACTGCTTGGACCCACCGGGATCCTCAGGATTGCTGACGTCTCCATTGGGTTGCAGTAATTCCTCACCTCCTCAACCTTCCACCCTGATCTATCTTCCTTGACCCAATCTTCTGCCTTTATATCGTTATGATCCTGCTGGGAGAGTCGAAAGCCTGGTATCGAAGGGATCCAAGGGTCCGTGAACACATTGATATTTTGACCACTAATTAAGTTTTTCCTTGCCCCAAGCATAAGTACTTCTCTTGAATCACAAAGACTGGCCCAGATCCACGAAGGTCGTCTAGACTTATTTGCATTGAGAAAGTCTGTCTGCGGAAAATAGAGTGCTTTGAGGAGTTGTGCCCACAATTGTCCCTCGTTTGTCATCAATCTCCAACCTTGCATAGCGAGCAGAGCTATATTGAAAGTCCGAAAGTCTTTAAAGCCTAGACCCCCTTCACCTTTTGATTTTGTTAGTTTGGTTTTTGAAGTCCAATGGATCGTCCTTCTCGTCATCGAGCCACCCCAAAAGAAAGCTCTTAAGTGGGAATCCATCTTCTTTGTGAGAGTCTTTGGCAACAAGAAGCAGGACATTAAGTAAGTTGGGATGCTTTGATAGACTGCCTTAAGTAAAACTTCTTTGCCTCCGGGAGAAAGCATCAGACTCTTCCAAGATTGGCCTAGATTCCTCATACGCTCCAGGAGGAACGCAAAAACCTCCTTCTTAGATCGTCCCCATTCTAAAGGAACTCCCAGATACTTACCAAAAGACTCAGTGTTTTGGAACCCTAGAATGTCCCTGATCCGATTTTGCAGTGTCTTTGGGGTCCTTCTGGAAAATAAAATGGAGGATTTCTGATGGTTAACTACTTGGCCAGTCATGCTACCATATCTTCTCATAGTGTCCATGAAGGCCAAAGCTTCTATCACTGACGCTTCTCCAAATAGAATCGTGTCATCGGCAAACAAGACATGAGTGAGCTTAGGGCATCTAGCATTTAACTTCACTCCTTTTAGCTCCCCCGACTCCACCTTCCTATTAATAAGCACCGAGAGGGCATTTGAAAGGATAATAAATAAGAAGGGTGACAATGGGTCCCCTTGCTTAATACCTCTCAAATGGGTGAAATGCTCTGTCGGGTACCCATTAACTAGGACTGAAAACCTGACCGTCCTCACGCACTACTTAATCCACTTGCACCAAGTGAGCGAAAATCCCATATTCCTTAGGATACTATCTAGGCAATCCCACTCGACCATATCATACGCTTTCTTCATATCCATCTTGATCATCATATCCCATTGGTATTTTGTTGCTCGATTTTTGAAGTGGTGGATAACTTCATGGACAATCATAATATTGTCCTGGATTGCGCGTCCTTTAGTGAAAGCTGCCTGGAGCTCCGAGACAATAATTGGCATCCAATTTTTTAGCCTTGATGCCATGATTTTAGAGATCACTTTATACCTGAAATTGCAACACCTGATTGGTCTGTATTGAGAAATCAGCTCTGGATTAGGGATTTTAGGGATGATGACCACATTTGTATCGTTCCATCCCGTAAGCATGAAAGACTCCTCGAAGAACCCCCTGACTTCCTTGCAAAGTTGGTCTTTGACCACATCCCAATATTTTTGATAGAAGAGTCCAGGAAAACCATCAGGGCCAGGCGATTTATTTGCTCCCATCTGGAACACAACATTCTTGATTTCCTCTTCAGTAACCATTCTACACAGATCCTGGTTGATATCGTCGGTAATAAAGCTTGGGATCCAATTATTAATCTCATCATCCTGGATGGGATCCCTAGCTGAGAACAGGTCCTTATAAAACTCTCGAACATGATTCTCAATCTCTTCCTCATCCTCGACCCAATTAGAATCATCAATCCTGAGTTTTAAAATTCTGTTTTTATGTCTTCTCTGCACCGCACTAGCATGAAAAAACTTGGTATTCTTATCTCCTTCTTTCAGCCACCGGGTTCCTGCTCTTTGCTTCCAGTAAATCTCTTCCTGCTTCCACTGTTAGTCTAGGTCTGCTTGTAGACTTTTTTCAATAACAGCTGTCACCGGATCTCTTACTCCTCCTTGGATAACTGTTAACTTCCTTTGGATATTCCTAATATTGCTTGCACTATTACTACTTTGATTCTTACTCCAGCTCCTCAAGTCCCTCGTAAGGTAGTTAAGTTTAGTATTGCAATTGTTCCCTTTCTCCCAACCCTTCTTGATCAGCTCCTCACATTTACCATCCTCAGTCCATCTCTGGTCAAACCGGAACAGTTTTTGATTACCATCTCTTGGGATGTAATGGTGAAGAATAAGTCTTATTGGAGCATGGTCTGATCCAATTATGGGTTTGTGGATAATTTCTGCATTGTGGAAAGTGTTGCGCCAGTGGGCGGAGCATAAGGCTCTATCAAGTCTCTCTCTAATTCGCTCGTCCCCCACCTTCATATTATCCCAAGTATAATTCTGCCCCGAGAAACCCATATCAATTAACCCATTCTGGAAGATAAATTCATGAAAGGGTTCAGTGGAGTCTCTCCGGGGTGGTAAGCCCCCTTCTTTTTCGCTACTGTTAAGTATAGCATTGAAATCTCCCATAATAATCCAGGAATCATCATCCGAAGAGCGAAGATTGCTTATCTCACTCCACACTTGGCTTCTAATGTAAGGGTAGTTAGGCGCATGCACAAAAGTCAAGTAGTAGTCCTCAACACCATTACCACAACTAACATAGAGGTCCATAAAGAACTCGTTACAAGACAACACATTGATACTAATATTGCCTACCCACCAAAGCGAAAACCCTCTACTACGACCGATAGGGTCATTATAACAAAAGTTGGGATATTTCGCTCGCTTTTTTTTTTTTCTAAAGTTTCTCTACTATTTTTGGTTTCCATAAGAAAAACAATTGAAGGATTAAATCTACGGATAAGGTCCGCTAAATAATTGCTAGTAGAGGATGGACCAATTCCTCTACAATTCCAACAAAGGGTAGTCATGGTTCGTTGGATGACCTATGGTGGGCCACCGCACCATCCGACGTATCCATTTGTTCATTCCCTTCATTGTTCTCATCAACTCCATAGTAGTTTCTCCATTCGGTGTTGTTGAGTGACTCCATTGGCCTATAGTTCCATCATTCCGAGGCGGTTGCACTCCTGCCCCTGCCCAACACGAGTCCGGCTGTTGACTCTCTTCCTCGACTTATTGTTGACCCGTGGCCCATTCAGTTAAGATCACCCCTTGCACCTTCCTTTTCTTTTTTGCCTTAAGATATTTAGGGCTTTTTGTCTTCCTATTCTCCCATGGACTCATAGCTGAAAGGATTAGAGCACCTTGGGCTTGAGTGGAAGTTCCTGGATCTCTAAAGAGGGGCTGATTTAAAAGAGGCCCAAACCCAGGTGGCCCATTCTCCATTTGCACAGGAATTCGCAGCCCAGGAGGAGATTGAAACAAGTGGTGCTCCATAGCCTCGGCCCAAGCCCGTTGGTCTCCTCTTGCTCCTGCAGCTAGGTTAAACGCCTCTGCCAAGTTCCTGGTGGCCGCCGGCGATCCCATCCCTTCCTCCCTCACTCCAGCCGAGCTCCAAACTTTTTCTTCATCCAATCTGCCTCCGATTCCTAGCCGATTATCCACCCTAACCTCCTTTCCTTCCCTGTTCCTGAGTCTTGATACTGATCCTTGCATTGCTGCCCATCGAAGATCAATCGGTACAGACTCATTTGAAGCTCCGTCTCCCCTCGCGTTTTCCGTACGTTGCGGCTGCCTTGGGTGTCTTCTCGGCGTCGGAGCGGGTGGGGAGTGGAGACCCGCTTTAGTATGCTCTCCGTATCTCCCTTCTACGAACTCATGCCGGAAATCACAGTTGGACTAGCTATGTCCGATCCTTCCGCACGAGAAACAAAAATTAGCCGGTAGTTTCTCGTATTTGAAGCTAATCCATTCAGCCTCTTCTTCCTCGCCGCTCCAGAATCCATAAGGGACTGGCCGATTGAGATCGAGGGATACGAAAGCCCTGAGAAATTTTACCCATACTGTCGAGTTCAGCCCACTCTCGTCTACTTCGATTACCTCCCCGAAGCATGCAGCTAGGATCTGCTTCAGGTCTTCCTCTGTCCTGCACCACATGGGTAAGTCGTGAACCTGCATCCATATGTTGGCCTTCGAGAAGTCAATGTTGGAAGGCTTCCCCTTCAGGTTCCACTCCTTAAGCACCAGCATTGTCTCAGACAGCTTCCATGGGCGCCCATGCCATGCTTTCTCCTTGTCGTTCTTGTTGCTGAAGTTGATGACGAAGGTATTTGGATTTGCGTCGCTGATCTTCAGACCATGGGCTTCTGGCCAGGCGTTAGCTAAGATTGATTTCATAGCATGAGATGTGATTTTCCTTGCGGTAATCATCTTTCTGGCTGAGATTTGCATCTCCCGTTCCCATAACTCGTGGCCTCAGCTTGACAACAGGCTCCTCAACACTCCATTCTTGAGTTTTCTTCATGATGCTGTAGTTTTAGCGGTATCAAATAACTAATCTACCAAGGCAGACTAGATCGTATTCTACTCGAGGTCTCTTCTTCTTGTCTACTCAAATATGTTGCAAATTACTCAGGTTTAAACAGGTTGTGAGTGGTGTGAGTTCCACGACTTCTAATCTAATAAAGCAGGAAACTAAAAGACAGAAAGATTAAAAGGTTGACTAACGAGAAGATAGACGAGCTTAGATTTTGAATCCCCCTTAGATCACCAAGGCAACGGCAATCACAAGACCAGCGGATTTCAATTCTAATTCAATCGGTTTCTATACACCACCATAACTCCTGACCCTTAGGTTTAAGACTGGCGAACGTTCGCTCTATCCGATCTAACTACCAAGATTAACTAGCCGCCCGGGTACGGTCGCCTCTCGCAACGACTTCATTTAATTGGTGCAATTACTAATGATTTATGAGTTACTCTTGCAGTGGATTAACCCTAATCGGTTCCTACGAAAGGCACACTCCAATTATAAGGTTAATTGTTCGATTTGATGTTTTAAAGTAAGGCGAGCGTTCGCTAACATAAACAACGAAGAACCAACCAAACATGAAAGAGAAACTGATTGAACTTTGAATCTAATCACCGCCAATCCGTGACTGCTTTAAAGCCCTGGGTCACTTAGGGTTCATCTAATCTAAGCTCTACAAGTTCAGCTACTCATAACGATAACAGAAGAATCAAAGGCAACAAAGAAGATCATCATACAGAGGAAGAACATATAAGAACTGAAAAACCTAATTCTGACGACTCCAGCGAAGCTTCAATCTCCTGGATCTTCAACTTTAAGCTCCGAGCTCTCCGAGGTGGAAGGATGGCGTCACGATCTCTCCACGGATCTTCGAACTCTCTAAACTCTATCTATCGACCCTAAGGTCGTGGCTAATCTGCCAAAATTTGTGTGTGTCTAATCTGGCTTCGAAAAGTCTATATATAACCCCAGAAACCCTTTACAAGTTGGAAAAGGCTGAAAATTAGGGTTTGTGCCCGGATTTTCAAAGGAATTTTCGCCGAAAACATCACCAGATTTTCGCCGAAAATGTTAGTTAAAAACCAGCTCCAACTTGTTTCGATGATTCCCGCTCTGTTTGAACTCCGATTTGGTCCCCGTTTGAAGCGCTGGACTCGTGAGAGAGTTCTCTATAATGTGGTAACCTGGAGGCTCAACATAAAAGCTCACAAAAAAGGGTAAAAATAGCTAATAAATGGACAATGTATGCACTAGGAGCCTAGAATTACATAATAAACACATTTTCACCAAATATTCATCAGAATGGCATCAAAGGGCATGAAATGTCGCTTAAATGGGGATGAAAATCACGTCAAATCGAGTGTCATCACTTCACTAATATGAGATCATTTCTTTTCTGTATGCTTCCTTATTATTGTTTTGTTTTTCTGCTTATGCTATTCCTTTGCAAATAATATTCTGTTTTGTTTTTCCAGGGAATTGTTGTGGGGAGTGTAATATAGAGCTCAAGGCCATCCTCCATCTATATCAAGAGAAGAACATTAAAGCTTGGGTCAACCACCTTTACACCCAGCCTTTTCCTCTGTGCTTCTGCCTCCTAGACGCCAATCCCTTTTTCCCAATCCAGCATAATAAAGGGGAGCTCTAAGTTAACTGTGTTCTACCGAAATATGGGTTTTGTGTTCTCATATTTTCCAGAAATATGTGTTTTCTTTTTGCTTTGTTTAAGGTTGCCCTTTTCTTTCTGACATCACATAAATCAATCCCTTTTCCGAATATCTTAAAAGCAGGCGCACAACCCTCCCTTTCTGTGCACCCTAATGCCCTCCTGACTGTACCCTTAACTACTCATCCCCTTTATTAAAGGATATCAGTTCCTTACTTAAAACCAATTCCCATTTTTTGCTGTTCATTTTATTCTAATGGGCACCCCACTTTTCAAGCCCTTCCAATTGCCTGCAAATTTTTTGGATTCTTCTTTAAAAGCAGTAATGAAGTGTTGAAAAAAATGAGAGATCCTACAGATTGGAAGGATTCCGAGGGAAATCAAAGGGAACCCGGCCGAGAACCTCGGCGGAGTTTGCCATGGGTATGCGGTGTAGTTAGGGAAAGAGTCAGTATGAAAGTACATCCGTTTGTTTCCCCTAAGTAATCCTCTTGATGGACTAACCCTTTGAGTTTGTAGCTAAGTTCAAAAACATGTTGACAATACATTTCTATTAATATCATCTCTGAGTAATTTTTATTTGAATTTCACTTCAATAGGTATAGGACTCATACTAGGAAACTACAATAAAATACTAATAAGATAGTGCTGTAGGAGTCAATTTCGTAACCTCCTAATTAAAAGTGATTTATTCGAATTATTGACCTATTGTGTACTTACTTTTTAGTCACTTGATTTTAATACTTTCCATGTTTAACCTAAATTATATTAAGGTATGAAAATGTCCCAAATCGTGTAAACATCCAAATTAAACATGTAAGATTAAACAAGTCTGATTACAAATTTAAATTAAAATGTCAAGTCAACCTTAGTTTGTAAATGTAACGTTTAGATCGAATGATTCGTACGTACTATGTCAACTTCAATTTACTACGTCCGATGAAAGTCTATTACGTAAAAAATAAATAGGAGCGAATGTTATTTACACACCTAGTGTACTAGTCAATATTATATGTCGCAGCTTCAGCACTGTTCTGTACTGATGGGCCCGAGTTGAATCCGCCCTCGAACATGGTCAGGGCGGTCCGTCACTCCAGGGCGTTCGAAACAGTTCCATAGTATCGCCTCGAGCCTCTTACGGCCTCGAGGCCATACTGGGGGCAATTGATGGGCCCGAGTTGAATCCGCCCTCGAACATGGTCAGGGCGGTCCGTCACTCCAGGGCGTTCGAAATAGTTCCATAGTATCGCCTCGAGCCTCTTACGGCCTCGAGGCCATACTGGGGGCAATTGATGGGCCCGAGTTGAATCCGCCCTCGAACATGGTCAGGGCGGTCCGTCACTCGAGGGCGGTCCTCCGTCCGCCTCAGCCAAAGGATCACCTGTCACATGAACAGGAAACCACCTCCCATTACTGTTGACGGTGACTCGCTGCGGCCCACTCAGAGCAGGACACGTGGACCCTGCCAGACCAATGGGACCTATAAATAACAAGATCCCCCATTCAGAAGAAGAACAACAGACTTGGGACCATACGCCTGATACTACAAGCTTTCACGCTGTACGCTAAAGGCTATCGTTCCGCCCACACCAAAGGGCTCTCGCCCGGTACTTCTCTGTAACCCATTCTCCCTACATTATCCACATACTTGTCACCTTACATATACTAACCCTTGCACGTCCGCCCTGCAAGGTACCATCCGCCGAGACACTCCGAGGACGGATTCATTGCCTAAACCTCCAAAGAACCACAGTATTGATCCACCGTCCAACTGGGCGGATCAATTGGCGCGCCAGATAGGGGACAGCTAAACGTTTTGTTCCCAAAAGACAAACAGCATGCAGAATTTGGAGGAAAATCCCACGAGTGGTATCCCCACGGATACGCTCGTCACCCCGGCCAAACAAATCGTATCGGCGGGTGTCCCCCGAGACCCTCGTCCTTCCATAGACCCACCCTTGGGAACGGCTACACAAACACCCCATCCAATCCGCCCTCTAGGCCTTGGATTGCTCCGAGGAGAGTCCCACGTCCCCCCTCCGTTGGAAGATAGAGTGGCGGCTGATCCCGCCGCGGGGGACCTAGCGGCACAGGTAGCCGATCTACAAAGACAAAACGCTGAAATGGCAGTGATGATGAAGTTCCTGGTGGCCAAGGCAACCCCGGAAATCACACCGAGGGCTCATCCGGCGGACCCGCAACCGGCATGGCGGACTCGGACGAAATGTACCGACTATTCCTCCCTCGCCACCAGTCAGGCCCAAAGCAACTCGCCATGCGGCAGCCTCTGGACAAGGGTCTCCTCAGCTTTCCTCCCCCACAAGGATTCGTGCCACCAGCAATCAAGGCGTATGACGGAACTGGGGATCCCGACCAACATCTGTTAACATTCACCATTGCCATGCAGATGTTCACGGCCCCGGACGCTACCTACTACCGTACGTTCCCTGGAACGTTAACTGGAGCTGCACTAACCTGGTATGGAGGTTTGGCAGAAGGAATCATAAAGAATTGGGAAGATTTCTGCCAACTCTTTCTCCACAAGTTCTCAAACCAAAAGGAGGCGGGACGCAATTTGTCCGCCTTCTGGAACTTGAGACAGAACCGGTCCGAGACTCTTAGGCAGTACTACGAGAAGTGGGCCAAGGCGGTCGCGGCGGTGCCCAACCTCGCACTAGACATTGTGCTCCACCACATCCAAACCACCACACTCAGCACCGAACTGGTGAAGGACTTGGTCCGGAGAAAGCCAAAAACCCACACCGAATTGGAGACATGTATCCTCCAGTGTGCTGAAGTGGAAGAGAATGTCGCCATGATACAGGACGGGTACAGGCGCTCAAGCGATCAGAACAGGGATAAAGGATACCAAGGGCGGAAAGAGAAACGCCCTGACGACAGAAGAGACAACCGCCCTCACGGAGAGGGAAGATCGGAACAAGGGTACACCCCCCTGTCGGAATCAAGGCGAAGGCTCATGTACGTCCTCCAAGAAAAGAAAGGGGGATTGCGGTGGCCGGCCCCGTTACCCAAGGCGGCACTGAAAAGGGGGAACCCAAATGAGTATTGCGAGTTTCATGGGCAGAAGGGGCACGACACGGAGGACTGCCGGGAACTCCGCAGTGAGATTGAGCGAGCCATAAAGAATGGTGACCTCAAGGAATTCATCATAAGTAACCGAAGGAGAAAAGAGCGGGAACGCTCAGAATCGCCAAGACAAGGAGAAAAGGAAAGGTTAGAGACACCCCCTCCGAAGGCGGGTAGACACACGCCCCCAGAAAGGCGAGTGTCTTCGACAGGATAACGGATGAGGAAAGTCCGGATACCCAAAAGGAGGGCGGAAAGCCCAGATACAAGAGACATGCAGCATGATTTTGGGAGGAGAGGAGGATACGCCCCAGAGCAGAAGGGTCGTTGGTGAATGTTCCATGGTCAGACAGTCGGATAAAGAGCCGCCATTGACATTCACATCGGCAGATTTGCGCGGGGGAAGTCCCAGCACCCAAGCGATGGTGATCCGTGTCATCATTGAAGACACTCTGGTAGAGCGGGTGCTAGTGGACGAGGGTAGTTCGGCGGATATACTCTCGGCCGACGCTTTCAGCAGAATGGGATTAGACCCCGCCCTACTCAAGCGTTCTAAGATCATGCTGACTGGCTTCGCGGGAAATGACGTACCTGTACTGGGCGTGATCACCTTACCCATCACGTTGGGGGACGACGATCACCAGGAAACAAAGCACATAAAATGGTACGTCACCAATTGCAATTCGGCGTATAACATGATAATGGGGCCGCCCAGTTTGGCCGCCTTCGAGGCTGTTTCCTCCACAGTCCATCAAGTCATGAAGTTCCCTACTGCAAGAGGAATCGGAGTAGCATGGGGAAACACTCCATTAGCACGAAAATGCTATAGGGTGGCTCTCAAGAAGGAAGAGGCGTGTTTCTCAGTGGATACTAGAGACGACGCGTATGTCCGCCCAGAATCCGCAGAGGCGGATACAGAAGTCCCACTGTATCCTGGTAATCCTGAGAGAGTGATACGGCTGTCCGCTCATATGCCGGTCCCAGACCGAGACCGCACAGTGGCACTGCTGAGAGAGTATGCTGATTTGTTCGCATGGAAACCCCAGGATATGCCTGGGCTGGACCCCGCGATCATGCAGCACCACCTAGCTGTGAGGGCAGACGCCCGCCCCGTGTCGCAAAAGAAGCGGACAGTAAATTGGACAAGAAAACAAGCGGTCCAAGAAGAAATAACAAAACTGTTGGAGGCAGGTTTCATCAGGGAAGTCCAATACCCGACGTGGCTGTCGAATGTAGTAATGGTGGGCAAGGCGGATGGAAGCTGGCGGATGTGCATAGATTTTACCAACCTCAACGACGCCTGTCCCAAGGACCCATATCCGCTGCCTAATATCGACCAACTGGTGGACGCCACAGCAAACCATGAGACGTTGTCTTTCTTGGACATGTTCTCGGGATACCACCAGATCCCACTGGCAAAGGCGGACCAAGAAAAAACGTCATTCTCGACGCCCTTCGGCAATTACTGCTACAATGTGATGCCGTTTGGCCTAAAAAATGCCGGAGCGACGTACCAGAGGATGATTGACAGAGTTTTTCAAGATCAGTTGGGTCATCACATGGAAGCATACGTTGATGACCTGCTGGTTAAGACCAAGGCGGGTGAGGACCACCTGGGAGACCTCAGGAAAACCTTCGACACCTTGAAGGCGTTCCAACTTCGCTTGAATCCGAAGAAGTGCGTCTTCGGCGCATCCTCAGGGAAGTTTTTGGGATTCATAATCACCAGGCGGGGAATCGAGGCGAACCCCAAAAAGATAGAAGCTATTATACAGACACCACCCCCTAAGACGGTGAGAGATGTCAAAACGTTGACGGGGCGGTTAGCGGCTATGAACAGATTCATCCCGAAGTCCGCCGAAAGGCAGGCGCCATTCTTCGCCACTCTGAAGGCGGCGGCCAAGTTCTCATGGACGGAAGAGTGTTCTACGGCTTTTGAGGAACTCAAAGCATTCCTCACCACTCCGCCGACGCTAGCAGCCCCGGTTCCCGGAGATGAGCTATACCTGTACGTCGCCATCGCGGCTACAGCTGTCAGCTCAGTTCTCGTGAAGCGGATGGACAAGGAAGAACGCCCGGTCTTCTACACGAGCAAGTCGTTAGTAGATGCCGAAACCAGGTATTCTCCATTGGAGAAGTCAGCCTACGCGGTGATTATCGCCTCCAGGAAGCTGCGCCCATACTTCCATGCTCACACAATTCACGTTGTGACGAACTTACCACTCAAGGCAGCTCTCAGGTCCATGGGAGTGGCAGGGCGCATGTCCAAATGGGCGGTAGAGCTCAGTGAATATGACGTACACTTCCAACCACGGACAGCCATCAAGGCACAGGCTCTGGCTGATTTTGTGGTCGAAGGATGTGTCCGGGCGGAAGGACGCCCGGATGATTACTGGGAGCTCTACGTGGATGGGGCATCGAGCAAGAACGGAGCAGGGGCGGGTATAGTGTTAAAAAGCCCCCAGGGAGTCCTACACGAAACCGCCCTCCGTTTCAACAGGCCACGAACCAACAATGCGGCGGAGTACGGGGCGCTCATTGCAGGGCTCAGAATGGCCAAAGCCATGGGAGTATCTCATCTCAAGGTTTTCTCTGACTCCGCCATTGTGGTCAACCAGCTCAGTGGGGTGTACGAGGTCCGGGAGGAAACTCTGGCCCCGTACAACGATCAAGCCAAGATCGCCCTCAAGGGTTTCGAAACAACGGAGATCCATCAGGTGGCGAGGGAAGACAACGCCCACGCTGACGCTCTCTCTAAGCTCGCTACCGCTCTCAGCTTCGAAGAGGACAGGACGATCACCGTGGAGAAAGAAAGAGAAGAGGGTGAGTGTATGGCCGTCGATGCCCAGACAAGCGTAACACCGCCCACAGCGCCACTCACGGATTGGCGTGCGCCAGTACGAACTTTTATTGAAACGGACGCCCTCCCGGCGGACCGAGCGCTGGCTACCAAGGTTCGTAGACGAGCGGCAAGATGTGTTTTGCTGGACGGCGAAATGTACCGTAAGTCCTCGGCAGGGCCATACTTGCGATGCTTAAGTGATGAGGAGGCTTCTTTCACTTTGAGAGAAATCCACCAAGGCGTTTGCGGGATGCATATAGGCGCCAAAAGCCTGGAAAAGAATATATTATTGTAGGGGTACTATTGGCCAACAATCCGCCGAGACTCGGAAGAGCTGGTCAAGCGGTGCCACAAGTGTCAGCTATTCGCTAACACGCACCACCTGCCCTCCACCGCTCTCCAGCCGATAGTTTCGCCATGGCCGTTCGCCTTCTGGGGGATGGATTTGCTAGGACCATTCCCAGAAGCGGTGGGCAAGAGAAAGTACATCATCGTGGCGGTGGATTACTTCACCAAATGGGTGGAGGCCGAAGCTCTCGCCTCCATCACGGCATATCAGGTGCAGAAGTTCGTGTTGAAAAACATCATCACTCGCTTCAGCCTTCCTCTAGGATTTGTCTGCGATCATGGCACTCAGTTTGATTGCACGGCGTTCCTTGACTTTTGTGAAGAGTTCAAAATCATGGTTCGCTTGGCGTCGGTGGCATATCCCCAGGCGAACGGGCAGGCGGAAGCCATCAATAAACTCATCTTGCAAGGATTGAAGAAGAGAGTGGATGCGGCGAAGGGAAAATGGGTCGATGAGTTGCCCAACATCCTATGGGCGCACAGGACTTCGTACAAAACAGCCACAGATGAAACCCCTTACACCCTGGTATATGGAACCGAAGCAGTCCTACCCGTGGAGGTTAATCTGCCTAACCTTCGGATTCAGCACTTCAACCACGCCAGCAATGATGCAGGCTTACATCATAATCTGGACATGTTAGAAGAACGAAGGGAGGATGCAGCTATCCGCCTGGTAGCTGAAAAGGAACAATTGGCTAGGCGATACAACGCTCATCTTCGCCCTCATCACCTGGAACAAGGTGACTGGGTAGTTAGAAAGGTTTTTCGGCCGGTCCCCCAACAGGGCAAACTAAACGCCAATTGGGAAGGGCCATACAAGGTCCGTGAAGTGATCGGTCCAAGCACCTTTAAACTCGAACACCCTACCGGCGAACCCATACACAAGACATGGAACGCCATGCACTTGCGGAAGTACAGTGCAAATGAAGACAAGACCTAGCTCACTCTGCAACTTTCCATCCTTGCTTTACTTTTGGGTTTGGTTTATTTTGAAGGCAACCTACTAAGGGCGTATATGTAAGGAAAGGAAGGCAGTTTCATTCAAGGATATATATACGATATTATGTATCAACAAACAAGTACTACTAAAAGCATGGCCGGGTTCGAACTCCCCTAGGAGGAATTTAACCCCTGTGCCAAGTCCGGGTTCCCCAGGGCGGAATCTATTTCATCAACGTTCGGGTCCCCAAGGCGGAACCCAACACTTCGTTGAGTTCAGTTTTTTCCCAGGGCAGAATCTAGTCATCATTCGGTCCCAAGCGGAACCACATTCGTTGAGTTCCCCAGGCGGATCTAGTAATCGTCCCCAGCGAACAACATTTCCTCCAAGTTCAGATTCCCCAGGGTGGAATCTAGCTCATCAGCGTTCGGGTCCCCAAGGCGGAACCCAACACTTCGTTGAATTCAGTTTTCCCCAGGGCGGAATCTAATTCATCATCATTCGAGTTCCCCAAGGCGGAACCCAGCATCTCTCCAAATCCGGGTTCCCAGGGCGGAATCTATTTCATCAGCGTTCGGGTTCCCCACGGCGGAACCCAGCATTTCCTAAGGAGAAATTCTACCTCAGCAATCATGCAAATTTCACACAAACAAAAAAAGAAGAGAGAAGAAGGGGATGACAACTGGATAACAATGGCATTTCATTTCTCATCCTGACATGGCGGATTGACACGTTTGATACAAAGGACAAGTCAAAAGGAAGAGCAAATTTACAAGACAGAACTACGAACGCCCGCCCGACGACCCTGTCTTGTCCGCCCGCAACCTATCAGCACGAGCTTTCTTCCTCAGCTCCTTGTGGCGAAGGCTCACCTCAGAGAAGGCCTCGGACAACAGCTCCTTGCGGCGGTCCGAAGGAATCACCTGGGAGTCAGCCGATTCCTCTTTGTACTCCTGCGCCATCAGCCGCCGAGACGCCGCAAAGAGCATCTGCTCTTGATTCCAGGAACAGTCCACATTCCCCCGTCGGAGTTCGTGGCGAACAGCAGCAAGGGTGTTGTCCAAAGCATCTTGCACCCGATCGCCAAGCTCCTCCGCAGTTTTCTCGGCGACGGCCTTCTCCACATCCGCCTTCAGCGCCTGAAGGGTCTCCTCGGCTTCTTTCAAGGCATGGTCGCGGCTTTCCACGTCCTTGGTTTTGGCCTCCAGGTCCTCAGCCATGACCACCTTGACGGTTTCCAAGCGGACCACTTCCTCTTTCAAGGCGTCCCTGTCAGCTACCGCCTCCGTCAAGGCGTTCTCCACCTTGAATCGTTTCTCCTGCTCCGCCTGTAAGTCCAACATGTGTTCAGTAGCTTGGTTAGCGTGCGCAACACGGAGCAAGTCCAATTGATAAGAGGTAGTTACCAGAAGCTGGGCCGCCTCCTCTTCCATTTCCTTTTTGGCCCTGGAGTATTTGGCCTTCCATTGTTGAGAGGCGGCCCGGGCCTCCCTCAACTCAGCCTCCATCTCCTCCACACCTTGCGGCCGCTCTGCCCTGTGCGCCTGATCGGCCGACAGCAGGGCCCCGGCGGTACCTAAGAGCTGCAACAGAATAAAATCCAGGCGGGTCAGACTGTGAAACGAAACAAGTACACAGAACCAGGAAATTTGAGCTTACCCTGGCCCCAATCGCCATTTGCTCCATCGCCAAGCGGAGAACCCCGTCCTCAGTACGGGGGTGGTCGATATCCCAGTCGGCCGCCAGTTGAAGGGCGGCCTGGGTGAGAACCTCACTGCCGCTAAGTGTCGGCTGCATGATAGGGAGGCGGGCAGCGCTGAACTCCCCTGACGGGGTCTCCGACCTGGCCCTGCCGCCGGTTTTTCGCCTTGCCAGAGTCCTTCCTCATAATCGACTTTCGGCGTTTTGAGCGCTCCAGGTTCTGTGCGGGAGGACTCTGCTTAGAGCGTTTTCTCTCAAGGCGTTCCTTTTCCGCTCTCTCTTGTTCAGGGCGCGTCTGGTCCGCGTCCTTCTGCTGCTGATGTTGCTCAGCTCCCGAACCTTCAGGTTGAGGCTGTGTGTGGCCAACCGCCCTCTGGGACTTAGCGTTCAGCAACGCAGCGAAGATGGAACTCTCTGCAAGAACAGCAAGACAAGGAAACAGTTTAGGCACCATCATCACAATCAACATGTAAAATAGCGGCGCACTACAATGGACGCATCGCCCTCAGTTGTCGTCTGCTCACCACCGCCATCTAGCCAGTGCTTCAGAGCGTTTAGGCCCCGCTTCTTCAGATTGTAGTTCTAGGTATTCGCCCAGTCTACAATGCTGGCGTCATTCCCCTGAAGACGGTGAAGTCGATTGAACTCTTCAATTGCGCCATACGACCAAGTAGGTCGAAGGCGCTCCGCCCAGGAGGCATCCTCCGGCGATTCAGCTCTCATGAAAAAGAAGCTGTGAAACCATACAGAGGACGCCTTGATGACGCCGTAGACTCCGCTCCCAGAGTACGCTCTCCTCTTTGAGAACGTAATGCCATTCTGCCCAATTTTGGCGGAGTATAGCTGGCGGAATACTCTGGCGCTGGGAGCAACATGCCTTTTGATGCATGACACCTTGAAGGCGGTCATGACCGCCCAGGCATGGGGTTGGAGCGCTCCCAAGGACGCTCCCAGAAGATCAAGAACATCCACCTCCCAGGAATCCAGGGGGAAGCGGAGGCCGTACCGAAGCGCCTCAACCCACACTCCCACCCATCCAGGTGGACAATTCCCGATTGAGCAGACTCGAGCGGGGGCGGCGTATGAGAAACGCTGAGGCATGTCGCACTCGTTCAACATTCTCGCCAGGGCGCTCGTCTTGACGTAGGGGAAGTACCCCGGCCCATACACCTCTCGGCAGTCCGCGGGCGCGCCATCCCACATCTGCTCCCAGGATAGGACCTTGTATCCATACATTCCCACGGCTTCGGTCTGCAGCTCAAAACCCCAAGCCTCCTTGGTGAACCCGACCTGCCACGAGGCGAACCGCCGACAGACATTTGAGTTGGGTCCTTGGAACCTGGCCTCTGCCTGCCGGCGGAGCTGCTCTGCCGACGGAGTCGGCAACGTTTCGTCATCCTCCGAAAACACGTACTCGGCGGTGAAGTCCGCGTACGGATTAAAGATGAGGTCGGAGTCCTCCGGATAGGGCATCTGCCCTTTCTGTTTGGGATCGGCGGCGTCTGATCCCTCGTCATCGACTTCTTCCTTGGACGGTTCAGGAGTCAGAGGAGGACTCGGTTGCACGGATGGGGCTGACGGCGTAGACGTTTCGGTGGAAGAATCCGCCCCTGATCCTCTCCTCCCTTCATCATAGCCTCCTACAACAGAAGTATAAGGGGCGCAAATCAGAAGAGGAGGAGGAATGAACACCAAAGGGCAGGCAGATACAGGAGCAGTTTCCGTCCTCGCCTCTCGAGATGGGCGCGCGGCGGACCGCCGTCGTCCCCGCGTGCCCCTCAGCAGACTCTCTAAATGGTCATAATCTAAGGACGACGACGACCCACTAGACGACATCTCACACGCCCAAGGAGGAAATAGAAAGGGCGAAGCACGCAATGCAGAAATGCGAAAGAACAAAAACAAACAATGGGCGGATATAAAAATTTGAATGCAAGAAGTTTCAAAGGAACATACTTGCTTCGGCGGAAGAGGACGACTCAACATCAGAAGGCATCTTCGGTGGATGTTTTGGAAGATGGCGAACAGAGTCAAAGTAATAAGGGAAGGGCGAACTCGGCTGACAAGACAGACACGCTCAAAGAAGTTGGCAAGAAGAAAGGGCGGATGCTCTCAAAAACTAGTTTTCAGTCTAAAGTGCCAGATCGGAGGGGGGGGAAACCCCATATTTATACTGGTGACGTGGGTAAGTGAAACGTCGCCAAATAGAATCGAGCCACGTGTCCCCCAGGCAGTGGGCGAATAGGCTAGTAGCCTGCACAAAGGAAAGAAAGCGTGCAAAAAGGGTGGGACACGTGCAAGTTCACCTCAAAAGAAGAGCTCCACCCGTTTCGGTCACCGGCAACAGCATCAGCCACAAGTTAGTGATGGGCCCGAGTTGAATCCGCCCTCGAACATGGTCAGGGCGGTCCGTCACTCCAGGGCGTTCGAAGCAGTTCCATAGTATCGCCTCGAGCCTCTTGCGGCCTCGAGACGATACTGGGGGCAATTGATGGGCCCGAGTTGAATCCGCCCTCGAACATGGTCAGGGCGGTCCGTCACTCCAGGGCGTTCGAAACAGTTCCATAGTATCGCCTCGAGCCTCTTACGGCCTCGAGGCCATACTGGGGGCAATTGATGGGCCCGAGTTGAATCCGCCCTCGAACATGGTCAGGGCGGTCCGTCACTCGAGGGCGGTCCTCCGTCCGCCTCAGCCAAAGGATCACCTGTCACATGAACAGGAAACCACCTCCCATTACTGTTGACGGTGACTCGCTGCGGCCCACTCAGAGCAGGACACGTGGACCCTGCCAGACCAATGGGACCTATAAATAACAAGATCCCCCATTCAGAAGAAGAACAACAGACTTGGGACCATACGCCTGATACTACAAGCTTTCACGCTGTACGCTAAAGGCTATCGGTTCCGCCCACACCAAAGGGCTCTCGCCCGGTACTTCTCTGTAACCCATTCTCCCTACATTATCCACATACTTGTCACCTTACATATACTAACCCCTTGCACGTCCGCCCTGTAAGGTACCATCCGCCGAGACACTCCGAGGACGGATTCATTGCCTAAACCTCCAAAGAACCACAGTATTGATCCACCGGTCCAACTGGGCGGATCATGTACCAAGCTCGAAGCCAGGGGTGGATCTAGGGGGGTGCCCGGGTGAGCCCCCTCTTACCCCCTTTCTGTCCCGTCCTTGAAAATCGAGTATATATTCAGGGACGAAGCTATGTTCACTAGTAGAGGGGCCATGGCCCTTACAAAGTCAAGAATTGGCATATGGTATAATGGTTAGATTGTTAGATTAATTCCAAGAGGTTCTTGGTTCAAACCTTGATTTTGCAATATCTTTTTATTTTATTTATTTTTTCTCTAACTTTAAAGCTAAAAGTCTAAAACCTAAAAAATAGTTTAATTTAATCATAAACCAAACGTAATTATAACTTAATCCTTAAAAATGGCTTCATTTTAATCCTTTTCCTTCTCCAATGAATTTCATATAATCTTTTTCCTTTTTCTTTAATTTATTTATTTTCGTTTTCAACTATTGTAATTAAAACTATAGCATTCTTTTAGTATTTAATCTCCATCAATTAAAATTTCATTCATTCATGCTTTTTTTTCAATCTCTCGTCTTATTTTTCGTCAACGCTCATCCATAATTAGATGTGTAAAATTGAAGTTGTAGGTATAAATTTGAAGACCTTTTATGATATTCAAATTTGTTGTCACGACTTGAATTTTTCCTTCAATTTCGGCTCAGTGCATGATTCAATCCTGGATCCGCCCCTGATCGAAGCCTTGTCCGTATAAGACACACGTAACAATAATTGTTTTGCACACATATTTAAACTAAATGAATGTACCAAATGTATATTTGTCAACTTCTTCATCATGCTACCAATGAACATAATTTTTTAAATTTTAACTTTTTATATCAATACAATAATTGAATACACAATAATTTATATGTGTGTCAATATATGAATACAAAACAAAAGGGTACAATGATTTGTTCATGTGAAGCATACGTCCAAGATTTTTCAAAGTTCATTAATTCAATATTAAGAAAACATGCAGCCAATGCATGTGTACATTTTATTAAATTTTTTTATTTCTTTATAATAACTATAATGATAACCATTATTTGAAATTTATATATGGTTATGATTTTGTACATCATGCACCCTACATATGCAAATTAATATTACGTGTCATATAAAGCTAAGATCGTTATGTAGAATATTCATTTGTGCCGTAAATTTTAGGCGAACTATGTATGTTTTTTAATTCGCACCTAGTCAACTTTTATGGATGATTTCGCACGTAAGAAAGACGTTGGAGCGAATGTTATTTACACACCTAGTGTAGTAGTCAATATAATATGTCGTAACTTTAGCACTGTTTTGTACCAAGATCAAAGCCTATGCGTTCTGAGGGTAGTAATCACGAGGTCGATGGCGTAGCTCCACGTGACAGTCGTTGAAGTGATTCGTTTGTAGCTAATCATAGGAGAAAAAAGCACTTTGGTCCCTTATACTTTTGCAACTTAACAAATAACCTTTATACTATAAATTGCTCTTTTGTAGTCATCCTACTTTGATCACTGTACCGTTTAGGTCCTTCCGTTCCAACTTGTATGAGTATGATAAGACTTTTGTTAACACTCATGTGACGTGCGTAACCGATTAAGCCGACACATGGCAACATATTAATGGTCGAACAAATGAATTAACAAAAATTTCATTCATTGGACACTATACTTTTTTTTATATAAGAGTGATAAATTGTAATAAAAATAAGTATAGTGCCTTAGAATGAAATTTCTGTTCATTGATTTTTCGGACTAAATAATATGCTGCCATATGTCGGCGTAATCGGTTACGCGCTTCACCGTAGTGTTTACCAATAATATTACTGAATCAAGATTAATATCGGAGTTTAGGAACATAATTTAACGAAGCAAATTTTGGTTTCACAAACTCAACAAACTTCCTGAAATATAGAACAGTACCCACTAATTAAATAAAAGCAATAATATAACTCTTCGATAGCATAACTATGTAGGTTACATCCGAATTGCTATTTTACCGATCAATTCATAATATGTTTACCAGAAACACATACAATCTATTTTCCGTGTTGAAATAAAAATTAGGTTACAACCCTCGATTTTGAAAGTAGAGAATATTTTCAACTATTGCGGCTCGTCGTCCGATAGTGCCCCACTTGATGACAAGCACTACACCTCCTTATTTTCTTTCTCGGACTGCTACATTCTGGTTGCTCTTTTCTCTTTTTATTTCTTCTGATTGGCGTTGCACTTGTTGTTGGTTGTGTTGTACTGCCGCTTTGGCCGCTAACATGCAGACTACAGATTTCACATCATCCAACAAACCTTGTATTGTGATTATTGTGTTGCCGATTACGTCTAGATCTGGAATCCTACAAGATATGAACATACGAAAGAAAGTCGTAAAAGTTGGATGGACGACAATCATGAGGTATAATAAAACACGAAGATGGATGAGAAAATATACTCACATTACCAATGTTATCGGAAAAACGGATTCTGCGGAAAATACGAGGATGAACGTCAATGGACCGAGAACTCCAAAGCTGCAAAGATTTATGTTTCAAGCTATGGGGTACGTTTGTTAAGGTATAATTCAATATATAAGTTGGGGACGCTTTTTAAAAAATTACGTAATTAGTTCTTTTAATGAGGAAGTAGTTTATTCCATTAAGGACAGTACATAGAAAGATGTAATTGGGTTTGTACATGAAAACTTTATATATTAAAAAATCAACTAATCCGGTTAAATCTGATTCTCCAACATATCGTTTTAATTAATTTACTCGTGATTAATATTTTAATACAACCGATTTGCAGACGTATTTATTTTAATACTTTTGTTTCATACGCATTATTAACGAAACTAAGAGTGATGCTTAGGTGACATGTGAAGTATTTTTAATTTAATTTTTCAATCGTTTAGATGCATGCATGAAATGTCTGTTCGATGACTACTCGAATTTGGCTCGTTCACAAACTACGAAATGCTAGAGTCGGTTAGAAAGGTTCGGCTCGATCACATACTATTAAATTGGAACAGTCGTACGATCGAATAAACAGAATGTTCTTGCGCCGCCACCTAACGTAAGCATTGCTTGCGAAGGCATAATACTCAGGTAATACGTAAAATTCACCCTGTTGGGTGACATGAAAGACTACTTCGTAAATCTTTATGTAACATTTAATGTTAACACAATACATGAGAAAATTGAATTATAAATAATTATGCACGTTTTGGAGCATGCAACCAATGCATGTTCATGCAATTACATGTGGCTAAGATTTTCTATAAGATGCGATTGATTACAGCTCGTATTCGACTCATTCATGTGTTCCTTGGGCCGGTTCGAAGCTCGAATTTGGCTCGTTCGTTACGATTGGTAAACAAAGATTACTACAAAATTAGCTCCTTTAAAAAAATTGGATCGTACAGAGGAGCTCAGTGCCTTTTAAAAATATCGAAAGAATAAATTTGATCGTGGATATGAACTCGGTTCGTTTAATCTAACATGTTACATAAGAAATATTTTTCACTGTAACTTGTAGTTTGTAATCATGCACTAGTGTACTAGACAATATCATATATCGTAAGCCTTGCGTGTGAAAGGCTAATACTTAGGCAACACCTAAACGTAGCACTGTTATGTACCAAGATCAAAGCCTCATTCGTATACGACACACGTAACAATAATTGCTTCAAACGTTCATTTAAATTAAATGTACCTACCAAATGTACACCGTCAAAACTTCTTCCAAATACTTTTTATTTGTCAACTTAAAAATCATGCAACCAATGCATGTTGCTATTTTTAATTATTTTATTAATTTGTTTGCCAATTAATGGTAATCATTTTTTTGACTTATGTTGGTGGTTATTTTGTAATCCTTGCATCCTATAATTGTAAAATAATTTTTACGTGTTACGTCAAGTTAAGCTCGTTATGTAGGATAGTCATGTATGCCCTAAATTCCAACTTTCAGGGATGACTACATACAATCAAAGCCGATTTGGTAAAATATACATAATAACAAAGATTAATACCTCGTACCTATTGTACTAGTCAATATGATATATCGTAAGCCTTGCGTATGTGCGATAGGATAATAAGTAGGTAACATCTAAACTTAGCACTTGTTTATTTCTCAAATAAAATTTAATTATTTAATTCATGACTCCTTTCTTACCAGTTATGAACCGTCCGCGAATAAAAGAATGACTCTCCCTCGAACCGGTAAAATATTACTGTACATGCAATTAAATTTTGGATAAGCATGCATGTAACATACTGCGATCTATGACGGCTCAAATTCGGCTCGTTTATATGTTCCTCGGACCGGCTCGAAATTGAAACAAGCTCGTTCATTAAGGGTAGTAAACAAACATATGAACAGACCAGCCTGTTAAACAAAACTAGATCATGGACTGAAGCTCAGTTCGTTTAGAAATGTTTGAGTCGGTTAGAAAGGTTCGGCTCGATCACAACACGGTTTTGGTGCACATAATTACACATAATTTTGCATGGTTTTGGTGCATGGAACCAATGCATGTAAATGAAATTACATTTTTCTTAGCTTTTCTAAAACCTCCAATGCATGTAAATATATTTTTTGTACACTAAATTACATTTGGCAATGCATGCATGCAACGTGTTGCAATCGATGGCGGCTCAAATACGACTCGTGTATTTGTTCATTGGACCGGTTCGAACTCGAAATGGGCTCGTTCGTTACGATTAGTAAATAAACATAATTTGTATTAAATATGGAAAGTATTAAAGTGAAATGACTAAATGGTAATTAATCCTAATCCTAATAAATTTGTATGTCCATAAGGTATTTGATTTCTATTATAACGGAAGTACTTCGTAATAATATTTTAATATCTTTCCGACTTTTAGACTATTTAGGATTTTAATTTTTTGACTGACTTGTAGATTAATTAATATGTAAGACTACCTTAATATTTAAATATGTTTGCCGACTTGCATACTAATTCGGATTTATGTATCCTAAATAATTTTACACGGCAGCTGTAGGAAAGTTCTATAAAAATCTTACACAACCTTGAAGAAATACGACGGTTCTATAATTTTACACAGTCTTGAAGGAGTGTAGCTGGAATCAGAGCAACGAGAAGGAATATGACAACTTATAACCGTGGCAAGAGGAATCGGATCAGCGAGAATGAAGTTATTGTGATTTCGGATGATTCAGGTGACAAGGTAGATTAGACCACATCACCGTCTCACGTACGAGTAAGACTTTTGATTTCAGAGTTGCTCCCCATAGCTAATACTTTTCGAAACTTTCTAAACTAAGGGTGTGACAACGTGCAGACGACTAACGATGAAAACGTCAATTTGAGCCTAGCTAGAAAGGAGCTTATTGGTTACCTATGTTATGTACAATTACCGAAAAAGGAGGTCTTCATCTCGCATAAAGAGGTAACTTGTGATCGGAAAGCACTTATGACGTTGCTCGAGGATAATATTGCCTTAGATCATAAGGTAAACTCTATTCGTTGTCAATAGTAATTCTCTAGTATGAATTAGTAATTAATTATTTTCATACAATGAACTTACATTCATGCCATTACGTGTGTCGTTTATCAAAGACACATTTATGAGATTCAAATGATGTCGGGTCTTGGCATGGGAAAGTCGTGCTTTTTTCCTGCTAATCTACATGTATCTATTCATTTCGTACACAAAATTGTGAATATGCGTAGTTGCATGTTAATATTAGTAAATTAGGATGACTATTTCGCAATAATTTGTTTCCCAAGAGAATATTTTGGTTCCCTATGCAGAACTAGAGAGACTGTTATGACACGGTCTGATACATAATTAATGTGTTTATTTGTTTGCACCACGCATATTGTTGAACAATTCAGTACCTCAAACTGTAACCCCCTTCAATTCACGAGATTTCTATTGTTGAACAATTACGTGATTTTGAAATTATGTAATATAATTAGATTTATTGATTACAAAGCGTATATCTTGTTTATGTCAGGATTTGTTAATGAATAAGGGTTTCACATCTCACGATGCTTTTGTGGAATATCGATTTACTTTCTTGTCGAATGCATGTGAATGTGACCAGGTTTGTTTTCACTTTCTTTACTAATAATTTTTTTTGTTCTAGACTTCATTATTTAATGTCGTAACATAATCACTAACCATGACAATTTTAGGTATTCATACCTATGAATGAAAAGAACGACGAATTGTACTTGCTAGTTATTTCGTTGAAGGAGCGGACAATTTATATATGTGATTGTTGCTCTGCGCAAAATATACATGGAACTCATAGGGAATCGACTATGCACATGGTTGGTGAGATTGAATAATGTTATTTGACCGTAATCTATTTCACATTTTTTTGCATAACATTGACCACAATTTGTTTTGACGCAGATTAAGTTTACAACCAAATTGCTCAAACTAGTCTACCAACAAAATAATCGGACTAATGATTGTCCAGATATTGCAAGTTTCGCCATGAAATACTCGGAAACAATGCGACTACAAAATAAGTACTAATTTTGTCACGATCTAAATCGTTGTTAACAATGTAAATCAGTTTTAACTAACATTTGACTGGGATCGATTCACAGGCACGCATCTAGACTTTGGGTGTGTTCGTGGATAAAGAATGAATGTCGGTTTCCTTTCAACGATTATGGTGTGAGTATAATTTTTTTCACAATATTTCAATAATTTTTGACATTCAATACTTTCTTTAAATCTTCCAAACCATGTTGTGTTTGCTAGACCGAAAAGAATTGGTCGTGGAACTTGTAATGGAGCTCACAAATTTTGTAAGGAAGAATCTGCTTACAAGGATGATGGAACACAAAGGGTGTGAAAGGGTGCGAAGACATCTAAATTACAATCACTGATGGAACGTGTGGGAAAGGGCGCAAAGACATCTACATTACAATCGCGGATTAGAATTTCATTTTTTTAGAAGTAAAATTATGCGTCAAACCATTACACCAAATGTCATTTATTTTAATTCACTGTTTTCAGTACAATGCTTGGTAAACAATTTCATTTTCATATGATTTCACGTCGTTTGTTTGCACCATACAAAACCACATTA
Source organism: Linum lewisii (assembly GCA_034768395.1). NCBI lineage: Eukaryota > Viridiplantae > Streptophyta > Magnoliopsida > Malpighiales > Linaceae > Linum > Linum lewisii. Next base: position 49,747,541 of record CM068297.1, read on the forward strand.
GGATTCACGTGAATAATTATACTCCATACACTATATTCGTCACAAGAATCAATAACAGCCTACACATGAACCAAAATTGGGTAAAGAACAAATTGATCACTATGCCACAACATATGTTCTACATTTGACTCACAATTGGGTTTGTCATTTTTTGTAAACCTATGTGATTGAAACCTATACCTACACATGAACCAAAATTGGGTAAACTACAAATTGATCACTATGCCACAACTATGTTTTACACGTGACTCACATATGGGTTTGGCATTTTTTGTAAACCTGTGTGATTGAAACCTATAAATATTTGTGACTTCCATCTGCTTCACATTGCACTTTCGTAAAACACCCCTCATTCACTTATCAATCTACTATTCGGTGCAGTCCAATCTTCCGTTAGTCATCTTCTTGTTCCTCTATTGGTCGAGCAGCCATTTGACATCAAAATTTATCAAGGTACATTTGGAAATTTTGAATCCCGGAATAATATTGTTTAGAGCTCGGGCTCGGCTCGAAATGAGTATTAATGAGTCGAGCTTAAGAAGCTTTAGCAAGCCGAGCCCGATAGCTCGTTAAATGCTAAGTCGAAAAAGTCGAAACCTAATGATCGATGTATTTACATTTGTGGGTTTAGCCTGTCGGAAAAGTTTGTCTAATATTGATTTTTTCCAACTCTGTTGTAGGATGGCACAGTAAAAAGTTACATTCTGAGTGAGACATGGAGGGAGAATGAATGACGTTGACCAATATGTTAGGGGTATAACTGATGTCGTTGAATTCGACAAAAACTATCTTGGATATATTCAACTTACGAAACTTACAAAAAATGAATTGAGTTATGAACGAGTAATTTTTATGTGGTATAAGGACACTGGATTGAATGCTAGAGATTTCTTTCATAACATTTACGGCGATCGTGAAGTAATAAATGGGTTATTAAATGATATAACAAACCAAAAAGAAGTTACATTATTCATGGAATGTTGGCCGCCTAGGGAGAATGGGTGGGATAACGAAGACGGTCAGTTGGGCGATAATGAAGGGTATTCCGTTGAAGAAGAGAGTGGATACGAAAATTCAGTACAACGTCAAGTAGTGCACAACATATCGGATTCTGAATCGGAGCAAAATGTAAGTGGAATAAATACTGGTCGGAGAAGGAGGGTCCGTGTGGTGAGGCGCGATTCGGGTGAGGAAGTAGAACAAACAAGTCACACGAATTTGAGGTTCGAAGAAGGCACGTCGTCTGCAGTAGCTAATCGAACACGTACATGTTGTGTATGTAGTTAACCCGGACACAATAGAAGAACTTGTCCTCAATATAGGTATCATTGAATATGTGTATGTTGCTAGATGCTTTCAAATTTGTCTGTACTCGTAATGTTTAATAATATTGGATTTATGAAAAACGTACCTACTATCAACAATTGAGCATCATTAGGTGTTGTCCATTTTCTCAAACCCCGAATATTTTCGATGGTGCCCCAAACTTGGTGTTATGCTTGCCCGATTTATCTATAATAGAATAACCCTTTCGTCAAAGAAAAAAAACTGAACTAAAATCACAATCTTTAAAGGAACTATACCTTCCAAATCGCACAAAAATTCCAGTCATTGGTATCAGCCATGGTGAAATTTAACTCAAAACTTGGTGAAATTTATCTCTATTCGGTTTATGAACATCCCTACTTGTTGTAACATCCATCCCGAATCGACCTGAGTTTACCCGTGATCGAACCGATATGAGTGTCACTCGAAGATACAGCAATAAAATAAAAGACACCATTGTAAAACGAATTAAAACTTAAATCAAGAGTCCGTCGGAAGCGCTTCCATTCAATAAAACCGAGTACAAACTGAAATCTGAAATCCAAAACTCAACGATTACAAAATTCCCAACCAAAGGTGTCAACTGAAATATAAAAAAACCAAAATGATGGTCACACTAAAGCAGTCCACTAATCTTCACTTCACAACTCCAACCTGGAACTCCTCTAAACTCAACCGAACACCTGAACTTCGACTCACTCTCACTACCACGTGAACCTGAAAAGGGAAACTGGGGGGGATCAATTTCCTATTGAAATTGAGTGAACCCACTGGGTTTAACTATGCGTCGAACCTAACCTGAAGAGCGATCCCAACTCCGCACACAAACAGCAATGGAATCTGACACAACCATTCATATTTTAATTCCCTAACAGAATCTAGGCGATCACATAAGCTCAAATCTCAATTCAACATCCACAATCATGATCACAATAGTACACGAGAAACCAACACGGATAAGCTCACACATCAATCCTCAACCAGTTCATCATTACAACAAATAGCATCATTCCTACAGTTCAGCATTATATCACATACATACGATTTAGCATCACATGACAAGTCAATTCGCGATAACCATCAATACACACACATGCATCCATATTCACACACCTTCATACATTTACACATACACCGCATTCCTCCTTTGAATTATCTAAGTGATCACACAGGTGCACTCCCTAAACCGATACCCACAACTCACAATCTCGACAATATAACCCAAACTATCAATTCGCAAATACAACGATATAACCAAAATCATGAAGCACACGGTTCTGCCTTACATCACAATACATCTCACTCACACATCAACCACACCACTCACATTGCACAAATTCACAATTACCAACATTATTAATCATAAACCATTCAACCTCTAACTCTCATCTCTGCATGACAACCCGATTCACATCACATCACAAGGCACTTCACAAACACATTCAATACACACATCATACACAAAACAGACACGCATCTCATTTACATTATCTATGTGAGTTCATTAGGCGCCATAAGGAGTTATCCCGTACCACCCCAGCCGGCTCACAGATGCACCCACTCTTCTAGGAGGGTCCAAGATGCACCCCAAACCGCAATAAGGGGTCCCAAAGACGCATCCAAGACCGTAACACAAAGATTCATGGCCAAACTCACAATCACATCACATTCCATCACGCCACTCTTCCAGGAGGCGTGACCGCACCTCTCTCTTCCAGGAGAGGTGACAATTAGGGGCAGTACAGGCTCCTTCCGATTCTAACATTTCATTCAATCACATCAACCAATTCATCTACTAATTCCATTCATCAATTCCTCATCAATTGCATACAATTCAAATCATCAAGACCATCAACAATTCCATCATTAAATCCAATCCCAAACCACATTCACATAAAACACAATGCAATCAACTACACATATCAATAAAGTAATTCCAATCAATCAAACCAAGTCCCAGATCCTTTACCCAATTCCACGTACCAATTACATTACCCATTATCGTTACCAATTCTATTATCCACTTCCACTAGCCAATTGCATGTACCAATTCCATGTACCAATTCCCCTAGCCAATTCCATGTAGAAATTCCACTAGCCAATTCCATGTACCAATTCCCCTACCCAAAACTATGACATAATTCTACATCACTAATCTTATTAACAACCCACATCTCACATAGCACCACTATCACCCAAACAATACATAACATCAAGTCATCCAACCATACATAGCATCATTTCATCCAATAACACATATCATCATTTTATCCAACATCACATCCACAATCACAATCCATTTCAATTAACATCTCGCAGATCACAAACAGTTTAAGGGTAAACAGCTAGCTCACCAGCTACCCCCACCTGCAAGTACATGGATAGCCATGTCGTGAGTCTTAGGGCTACCCTCCTGTTCATTCTTCATAGGATGACCCCACATTGGCAGAGCCACCCCCTGCAAGCACAACTAACAACATTCAATAATCACAACAAGGATAACTGCTAGCTTGTCGGCTACCCCCACCTGCAAGTACAGAGATAGCCATGTCGCAAGTCTAGGGTTACCCTCCTGTTCGTCGTTTATAGGATGACCCCACATTGGCAGGACCACCCTCCTGCAACCACAACTGACAATTGCAGAACATATATAAATCACAAAATCACAGCCCATCCCTCCTATTACTCACTACTAGTTCCAATCCGTTTAACATCATCATTAATCATTTTACCCAATCAAAACCCATCACAAACAGCCATCAATCAACAACCAATTCATCAATTAACAACCATACGACAGTCATCAATTATCATAATTCACATGACAATCAACTGGATAACAGTTTTCCCCTTTTACTCTCTTTCATGTTCATGCAAAGCCCTACATTCTTCTAAGTCAGAATTGCAACTCCTCACACCGACCAATACTACCTATCGTACGCTAAACCCTCACCTGACAAGAAGACGATGCTCTAAAACAACTTCTAGAACTCGAACAGTCAAGCTCTCAGACACAAAAAATGAAGCTTCTTCCTTCTGCCACTGACAGCTCCTCGATCCGAAATACCCAGAACACAATATGAGATCTCTTCCTCTCGTCACCACGGACGCGCAGCAAGAAACGGATCGCCAATCGGAACTCTACAACTCCCGAAATCAAGGATTGAAGTTTGGGGGTTTTTGTTCGTCAAAGGGATTTTCGGGGAAAGAGAAAGAAGGGGAAGTTATGGAAATCCGTGAAAATTAGCCTTTTATAGTCAGGCCATGATACACGCGTGTATTATAGATACATGGCGTGTATCATGATACACGGCGTGTATTGCTGATACACGGCCATGTATCATAGTCTGTCCACCTTGACAAATTTTCGCGTACTCGCTTGTAACTTAAACCCGACTACATTACGAACGTCCCAGACTTTGATGGGGCCTCAAGAACATTGTTTCCAATGTCTCAAACACTCAAACTCGAGTTCTAAATCATTCGGTTGGGAGGGGATGTTACACTTGTTCCCTAGGAGGCTAAAACCATACCTAATTGTGACTTCTCCAGCTGCGAATCCAAATTGTGAATCGAATAATACCAGACAACATAATACTCAGCTCAAAAAGATCCAATTGATCCAAGTATTAAGCAAGTGTTACACCATCAGTTAGCGATATTAAGTGATGAATACAAAATCAAGAAGCATACTAGAAAAAGTTGCATACATTGGTACAACTACAACACATAATACAGTTAATTTAGATCCGAAGTAATCCCTCCTGGAGTTTGCAAGCTGCTGGCTTCTCTGCTGCTCAAGCTTCGGGCAGTCACTGATATGATGAAGAGTGGCTATTCACTGTGTCTTGTTTATGAAATTCGTGGCTATCCACTTTCTTACAAGTTCGTCCAATCCTATGGACGTAATTCTTGATCTCAAATGGCATGTCGCAGTTGACGACGTGGTGGAAGTCAGGGAAATCCTGGTTTGTTCTTTGTCGGTTGTGTTTCTCGTCTGGTTTGGCTACCTAGATTAGATTCTTGTTAATCTGAGGATAGTAGCAAACGTTCGCCTTACTTTAAAACACCAAATCAAAATTAACCAATTCATTGGAGTGTGCCTTTTGAAGGAACCAGTTAGGGTTAATCGATTTCAAGAATAACTCATGAATCATTAGTAATTGCACCAGTTAGTTCCTCCGTAGCAAGAACTAAAAGCTCGGGCGGTTAATTAATCTTGGTAGTTAGATTGGATAGAGCGAACGTTCGCCAGTCTTAAACCTAAGGGTAAGGAGTTATGATGGTGTTCTAGAAATTGAGTGAACGGGAATTGAAAACCGCTGGTCTATTGATTGACAATGCTCTGGCAATCTAAGGGGGATTCGAAATCTAAGCATGTCTGTCATCTTTCTAAGTCAATCAACCAATCTTTCTGCATTTTAATTTCATTTCAGTTTCCTTGCATCCTAGTATAGAAGTCGTGGAACTCACACCACACACGAATTGTTTATTCCTGAATAGAATTGCCAATATATTTGAGTAAACGAGTAGTAGAGGCCCGTGGACTACGATCTACTTAGCTTTTAGCTTAGTAATTATTTGATTGCACGCATTACAACGTTCATCAAATTGGCGCCGTTGTCGGGGACTCTTCTATTTCGTTTGAAAGAACAATTGACATTTTTATTCTTCTACTTTTCCATCTTTCATTTCCCATCACACTTCGATTTTACACCGGTTGTGTTTGTTTTTGTCCCTTACAGATTATAGAAGGTATAGAATCAAATCACTTCCGTTTCATCCTTCCCTACCGCAATGGTTGCTCCAAAGAGTCTTGCGGACTACAGTAAGCCGAGCGCAACTAACGTTCGGTCCTCCATCGCTGTGCCTTGTAATGACAACGATTTTTGACTATGAGATTAAGATCCCCTTTATGGGATTAATCTCTAGGGATGTGCAATTTGAAGGAAAGCCAGACGATAATCCTTGCACCCATCAATCCGACTTCCTGGCTATCTGTGAAACTTTTAAGAGTGGGAATCTCAACAAGAATACCTTGTGCTTGCGAGCTTTCCCATTCTCTCTCAGAGGTGCAGCTAAGAGATGGCTTAGCGGCAAGCCACCCGGTCATTATACAGATTGGGAGACTCTAGCTCAAGATTTTGTTGAGGAATATTTCCCTCCGTCAAGGACAAATGCCTACAAGGATAACATCTCTAGGCTTGCTCAAAAAGAAGATGCAAGCTTATACGACACTTGGAATGAATTCCAAGAGCTTCTCTATAATTGTCCTCACCATGGTTATGAACAAAGGCAGCTAGCTGAATTCTTTGCTCGGGATTTGCGTGAGGAATCTGTAAAGTGGGTCAACTCCCTGGCTGGGGGAGATTGCACCGCTCTTACACCTCAAGACACTCTCCTTCATATGGCTAGCTGTGCTTCAAAGTCAAGAAATTGGGAAAGACAAAGAGAAGGTACCAAGAGTCAATTGAGCATCACGGATCAAGTCAAAGCAGAAGTTCAAAAACATTTAAAAACAATTGGCTTATCCCTCGATCCCCTGTCAACTACCGTCTTTACGGCTGACTGTGGATGGTGCGGAACCTGTGCTCATAACGGAGGAAGCTGCCTGAACTTCGGTAAAAAAAATGTCTGGTTTACAGAAGAGGTGAACTTCATTAGTCAAGGTTTCATCAACAACCAGAGAGGCTACTCTAACTACCGGAACTACCAGCCTCAGGGTCAGAACCAAAACAACCGATTCTCAGAATCATATCAAGGACCTCCCGAATTCATTGGCGGACAGCAACAGTTTCGATCAAAACCGTATTACAACAGAGACGAGGATTTCGAGAAGAAGTTCGACCGAATCATGACCAGACTTGATGAACACAACAATCAATTCAAAGCTCAAGCTGCACTCAATCAAGGACAAATGGCCCAGAGCCAAAGAGTGGAAGATGCAGAAACCAGTATGACTAGGTTGTTGGCTAGTGATGACACTCGATTTGACGTGATTATCAGCATCATTTAAGCAACATTTCTTGTCTTAAGACATGGTTTTTAGGGCAGAATAGCGAATATTCACTCAACTGCTCTATCTCGTGCCATTTGTGTTACTTTGCCCCGTTTCAGGTCTATTTGATGGTTTTCTAGTGTTTTCATGATAGCACAGGTTTTACCGTCAAATAATGTAACCAAGGACGTGTCTAAGGCATTGGAACCTCAAGGAATCGCACCAGAATCGATCCAAGGAGTCAATAAAGTCAACACAAATCCTGCCCAGTTTTACAAAGGAGATTTCGGTGAAAAGTCCCTAAGTTTTCGCCAGAAAACTCAAGAAGAAACCGTCAGAACTTACAAGAAGAAGTTTTCGGTGAGAAGTCAATGTTCTCGCCGAAAACTCTAAGTGGAAAAGTCACAGGAGATCAGTCGACGAAAGCCAACCTTTTTCGAAGAAGTTTTCGGCAAAAACTCCAGAAGTTTTTGCTGAAAACCCTAACCTAATCCAGCGCTGATAGGGTTAAGTAAAAATACAAAACCGGCGGCTCAAAACAAAATATACTTCATAATATAGAACTTTCACGAGTTCCCGACCTAAGGACTTCGAGAGAGGAGAGTTGGAGAGTTCGAAGAGCCAGGAAGAGATCGTGACGCCATCTTTTCATCTCAGAGACTCGGAGCTAGAAGTGAAGATTACCGGAGAGCGAAGCTTTACCAGAGTCGTCTTAATTAGGTTTTACAGTTTCTATCTGTTCTTCCTTTTCATGATGAACTCTGTTTCTGTCTTTGATTCTATTGTTATGAACATGAGTAGCTAAACTCGTAGAGCTTAGACTAGATGAACTAAGTGACCCATGGCTTTAAAGCATTCACGGATCGGTGGTGATTAGATTCAAAGTTCAATCAATTTCTCTTTCATGCTTGGTTTGTTCTTTGTTGTTTATGTTTCTTGTCTGGCTTGATCACCTAGATTAGATTCTTGTTAAGCTGAGGATAGAAGCGAACGCTCGCCTCACTTTAAAACACGAATCAACAATTAACCTATTCATTGGAGTGTGCCTTTTGTAGGAACTAGTTAGGGTTAATCCACTTCAAGAGTAACTCATAAATCGTTAGTAATTCCACCAGTTAGTTTAGTCATTGCAAGAAGTGACCGTACTCGGGCGGCTAATTAATCTTGGTAGCTAGATCGGATAGAGCGAACGTTCACCAGTCTTAAACCTAAGGGTAAGGAGTTATGGTGGTGTCTTAGAATTGATTGAACGAGAATTGAAATCCACTGGTCTGTTGATTGCCAATGCTCTGGTGAACTAAGGGGGATTCGAAGTCTAAGCTTGTCTGTCGTCTTTGTTAAGTCAACCAATCTTTCAATCTGTCTTTTAATTTGCCTGCATTTCTAGAATAGAAGTCGTGGAACTCTCACACCACGCATAACGTGTTAAACCTGAGTAATCTGCCTTTACATTTGGGTAGACGATTATTAGAAGACCCGTGGAATACGATCTGCTTAGCTTTCTAGCTTAGTAGTATTTGATCACTGTTTTGCAGCACATCAAATTGGCGCCGTTGCCGGGACTTCTTTTAATTGTTTGAAAGAAGAACTGGCATTTTATTCTTCTACTTTCCATCTTTCATATTTCCATCCACGTCAATTTTACACTGGTTGTGCTTGTTTTTGTCATTTGTAGGTTGTTTATAGGTTTATGCATCACCGCCCTCTCACGCGCTCCTTAACCAAGACTGACAAGGCTAAGAGTGTAGAGAAACTGGGTAGCTCTGCTCCACCGAAGCGACCATAGATTTCAAAGCAAGGCAGAACCAATCCACCTCCATCTTTCACTCCAATCAAGATCGAGGAACCGAAGGAGAGTTCCTCATCTTCATCCACTTCATCAACCACATCACTTTCACCTCCTACATCTCCTAGGATGGCATACCAATTTGTGCTAGTGATTGCCATGATTAGGGTTGAATGCGTTCTAATGTTGACTTTTTAGCATGTCGGTTTGACCTACGACCTCTTATTGTGATATTAACATTCTGGCTGGTCCTATGCGTGTTTTATGAATAATTGTGATTACCGGTTACTCGCTTTGCTTACCCCCACTCGGTTTTCCTCATTTCTTTGTGAAATTGAGTTTTTTTGACTAAGTGTGGGGTAGGTTCTTAGTTTGACTAATCTGGTTTCGTTTATTGCTATGAAATAGGCATATAGACAAGGAGCGAAGGACTAAGGTAGACTCGACATCGGGTCTAGCTCCCGAGCAGCAGCTCCAGTCACTCCCGCCATCCACGGTCCTCCTCCAGCGTTCCTAGACCGCATCGGGCACCATTCCACTATTGCCCACTTGCCCATGCACTATTTCGAGTGCTACCAGAAGTTCCAGCACATTCCCGGAGCCGACGTGCGACCACTGTCTCTGGATTCCCTCTTCGCACACGATGAAGATTGGCATAGGAACGTGCTCACCTCTCTGGCAGCAGTAGGTCATCTGGAGCTGACCACCATAGCCGATGGCTTCCCAGACATAGCGCTCCAAGAATTCTGGGCGACCTTTGAGCTCGACGAGCACAAGAGGAGGCAGCACAAGAAGGTCATTTCCTTCTATCTTGGTGGGGTGTACAAAGAATTCACCTACGATGAGTTCGCAACTCACCTCGGCATCCCACTGGAGCACTACCAGGGCCACCACCTCGGTTGGGCGAACAACTCGGGCAAAGGCCCAGAATATGACGCGCTCTGGAGCCACATCACTGGAGTGCCTGGCGCTCAAACCACGACTCATTACTCCGTCAGGTCGCTCTCTCACCCTCTCTTTTGTTTCATTCATTTGGTTTGGCGTAGATCTCTTTTATTTGCTCCAGAGAAGGACTGCCACCACATCAGCAGAGATGAGCTCCTACTTCTCCGTGCCATCAGAGAGGCTTATCTGCTTCATCCAGGATGGGTGCTTGCACGCCTCTTCCACCAGAAGACCAAGACGACCAAGATGCCTCGCTCCCTCCTTGGCGCTAACTTCGTCGGCCGCCTCATCATCAACCTCGGCCTTAGCCAGTCGTGGGACTTGACATCCCGTGCCGTATAGTACACACTGTCAGTGGAGATTTAGCGGTCGAGTACGACCTCCAGTTGGACTACAGTCCACAGGTAGCAGCAGCTCCACCCCTGCACCACGAGGCCGAGTCAGAGGAAGAAAATGATTCTGAGGAGCAGCAACCTCAGCCGGAGCAGGAGTTTGATGACCATATACCCTCGCCACAGCATCAGGCAGGGTATGCATATCAGCAGCAGCCGCCCCTTCAGGATCCATTCCAGGTACCTCATCCTCATCACCGACCGCATCCAGGTGACTTTGGAGAGCTGTAGGAGCGACTCCAGGAGTGGCGAGTCACAGACACCGCCACCCAGGATGCCAGATGGGTTATTATGTAGCAGCACATGTGCCAAAATGATGAGAGGTACGAGGCGCAGCTGGCGTGGCAGCAGCAGGTCAACAACATCCTTCACATTCCACCTCCCGACGCACTTGACCAGCAGTGATCGGGTTGTGTCCTCTTCCTTGTCCCTTCTTTTTATTTATTCTTTTTGGATTTTGATCCAACTTTTTTCTATGTGGATCCGGGACACTTGTCCCGGTTTCCTTTTTATCTTTCATTTGTTTTTGTTTTGTAGGTGGTTTGGTATATCCCCTTTGCTTAGGGTTTACTACTTTTCCCTTCGCTTTGGTAGATTCCCTTCTAGCTCCGAAGATCCGTGCTCATCCACTACATCAGTCATCTCGGTCCAGGTTCTTCTATTTCACTCTCAACTCTAGTTCTAGTCCTGTGAGGACACATAACGGTTTAAGTGTGGGGTAGGATGCTAGAGAATCTTGCATGAACTTGATTGCCCTTAATTGTGTGTGTGTGTGTGTTTCTTGGTGCCTTTCCAGTTTCTCTAGCATTAGAATTGCTCAGTTCTTGATTTTTGATGTTAAGTTGTTGTTCAAATTGTCATAATGATGCTTAGACTACTTAACCTAGAACTTGAAAACCAACTTGTCTACTTTGATGCTAAATTGCTTGGTCAGAACAGAATTTTAAAATCACACTTGTAGTTTGTCGCTTTGATTGCATGAAAATGACCAAATCCGACTAGCATACTGATGACACTCGAATTGACGTGATTATCAGCCTCATTTAAGCGACATTTCATTGCTTAAGACACGGTTTTTAGGGTAGAATAGTGAATATTCACTCAACCGACCCATCTCATGCCTTTTGTGTTACCTTGGCCCATTTTGGGTCTATTTGATGGTTTTCTAGTATTTTCGTGTTAGCACAGGTGTTCGCCATCAAATACGATAGCCAAGGACGTGTCTAAGGCACTGGAACCCCGAGGAATCACACCCGAATCAACTAGAAAAGTCATTCAACTCAAAAAGAATTCCTGCTCTATTTTACACACAGATTTTCGACGAAAATACCCTTGAGTTTTCGCTGAAAATAAAAGAAGGAATCCACTGTCCCGATCAAGAAGAAGTTTTTGGCAAAAACCTTGGGAGTTTTTGCCGAAAACCCTAAGCCATTTCAACCGGAAGAAACAGACGGATCAAGCCAACTTTTTAACAGGTATTTTCGCCGAAAATCTCCTTGTATTTTCGGCGAAAATTCAAGCAAAAATTAGCAGTCGCTCGGTTAGGTTTAAATACAAAATCAGCGGCTAAATTAAGGACAATCTTTTTACACTGGACGAAAAATCCCAAGAGGGAGAGAGAGAGAGAACGAGTGGATAGAGTTCGAGGAGCCAGGAACGGATCGTGACGCCATCCATCCATCTCGGAGAGCTAGTGCTAGGAGTTGAAGATCCAACAGACTGAAGCTGCAAGGAGTCGTCGAAATTAGGTTTTATAGTTCTTCTCTGTCTTCCCTACCTGAGATGTATTCTTTGTTTGTCTTCGATTCTTCTGTATTGAATATGAGCAGCTAAACTCGTATAGCTTAGATTAGATGAACCCTAAGTGACCCAGGGGTTTAAAGCGGTCACAGATCGGCGGTGATTAGATTCGAAATTCATTCAGTTTCTCCTTCATGTTTGATTTGTTCTTTGTTCTCTGTGTTTCTTGTCTAGTTTGGCCACCTAGATTAGATTCTTGTTAAGCTAAGGATAGAAGCGAACGCTCGCCTTACTTTAAAACACCAAATCGAACAATTAACCTTATAATTGGAGTGTGCCTTTCGTAGGAACCAATTAGGGTTGATCCATTGCAAGAGTAACTCATTAATCGTTAGAATTTGCACCAGTTAGTTAAGTCGTTGCGAGAGGCGACCGTACCTGGGCGGCTAATTAATCGTGGTAGCTAGATTGGATAGAGCGAACGTTCGCCAGTCTTAAACCTAAGGGTCAGGAGTTATGATGGTGTCTGTTAACTGAATGAACTAGAATCGAAAATCGCTGATCTGTTGATTGCTGTTGCTTTGGTGATCTAAGGGGATTCAAAATCTAAGCTTGTCTGTCGTCTGTCTTAGTCTTTCAATCAACCTTTCTTCGCTTTAATTTCATTTCAATTTATCTTTGCATTTTAGTATACAAGTCGTGGAACTCACACCACGCACTAAGTGTTTAACCTTGAATTTGATTGCCAACATATTTGAGTAAGGATGTAGAGGAGACCCGTGGAATACGATCTACCCTAGCTTTTCTAAGCTTAGTAGTTATTTGTTTGAACCAGCACAACGATTAAGTTCATCAAATTGGCGCCGTTGCCGAGGACTCTTCTATTTCGTTGAAAGAAGAGTTGGCATTTTTATTCTTCTACCTTTCCATCTTTCATTTCCCATCACACTTCGATTTTACACCGGTTGTGTTTGTTTTTGTCTCTTGGAGATCATAGCAGGTACAAAATCGTATCACTTCCGTTCCATCTTCCCCTTCCGCAATGGCTGCTCCTAAGAGTGTTGAGGACTACAGTAAGCCGCGCGCATCTAATGTTCGGTCCCCCATCATCGTGCTTTCCAATGACAACGATCCTGACTATGAGATTAAGATTCCTCTCCTAGAACTTATCTCTAGGGACGTACACAGGAAGGCCAGATGACAATCCCTGCACACATATAGATGACTTTCTGGCTGTCTGTGAAACTTTCAAGTCTGGGAACCTCAACAAGAACGCTTTATGTCTCCGAGCTTTTCCATTTTCTCTCAGAGGTGCAGCAAAGCAGTGGCTTGGAAGCAAACTGCCAGGTCTCTACACTAACTGGGAGACATTAGCTCAAGATTTTGTTGAGGAATACTTCCCTCCAGCAAGGACAATTGCTTATAAAGACCGCATATCCAGGTTCACTCAGAGAGAAATGCAAGCCTGTACGACACTTGGAATGAATTCCAATCCCTTCTCTTCAACTGCCCTCACCATGGGTATGAACAAAGGCAGCTGGCTGAATTCTTTGCTCGAGGTATGTGCGAAGAATCTACGAAGTGGGTAAACTCCCTAGCTGGCGAAGACTGCACCGCCCTCACTCCTCAAGATGCTCTTCTGCATTTTGCTAGCTGTGCTTTGAAATCCAGAAACTGGGAGAGGCAAAGAGAAGGAACCAAGAGTCAGTTGAGCGTTGTAGAGCAGATCAAAGCAGAAGTTCAGAAACATCTACAAGCAACTAGTATCCCCCTCGATTCCCCGTCAGCTACCATCTTTTCGGCTGACTGTGGATGGTGTGGATCCTGTGCTCATAAGTCTGGTCTGCAGAAGAGGTAAACTTCGTTGATCAAGGCTTCGCCAACAATCAAAAAGGCTACGCCGGTTTCAGGAACCTCGTACCGCAGAACCAGTACAACCGGTTTGCAGATCCGTATCAAAGACCTCCGGGATTCATTGGAGGACAACAACAGTTCCAAGCAAAGCCGTATTACCATAGAGACATAGATTATGAGAAGAAGTTTGATCAGATCATGAGCAGACTCGATGACCATGACATTCAATTAAAAGCTCAAGCCGCACTCAATCAAGGACAGAGAGCTCAGAGCCAGAGGATAGAGGATGCTATAAGCAATATGACTAAACTTTTTACTAGCAATCCTCTCCTCAATCCAGCAGCATTTCAAGCAGACTCCGGTGAAAAGAGCGAACATGCTGAAGCTATTACCACCAGGAGCGGCAAGCAAACAACTGACCCAAAGGCTCCGGAACCTGACGTGGTACCAGATACCAGTGCTGCCATGGATATGCCAGAAATTGAAGATATCACAGAAGAGGAAGAAGAAGCATCTGCTCCTCCTCCTCCCAAGACAACTCCTGAACCCGTATTGGCGCCATATATACCTCAGATCCCTTTCCCAAAGGCTGCAATGAGCAAGGCTAAGGATCACGACACTCAGTACAAGAGGTGGTACAATGTTCTTAAGACTGCAGAGATCAAAATACCAGTAACTGAAGCTGTGGAGATCATACCACCGCTTAAGGATCTCGTGAAGATAGTGAAGAACGGAGAGGCATACTCTGTCACGCTCACTAATGAATGCGCTTCTCTCTTCGGTGCGCCATCTCCCATAAGACAGCCGCCACCACCTCCAGCTAAGTGTTCTGATCCCGCCCCTTTTACATTACCGTGCATCATTAATGGTATTAAAATTGATCGTAGTCTGGCTGATTCTGGTGCTTCCATTAATGTTATGCCTGTTTATCTATATGAAAAGCTGAACCTAGGGCAGTTAAAACCGATTACTTTGCATCTCGTGTTAGCCGATAGGTTTGTCAAACTACCTAGGGGTATAATAGAAGATGTAGCTGTTTGCTGTGGTCCATTTATTATAATTGCAGATTTTGTTGTTCTAGATACCCGTGAGTTAGATGGAACACTTATCCTAGGTTGACCTTTCTTAACCACTGTGGTGCAAATATTAACTGCAAACAAGGCCTGTTAACTCTAAGTGTAGGACAAAAGAGTGTTGCATTCCGCATTAAAGATAACATGAGATATTCTGTTGTTCAAGATGATAAATGTTATACTGTTGATCCCCTAGAGTTGGCCTCGGCCAACTTCGTTACTAATGCTTTATCTAGTGATCCACTAGAGCTGTGCTTGATTTCAGGGATTGACAGTGCACTAGAAGACTGATGAACCGGTCGTTGACGACTCAATCAAATAAACTAACAAAGCTAACAAGCTAGGGTAGATCGTATTCCACGGGCCTTCTAATGATTGACTACTCAAATAAGCAAGCAAATTACTCAGGTTAAACACTTCGTGCGTGGTGTGAGTTCCACGACTTCTAATTCTAAGAAATGCAGAGAAATTAAAAAATGAAACTAAAATAGATTGGAAATTGGTTGATTAAAACAGAGATGACAGACGAACTTAGACTTTGAATCCCCCTTCGTTCCCCAGAGCATTGGCAATCAACAGATCAGCGAACTTCGATTCTCATTCAATCAATTCTAAGACACCACCATAACTCCTTACCCTTAGGTTTAAGACCGGCGAACGTTCGCTCTATCCGTTCTAGCTACCAAGATTAATTAGTCGCCCGGGTACGGTCGCCTCTCGCAACGACTTAACTTAACTAGTGGAATTACTAACAATTTATGAGTTACTCTTGCAGTGGATTAACCCTAACCGGTTCCTACGAAAGGCACGCTCCAATTATAAGGTTAATTGTTCAATTTGATGTTTTAAAGTAAAGCGAGCGTTCGCTTCTATCCTCAGCTTAACAAGAATCTAATCTAGGTGATCAATCCAGACAAGAAACATGAACAATGAAGAACAAATCAAACATGAAAGAGAAACTGATTAAACTTTGAATCTAATCACCGCCGATCCGTGACCGCTTTAAAGCCCTGGGTCACTTAGGGTTCATCTAGTCTAAGCTCTAAGAGTTTAGCTACTCATGTTTATCACAAAAGAATCAAAGATAAAGAAAGAGTTCACATCCAGAGGAAGAACAGAAAAGAATCTGAAAAACCTAATTAAGACGACTCTGGCAGACTTCGATCTTCGGTAAACTGCAATCCTAGCTCCGAGACTTCGAGATGGAAGGGATGGCGTCACGATCTCTTTCCGGCTCTTCAGACTCTAACTCTCTGCTCCAGAACTTGAGAGAATTCTGAAGTTCGGTATTAGTTTGTAATTATGATTATTATGAGGTATTTTTCAATTTAGGGCCGCCGGTTAAGTATTTATACTTAACCCTAATACCGCCGGATTTCAACTAGAATTTTCACCGAAAATCATAAGGAATTTTCACCAAAAATCTTAGTGTAAATGGGAAGCCCGCCGGTTGATTTCTTCTGTGATTTTCGGTCCAACAGTTTTTGGCGAAAACTTAGTGTTTTCGCCGAAAACACCCTTCAGTTGACATAGTGGATTTGTGCATGTATTTTTGCCGAAAACACTAAGGGATTTTTCGGCGAAAACTCCTTTGTAAACCGGGGCAGGAATTGTTTCGACTTGATTGGCTCCTTGGATCGATTCCGGTGCAATTCCTCGAGGTTCCGACGCCTTAGACACGTCCTTGGCTACTTTATTTGACGGCAAAAACCTGTGCTAACATAAAAACACTAGAAAACCATCAAATAGACCTGAAACGGGCCAAAGTAACACAAATGGCACGAGATAGGGCAATTGATTGAATATTCGTTATTCTACCCTAAAAACC
Source organism: Linum lewisii (assembly GCA_034768395.1). NCBI lineage: Eukaryota > Viridiplantae > Streptophyta > Magnoliopsida > Malpighiales > Linaceae > Linum > Linum lewisii. The sequence goes on from CM068297.1 coordinate 49,764,483, forward strand.
ATGTCTTAAGCAAGGAAATGTCACTTAAATGAGGCTGATAATCACGTCAAATCGAGTGTCATCAAAGACCCAGAGCAGCGCCTATGGCAAGATGAGTTAGACGAGTAGAAGGCGACATTCACACCCATTCATGCGCCTACGCATATTGAGCCAGCGTCGAGTCGGATTACTACTTCATATGAGAATCTTCCAGAACTCGACTTGAAGGAGCTGCCTAACCATTTGGAGTATGCATTCCTGGGGAAGGAATGCCAGCTGCCAGTCATCATCAATTCGAACCTATCTCTCGAGCAGAAAGAGGAACTGATTAGGCTACTAAAGAAACATGTCCGGGCTATTGCCTGGTAGTTGGCCGACATCAGAGGCATATCTGAAACCTTCTGCAAGCATCGGATAGTTGTGGATGAAGAGTTCAAACCGGTCAGACAACCACAACCCCGATTAAACCATCTGATGCAGGAGGTTGTGAAGAAAGAAGTCCTTAGGCTTTTGGATGCCGGTATCATCTATCTTATTGCCGACAGTCCTTGGGTCAGTTCGACTCAAGTCGTTCCGAAGAAAGGAGGAATCACCGTCATCCCTAATCCAAAGGGTGAGCTCATCCTGACTCGAACGGTTACCGGATGGAGAGTTTATATCGATTATCGACGACTCAATGATGCCACCAAGAAGGATCACTTTCAACTGCCGTTCATTGATCAAATGCGTGAACGATTGGCTGGTCATGACTACTATTGCTTCTTAGATGGGATGTCCGGTTACTTCCAGATCCCCATCGAGCTTGATGACCAAGAGAATACGACCTTCACCTGCCCGTTTGGTACGTTTGCTTATCGTCGCATTCCTTTTGGTTTATGTAATGCTCCTGCCACTTTTCAGTGAGATCTGGTTGAGAATGTGGGGGAGGTATTCATGGATGACTTCTCCGTCTATGGAGATTCATTTTCAAAGTGCCTGGCCAATCTGGACAAGGTGCTAGCTCGTTGTGAGGAGACCAACCTGGCTCTTAGTTGGGAGAAATGTCACTTCATGGTCACCGAAGGCATTGTTCTGGGCCATAGGATCTCTAAGACCGGTATAGAAGTCGATCGTGCCAAGCTAGAGACCATTGCCAGCCTACCACCACCGACCTCGGTCAAGACAGTTCGAAGCTTCCTCGGTCATGCTGGATTCTACCGGAGATTCATCAGAGATTTTTCCAAGATCACTATTCCAATGACGAAGCTTCTTGAGAAAGATGTTCCTTTCGTTTTTGATAAAGCTTGTCTTGAAGCCTTTGAGACTTTGAAGACTCAACTCACCACCGCACCGATCCTTACAGCACCAGATTGGAATCTTCCATTTGAGATTATGTGCGATGCTAGTGACTTTGCAATTGGCACGGTTCTTGGTCAGAGGAAGGAGAAGAGATTTCATCATATCTATTTTGCTAGCAAGACGCTCAATGATGCTCAGAGAAACTACACTACTACAGAGAAAGAGCTTCTGGCCATCATCTTCTCCTTTGACAAGTTTAGACATTATCTGGTTCTTTCACATACCATTGTCTACACAGATCATGCTGCCATGCGCCATCTATTAGCCAAGCAGGACTCAAAGCCACGTCTCATCCAATGGATCCTTCTCCTCCAAGAGTTCGACATAGAAATTAAAGACAAGAAGGGAGCAGTGAACTTAACAGCGGATCATCTTTCCCGACTGGAGGAATCACAAACAGGTAAATCTACTACCCCTATCAATTATTCTTTCCCTGACGAGCTGTTGCTTGTTGAAACGTATGAACAGGTTAACAGCATAGCTATCGAGCCCTGGGCAATCCCTCACGCTCAAGATCTGAGTAATGCAGCCGACTCGGTAGAACCATGGTATGCAACCCTGGCTAATTACCTCTCTCACGGCATTGTACCTCCTGAGCTGGACTACAACGCACGCAAGAAGCTCTTTAAAGAAGCCAAGTCATACTTCTGGGATGAGCCTTTCTTATACCGCATCAGCATTGACGGAATGATCCGGAGATGTGTTTCTTACATCGAAGCAGCTGACATCATGCGTAAATGCCATGAAGGACAGTTTGGAGTACACTTCGGAGGCAACCGCACTACGAGAAAGGTACTCGAAACAGGTTTTTATTGGCCTTCAATCTTTAGTGATTGTGACATCTTTGCTCGTCATTGTGATGCGTGCCAGCGATCAGGTAACATCTCTAATCGTAATGAGATGCCCTAAATTGTTTCTTTAACTGTTGAGATCTTTGATGTTTGGGGAATTGATTTCATGGGTCCGTTCACACCCTCCAACGGAAACAAGTACATTCTTGTAGCCGTTGATTACGTCTCTAAGTGGGCTGAAGCGGAAGCTTTACCCACTAACGATTCAAGAGTGGTGGGTCGGTTCCTTACCCGTCTTTTCACGCGTTTTGGTTCACCACGCTTTATCATAAGCGATAGGGGTACCCATTTCCATGGACATTTCGACCGGGTGTGCAAACGCTTTGGCGTCACCCACCGTATGTCCACAGCTTACCATCCTCAAGCTAATGGTCAAGTGGAAGTGACAAACCGTGAGTTCAAGCGGATTCTTGATAGGACAGTTGGCCGGTCCCGCAAGGACTGGTCATCTAAGCTCAATGATGCCTTATGGGCTTATCGAACTGCCTTCAAGACTCCCATCGGTACCTCACCGTATCAGCTGGTCTATGGCAAGGCATGCCATTTGCCGGTTGAGCTTGAGCACAAGGCATTCTGGGCTAATAAAGAGTTGAATATGAGCTATGCAGTAGCAGGTAATAACCGCCACGACCAGATCGCTGAGCTTGAGGAGCACCGTCTCCACACATATGAGAGCACGAAGTTATACAAAGAGCGAACGAAGAGAATTCATGACTCTCAATTGAAGATGATCAAGCAGTTCTACCCCGGAGATGAAGTCCTCTTATATAACTCTCGATTAAAGCTCTTCCCGGGTAAAATGAAGTCCCGTTGGTCCGGCCCTTATACCGTGGTGTGGCAGACATCTTTAGGCAGTGTCCTAATCAAATTGCATGATCAAGAGCCGTTTATGGTCACCGAGCATAGGCTTAAGAAGTATCTGCAAGGATTAGTTGTCTCTTCCATCGACGTACACTACTTTACGACAGAGCCGTGACACGAATCCAGGTATCGTCTAGCTCAAGGACATTAAACAAGAGCGCTTCGTGGGAGGCAACCCACGGCTGGAGTCAGTTGTTTTCGTTTCGAGTCGTTTTGTTTTAAAACCCCTCCTTCATGAAAAAAAAAACTGCCGAGCCATTTTCAAGAGAATTTTTGGCGAAAACCTCCCATATTTTCGCCGAAAACTCTAGTTTAAATCAACCCCGATCCTCCTGTTTCTCGCCACCGTGACTTTTCGCCGCAACATCCCACACTTTTCGCCGAAACGGTTTTTGATTTTACAAGAAATTTTCGCCGAAAATTCACCATTATTTTCGCCGAAAATTCTGTGTGTTATGCCAACTATTTAAGCCGGTTTCAACTGCTGATTTTTGCCCCCCCATCCGAAAACTTAAACCCGATTTCCGCCATCTCTCTCCCTTTTTCAACAGCGTCGCCACCAAAACCCCCGCCGCCGCCTCCCTGTTCGCCGACCGCCGAAGCCGCCGCCGCCCTGCCTTGATCGCTTTGCCGGCTTTAGAACCCTAGAATCGGAGCTCCACAGCCCTGGTTCCTCCCGAACAAGTTTTCAAGCTTTTCGTCGATTTCTCGAATTTCTAATCATTTTCTCGAGTCATGTCTTCACGGTTAGTTGTTCAGCCCTTGATTATGAATCTTTTGGCTTTTTGACTTTCAGGTTTTGGCTAGTTTGACTTTGGTTGACTTTTTGGTTTCTCCCCGATTTTCATGATTGTTGTTTCAGTATCGGTTGGCTAGGTTTGGGAAATTCCTTTTGGTCTGTTTGGGCTCGTAAATTATTGCTTGTGCGATCGTGTTAATGAATTATTTCGTGCTCTGTGATTGTCGATGTGCGTTATTCCTCGTGCTTGATTATTTGAATGACGATCCTTTGCTGCCCCATTTCCACTCGGTGGTTTCTCAGTTATTTGTTTACCCCCACTTGTTAGTCTAAGTGTGGGGTAGGATTTTGATTTTCTAATTTGGGTATTCCTTGAGTTATGTTTCACAGGGCTCCCAAACGATTCAAGACCACCAGTGCACATAGGGCACAGCGATCCTCGGCTCGACAGAACCGGGCTCACTCGTCCCACCCACCTGTACCGGCTGCACCAACTTCAACAGTTGTGGCCATCATCCCCGAGGCCACACTGACCCCGGTGACCCCTATGTCCTATGTTCCTGCACCTGCCGCTACTGGGGCCTTACATCCTTTCATCGCTGCCCTTGAGCCACACCATCTAGAGGTCTACCAGAAAATCAAAGACATTCCTCCGGCTAAGGCAGCAGTTCTTTCTTTGGACAGTCTCAAGGACCACAATCCGGCTTGGCACTCCCTTCATAAAGCCGGTTTGCGACTTCTCGACCACTCATGGTTCCCCCTACCCACTTGTTGCCCTTCAAGAGTTCTAGAGTTCGTTACGGCGCCTCACTCCGAAGCCCATACGTGATCAGAAATTCGTATCCTTTCACCTCGGTGGTGTTCTCCATGAGAAGTCCATCCTCAAGTTCGGCCACCTGCTGGATCCGCACGTCATCCTCAATACAACATCCGCTGGCTTCAAGGACACATACTCCATCACGAGTGCTCCTTACCCAGAAGTGTGGAAGTGGGCAGCTGGCCTAACCGAGATCGAGCCTATTGTCAACCCCACGGTGGGTGATATTTTTCACCCTATTCTTAAGTTCTTACATTATGTTTGGGTGCAGTCTTTGTGTTATTGCAGCAAGACGGGCCGTCACCATGTTTCTCTGGAAGAGCTCGTGCTATTCCGTGCTTTAGAGGAGGATGCCAACCTCCATCCCGGATGGTGGCTTGCATGATTCTTTCACAAGCGCACTACCACCAAGAGGCTTCCTTCTGAGCTTCCGGGGGGACCTTTCATTTCAATTATGATCGACAATCTCCAGCTCGGTGACAAATGGGGCCCCGATATTCCTCATGTCTCGATTGAGTACATAGGAGCCTAACTCGCCGTAGCACGGGGCATCGACCTGTCATTGGATTTCAAGAATTGCAAATCGCTTCCTCACCGCGTCCCACAGCCAGTTGAACGCCCACCTCCACGGGCGTAAATCACCGCTGAGATGAATGAGAGGCTGGCGCATATTGAGCAATGGCAGCTTGACTACTCGGCTGGTTCGCTTCAATGGCAGAAGGACCGAGTAGCACACGAGGAGAGACAGAATGAGCGATGGACCATTCTTCAGCAGTTCATGGCCGACCAGTCAGCCAGACACAGGGATGATATCGCATGGCGACAGCAGATGGAGCCGCGGCTTAGCATTTCACCTTTCCCGACCCCACCTCCACCCCCACCCTCGGAACAGTGATCAGGTTGTTTCTATCTTTTCTTTTCTTTTCTTTCTTCTTTTCGGATCTCGATCCAATTTTATTCTGTGTGGATCCGGGGCACTTGTCCCGGTATCCTTTTGATCTTTTATTGTTTGTGTTTTGTAGGTTCTTGAGTCGCTACTTCACTCCGCTCTGACCCCTCTGCGTTCAACCACTACACCGCCCATCACCCTCCAGGTTCTTCGTATCTCTCTACTTTAGTTTGGTCCTATGAGGACACAGTACAGTCTAAGTGTGGGATAGGATGTTAGAGAACCATGCATGATCTTGATTGCCTATATCTTTGTGTGCCTCGTGATTCCTGTCCAGTCTCTCTAGCAATAGAATGGCTCAATTCTTTATTTTTGATGTTAAGTTGTTGTTCAATCCTCCATAATGATGCTTAGACTGCTTAATCTAGAACTTGAAAACCAACGTGTATACTTTGATGCTAAATTGCCTGGTCAGAACATAAATTTTAAAAAAATCACACTTGTAGTTTGTAGCCTTAATTGCATGAAAATGACCGAATCCGTCTAGCAAACCAACTGTGAGCTTTTGATCCATTGCACGTAACTTGCAATTTAAATTCTTTTTGAGTGGTTTTCTGTTTGCTTGAATGAGTTAGAATTTGCATAAGACCTACTCGAGACCACACGATGACACGAGTTCTAGAATGATAGGGGCACCTAGATTCAGCTACTAAGCCAGATAGCCTACCAAACGATAAATCCACTAGGTTTAAACCCTTGAGCCTGACCTGTTCTTTCGGTTCGATATACATTACAGCCATTTCCCATTCTTTCATCCCCCGTTGATCCCCTGTGGTTGTAGTTCTAGATTGACCTACCGGAAGTCGGTTTGTGGTAACCTGCCTGAAGCCATTAAAACAGGTGGTCTTAGCTGTTATTTCCAGACGTGTAAACCCCTCTAGCAACTAAAAGAAAGAATCGGCACAAAAGAAGAAAAAGAGAAGTAAATTTCGAAAATAAAATTTAGAAAAATCAGAAAAGCCAAAAAGGTTTCAAGTTTTCATTTCAATAAACGTTCTTCTCCCTAAATATGGAAGAACGAAGTCAAAAGAAAAGTTAGTAAGAAAAGAAATGTGTAAAGAAAATAAGTACTAGGTTGCTTGAGGGTATCATAGGACGAGCGTTCACTATTCCACCCGTGTCTGGTTAGACGGTAGGAAGCCATAGGCTAGATTCGAGGGAAGTTAGTCGAAAGCTACACCGCACAAAAGCCATCATCATATTTTCCCATCATCCATCTCATTATAAACCCTAGTGTAGAACTCATTACAGTCCCATCAGGGAAGTCCTTCTTGACTGGTTACTCGTGTTGTCACAGTGGTGGAGATGTGGTCGAAATGCAAACTTATGACAGAATTCAGTAATAGAAAATGATTGAGAGCAGAAACACGTCATTAAACACAGAGAGTGAGAGTTCCCAATTTACTAAATATTTCTTGTGTGAGGAGTCTGGTCGGTCAGGTCAAAATCCGTGCATAATTGGTTACGATTACTTGTCGTGTGCAGTTTATTAGTGAGACTAGGTTGTTTGGTTGATCTGTATGCATGTTAGGTTTCTTGTTCTAGGATCTATCAGTCTAATAATTCATTGTGCTTGATTGAGCTCCAATTTAATCGATCTTATCATTTGTGAACATGAACATTTCTATTCAGTTTGCTTGAGGACAAGCAAAAGCTTAAGTGTGGGGTATTTTGATGACACTCGAATTGACGTGATTATCAGCCTCATTTAAGCGACATTTCATTGCTTAAGACACGATTTTTAGGGTAGAATAGTGAATATTCACTCAACCGATCCATCTCATGCCTTTTGTATTACCTTGGCCCATTTCGGGGTCTATTTGATGGTTTTCTAGTATTTTCGTGTTAGCACAGGTGTTCGCCATCAAATACGGTAGCCAAGGACGTGTCTAAGGCACTAGAACCCCGAGGAATCACACCCGAATCAACCAGAAAAGTCATTCAACTCAAAAAGAATTCCTTCTCTATTTTACACACAGATTTTCGGCGAAAATACCCTTGAGTTTTCGCCGAAAAGACAACAAGGAATCCACTGTCCCGATCAAGAAGAAGTTTTCGGCAAAAACCTTGGGAGTTTTCGCCGAAAACCCTAAGCCATTTCCGCCGGAAGAAACAGACGGATCAAGCCAACTTTTCAACAGGTATTTTCGCCGAAAATCTCCTTGTATTTTCGGTGAAAATTCAAGCAAAAATCAGCAGTCGCTCGGTTAGGTTTAAATACAAAATCAGCGGCTAAATTAAGGACAATCTTTTTACACTGGACGAAAAATCCCAAGATGGAGAGAGAGAGAGAGAACGAGTGGATAGAGTTCGAGGAGCCAGGAACGGATCGTGACGCCATCCATCCATCTCGGAGAGCCAGTGCTTGGAGTGGAAGATCCAACAGATTGAAGCTGCAAGGAGTCGTCAAAATTAGGTTTTACAGTTCTTCTCTGTCTTCCCTACCTGAGATGTATTCTTTGTTTGTCTTTGATTCTTCTGTATTGAATATGAGCAGCTAAACTTGTATAGCTTAGATTAGATGAACCCTAAGTGACCTAGGGCTTTAAAGCGGCCACGGATCGGCCGTGATTCGATTCAAAATTCATTCAGTTTCTCCTTCATGTTTGATTTGTTCTTTGTTCTCTGTGTTTCTTGTCTGGTTTGGCCACCTAGATTAGATTCTTGTTAAGCTAAGGATAGAAGCGAACGCTCGCCTTACTTTAAAACACCAAATCGAACAATTAACCTAATAATTGGAGTGTGCCTTTCGTAGGAACCAATTAGGGTTGATCCATTGCAAGTGTAACTCATTAATCGTTAGAATTTGCACCAGTTAGTTAAGTCATTGCGAGAGGCAACCGTACCCAGGCGGCTAATTAATCGTGGTAGCTAGATTGGATAGAGCGAACGTTCGCTAGTCTTAAACCATTGCAAGTGTAACTCAATTTATCTTTGCATTTTAGTATACAAGTCGTGGAACTTACACCACGCACTAAGTGTTTAACCTTGAATTTAATTGCCAACATATTTGAGTAAGGAAGTAGAGGAGACCCGTGGAATACGATCTACCCTAGCTTTTCTAAGATTAGTAGTTATTTGTTTGAACCAGCACAACGATTAGGTTCATCACATACCAAATGTGAGCTTTTGATCCATTGCACATAACTTGCAATTTCAATTCCTTTCTGAGTGGTTTTCTGTTTTCTTGAACGAGTTAGAATTTGCTTGAGACCTACTCGAGACTATACGATGACACGAGTTCTAGAATGATAGGGGCACCTAGATTCAGCTACTAAGCCAGATATCCTACCTAACGTTAAATCCTCTAGGTTTAGACCCTTGAGCTTGGCCTTTCTTTCGGTTCGATATACATTATAGCCAATCCCCATTCTTTCATTCCCCGTTGATCCCCTGTGGTTGTAGTTCTAGATTAGCCTACCGGAAGTCGGTTTGTCGTAACCTTCCTATAGCCATTAAACATGTGGTCTTAGCTATTATGTCCAAACGTGTAAACCCCTCTAGCAACTAAAAGAAAATCAACACAGAAGAAAAAATAAATAAAAATAAGAAAATAAGAAAAAAATTCGAAAAAAAATAAAAAAAAATAGTTCAAAAGTTCTCAAATTTATAGTCAATAGCGTTCTTCTCCCTACAAATGGAAGAACGAAGTCAAAACAAAATGCAGAAAAAATGTGAATAGAAAATAAAGTGCTAGGTTGCTTGAGGGTATCATAGGACGAGCGTACACTATTCCACCCGTGTCTGGTTAGACGGTAGGAAATCATAGGCTAGATTCGAGGGAAGTTAGTCGAAAGCTACACCGCACTGGTGAACCTGTCGTTGATGATTCAAACAAATAACTAATAAAGCTAACAAAAGCTAGGGTAGATCGTATTCCAAGGGCCTTCTATGATTGGCTACTCCAAAAACTAGCAAAATACTCGAATGTAAACACTTCGTGCGTGGTGTGAGTTCCACGACTTCTAACTCTAAGAAATGCGGAGAAAATTAAAAATTAAACTAAAGCAGATTGGAAATTAGGGTTGAAAACAAGGATGACAAACGAACTTAGACTTTGAATCCCCCTTCGTTCCCCAGAGCATTGGCAATCAACAGATCAACGGATTTCGATTCTCATTCAATCAATTACTAAGACACCACCATAACTCCTTACCCTTAGGTTTAAGACCGGCGAACGTTCGCTCTATCCGTTCTAACTACCAAGATTAACTAGCCGCCCGGGTACGGTCGCCTTTCGCAACGACTTAATTAACTGGTGCAATTACTAACGATTTATGAGTTACTCTTGCAGTGGATTAACCCTAACCGGTTCCTACGAAAGGCACACTCCAATTATAAGGTTAATTGTTCAATTCGATGTTCTAAAGTAAGGCGAGCGTTCGCTTCTATCCTTAGCTTAACAAGAATCTAATCTAGGTGATCAATCCAAACAAGAAACATGAACAATGAAGAACAAATCAAACATGAAAAAGAACTGATGAAAAAGACTTCGATCTTTCGTAAACTACACTCCTAGCTCCGATTCTCCGAGGTGGAAGGGATGGCATCATGATCTCTTTCCGGCTCTTCGAACTCTAACTCTTCGCTCCAGAACTTCAGAGAATTCTTCGAATTCTGATTTCGAAAAGTATATTATGATGTGTCTCTTATGTTTGGGCCGCCGGTTAAGTATTTATACTTAACCCTAATCAGCCGAATTTCTTCTATTATTTTCGCCGAAAATATTGAGGAATTTTCGGCAAAAATTCCTTTGCAAATGAAGGGTCCGCCGTCTGATTCTCCTGTGATTTTCGTTTTGGTTCGAAAACTCAACGGTTTCGCCGAAAAACTCCTTCAGTCGGACATCAGTTGATTTGTGCTGATATTTTCGCCGAAAATCCTAGGGTATTTTCGGCGAAAATTCCTTTGTAAATCGGGCAGGAATTTTCTGAACTTTGATTAACTCCTTTGATCGATCCGGTGCAATCCTTCGAGATTCCAACGCCTTAGACACGTCCTTGGTTACTTATTCGATGGCAAAAACCTGTGCTAACATAAAAACACTAGAAAACCATCAAATAGACCCGAAATGAGCCAAGGTAACACAAATGGCACGAGATAGGGCAATCGATTGAATATTCGTTATTCTACCCTAAAAACCATGTCTTAAGCAAAGAAATGTCGCTTAAATGAGGCTGATAATCACGTCAAATCGAGTGTCATCACGCACCAAAGCCATCATCATACATTCCCATCATCCATCTTATCATGAACCCTTGTAGTATAGAATTCGTTACGGTCCTAAGCAGGGAAGTCCTTCTTGACTAGTACTCGTGTTGTCACAGTGGTGGAGATGTGGTCGAATTGCAAACTTATGACAAAATTCAGTAACAGAAAATGATTGAGAGCAGAAACACGTCCCTAAACACAGAGAGTGAGAGTTTCGCTTGTACTAAATACTATCTGTGTGAGGAGTCTGGTCGGTCAGGTCAAATTCTTGCATGATTGGTTACTACTACTTGTCGTGTGCAGTTTCTAGTGAGACCAGGTTGTTTGGCTGATCAGTATGCATGTTTGGTTTCTTGTTCTAGAAGTAGCTGTCTAATAATTCATTGTGTATGCTTGAACTTCAATTTAATCGATCTTTTCATTTGCGAACATGAGCGTTTTCTATTCAGTTTGCTTGAGGACAAGCAAAAGCTTAATTGTGGGGTATTTGATGACACTCGATTTCACATGATTATCAGCCTCATTTAAGCAACATTCTTGTCTTAAGACATGGTTTTTAGGGCAGAATAGCGAATATTCACTCAACCGGTCTGTTTCGTGCCATTTGTGTTACTTTGGCCCGTTTCAGGTTTATTTGATGGTTTTCTAGTGTTTTCTTGATAACACATGTTTTTTTCCGTCAAATAATGTAACCAAGAACGTGTCTAAGGCATTGGAACCTCAAGGAATCGCACCAGAATCGATCCAAGGAGTCAATCAAGTCAACACAAATCCTGCCAAGTTTTACAAAGGAGATTTCGGCGAAAAGTCCCTGAGTTTTCACCAAAAACTCAAGAAGAAACCATCAGAACTTACAAGAAGAAGTTTTTGGCGAGAAGTCAATGTTCTCGCCGAAAACTCTAAGTGGAAAAGTCACAGGAGATCAGTCGACGGAAGCCATCCTTTTTCGAAGAAGTTTTCGGCAAAAACTCCAGAAGTTTTCGCCAAAAAACCCTAACCTAATCCGGTGCTGATAGGGTTAAGTATAAATACAAAACCGGCGGCTCAAAACAAAATATACTTCATAATATAGAACTTTCACGAGTTCCCAACCTAATGAGTTCGAGAGAGGAGAGTTGGAGAGTTCGAAGAGCCAGGAAGAGATCGTGACGCCATCTTTTCATCTCGGAGACTCGGAGCTAGGAGTGAAGATTACCGGAGAGCGAAGCTTTGCCAGAGTCGTCTTAATTAGGTTTTACAGTTTCTATCTGTTCTTCCTTTTCATGATGAACTCTGTTTCTGTCTTTGATTTTGTTGTTATGAACATGAGTAGCTAAACTCATAGAGCTTAGACTAGATGAACCCTAAGTGACCTAGGGCTTTATAGCGGTCACGGATCGGCGGTGATTAGATTCAAAGTTCAATCAGTTTCTCTTTCATGCTTGGTTTGTTCTTCGTTGTTTATGTTTCTTGTATGGCTTGATCACCTAGATTAGATTCTTGTTAAGCTGAGGATAGAAGCGAACGGTCACCTCACTTTAAAACACCGAATCAACAATCAACCTATTCATTGGAGTGTGCCTTTCGTAGGAACCAGTTAGGGTTAATCCACTTCAAGAGTAACTCTCAAATCGTTAGTAATTCTAGCAGTTAGTTTAGTCGTCGCAAGAGGCGACCGTAGTCGGCGGCTAATTGATCTTGGTAGCTAGATCGGATAGAGCGAACGTTCGCCAGTCTTAAACCTAAATGTAAGGAGTTATGGTGGTGTCTTAGAATTGATTGAACGAGAATTGAAATCCGCTGGTCTGTTGATTGCCAATGCTCTGGTGAACTAAGGGGGATTCGAAGTCTAAGCTTGTCTGTCGTCTTTGTTAAGTAAACCAATCTTTCAATCTGTCTTAATTTAGTTTTTAATTTGCCTGCATTTCTAGAATAGAAGTCGTGGAACTCACACCACGCACAACGTGTTAAACCTGAGTAATCTACCTTTACATTTGAGTAGACGATTATTAGAAGACCCGTGGAATACGATCTGCTTAGCTTTCTAGCTTAGTAGTATTTGATCACTGTTTTGCAGCACATCAGCTAGCAGCCCCTTCTTCAATCAAGCATCATTTCCAGGCAACTCCAATGTTAGGAGTGAACAAGCTCAAGCCATCACCACCAGGAGTGGTAAACAAACAGCTGATCTGAAGGTTCCTGAACCAGATATGATTCCAGATTCTATTGCCATAGACATGCCAGAGATTGAAGATATCATAGAAGAGGAAGAAGTAGCACCGACTCCTCCTCCCAAGACTGCTCCTGAACCTGTCTTAGCACCTTATCAACCTCAGATCCCTTTCCCAAAAGCTGCAATGAGCAAGGCCAAGGATTATGACACCCAGTATAAGAAGTGGTATAACGTGCTGAAGAATGCAGAAATCAAGATACCAGTAACTGAAGCTGTAGAGATCATACCACCACTTGGAAAATTCTTCAAAGATCTCATGAAGAAAGTAAAGAATGGAGAGGCGTTCTCCGTCACCCTCACTAATGAGTGTGCTTCTCTCTTCGGCAGCCCATCTCCTATGCGACAGCCACCGCCACCTCCAGTTAAGTGTTCTGATCCCGGTACTTTTACATTACCATGCATAATAAATGGTATTAAAATTGATCGTAGTCTAGCTGACTCCGGTGCGTCTATTAATGTTATGTCTGCTTATCTTTATGAGAAGTTAAACCTAGGAGAATTAAAATTGCTTACTCTACATCTCGTGCTAGCTGATAGGTCTGTCAATCTGCCTAGGGGTATAATTGAAGATGTAGCTGTTCGTTGTGGCCCTTTTACTATTATTGCAGATTTCGTTGTTCTGGATACCCGTGAACTAGATGGAACGCTTATCTTGGGTCGACCTTTCTTGACAACCGCTGGTGCAAATATCAATTGCAAACAAGGCTTATTGACTTTAAGTGTATGATAGGATAGTGTTACTTTTCGCATTAGGGATAACATGAGATATTCTATAGCTCAAGATGATCAATGTTATACTGTTGATGCTATGGAGTTGACCTCGGCCAACTTCATCACTAATGCCTTATCTAGTGATCCACTAGAGTTGTGTTTGATTTTAGGAATTGAAAACGCGTTAGAAGATCAAGAGCAGCGCCTATGGCAAGATGAACTAAACGACTAAAAGATGACATCTACCGCCACTTCTGCGCCACCTCATATTGAACCAGCTTCAAGTCGGATCACCACCTCATACGAGAATCTACCTGCACTCGCATTAAAGGAGCTCCCCGACCACCTAGAGTACGCATTCCTGGGAAAGGAATGTCAGTTACCAGTCATCATCAACTCAGCTCTATCTTCCGAATAGAAAGAACAACTAATCATACTACTAAAGAAGCACATCCGAGCTATAGCCTGGTAGTTATCTGACATCAGAGGCATTTCCAAGACCTTCTGCAAACATCGGATAGTTGTAGATGAAAAATTCAAGCCAGTCAGACAACCAGAACGCCGATTAAATCCTCTGATGCAGGAGGTTGTGAAGAAGGAAGTCCTTAAGCTTCTTGATGTCGGGATCATTTACCCTATCACCGACAGCCCTTGGGTTAGTCCAACTCAGGTTGTTCCAAAGAAAGGAGGGATTACAGTCATCCCCAACCAGAAAGGCGAGCTCATTCCCACTCGCACTGTTACCGGATCGAGAGTCTACATCGACTACAGACGTCTTAATGATGCTACAAAGAAAGATCACTTTCCACTGCCGTTCATTGATTAGATGCTAGAAAGGTTAGCTGGCCACGATTACTACTGTTTCTTAGATGGGATGTCTGGTTACTTCAAGATCCCTATCGAGCTCAACGACCAAGAAAAGACGACCTTCACCTACCCGTTTGGTACGTTTGCTTATCGTCGTATTCCCTTTGGGTTGTGCAATGCCCCCGCTACTTTTCAAAGATGCATGCTTGCTATATTCGGAGATCTAGTAGAGAACGTGGTAGAAGTATTCATGGACGACTTCTCTGTCTATGGACACTCATTTTCTTAATGCCTAGCTAACCTAGATAAGGTACTAGCCCGTTGTGAGGAAACCAACTTAGCTCTTAGTTGGGAGAAATGTCACTTTATGGTTACCGAAGGCATTGTTCTTGGCCATAGGATCTCCAAGCTCGGAATAGAAGTAGATCGTGCCAAGCTTGAAACCATTGCCAGTCTTCCACCCCCAACTTCGGTCAAGACAGTTCGAAGCTTCCTCGGTCATGCTGGATTCTACTGGAGGTTCATCAAAGACTTCTCCAAGATCACTCTTCCGATGACCAAGCTTCTAGAGAAAGACACCCCTTTCATTTTTGACAAGGCATGTCTTGAAGCCTTTGAGATTATGAAGACCAAACTCACCACCGCACCGATCCTCACAGCACCAGATTGGAGTCTTCCATTTGAGATCATGTGCGATGCTAGTGACTTTGCCGTTGGCGCTGTTCTGAGACAAAGAAAAGAGGTTCCATCCCATTTATTTTGCTAGCAAGACTCTTAATGACGCTGAAATGAACTACACTACTACCGAGAAAGAGCTCCTAGCCATTGTCTTCTATTTCGATAAGTTCAGGCAGTACCTGGTCCTCTCACACACCATAGTCTACACCGACCACGCTGCTCTGCGCCATCTCCTAGCGTAGCAGGACTCGAAGCCAAGACTTATCTGATGCGTTCTCTTTCTACAAGAATTTGACATAGAGATCAAAGACAAGAAGGGAGCTGAGAACCTAGCAGCCGATCTCCTCTTCCGACTCGAGGAATCACAGACAGGTAAGTCTGCTACTACTCCTATTAATGATTCTTTCCCTGACAAGTTGTTGCGACTTGAAATCTATGAACAGGTCAACAGCATAGCCATCGAGCCCTGGGCGATTGCTCATGCTCAAGAGCTTAGTAATGCAACAACACCGGACGAGCCCTGGTAAGCCACCGTAGCTAACTATCTTTCTCGCGACATAATACCTCCCGAATTTGATTATAATGCGCGAAAGAAGCTCATTAAAGAAGCCAAGTCTTACTTCTGGGACGAGCCGTTCGTATACCGTATTGGAATTGACGGGATGATCCGGAGATGTGTCTCTTACATTGAGGCAGCTGAAATCATACGTAAGTGTCATGAAGGCCAATTTGGAGGACACTTGCGGAAACCGTACTGCAAGAAAGGTACTCGAAACTGAATTCTATTGGCCTTCTCTCTTTAGTGATTGTGACACTTTTGCTCATCATTGTGATGCATGCCAACGATCAGGTAACATCTCATGCCTCAGACTATTTCTTTAACTGTGGAAATTTTGAATGTTTGGGGAATTGATTTTATGGGACCATTCACACCCTCCAACGGAAATAAGTACATTCTTGTGGCCGTTGATTATGTTTCCAAGTGGGCTGAAGTTGAAGCTTTACCCACCAATGATTCAAGAGTGGTAGGACGGTTCCTTACTCGTCTCTTCACGCATTTTGGTTCACCGCGCTTCATCATAAGCGATAGGGGTACCCACTTCCATGGACATTTCGACCGGGTGTGCAAGAGCTTTGGCGTCACCCATCGAATGTCCACAGCATATCACCCTCAAGCTAACGGTCAAGCGGAAGTGATGAACCGTGGCTCAAGCGGATTCTTGATAGGACAGTTGGCCAGTCTCGCAAGGACTAGTCGTCTAAGCTCAATGATGCCTTATGGGCATATCGAACTACCTACAAGACTCCCATCGGTACCTCACCTTATGAACTAGTCTATGGCAAGACATGCCATTTACCAGTTGAGCTTGAGCACAAGGCGTTCTGGGCTACTAAAGAGTTGAATACGAAATATGCAGTAGCATGGGAATATGCGCCATGATAAAATATCTGAGCTTGAGGAACATGTCTCCACGCGTACGAGAGCACGAAACTCTACAAAGAACGCACCAAGAGGATCCATGATGCTCAGTTAAAGGTGGTCAAGCAATTCTACCCCGGTGATGAAGTCCTTTTATATAACTCACGCCTGAAGCTCTTCCTGGGTAAGCTGAAATCCCGATGGTCTGGCCCCTACACCGTTGTTCGGCAGACAACGCTTGGAGGCGTCCAAATTAAAGGCCCTAGTCAAGAACCGTTTATGGTAAATGGACATAGGCTCAAGAAATACCTGCAGGGATTAGCTGTCACCCTCATCGACGTGAATGATTTCTCATCGACCCCGTAACTCCGATCCAGTTATCGTCCAGCTCACGGACGTTAAGAAAGAGCGCTTCGTGGGAGGCAACCAACGGCTGGAGTTAGTTTTTGTTTATTTTGAGTCTTCTCTTCTTTGCCTCTTTTAAACCTTTTCAAAACTGTGTTACCCGTTTTTCAAAATGAGTTTTCGGCGAAAACTCCTTCAGTTTTCATCAAAAACTGTGGTTTTAAATCCCCCAATTTCTCCTGTGTTGTTTTTCGTAAATTTTCTCACCAAAAACGTGACTTCGCGGCGAGAACTAAATTTTTCAAACCGGTGTCATTTTGTTTTTAAAGGGGAGTTTTCGCTGAAAACTTCTTAGGTTTTTGCCAAAAAATCTGAGTCTGGCCTCCTGATTTAAAACCCTTCTCACTCTCCTTTTCGTAAACCAATTTCAAAAATTGCGGGATAAAAGTGCCGGAACCCCTCTCTTTTCACGTCCGCCGCCGCCATTCGCTGCCGCCGGTCCGGCCACCGCTCAAGCTTTCCCCCCTCCTGAGTTGTTTGCACCCTCAACCTTCTGAATCAGAGCCCTATAGCTCCTGTTCCACCCGAAACAAGTTTTTCAAGCTTTTGGTCAATTTCTCCAATTTCCAATCGTTTTCTCGAGTCATGTCTTCACGGTTAGTTGTTCAACCCTCAATTTTGAATCATTTGGCTTTTTGAATTTCAGATTTTGACATGTTTGATTTGGTTGACTTTTCGGTTCTCCTTGATTTACGTGTCTGCTGTTTCGGTGTATTCTTGCTCAACTCTTAGAATCCCTTTGGTCTAGATTTCTCTTGTAGGTGATTTTCAATGATCTTGTGCCAATAATTTGTCTTCTGCTATGCTATCTGTTGAATGTCATTTTTCCCTTGCATGCTGGCCGTTTTTTCTGCTAGTCTCATCGCATGTCTTATGCTTTTCAATTATGGTCAACTAACTATTTTTGCTACCCCCCACTTGTTCCATCCGTTCTTCACGGAACTGAGGTTTTGAACTAAGTGTGGGGTGTGATTCCTGTCATCTGACTCCGGTATGCTTTGAGCTACGTATGGTAGGAATCCAAAGCGCTTTAAGACCACTGGTGCAGATAGGGAGAAACGAACCAAGGCTCGACAGGACTAGGCTTAGTCCTCCCATCCACCCACGCCTTCTGCCCCAGTACCAGTGACTCTGAACTTCATTCCACTCGACGCACATGCCCTAGTGATCCCTACCTCAAGTGCTCCAGCCACTACCACCGGGGCCCTACACCCGTTCATCGCTTCCCTCCCCCCGAACCAACTGGAGGTCTACATGAAAATCAAGGACATCCCTCCGGCCAATGTGGCAACCTGTCCTTGGACAGTCTCAAGAGCCACAATCTGGATTGGCACTCCAACATCGACCATGTCCTTGAACAAACCGGCTTGCAAGATTCTTTCACAAGCTCACGACCACCAAGAAACTTCCCTCTGAAATTCCTGGCGGTCCCTTCATTTCCTGTCTGATCGATAACCTCCAGATCAGCGACACATGGGACCCTGATATTCCTCGCATCTAGATTGAGCACATAGGTGCTAAGCTCACCATAGCACTGGGCCTCGACCTTTTGGGCATTATCGACGATTACAGACTGGTACCCCGTCGCCCAAAGAAGGTGCCTCCACCGCCAGTTGCAGCTCCAGTACCCCACGCCCCCTGCTGGAGTTACCCCATCTGCCTCTGCCACAGATGCCCGACGAGATTGGCGAGAGACTAACCCGCATTGAGCAATGATAGCTAGACTACTCCGCCGGTTCACTTTCATGACAGAAGGACTGAGTCGAGCACGAGCGGACACAGAATGCACGATGGGCCACTTTACACCAGTTCATGACCGACCAGGACACTAGATACCAAGCTGAGCTCGCTTGGCGACGACAGATCGAGCAGCAACTCGATGGCTCATCCTTACCGACCCCACCCCCACCTGAGGGATAGTGATCAGGTCGTTTCCATCCTTTTCCTTTGTTTTATTTCTTCTTTTCGCATTTCGATCCAACTTTTTTATGTGTGGATCCGGGACACTTGTCCTGGTTTCCTTTTGATCTTTTGGTTGTTTTTGTTTTGTAGGTCTCTTTAGGTAGATGCTCTACTCCGCTCCACGTCACGCTCTCCGAGCCCATCCGCTACACCAACCACTTGGTTCCAGGTTCCCCGTAACTCTCAATCTCATTTTTGTCACGTGAGGACACAGAACGGTCTAAGTGTGGGGTAGGGTGTTAGAGAACCATGCATGATGTTGATTGCCCCTACTTGTGTTTCATGGTGCTTTGTCCAGTTTCTCTTGCTTTAGAATTGTTCGGTTCTTGATTCTTACTGATAAGTTGTTGTTCAATATGTCATAATGATGCTTAGACTGCTTAACCTAGAACATGCAAACCAACTTGTCTAGTTTGATGCTAAACTGCCCAGTCAGAACAGAATTTTTAAAATCACACTTGTAGCTGTCTCTTTGATTGCATGAAATGACCGAATCCGACTAGCAAGCCAAATGTGAGCTTTTGATCCATTGCACATAACCTGCAATTTCAATTCTTTTTGAGTGGTTTTCTGTTTTTCTTGAATAAGTTAGAATTTGCACGAGACCTATTCAAGACCACACGATGACACGAGTTCTGGAATGATAGGGGCACCTAGATTCAGCTACTAAGCCAGATAGCCTACCAAACGATAAATCCATTAGGTTTAAACCCTTGAGCTTGGCCTGTTCTTTCGGTTTGATAATACATTACAACCATTTCCCATTCTTTCATTCCCCGTTGATCCCCTGTGGTTGTAGTTCTAGATTGACCTACCGGAAGTCGGTTTGTGGTAACCTACCTATAGCCATTAAACAGGTGGTCTTAGCTATTATGTCCGAACGTGTAAAACCCTCTAGCAACTAAAAGAAAGAATCGGCACAAAGAAAAAAAAGAGAAATAAAAGAAAATTTCGAAAAAAAAAAGAAGAAAATCAGAAAAGTTTCAAGTTTAGTTCAATAAAACTTTCTTCTCCCTACAAATGGAAGAACGAAGTCAAAAGAAAAGTCAGAGAAGAAAAAATATGTGTAAAAGAAAATAAAGTGCTAGGTTGCTTGAGGGTATCATAGGACGAGCATTCACTATTCCACCCGTGTTTGGTTAGACGGTAGGAAACCATAGGCTAGATTCGAGGGAAGTTAGTCGAAAGCTACACCGCACCATAGCCATCATCATACATTCCCATCATCCATCGCATCATAAACCCTTGTAGTGTAGAATTCGTTACAGTCCTAGCAGGGAAGTCCTTCTTGACTAGCTACTCGTGTTGTCACAGTGGTGGAGATGTGGTCGAATTGCAAACCTATGACATAATTGCATAATTGGTTACTACTACTTGTCGTGTCCAGTTATTAGTGAGACCAGGTTGTTTGGCTGATCAGTATGCATGTTAGGTTTCTTGTTCTACGAATTATCTGTCTAATAATTCATTGTGTTTGATTGAGCTCCAATTTAATTGATCTTATCATTTGTGAACATGAGCATTTCTATTCAGTTTGCTTGAGGACAAGCAAAAGCTTAAGTGTGGGGTATTTTGATGACACTCGATTTGACGTGATTATCAGCCTCATTTAAGCGACATTTCCTTGCTTAAGACATGGTTTTTAGGGTAGAATAGCGAATATTCAATCAATTGCTCTATCTCGTGCCATTTGTGTTACTTTGGCCCGTTTCGGGTCTATTTGATGGTTTTCTAGTGTTTCTATGTTTAGCATATGTTTTTGCCGTCAAATAAGTAGCCAAGGATGTGTCTAAGGCGTTGGAACCTCGGGGAATCGCACCGGAATCGATCCAAGAAGCCAATCGAGTTGAGCCAAAGTCTGCCCCATTTTACACTGAAGTTTTCACCGAAAATACCTAAGGTTTTCGGCAAAAACACAAGCACAAATCGGCAGAGCTCACCAAAGCAACTTTTCGGCGAAAACACTAAGTTTTCACCGAGAACCCCGGCGTCCAAAAATCACAGGAGAATTCAGCCGGCGTTCAGTCAATTTACAAAGAGATTTTCGCCGAAAATCCCTTCATATTTTCGGCGAAAATGTCAGGCAAACCCGACGGTATTAGGGTTAAGTATAAATACTTAACCGGCGGCCCAAATAAAGAGACCTCATATATTTTGAAGATCAAATTACCAAGTAATACCGAAATTCTTAGAACTCTCAAGAGTTCAAGAGCGGAGTTTAGAGTTTGAAGAGCCAGGAAGAGATCGTGAAGCCATCCCTTCCATCTCGAAGACTCGGAGCTAGGACTGCAGTTTACCGGAAGATCGAAAGTTCTGCGGAGTCGTCTTAATTAGGTTTTCAGATCCCTTTCTGTTCTTCCTCTGTATGATGAACTCTATCTCTGTCTTTGATTCTTTTGTGAAAAACATGAGTAGCTAAACTCTTAGAGCTTAGACTACATGAACCCTAAGTGACCCAGGGCTTTAAAGCGGTCACGGATCGGCGGTGATTAGATTCAAAGTTCAATCTGTTTCTCTTTCATGTTTGATTTGGTCTTCATTGTTCATGTTTCTTGTCTGGATTGATCACCTAGATTAGATTCTGGTTAAGCTAAGGATAGAAGTGAACGCTCGCCTTACTTTAGAACATCAAATCGAACAATTAACCTAATCATTGGAGTGTGCCTTTCGTAGGAACCAATTAGGGTTAATCCACTGCAAGAGTAACTCATAAATCATTAGTAATTGCACCAGTTAAGTTAAGTCGTTGCGAGAGGCGACCGTACCCGGGCGGCTAATTAATCTTGGTAGCTAGATCGGATAGAGTGAACGTTCGCCAGTCTTAAACCTAAGGGTAAGGAGTTATGGTGGTGTCTTAGAAATGATTGAACGAGAATCAAAATCTGCTGATCTGTTGATTGCCAATGCTTTGGTGAACGAAGGGGGATTCAAAGTCTAAGTTTGTTTGTCATCTTTGTCTTAATCAACCAATCTTTCAATTTGTTTTCAGCTTTAATTTTTAATTTCCGTGCTTTTCTTAGAATTAGAAGTCGTGGAACTCACACCACGCATGAAGTGTTTAACCTGAGTAATTTGTCAGCTTCTTTGAGTAATCGATCATTAGAAGACCCATGGAATACGATCTACCCTAGCTTTCTAAGCTCTGTAGTATTTGATCACTGTTCTGCAGCTCATCAGAATGACACGAGATTAAACTGAGATTCAATTTCTAACGATTTGGTTTAGACTGTTCCACGTAGAAAAAGTGACCTACACATGGAAGAACATCAACCAAACAAGTTTTCGATCTCACTAATTTTTGCACACTTTAAGTAGTAGTTTTAACAAAGCTCGTTTCTTGGCAAAACAATTAATCATAATTAACCGACTACGATAACACCAATTCTAATCAAAAAGACTTTAAGCTCTAGCCATGATGTGGATGCGGAGGTAGGAAAAGTGACTTGGCTATCGACTCGACTTCATCCGTTTCTAGATCTGTACGTTACATGTTCTAGCTAGGACCGATTTAAACAACAATTTATTCAAGTTTCAACTTCTTCCTTTGATTTATTTACTGCATACTAGTGCTCGATACCAAACACTTCACTTAGGTGTTGGACCTGCCTAGCTCACAGTATTTGTGCCTATGCTAGTGCTCAACCCGAACACTTCACATAGGTGTCGGGCTTGCCTAGCTTTGATTTTTAGAACTTAAAAGAACTTAACATTTAATTCGAACAACTCGGCTACTTGATTTAACCATTTAGCCACTTGATCCTAGCTAGTTATAACTTTATACATTAGATTTTGAATTGGATTTCCGCCTAATCTTAAGCCACAATCACAGGTGATCAAATATGGAGTGAAAAACATGGGAAAAGCTAGCATTTATCATCTTAGAATGGTGTTATCGAGCTTTGTGATTAACCAGCAAAACAATTTAGTTAATTCAAGTTCAACTACAATAGTGATTTATGATCTGTTCTGACCTAGACTCATTTGATATCAGTGCCAACATGTTGGTTACAGGTTCTAAGTGGAACAGTCTAGACGTCATTGTGAAAAATTGAAGTCAATTTAACATCTCAAGTCAAGAATTGAGCAATTCTATGCTAGAGAAATTTCAAAAATGAACCATAGAATCACAGAAAATCAAGCAAGATCATGCATAATCCTAGACTCCTACCCCACACTTAAACCGTTATGTGTCCTCACAGAACTAAAATAGAGTAGAGAGATACGAAGAACCTGGAAGGTGATGGTCGGTGTAGTGGATGAACACGGAGCGTCCGGAGTAGAGCAGAGTAGCTACTCGAGTTCCTACAAAACAAAAACAATAAAAAGATCAAAAGGAAACCGGGACAAATGTCCCGGATCCACAAAGAATAAAAGTCAAACAAAGAAGGTTAAGAGAAATTTTGAAAATATTTTGACTCTTTTTTTTCATATTCACGGCACGACACTCCTAGAGCAATCTAGATCATCTAACCTCAATCAGTTCAGAAAAAAAATCACACCGAAATAGCAGGCACGCAAAACGAGGTAAACCGAATTTAAACTCGTCGAAAATCAACAATCATCATGTCAAAAGATTCGAAATTGAAAACCCAACAACTAACCTTTAAGACATGACTCAAGAAAATGGACGGAAAACGACGAAGTTGGCCAAAAACGTGAAAAGCTTGTTTCGGGGATAACCGGAGCTACAGAGCTCCAATTTGGACGATCAAGTATGCGTTGGAATCGGACCGAAAAAAGGAAACTGATTTTCAAAAAAGACACCAGTATTCGGTGAAAACTATGGAAGTTTTCGCCGAAAACTTCTTCGAAAATAGGCAAAAATAAAAAAGGATGCTCACTGTTTTATTTTTTGGAATAGTTTTCGGCGAGAATTTTAGGTTCTCGCCGAATTTTTATTTAAAAACCCCCTTTAAAAAAACCTAACGGAAAATAAATCAAAACAAAAGGAAATTACATTTTGGCTCCCCCGAAACCGACGAAAAAGACTGACTCAAAAATTCAAAAACGGACTCCAGCCGTGGGTTGCCTCCCACGAAGCGCTCTCTTTTAACGTCCTTGAGCCGGACGGTACCTGTTAGGGACCCCAACTCAGAAGCTCCTTGAAGTCAATCGTCTTCTTCAAGGCCAGTGGTTGAGTGCCATGTAGCATTCCAGAAGGGTGATGCAGCCGGTAGTGCTCCAGTAGATCGCGGTTCTGTTTGGATGACCAGTTTTTCTCGAATTCTCCAACCGGAGGAGGAAAGAGGTAGTACGGCTTGGCATGGTCAATGAGCTCCATCTTCTCCACCTGATGATCATCCAGAGGTCTCTCGGGATCGAGTATGTCAACTTCTAAATCCACGACCTTGTTGCTTTCCACGTGCTCTTCTCTGGCTTGATCTACAGGTTGACTCGGTGGAAGTGTAGGTGAGGGTATCTCCTCCATCTCTATGTGCTCCTCTTCGGCTTCAACTTTAGGATGGATCGGCTCTATGTCTTTATCAACCACCACCGCCAAGGATTCTTCATCAGATGCTTCTAGCTCATAATAGTCATGGACGGGCTCATCTTCTTCTTCAAACATCTCTTGAGCATCTTCTGTCATTAACTGCTTTGGTTGCTCGAGCTTGATGTCCGTCGCAAGATGAGCTTGTAGCATTGAAGAGATATTATCCAAGGCAGATTGGGTTCTCGACGAGCATTGTTGATGTTCATGAGCTTGTAGAAGGATCTCTTGGTTATCTCTAGCGCCACTTTGATGCTCTTGTTGGTGTATCTCTTGGTAACCTTGTAGCATTGAAGAGATCTTATCAAAGAGGGAGTCAAATCTCGCCTTCTATTGTTGTTGTTGATGTAGCATTTCTCGATAATCTTTGAGATATGGTGCTTCATTGATGTACCACTCTTTGTACTGGTCATCCCACCTGTTATCCTGCATAATCAAAACTAAGAAGCACTACCCAGGTAAATCATGGAAATATGGAGGAAAATTAAATGGTAAGGCAGAAAGGTAGAAGAATAATTTGCCAACTCTTCTTTCAAACAATTAGAAGAGTCCCCGGCAACGGCGCCAATTTGATGACACGCTTTTGTCGTGCTTCAAATAACTAATCTACCAAGGTAGACTAGATCGTATTCTACTCGAGGTCTCTTCTTCTTGTCTACACAAATATGTTGGCAAATTACTCAGGTTTAAACAGGTGTGCGTGGTGTGAGTTCCACGACTTCTAATCTAATAAAGCAGGAAAATAAAAGATAGAAAGATTAAAAGGATTGACTAACGAGAAGATAGACGAGCTTAGATTTCGAATCCCCCTTGGATTACCAAAGCATTGGCGATCACAAGACCAGCGGTTTTCAATTCTAATTCAATCAATTTCTGTAAACCACCATAACTCCTTACCTTTAATTAGTCGCCTGGGTACGGTCGCCTCTCGCGATGACTAAACTAACTGGAGGAATTACTAACGATTTATGAGTTACTCTTGCAATGGATTAACCCTAACTGGTTCCTACGAAAGGCACACTCCAATGAATAGGTTAATTGGTTGAATTGATGTTTTAAAGAGAGGCGACGTTCGCTTGAATCCTCAGCTTAACAAGAATCTAAACTAGGTGATCAAGGAAGAGAAGTTTATGCGCCAAAGCAGGGAAGCTGTCTGGCGACTAACCCTAGCTTGCATAAATCTAATCTAGGCGACCAACCAGAAGAGAAACATAAACAACGAAGAACAAAACAACCATGCAAAGAGAAACTGATTGAACTTTGAATCTAATTACCGCCAATCCGTGACCGCTTTAGAGCCCTGAGTCACTTAGGGTTCATCTAATCTAAGCTCTACGAGTTTAGCTACTCATATTAGATACAAGAGAATCAAAGACAACATAGGAGATCATCATACAAAGGAATAACAGAAAGGAACTGAAAAACCTAATTATGGCGACTGATGTCTGGCGATTCCTGTGAAGCTTCAATCTCTGGCGATCTTCAACTCCTAGCTCCGAGCCTCCCGAGGATGCTCTCAACTCTATCTATCCTCTCTAAGTCGTGGCTAATCAGCCAAAATTCGTGTATATCTAATCTAGCTTCAAAAAGTCTATATATAACCCCAGAAACCCTTTACAAGTTGGAAAAGGCTGAAAATTAGGGTTTCTGCCGCGATTTTCAAAGGAGTTTTCACCAAAAACTTCACCAGTTTTCGCCGAAAACTTTAGTTAAAAACCCCTAGGTAGAGCTCCAACTTGTTTCGATGATTCCCGCTCCATTTGAACTCCGATTTGGTCCCCGTTTGAAGCGCTGGACTCGTGAGAGAGTACTCTATAATGTGGTTACCTGGAGGCTAAACATAAAAGCTCACAAAAGGGTAAAAATATCCAAGAAATGGACAATGTACGCACTAGGAGCCTAAAATTACATAATAAACACATTTTCACCAAATACTCATCAAAATGGCATCAAAGGGGCATGAAATGTCGCTTAAGAGGGGCTGAAAATCACGTCAAATCGAGTGTCATCAATTGTTTGGCTGATCGGTATGCATGTTAGCTTTCTTGTTCTAGGGATTATCTGTCGAATAATTCATTGTTTATGCTTGAACTCTAATTTAATTGATTTTATCAATTGTGAACCTGAGCGCTTTCTATTTATTTGCTTGAGGACAAGCAAAAACTTAAGTGTGGGATATTTGATGACACTCGATTTAACGTTATTTTCAGCCCCATTTAATTGACAATTCTTTGTCTAAGACATGGTTTTTAGGGCAGAATAGCGAATATTCACTCAACTGCTCTATCTCGTGCCAATTTGGTTACTTTGGTCTGGTTCGGGTCTATTTGATGGTTTTCTAGTGTTTTTCTGATAGCACAAGTTTTTGTCGTCAATTAGTGTAACCTAGGACGTGTCTAAGGCATTGGAACCCCGAGTAAGTGACCCTGAATCAATCAAAGAAGCAATCAAGTCGAAGTTAGAACCATCCCCCCACTTATGCCAAGGTTTTCGGCGAAAACATCCTACTTCTCGCCAAAAACTATGAAGCAAAATTGGACAGAGAAGATAGGAGAAATCCAGGAAATTGCACTTTGAGTTTTCGGCGAAAACTCTCTAAGTTTTCGGCGAAAAATATCTCTTTTCCTAGCCAGGTACGAACTGCTATAAAAGAGAAATCGTCGGCTGCAATAGATACACTTTTGGGATGAAAATTCCAAGACTAAGAATTAGAGAGAAAATAGTGGAGAGAGTTCGAAGAGCGGAGGGAAAGATCCTGACGCCATCCTTCCATCTCGGAGAGCTGCTAAGAGTTGAAGATCCAGAAGATTGAAGCTTCGAAGATTCGTCGAAATTAGGTTTTACAGTTCTTCTCTGTTTTCCCTACCTGAGATGTATTCCCTGTTTGTCTTTGATTCTCCTGTATTGAATATGAGTAGTTAAAATTTGTAGAGCTTAGATTAGATGAACCCTAAGTGACCCAGGGCTTTAAAGCAGTCACGGATCGGCGATGATTAGATTCAAAGATCAGTCAGTTTCTCTTCCATGTTTGGTTTGTTCTTTGTCGGTCGTGTTTCTCATCTGGTTTGGCCACCTAGATTAGATTCTTGTTAAGCTGAGGATAGTAGCGAACATTCGCCTCACTTTAAAACACCAAATCAACAATTAACTTATTCATTGGAGTATGCCTTTTGTAGGAACCAGTTAGGGTTAATCCATTTCAAGAATAACTCATGAATCATTAGTAATTGCACCAGTTAGTTCCTCCATCAAAGAAGCGAAAGCTCGGGCGGTTAATTAATCTTGGTAGTTAGATTGGATAGAGCGAACGTTCGCCTGTCTTAAACCTAAGGGTAAGGAGTTATGATGGTGTCTAGAAATTGAGTGAAGGAGAATTGAAAACCGCTAGTCTGTTGATTGCCAATGCTCTAGCGATCTAAGGGGGATTCGAAATCTAAGTCTGTCTGTCGTCTTTCTAAGTCAATCAACCAATCTTTATGCATTTTAATTTCATTTCAGTTTCCTTGCATCATAGTATAGAAGTCGTGGAACTCACACCACGCACGAATTGTTTATTCCTGAATAGAATTGCCAACATATTTGAGAAAACGAGTAGAAGAGGCCCGTGGAATATGATCTACTTAGCTTTTAGCTTAGTAGTTATTTGATTGCACACATTACAATGTTCATCACAAATTCGTAAATCTGAAGAGCATGCCGCAACAAAAGGATGGTCCCCTATGCATTTCATTCTTTTCGGAAGGGATAAAAAGAAGTGCCCCCCATCACGGTGAACCTCTCCTTGTGATTGGGATGAGATGCCTCCCTTAGGGGGCGGATCGAATCGGAGTTTCCTTAGGTAACCACTGACCTACAATTATCCTTAAACTTGTGTGCTTGGTGGAGAAGAAGCGAACAAAGGTACGCTCGCTTGCTGTCTTGTTCTCTACCGCGAACTGGGATCGCTTGCCAGCTAGGTCAGATTGGAGCAAGATTTTTTTAGAACATATTACCCATCTTCGGGGACAAGGGGCGGAACGACCTCTCGATCTACTTACTGCAACCCAGGAATAAAAACATCCGTCTAGGCCTTCCCTCTTGCTCTGATCCCCCCTACGCCTAGGACGTTGTCTGGGCCAAGAGCTATAGTTAGTTGCTGTTTTTATTTGGTTATTTTTTTCTCGTTGTTGATACTGGCAAGACCCAGCCGGATGATGTCTACTGGTTGGTAGTGAGAGGACTCTTAGTATCTGCATACCCAAAAGGGGGCGCTGATTAAAAAAACTATCATTTCATTTTTTTCTTGCTCTTCCTTAGCAGCGGGCGGGAAAGGAGTCTATCTCTCTGCCTAGCTTTGGTAGATTTCCCCCAACGCAATCCAAAAAAATTCCATGAATCCCTTGGTGGATAAGTCCGACGACTCAGCAGCAGCGCGAAATTTACTTTCTCGTCCAATGAATTTGATCTATAGTTAGGGGGCAATACATACCAAAAGGTTCGAAGAAGGAACACACATAATAGTCTATAATCAACCCAACCTTCTATATAACCTATTCAGATTAGTGAAGGGGCTAGATGCATAAGGGAACCGTACGTTTGTGAGACCTTAGTCGGGATGCATAGGGGAGTCAACCTACGAGCACGGAAGAGCAGCGGTAGTTCGTAGCTTGTCTTTCTTTGATAAGTAAAAAGTGATATGGCGTGTAGTGAGCTTTCTGGCGGAAAGGAAGACTTGAAACTGACTTATAGCTTGCTTTGCTCTGGAGGGAGCTTCCTGAGTCAGACCAACTCGGCTACCGAATCGTCGAATGGAATGTATTTATTAGGAAAGCAGGAAAGTGGATGTTCACTTAGTAAAAGAGCTCAACAAAGTCACTCCTTGAAAGAGGCCCTATCCCTTGGCTAGATGGATCAAATAGGTGTTATGTGGGGTGCTATACTAGTCCTTACTTTTTAATTTAATTGAAATAAATAGTTTTAGACCAATACTAAAGATAAGAAATAGAATAATCCACAATAAAAGAAAAAAAAAGTTCTATAGAGATATAGAATCGGTAAAGACCTTTCCTCTATTCCTTCCTAAGGAAGGTCAGGAATAGTGGCGTTATCTTATCTTTGAAACGTCCTGAAAGGCTTAACGAAAGCAATTTAACGATAGTTAAAAAAAAGGAATCCAGCATTAATAATTGGAAGAAGGATCTACTGGTTGAGACGCTAGTGAACTAGCGAAATTCCCTTTATTCCATGGCATCAGAACTTCCCTTCAACGGCTTTCTGTCTAACCTAACATGGGTTTACTAGTTGAATTAGGCTCATTCCTAGGTCAAGTCCTGTCAAAGAAATGAGTTTTTTTTTCTTGCAAAAAAAAAAAAACGAGTTGATAATGAAGGAATGACCTATAAGCGACCAGTTCTCTCGCTTGAGAGACAATTGGAAAAAAGTCAGGATACCAAGGGCTCCCATAGTGAAAGGCTTGCTCCAAACCTGAGCCGAGTTGACCCTGAGGAACCCCTTAAAATATAAGAAAGAACCTCCCACCAAAAGTCGTCACCTATAACATCGTCTAGGAAAGGCTCCTCACCTACAAGATCAGGCAGTTCCAAAAGCTCCTCATCAGAAAGTACGGGATAAATGATGCCCCTCTCAAGTACATAGACTGGCACCTATTTATCCTTGCTTAAACTCCTTCTATATAATTACCATGGATTTCCACCACTTCCCGAAAGAAGTATTCTTCCTGCTCTGCTATCTTGCAAGGTGCTACAAGATTGGAATCATGCTTTATAGGCCCTGGGTTTATTCCTATTTAGGACATTGGGAGATTCACCCCAAAAGGATACCCTACCTTCATAAATGGTTGACCGCCCGCGCAGAACAATGGAGACCTGTTAGAATATCCTTATCCCTTTTGCCTCTTGAACCTCCCGGAAAAAAAGAAAGTTCAAGAGGGGGAAACCCATGTAAATATTAATCCATGGTATATTTCCATCCGCGATATTTTGTTGTTTAACGAAGTGCTTGTGCTTTCACTCGAAAAAAGAAGTTTCGAATCATTTTTCAGGTGCGAGAAGAGTACCAAATTCAGCGACGATCAATTGCCACGTGCTCTATTTCTCCCTTCCCTCGGACTCCACTGAGTTAAGAAGGCGGGATAGGAGTCAAGTGATTCGCAGTCCATTCATCATCTCGTGGATCCGTTGGTGGCTCAACAATCAACCATTGAGATGTAACCCACTTTATCGAGAGAGATCAGAGGTTGGGAAAGGTTTTCTTTCAGGTGAGGGTACGCAATAGAATAACATGGTTGTTATCTTTGATACGTTTCATCTTCGTTTTCCTCGGTCAGCTTTGTTTGAATAAGAAAGCGGGGAATCTCGAATGACTTCTTTGAAAATCAGCTCTGTTGCGAGAGATCTAATTGAACGGCGATGAGGGCTCAAGAGTTGACTTATCAGCGGAAACAGGAGTAGCCAGCAGTTTGCAGGAGGACATGCCAGCTTTGTAAAGGAGGTCTTGAATGTACTTGCATTGTGAAAGATGGAGGCCGGTGGACGTTGTCGCGACCTCAATACCCAGGGAATAAGTTAATGCACCCATGTCTCGAACAGCGAAGCGAGTTTGCAAGTATTGAATAAGTTGATGCAAAGCTGAAGAGTCATTGCTTATGATTAAGATGTCATCAACGTAGACCAGAAAAAAGAGCATGACCCCATTATGATGATAATAAAAGAGAGAGTGGTCGGTTTTTAGAGCCAAGAAAACCATAAGTAAGTAAGGCGGAGACACGCAAACCATTCCCGCGGAACCTATTTCAAACCATAGAGTGAGTGTCGAAGCTTGCATACATGATTTGAGAAATTAGAGTACAAAATTCCTGGGGGTTGAACCATGAAGACAGTTTACTTGAGCTCACCGTGGAGGAAGGAAGACGAAATATCCAATTGCCGAATAGACCAGCACCGAGAGACAGCAATGGCCAGGTGAAAGCTCCCCCCCCCCCCTTCAAGCTAAGTAAGAAACTTCTCAGTATATAAGCTAGCTAGGATGCAAGATCTATATACTAAGCTATTGGACCACTAAAGTAGCTTAGAAGCTTTCTGCGTGGTAGAGATAAGACCCGACATTACTTGTTCGAGAGGGACAGGCATAGGCAGAAACTTACCAAAAGGATCATCCAGATAGATTGCTTTGAATGCGGACTCAGAGCACCCGACAGCTTTACGAATCACGCAATGCGCTTTCTTCTCCTAACCCCCAACCCCTGCATGCGCCCTCGCTTCAAACTTAGGACCACTTAGCTTTGATACTAATGGTAGCATGGCGTATTCGCGTAGAAGACACCGAGGCAAGGTAGAAAAATCCCCGGGGAGAAAAAAAAATGTATCGATTTATTTGGCAAGAGCCAGCTCGGACGGAATTCTTTCGGATGAAAACGACTTCGTACCTCTATTATGGATTGGTCGAGACTTCGTTGGTGGGGGCCCTCTATTATGGATCGGGCGAGCTACTTCTTGCCTCTCTGCGGGCAGAACTTGTTGAGGAGCTTAAGCCATGCCCTTTCATTTGCCCTGTTCCCTTCTCTGGGTAGTTATACATTTGTGTATTGATCGAAAGGAGGTTCTAAATTTGATTTATTATGGGTGGAAAGCGCAGCTCTTCAGTCTACCCATTGTCACGAGTCAGAGCCCACATCCTTTATCTTTCAATGATGAAAGCGCAATCGAAATTTCACTCAACCCGCACTTCTATCTGCTCATCCAGTTCTGGTGAAAGAAGTAAAGCCAGAAGTCACTAAAGAAGAGAGCTCCGCTTCCTCGGCTAAACTCTTTTTCTGGGGAGACTTTCTATTTTTAAGATGAAAATCCATAAAAGAATCCGGGCAAAAAAGGGTTCATCGCAAGTGGATTGCGATTCCTACGAAAATCTTTTCGAAGTGAGAGAACTTCTGATGATCGATTCAGCCCGCAGAAGAAAGAAAACAATGACACGAGATTCTGGCCATGTCCGACTTAGAAAGTAGACAATTGACGAGTAGATTCATTCGGGAATGAGCCTGGAGAAAACATATACTGGAATTTCATGGAGGAGGCTACTCGAGGAATCACCAATCGGTCTTTCTTTTCTGTCGTTGGTTTGTCTTTCAGAGAGATAGGAAGTGGAGTTCGTAGGGGGGTAAGTGAAGGCGGATTCGTCACAGGTTCTTCTTTCAAACTCGATCAATTAGTTTGTGGGAAAGATAAGATCATTTCACGTACTTCTCTCATTCTTGACCGAGGAAACCTACTTTACTTCGAGCGAAAGGCGATCAATCAACTTTCTTTTATTGGTCATTGTTGTTTCATTTAATGACCCTCTCAACCACCCTTAGGTTTTGTCTTCCAATTCATAGTCACTCTATGAAAGAGAATGGCATACTGTCGAAGGCCGAACTCGATAACAAAGCTAAGAGTAAAGGAAAAGGACCAAGCTACAAAGTCCGGTGAATCACGAGAGGGATGCTTCTGAGAGTGTTGTTGGTAAGTGATGTGAACCGCTGCAACCATGGGTAGACGATCCTTGAACACCACAAGCTGATGATCCTAGCAACGAGAGGAACCTTTGGAACCGGGGACGATAAGGACTTTGACCCACTAGCTATAGAGAGCTAGGAACCAGAAGTATCAAGTCGAGGGCGCCACGCCAAGAGATGGATGCTCTTGATGATAAGCCAAACCTTAAACCGTGCTCTTGCACATACTCAAAGGGGTTTAGAACAAAGTTTTGAAAGGGGGTTTATTGATTGATTAAAGTCTGAATAAAAAAGGGTGGCCGAAGGCCTCTATTTATAGGGAGGGAACAATCTCTCCTCACCTATTTAGCTACTTCCTAACTATGAATAAAATAATCTAATCCTAACTAGGAAAGATTAAAAATGACCTAAACAAGCTAACTAAATAAGGAAAACTAAAAAGGGAAAGATATAAGTGTCTTGGTATGCAAGGAAAAGACTAAATAGGCAAAATCCGGCAATCCGCACAAAAACCCTAAATCCGGGCAGCTTCATGGGGTCGGGCAGTTCAAGGTCGGCGGGCAGGGCTTCTCATGCGGCTTTGGCCTTATGATGGTGTCCCAGTCCTAGAAGGACTTAGGCTCGGGGTCTCCTAGTCGTGGCAACCTGTTCTCCTGGCCCGGGTGGAAATCCTTGTCTCGGTGGGATTGCATGCATGGACCCGGATCGTGTATGAGCACTTCCCTATGTGGCTCCTCCTTCATTCCTCCTCCGATTGCAACGCCGTTTGTTGGGCCATGTTCCTGAGGTCTCAAGCTATCCAGAGCAACTGGAATTTCCCAAAAGGTCCGAGCCGTTTGGATGCTCGGTCCTAAGCGCTCCTTTATAGCGCTTGACACCTTGCCCAGTGCCCTGGGCTGGCTCATGTTTCGGCCATCTTCATTTTTGGCCAGGCCTTTCGCATTCTTCTTTGGCCAAGTCTTCAGAAATTTCCTCAGGATCTTCAAGGGCTGGAGTTGGTCCAAGGCTCGTGGCACTTGGTTTAGGGCCTAGTGCTTGCATTTGGCCCGTTCCGGGGCTCGCTCTGGGGCCTGTCTTCAGGTGTCATCCCTTGCTGGTCAGGTACTCTTGGGTCCTTTGCTTCCTGTACTCCAGGAATGCTTCCAGAGGATCCCAGGAGTGGTCAGTTCCTGCAGGGCGCGTGGAGATTGGTCCAGGGCCTTTTAGGGCCCTTAGACTCGGCCCTCGGTCTGGCTCGGGGCTCGGATCGGGTGCCTTGGCCAGCAACATTGCCTGGAGTGGACGCTCCTTCAATTTAGCTCCCCTACCTGCTGAGGGTAGCCTAATCCTATACTTGGTCACATACCATGGCTTCATGATGTGTTGGAGAGCTTTCATTGGCCCTACACGCTTCTTGTAGGGCCCTAGGGTTCTGCCTTTAACCGGGGACCCTGGTGGGGTGTAGGAATAGCTGTAGGCCTTTGGGCAGTCGTGGAGGATCACATCAGTGAGGCCATTTGAAGACGATTAATCGACCCCCTAGCGAAAACAAGGATATTAATTAGGCCCAGATACTGGTGTTCCGGTCACAAAGGCTTCACGTCGAACAATGTGGGTGCAAAGCAAAGGGAAGACGCAAAAATAGACGTGACTAATGCAATAAGTAGAGAAATACCCTCTAGTGTAGAGGGTGAGGTGTGGTTTCGGGTTCAGTGAACTGAATTCTATAGTATACTGGCCAGTCTGGTGGTAGCATCGGATTACGGGTCACTAGCTTTTTAGCAGCGGTTAGCAGACTTTCGGTGAAGCAGCTCACAGGCAGTCGCTGTTAACAATCATCTCGCATATGAGATGTTAATCCCAACCTATTTAAATTCAATCAACAGCCGGAACACTTACCAAATCAGAATGCTGCCTTTATTCAACTAAGACTTATCTTCCCTCTGTGCCTTTTTCCCTTCTCCTATTGATTCCATTCATGAGAAAATGGCAAGAACTCCTAGGCAAGGAGGCACTTTTGCGTCAAGTTCACTTAAAACAAGAACTCTTAGGCAAGAGGGGCGTAGCCTCTTTCGAGATGCGATGAGTGCTATCTTAATATAAGAAAAAAGGTTGCTTTTAGAACTTTCTAGGTCTTTCCCAAGAGAAAGAAGATAGGTTGCAAGAATTACCATCAACTTTAAATAATCGAATTTGAAGTAACAACTTTCTTCTAGCTTCTAGGTTGAAGTTTAAGGTTTTCCAAGCGATATGACACAGAAGTTGAAATTCTCTATGTTCACCCCGGGCTAGCTATGGAACAGGCTTGTGAACTAGGGACTCCGTTTCGGGATCTTTATCGACTAGATAAAGAGTTGAAACTGATGGGGCGGTTCTTTAACAGGGTAATTAACTTACGGAATCGACACTAACGCTTTTCGTATGTGGGATCAACTCCACCCTAGAGATAAGTAGGATCCGCAACTACAAGCTCTCGAGTAGGAACAGGGTCTCCTACTGTCGATAGGTATGTAATCAAAGAATCTGGATTTGCGAGATATGAAAGAGGATATGTTCAAACCGGACCGCATCTCGATTTTCATATTGAAAATACGCTGGTGGGCCCCCTTTCCTTCCTTTGTGGTGGATCGACGAGACTGCACCTAGTCAGGTGTGCAGTTGGTGTCACCTCCCGTGCGCTAGCTGTGCCTTTGACGGATGTTTATTCGCACACTCCTTCACAGAGTGATGACTAACAGCCGGTAATTATGGTTGTAAAACCTGAAAGTAGCGCTTGGCTTTCTTCCTACCACGGACGGGGATACATTTCATCCATATCGCCTGTCCGGCCTCACATAGAGATGCTTATCACGATTTCCTAAGATGCTACTCAATCAACCGGTAAGAATTTGAGCAAAAGAGTCTGCTTCATAAAACTTAAGTTGTCTAGCACCACCAATCTCTAAGTCTGAAATCAGTTTGGCTACAAACTCTAGAAGGACTGCTGGACAAGTAGCATTTGGTTTGGTCGTTTGGAGTTCGTTCCACGCATGGAATTCTTGCAGTCTATCTATCCGCTGGAATATAAAAAAAGTGAACCAAGGATCCGCGTAGGGGGAGCAGGAACATGAGCTTGGAGGTGCTTAATAAAAAGTCCAAGATTCTGTTTCATCGTCCTCTACAGGATTTAAAAAAACCTTGATCCATTGTATCAGCTTCAGGTACTTCAGTTTGCTGGTTAGAAGTTTGTTGAGAGGAAGTAGGCTCACACCTATACATAAACAGAGGAGGATAAAAGAAATTTGACTAAGAAGATCTGAGTTGAAAGCTGAACCAAAATCGGAGTCTGATTGTTCTTTTACAGAGTAAACTTTGGCAACTTGCTGGAGAAGCTGGGACAAAGGATTTTGAATCATCATTTGGGAAGAAGGGTTGCTATCCATAGAATCAGTGGAAGAAGAGGATATTTGTGGGGTAGAAGGTTTTCTCTGTGGTTTAGGCTTGGTTTTGGGCTTGAAGCCAATGTGGATCAATCTAAGGCAGACTTAGGCATTTTAGACCTACCCTTTCCCTCCGAGGCGTAGTCGAAATGACTATAAAAAAAATAAAACTGATTTATCACCTTTACAGACCCATGTGTGTTATGACACCTAAACGGTCCTAAGATTGAGATATAGTCCAGAAAAATATCCTTAGAAACATTACATTATCTATCCTAAGTTCATATGATCCTGAACTTGTGCTATCTAGGTGTTTTGTGCTCCTCCTTTTGCTTTGCTTTATCTGTGCGCCTCTCAACGAGGTTACCCTTTTTGCTTTCGCGTAGCCCCCCACTAACGCAACATCCGTGGTGCGTAAAGAAGCTAAAGAAAGAAACGTCAAAATATTGTACCGTCCATCCGACCATCCGACCATCCGACCATCTACTCATGTTTTGGGAGCAATTCAATCTTTTATAAGTATAACCCACAAGCTTATTCAGCGGAATTATCGCATGTTAATGGGTGAGCCAAAGCTCTTAGCGTTAACAGAAAAAAACTACCTATTTTCAAGGTATGACCCATACCGATAGATTTTTTTTCTATAACGAAGGTCTAAAAGCGCATAAATTGCTTCTGAGAGAATCCGACTACTTAGGGCATTTTTTTGAAGAGGTGTTTTACGCACTGGAATCTATATCTATAACAATATGAAAGAGATTGCCTCCATATAGGCAGGGTATAGGAAAAGCCAAAGAACTACGCTTGAAGCTTCTTTCAGTCGCTACGCCACATCTGTTATAGCTTCTTAGCTAGATTATCCGGGTAGACATATTTGCGTGGAATGGTTCCCCAACCAGAACAGGCTCCGACTTAGTTCGATTCGACTGCTCTTGCATGCGTTGAGCTTTTATTGGTCGTAGATCAGCAGATCCATCTTCATCAAACTAGAAATATCGTATAGAACTAGAAGATCCACACCTTTCGACTCCCATGTCTTTCTTGGTTGAAACCCAAGTCATTTACGTCTTCCTGAATTGGGAGAGCAATAATCAGTCTCCCCTTTTTGGGGGGAGAGCAGAGCAGTAAAAGTAAAGAAGCAAAACATATGGCGCCAAAAGAACCTATTATTTCCCTCACTCAACTACTCCAAATCTTTGGAAATCTATTAGCAAGTCAGCAAGAACAGCAACAAGCAGCTGTTCTTTACGCGAAGGAGAGCATAGATTCTCTTATGCGCAGTTAGCTAGCTGCCCACCATTTTCCACTATCGCCTAGGTGGACAGTGGAGGAATTGACAGCTCATAGACGACGAAAATTTTCAGACCCTACCCCAACTAATCGATACAGTAAGAGAAGAAAAAGGCTTAAAAGCGGGAAAGGAGTAGCTCGACCAATAGAGGGACACATTCGTTCCTCGCGAAGAGGCAGTCTCTCCCAGTTGATTGATCTACTTGCTTGTACTTTTTTTGTCGAGATTTTCTTGGTGTTTAGTCTACCAGGTAGAAGATCAAAATCATGCTCTTCGGAGCCCCAAAAATCCCATGCTTTCTATTGGTTAACAACCAACCATTGCTCTCTGATGACACTCGATTTGACGTGATTATCAGCCTCATTTAAGCGACATTTCCTTGCTTAAGACATGGTTTTTAGGGTAGAATAATGAATATTCAATCAATTACCCTATCTCGTGCCATTTGTGTTACTTTGGCCCGTTTCGGGTCTATTTGATGGTTTTCTAGTGTTTTTATGATAGCACAGGTTTTTGCCGTCAAATAAAGTAGCCAAGGACTTGTCTAAGGCGTTGGAACATCGAGGAATCACACCGGAATCGATCCAAAAAGCCAACCAAGTCAAACAAATTCCTGCCACGGTTTACAAAGGAGTTTTCGCCGAAAATCCCTTAGTATTTTCGGCGAAAATGCAAGCACAAATCCACTGATGTCAACTGAAGGATGTTTTCGGCGAAAACACTAAGTTTTCGCCGAAAACTGTTGAACCGAAAACCACAGAAGAAACAGCCGCGGTCATCCCCTTTTGTGAAGGAATTTTCGGCGAAATTTCCTTACTATTTTCGCCGAAAATGTCAGGCAAAATCCGGCGGAATTAGGGTTAAGTATAAATACTTAACCGGCGGCCCAAAAGGGAGAGACCTCATAATATCAATCATAATTTCCAGACCTAGAAGTTCGAGAGAGAGTTTAGAGAGTTCAAAGAATCGTGGAGAGATCGTGACGCCATCCCTTCACCTCGGAGACTCGGAGCTTGGATTGAAGATTACCGGAGATTGAAGCTTCACGGATTCGTCAAATTAGGTTTTACAGTTCTTCTCTGTTCTTCCTACCTGAGATGTATTCCTTGTTTGTTTTTGATTCTCTTGTTCCTAATATGAGTAGCTAAACTCGTAGAGCTTAGATTAGATGAACCCTAAGTGACCCAGGGCTTTAAAGCAGTCACGGATCGGCGGTGATTAGATTCAAAGGTCAATCAGTTTCTCTTTGCATGGTTGTTTTGTTCTTGATTGTTGCACTGCGTTTCTTGTCTAGTTGACGCCTAGATTAGTTTCGTTGTTCTTGTGTTTCTTTTCTGGTTGATCGCCTAGATTAGGTTTGTGTTGAATTAGGGTTTGTCGCCAGGCAGCTTCTCTGCTTTAAACATTAAAACTTGTCTTTCCTGATCACCTAGCTTAGATTCTTGTTAAGCTAAGGATAGAAGCGAACGCTCGCCTCTCTTTAGAACATCAATTCAACCAGTTAACCTTATAATTGGTGTATGCCTTTTGTAGGAACCGATTAGGGTTAATCCGCTTCAAGAGTAACTCATAAATCATTAGTAATTACACTAGTTAATTAAGTCATTGCGAGAGGCGACCGTACCCGGGCGGCTAGTTAATCTTGGTAGTTAGATCGGATAGAGCGAACGTTCGCCAGTCTTAAACCTAAGGGTCGGGAGTTATGGTGGTGTATAGAAATTGATTGAACGAGAATTGAAATCCGTTGATCTGTTGATTGTTGTTGCCTTGGTGAACGAAGGGGGATTCGAAATCTAAGCTTGTCTATCGTCTGTCTGAACCATCCAAGCATTCTGTCTTTCAATTTCATTTTTATTTTCTTGCATCTTAGTCTAGAAGTCGTGGAACTCACACCACTCACAACGTGTTCAAACTTGGATAAATTGCCAGCTTCTTTGAGTAGTCAATTAGAAGAAACCCTGTGGAATACGATCTGCTTAGCTTTCTAGCTTGGTAGTATTTGATCACTGTTCTGCAGCTCATCAAATTGGCGCCGTTGCCGGGGACTCTTCTATATTGTTTGAAAGAAGAGTTGGCATTTTATTCTTCTACTTTCCATCTTTCATTTCCCGTCACACTTCAATTTTACACCGGTTGTTCTTGTTTTTGTCCCTTGCAGATCATAGCAGGTACAGAATCGAATCACTTTCGTTCCATCTTCCCTGCCGCAATGGCTGCTCAAAAGAGTCTTGCGGATTACAATAAGCCAAGTGCTACTAGTGTTCGTTCTTCCATCTTTGTGCCGCACAATGAAGACGGTCCTGACTATGAGATCGAGATCCCCTTCCTGGAAATGATCTCTAGGGATTTACAATTTGAAGGCAGGCCATTAGACAATCCGTGCACGCATCTGACGGATTTCCTTGATCTCTGCAGCACTTTCAAGAATGGGAATCTCGACAAGAACACCCTTTGCTTGAGAGCTTTCCAGTTCTCTCTAAAATGTGCAGCTAAGAGGTGGCTCACTGGCAAACCCACCTGGCTACTACACTGACTGGGAGACTCTTGCTCAGGAATTCGTCGAGGAATACTTCCCTCCTTCCAGAACAACTGTTTATAGGAAAAACATCTCAAGGTTCAGACAGAGAGAGGGAGTAAGTTTACATGATGCTTGGAACGAATTCCAGGACCTCCTCCACGATTGCCCTCATCATGGCTTCACTCAGAGGCAACTAGCCGAGATCTTTGCTTGGGGTATGAACGAAGAGTCATCTGAATGGGTTAACTCCTTAGCTGATGGAGACTACACCGCACTCTCACCGAAAGCTGCTCTTCTTCACTTTGCAAACTGCGCATCTAAGTCGAGAAGCTGGGAGAGACAGTTTGGAGCAACTAAGAGCGACCAAGCCATGAAGATCAGATCAAGATTGAAGTGCAGAAAGAAAT
Source organism: Linum lewisii (assembly GCA_034768395.1). Lineage (NCBI taxonomy): Eukaryota > Viridiplantae > Streptophyta > Magnoliopsida > Malpighiales > Linaceae > Linum > Linum lewisii. The sequence continues at coordinate 49,805,013 of CM068297.1, forward strand.
GAAGAAGATTTTCGGTAACTGGTCTTCAGAGGAAGTGAACTTTATTGATCAAGGCTTCACCAACAATCAAAGAGGCTACCCCGACTATCGTCAGTTCAGACAACCTCCTCAACAACAAGGAAGCTTCCAAGAGCGTCCTCCTTACAACTTCGGATTTAACCAGAGTCAGAATCAGTACTTGAGCGATTGTTATCAAGATCAACCTCAGGGATCTACATCAAGGAACACAAGGGATATCGAGGTAGACAAGAAGCTCGACCTGATCATGGAAAGGCTCGATAAATATGAGGAGAAATTCAAGCTTCAAGCCGTCTTAAATCAAGAACATGAAGCTCGAGGTCAACGAATGGAAAGCATGATAAATAACATGGTTAGCTTGATAACTAGTAGCCCCCTCCTTAATCAATCCTCGGTTCAAGTCGACTCTACCATTAGGAAGGAGCACGTCAAGGCTATCTCCACAAGAAGCGACAAGCAATCAGCTGATCCTGCAGCTCCTGACCTGGTCTTGGCTCCTGCTGCTATAGCCATTGATAAGCCAGAGATCGAGAAGGAGGTGACTGCATCGCCTGCCCTGACACAGACATCTCCTGCGCCACCCCCTCCATCATATCTGGCTCCGATTCCGTTTCCTAAGGCCGCACAATCAAAGGAGAAAGATCATGATACCCGGTACAGAAAGTGGCATGGATACTTGAAGAACACGAATATGAATACACCAGTTACTGATGTTATCCAGGTGATACCGGAGGCTGACAAAATCGCAAAGGATCCTGCAAAGAACAAGAAGAAGGAAGAGTTGTCTTCCGTCTCCCTCGAGGAAGAATGCTCCACCATCCAGAGCCAGACGACACCCATACCTCCCCCGGCTAAGTGTCGAGATCCCGGTGCTTTTACTTTGCCTTGCATTATTAATGATGTGAAGATTGATCGTAGTGTAATTGATCTAGGTGCTTCTATCAATGTTATGCCTACTTGCCTGTTTGAGAAATTGAACCTAGGAGGGTTGAAACCAATTAGCATGCATTTAGTGTTTGCCGACAGATCTGTTAAACTACCTAGCGGAATAATAGAAAACGTGGTTGTCCATTGTGGTCCTTTTACTATTCTGACTGACTTTGTTGTTATGGATAATCGAGAGGAAGATGTCACTCTTCTCCTAGGCCGACCGTTCATGGCAACAGTCGGCATTACCATTAATGTCCCGAATGGCTCGTTGACATTAAGGGTCGGCAAGGATACCATGACATTCCGCCTCAAGGACGGTATGCAAGTCCCAGTCAAAGAAGAGATGCATTGTTTATCTGTTGAAGTTGTGGAGTTGGCTTCGGTCAACTCCGTTACTAATGAAAAATCTAGAGTTTCTGCAGAAATCTTCTTGCCAGGTGTTGGACAGGTCCCTAATCTGAAGAATGAGCTGCCGGCACAAGAGCCAAGAAAGAAGGAAGATCCGACGGCGTCCCCTCATGAATCGCCAAACATTAAAGATCTTGGCGAGATAAAGAAGGAGAATAAAGAGAAGACTAATGCGGTTTGGAAGCCGATTGCTCAGCCCCCGTCTACCGAGCCACCAGGGAAGAATGATCCTCTGAAGGACGCTTCTTCGAAAGAACTGTTCAGGCCTTGTAAAAATTCTGGTCATCTTCCCGAAGAACGAACCAAGATAATTCACGCAAATTGGAAGAAGTTCACATTTTCCGGAGGATATTTCAAGAACTCCGACTCGGGCCTAAGAGAAACCCTGAGTTGGGATGTCTCCTGATCATCGTCCAGGTATCGTCCAGCTCAAGGACGTTAAGCAAGAGCGCTTCGTGGGAGGCAACCCACGGCTGGAGTCAGTTTTTCATTTGTATCAACCTTAGTGTTTTAGAGTCGGTTCGGGGGAGCCAAAAGTGTCAGTTTGTTTGTTTCTTATTTTTCGTGTGTAGTTTGTGTGTCGTAGTGTCAATCGCAAGTCGTTTGAGGTTGTTTTGATTTTTTTGGATTTAACTGTGATTTTCTAAAGTTTGCCGAGATTGTGAAAATATTTTCAATCGTGCAGTCAAAATTTTCGGCGAAAATGCCCTTTGAAATCCCACTGAGTTTTCCAGACGTCTCTGTTTCATATTTTCGGCGAAAATGTATTAATTTTTTCGGCAAAAATCCCTTTGAAAACCGGCAGTACTTTTTAACTAAGATTTTCGGCGAAAACTTGCACTTATTTTCGCCGAAAATTCCTTTGAAAATCAACCAAATTTTCGTGTTAAAATCCGGATTCAATCTCTCTCTCCTCTCTTCTTCATTTATAAATACCATTTGATCGTGTGTTGTTATGCTTAAAGATAAATTCTTTGCGGTGTTGACTTTTGTGAAGTGTCGGTTTGACCATGAATTTTCTATGCTTGTTTGGCTGCCATAAGTGTTCTTTCACGTTCATATATCTGGGCTTGCCATCTGAGTTTATTTTATACCGTCGTTTCCCGCTTTGAGATAGTCTTGCCAAGATTAGGGTTCAATGTGCTATGATGTTGACTTTTTGAATGTCGGCTTGACTTCTGATCCCTAACTATGTTATGAGCGTTCGGCTAGACACATGCATACTTTGTGATTTATTGTGATTATCGGTTACTTACTTTGCTTACCCCCACTCGGTTTTCCTCATTTCTTTGTGAAATTGAGTTTTTCGACTAAGTGTGGGGTGGGTTATTAGTTAACTAATCTGGTCGTTTCTGGTCTTAGGAATGTCACTCATGAGCGCAGGACCAAGGCGCGACTTGACACCGGCTCTAGCTCCCGCTCCCGTCACACCCGCCGTCCAGGGCCCTCCACCGGCTTTCCATGGCCGTGTCGGGTACCAATAGCACATGCTCCGAACTGACGAGAGGAACTCGAGTAGCTACTCCGCTCCGCTCCGGGCTATCCGTGCTCATCCCATGCACCAACCATCTATTCCAGGTTCTTCGTATATCTCTACTCTAGTTTAGTCCTGTGAGGACACAGAACGGTTTAAGTGTGGGGTAGGATGCTAGAGAACCTTGCATGAACTTGATTGCCATTAATTGTGTGTTGTGTGTTTCTCGGTGCCTTTCCAGTTTCTCTAGCATTAGAATTGCTCGGTTCTTGATTTTTGATGTTAAGTTGTTGTTCAATCTGTCATAATGATGCTTAGACTGCTTAACCTAGAACCTGAAAACCAACGTGTATACTTTGATGCTAAATTGCCTGGTCATAACAGATTTTTAAAAAATCACACTTGTAGTTTGTAGCCTTGATTGCATGAAAATGACTGAATCCGACTAGCAAACCAAATGTGAGTTTTTGATCCATTGCACGTAACTTGCAATTTTAATTCCTTCTGAGTGGTTTTCTGTTTACTTGAATGAGTTAGAATTTGCATGAGACCTACTTGAGACCACACGATGACACTAGTTCTAGAAGGATAGGGGCACCTAGATTCAGCTACTAAGCCAGATAGCCTACCAAATGATAAATCCATTAGGTTTAGACCCTTGAGCTTGGCCTGTTATTTCGGTTCGATAATACATAACAGCCATTTCCCATTTCTTTCATTCCCCGTTGATCCCCTATGGTTGTAGTTCTAGATTGACCTACCGGAAGTCGGTTTGTGGTAACCTGCCTATAGCCATTAAACAGGTGGTCTTAGCTATTATGTCCAAACGTGTAAACCCCTCTAGCAACTAAAAGAAAATCGGCACAAAAGAAAAAAAAAATTCAAGTAAGAAAAGAAAGAAAATTTTGAAAAAAAAAGTGAAGAAAAGAAAAATAAGAAAAATCAGAAAAGTTTCAAAGTTTTAGTTCAATAAAACGTTCTTCTCCCTACAGATGGAAGAACGAAGTTAAAAGAAAAGATGAAAAGAAAAGAAAGATCGTGTAAAGAAAAAGAATAAGTGCCAGGTTGCTTGAGGGTATCATAGGACGAGCGTCATTATTCCTCCCGTGTCTGGTTAGACGGTAGGAAGCCATAGATTAGATTCGAGGGAAGTTAGTCGAAAGCTACACCGCACAAAGCCATCATCATACATTCCCATCATCCATCGCATCATAAACCCTTGTAGTGTAGAATTCGTTACGGTCCTAGCAGGGAAGTCCTTCTTGACTAGATACTCGTGTTGTCACAGTGGTGGAGATGTGGTCGAAATGCAAACTTATGACAGAATTCAGTAACAAAAAACGATTGAGAGCAGAAACACGTCCTTAAACACAGAGAGTGAGAGTCCCCCATTTTACTAAATATTTCCTGTGTGAGGAGTCTGGTCGGTCAGGTCAAATTCGTGCATAATTGGTTACAATTACTTGTTGTGTGCAGTTTACTAGTGAGACCAGGTTGTTTGGTTGATCTGTATGCATGTCAGGTTTCTTGTTCTAGGAATTAGCTGTCTAATAATTCATTGTGATTGATTGAACTCCAATTTAGTCGATCTTATCAATTGTGAACATGAGCGTTTCTATTCAGTTTGCTTGAGGACAAGCAAAAGCTTAAGATTGGGGTATTTTGATGACACTCGATTTGACGTGATTATCAGCCTCATTTAAGCGACATTTCCTTGCTTAAGACATGGTTTTTAGGGTAGAATAGCGAATATTCAATCAATTGCCCTATCTCGTGCCATGTGTGTTACCTTGGCCCGTTTCGGGTCTATTTGATGGTTTTCTAGTGTTTTTATGTTAGCACAGGTTTTTGCCGTCAAATAAAGTAGCCAAGGACGTGTCTAAGGGTTGGAACCTCGAGGAATTGCACCGGAATCGATCAAAGGAGCCAGTCAAGTCGAAACAATTCCTGCCCCGGTTTACAAAGGAATTTTCGCCGAAAATACACTAGGATTTTCGGCAAAAATATGTTCACAAATCACTGATGCCGGCTGAAGGAAATTTTCGGCGAAAACCCTAAGTTTTCGACCGAAAACTATTCGACCGAAAATTACAAGAGAAAGCAGCCGGCGGACCATCCATTTACAAAGGAATTTTCGCCAAAAATTCCTCAATATTTTCGGCAAAAATATCAGAAGAAATCCGGCTGAATTAGGGTTAAGTATAAATACTTAACCAGCGGCCCAAATAAAATATACCTCATAATATCAATCATAATTGCCAGACCTAGAAGTTGGAGAGAGAGTTGAGAGAGTTCAAAGAATCGTGGAGAGATCGTGACGCCATCCCTTCACCTCGGAGACTCGGAGCTTGGATTGAAGATTACCGGAGATTGAAGCTTCACGGATTCGTCAAATTAGGTTTTACAGTTCTTCTCTGTTCTTCCTACCTGAGATGTATTCCTTGTTTGTTCTCGATTCTCTTGTT